>OY728129.1:145044599-146294599 GCA_963277665.1 Viscum album | reverse complement strand
AGGTCATTCTGGTGTATCTTTTCTCCAAGGATTTTATAAACCATACCCCTTGCAACAAGTTGGTTCATGGGTGTTGACATATACAAATCACATAAAACTATACCCTAAAGAATATTGGTAATATAATGTTATCAGAAGTCATTTGATTTACATTTAGAAGAAATATTAAGGACTAAATTTATTACATTGGGTAAGGTATGTGGTTGAAGAGAATGACTAGACTCAAAGATAGTGGGGTCATTTGGTTCATTATAGATCATTTATCCACAATTGGTTCGCTTTAATCCTTTCACATAAATTGGTCATCCAAACCAGAATGTACTATAATGTCATACAATGAATCTATTTGTGTCAATAATCCTTTCAACATCATATATTAATCATTATTGTGTTTTATCATTTCAAAATATGTTCAAGGATACACTCCAAAACCAAATATTCTAATGTGACCATATTTTTTATGACTACTTCATGGATACTAAAAGTAGTTTGACTTCTAGAATGGTCATTACTGATTCTTGTTTCTGAAGCATACAAAAAAATATAAACATTAATATATATTTTTATGTATTACTATTATAATGAATAGTGAATACTATTATGTCATACTAACACATGTTTCCATAATGCTTGTGTGTTTTCATTAACTAGTTTACAGTTCTTATTTACAAGAGCCTCCATTCATTACACCTAATGTGGGATGGAAGTGGATTTGTATTTTAATTCATCAATATGAATATAAGAAATAGAATATATGTTGTTTCATATCACATAAATTTTTTATTTTTTTATTTAAAATGCATACCAATTTCTTCTCTAGTTAAGAATACCTCATACTTACTTTTTGATAGGGGTATATCAGTTTTGAGGCATGTTATTTATGTTCAATATTCTTTTTATGTTTCATATATTACCAAATTTGAATCAAATTAGTTAAAATAAATAATTTAATATAATATATTATGAACTGAAATTCACATGAAATGGTTTATAATTCTGATGTTTGGTGAAGTAAGACCATGTTTCATTATTTATAATGTGTGAATAACAGACTGGTGGGTGAGGATTTACTTTCCCTTCAACATCCCAAAGTTGTAACTTGGAAAAAAGAGTCTAAAATCCACTATGCACTTGTCTAGGGTCTATTAAGAGAAATTTATTACAGAAATATTTTAAAATAAATGAACTCTCTAAGGAATAATGTTAATTAAATCAACTTTTCATTATAAATTTTTCAATAAAATAGATAATGTATATCGTAACATTACTATTATATCTTTGAAAATGATTTCCTTCATTACAGGTTGGATGTGGCCCTAGGAATCAATATAAATTGGATTATTGATCCTTTTTGTGACCCCAACATAACTAATAAACATTGACTTATTGGGGCCAATAGGTTAGTGGTGTTGATTCTAACTAAACACAAATTTTATACCATGACTTCATGCCTTCATAATTTTATTAAACACTATGATGTTGTTTCATTTTTGTTTCTTCATCAATATGTGGCCAGTCCTATAATAATTCTATATTTTCATTATCAATGGTTTGTTCTTCCTCAGGATTGGTAGTATTATCATGTGAAAAAGATATTTTACGTATAAGTAGTTAAAAATTTAAATTGTCTTGAATAAAAACGTTGTCAACACTAAAAAAGTATTTGAGAAGGTTAATATGTATGATTTATTGAAAACATAATGAACTCTTTAACTACATATTCATACTCTTTTGTCAAATGATTAACATGAATCCATTTTGAAGGAAATGGGAAATTTAATTTTAGAAAAAAATTACTCCACTATGTTAGTTTGTATCCTCTAAAATCATCCAATGTTTAAAGTTATAGGCATCTATCATCCTTATTAGCTTCATCTACTAAACAGTTATTATTTCATTTCATTCCTTGAGTCTAATCTAATATCTTTTCTGGACATGAACATATGATTCTTGAACTACTATGAGCATTAGTCATCTCATACTGGGTACGTGTGATAATTCTTTTATAACTAATTCTCAGAGTAGTTCAAGAAACATATAATGGATAGGGGTGAGCCTCAAGTAAAAAATACAATAAAAAGTATTAGGGAGACGAATATTGTAAGGGTGATAATTATCACTTTAAAATTGTTAAATTACCAAATCTTAGTTTAAAATTTCAAATATCATATTAAAAATGCTAATGTGTCCTTGAGCACTACCATGATACAATAAAATTATCTTCACTGAGTTGTACCAACTCTAATACATGTTACATATCCTTATCCCAAAACTATATCTTAATTATAAGATATTTATATCCAAAAAGGATCATTTCTAATTGTGAGTGTAAGAATAAAAAATTAAATACAAAAAGGTCCCCTAAAATATAAAATATTACTTATATTTTAGTATTTGTTCAAATTATTAGCACTCAAAATACAAATGTACAACAAGTCATTGTGTACTAAACAAGACACTATGATATTCAAATGTGTCGACTTCATTTCAGAACAATGAATTATACTAATCATACTAGATGTTTATACCATGGGTTTTCCCTAACATTAAAACCATTTCACTAATAAGAGGTAATTATTTTATTCATTGGAGGAGAAAATATTATTTATCTCTCTCTTAAAATAACCACATCATATGTACCATGAGATTTGGCATTAGATCCCAAGCATCCAAGACTATCACTTTGTGATAATCATCACATGTAATTATTTCATCCAAATCATGAAATGGGTATAACATAGTCATTTTTCTAAGGAATCATGTTTGAAATATACGGAAGTCGTAGCATAATTGGTTCCCATATGAAAGAAACACACAATGGGTTCCACAATAAATTCATTAAAACTAAATTCTAAAAACAATAAATAATGAAAAAATATAAATGTCACATCACCCTCACCCTAACCCTCGATGAATCACTAGATATGTTATTGTGACTCATATTCCAACATACCATACCTAGCCCTCACATAATACCCATTATAAAATAAAATATAAAAAAGTTATTTTTATCACATCCAGAAATTTATTTCTTGTAGAAAAAGAGAGTAATTATACAATTAGAGGTATATTAAAAAAATTCAAAAAATATCAAGTGATTATTCAAAGAAAATATTATAAGATGATATATATCAAAATTTAACAAAAAAAGTAGTTATATATTACATTTAATAAAATTATTTTCAAAAACATTACTCAAGAGAACAAATTATTTTACCACTAAACCAAAAACATTAGTTAAAAAATCAGTTAAAAATGTATAAAAAAGATACAAATAATAACTTAATAAGTTAATGTGAGAGAATTTTAACATTTCCTAAAATCATAATGACTTGAAAAAAATAATGATACATTTTATAATAATTTATATAGTTTCCTAAGTCAAAAAGTTATATATAAATTTGTATTTTTTTCATGTTCCAATATAAGGATTATTAAAACCATATTTGTGTATGATTACATCAAAATAATTTGAATAATATATTTATCCTATAAACATATAAAATTATTTTGTGAACCATTTCATCATAAAAATAAAATATTAAAAACATATATAAAAACTATAACTAATTAGTATCATAAACATAAAATTTTTTTAATCCAAAAATAAAACATGATAATCACTTAAATATTTTTATATTCCATGTGTAATACATAATAATTGATCACGTTTCTATATAACCATTTTTTTCACAAATCGAACATAGTTAAGACCATTCAATATCATTGATTATGTTCAAAACCAATCTAAAACCATTATCAAGTGAGATATTTAATTGGTATTTAATTATTTAAATCATGAATAAGATATTTTAATGTTTAATAAATAATAAATTCTATATATTTAAAGCATATTATTAATGATAGACATTATAAACTCATAAATATCCAATATGACCATGATATTTTGAAATTAATATAGATAAATATATCCTTAAAGTAAATCCTGATGTAATTTATATATTAAATGAGAAAATATTTTTTACATCAAATTAGAACAAAAAACTAAATAACAATTTGTTCCAAAAATAAAATAAAACCTACAAATTATTATTTTTATAAAATATTTTTTCCCATGTATAATATAATGTCACAAATATTAGAAAATAACCAAAATAAAATTTTAATTATGACTTCTAAAATATTAAATTTTAAAAAAAATCTCTAAAAATAAGTCTAAATTTTTACCACTTTAATAAAAAATATTTTATAAAATACCATAAAGTAAAATAATAGAAGGTGAGTGTAAATATTTTTTTAACCAAATTTTAATTAAAAAAATTACATGAAATTTAATGGAATAAAATATTAACATATTTATATAAATAAATATACCTATCAATGTAGCGTTATTTTGAAAAAGTAAAGAATATGTGAAATACAAATCATGATGGCCTATAACAGTGTAGTTTGAGGGAATTAGGACTCATGTATAATTAATAGATATCACATAGAGACCTAAATCCATGAAAAATATACATCGAGACCTTGGTCCTCCAACTAAAGATAGAATGTCCAAATCCACATCATGTTCTATATTATTTTTTGGGAAACAGAAATGATAATAATAAATACCATTAAACTAAATATTAAGTAGGTAATTGAAAAATTTGTTGTAATTTTAAATAGAAACATGTTTGTAAAAATGAAGTGTCAATTACAATTGCTAATGGGATAATGCCCATATCGATTTACAATAATATTATGAACCAAACATCCTTTAAAACTCTATAATAGAAGGTCTTTCTCCATGGGAAGCCACAAAGACTATAATGATCGAAATAATGACTCTCAAATACTATGGAAAGAGCCACGAGTGAAGGTTGTAATAAGAATGAAAATAATGTGAAACAATGAGAGGGACTAATCAAAAATATATTTATGGGAGAAGAGAAGCAGGGTTCATCATTGTTTAGAAAAACACAAAAATGGAAATTTTGGAACCCAAACAAGAAATCAACAAGAGAGGAAAATAAGAATATAACATACCTTGGATTCGAATCATGATTTTTCCAAGAGAACACAGAGGAGGACCACCGAAAACAAGTGTGTATCATGAGATCTTGAGAATCACGACTTAATCGAGAGGTGTTAGGGTTCTTTTAAATAGAATATGGGTATTTTTATTTGTAGTTTCAAAAAAGCACTCATAAAGATATCATTTATTAGCGCTAAATTGATAAGGACTGATAAATATTGATTTTTATCAATGCTAAAAAACATTAATAAAATCCATATTTCTCAACGCTAAAGTTTTAGTAATGATAAATGATTTATAATTATAATTATAAATAATATTTTTAAGATTTATTTGTATAATTATATTTTTATTTAATATAATTTTATAATTTTATAATTATTTAATTAATTATTTATAATTACATATATAATTATTTAAAAACATTATATTTTTTATTTATAAATATAATTATATATTTTATAAACATAGTAAATATACAATTATAAATAATTTTTGAATTATTTATATGTAATATTAAATATATTCATATTATTATATATATTTATATAATTTTTTATATATTTAGTAAACATATATGAATACAAATATTGTAAATATATTCATTATTTAAATATATTTGTTATAATTTTATAATTATAAATATATTTACATCTATATATGTATTTATATATTTATATATAATAAATATATAAAAAAATATATAAATCTAGTAAATATATTCATTATTGGAATATCTTTATTATAATTTAATAAATATATAAATATATAACTATTTAATTATAAATATATGAATACTTTTAAGAAATCAATATTCATATATTTATATAATTATATATTTATAAAATTATATATATATATATATATATAGTATATTCATTATATGAATAAATTTATTATAATTTTATGATTATTTAAATATATATAATTATTTATTTATAATTATATTCCTACTTTGTTAAAAAAATAATATATTTTTTAAAAGGTAATGCTTTGGTCAAAGACCAAAGCACAATTTATTGAAAATCAAGAATGTTACAAGAGTCTAAAATAGGGGATTTTTTTACAATCTCTATCAAAAATATCAAATAAATCAGCAGGAAGGGAGTTCATCCAAGTCATGCACTGGTGAACTCCTTTGTTGGAAAGAGCATCAGCAACGGAATTCGCTTCACAGTAAGTATGGGTAGCTATAAAATCAATCCCATGAAGCGAGTTAAGGCAGTTTATCCAACGAGTAATATGTTTTTAGGCCAAATGAATGCTGCCATTCCAGATGGCATGAATGATAGTGGTTGAATCACTGTCAATCCATAACTTCCTCCAACCTCTTTGAAGAGAAAAGTCAATAGCATGGATGACACCCAACAGTTCTGCCTCCAGCGATGACGAGTGACCACATCTGACATAGAAACAACCCTGAAACTGACCAGCAGAATCTCTGAAAATAGCTCTACAACTGGCAGGGCCTGGATTTCCTTTGGAAGCACCATCAACATTGACTTTGATCCATCCTGACATTAGTGCCTGGAAAAAAACCTCGAAGGTGCGTTTGGGCTTTGGGTAAATTCCAGGAACTCGGAGGCGTTGAAGGATCTCAAAGTCCCCAACCGTGTTGTTGCAGTAATCTTTTTGAATGAAAGTAGCTTCTTGGATCGCGACAAGAATCCATGATTTTCCTGCATTGAGACTAAAAGTGTGATTATTAGGAATAAGGTCATTTCTAATGTACCAAATCTCATGGATGAGTTCTGACACTACCGCCAGTAAGATGTTTTTGATCTGCAAGGAAAGTTTAGATCTAGTGCAGTTTTTAAGAAACACAGAAATAGAATCAGTAAAAGACCATCTGCAGTTGAAAAAATCAAAAAAAAAATTCCATAAGGCAGAGGCTGTCGCACAAGACAGGAAAAGATGATCTGCATCCTCCCTGTGTTGGTTACACATGCGACATTTAGAACAAAGTTGGATGCCAAAAACTTGAAGAACAGTATGTGTAGGCAATCTATTATGGGAAATACACCAAATGAGAGTGAGCCTAGAGGGTATAATCCAGGGTATATTAAACTAGATCACCCAAAGAAATTTGATTCAATATGAGAAAAATTCTTCTTATAAAAGTTTTTAGAGTCAAGAATGCCATTTGGGAAAGGTTCCCAGATAAGGAAGTCACCATCAGGGGAAAACGAATGATTATCAAGGATCTGTATAATATTATTTGGGAGATCATGTTGAGGAAATTGAAGAACATATTTTATAGATTGATTAGTTTCCTCAGGAATGTGACTAGTAGGTAACAGTGTTATCAAGGGGTTATCATACTATTTGCCACACCAGAAGTTAATTGAAGAATCAGCACCTACCATCCATCTAGAATTCTCCATGATCTTATGATATGATCCCCTGATAGATGGACAGATGGAAGAGTTAATGAAAGAAAAATTCCCTTTTAAAAGAATATAAATAAATCTATGATACGGAAAATTAGTATCTTTAGAAGAGGGAATAATAATATTCCAAGTGAGATGGGCATGGAGAGTATCATTGAAAAGCTTTAAATTTTTTATGCCAATCACACATTTATCAAGAGGTCTACAAAAAGAATTCAAAGGTATAGTGACAAGCTTCCTTTCAAGAATACTTAAAGTCCAAATGAAAATTTTAATATAAGTATTAATTTTCTTGAAAATACCAACAGGCCATTTATAAATCACGAGGGAGTAGACCATTTTAGAGACAATGGTTGATTAGACCAAGAAAATTCTCCCAGCCATGGAGAGATATTTCCCTTTCCAATTTGAAAGTTGGTTTATAATCTGATCAATAACATTAGCAAAATAGATGGCTTTGGGTCTCCCCCAAAAAATTGGAACTCCCAAATAAGTGAAAGGAAAGAGACCCTCTTTAATTCCCAAATAAGTGGAAATACTAGTTTTCCTTCCAATAGGAAAATTCATACCAAAGAAATTGAAAGATTTATTCCAAGAGATTGCTTGACCATAAACCTCTTAATAATGAGAAATAGCTTTCTTAAGAATATGAATATTCTTTTGATCCCCATTAATAAACATGATAATGTTAACAGCTTATAAAAGGTGAGTAGGGGCATTAATATTTCTAGCAACTTGTATAGGTTTAAGATTACTTTGATCAACCAGATTACTGAGGAGTCTACTAAGATAATCCTCAGCAATAACAAAAAGAATAGTAGAAAGAGGGTCACCCTGTCTGACACCTTTAGAACAATTAAAAAAACCTCTAGGAGAGCCATTAATAAGGATAGATATATATGCTGAATGAAATAAAGTCCAAATCCTTCCAATGAAAAGATATTGAAATCCAATGATTTTTAGAACATTAAAGATGAAATTCCAATCAATGGTGTCAAAAGATTTTTTGATATCCAGTTTGATCACCACACATCCCCCTCTATTTTTTTTATTTAAACTGTTAAAGCATTCAGTGGAAAGACAAATACAATCTTGAATGGATCTTCCTTTAATAAATCCAAACTGATTCCAAGAAACCATTCTATTGCAAATATAAGCAAGTCTATTTGCAATGATTTTGGTTATGATTTTAAAAACCGTGTTAATAAGAGCAATCGGTCTGAATTGATGGATCTCACATGCATTCTCAACCTTATGTGTTAAGGTTATGAATTCAGCATTGATTCCATGCGGGAGGAAGCCACTAGCGAAAAAGCTCTTAACAAGGTTACAATCATCCTTGTGGATTATGTCCCAATGATTTTTGGAAAAAACCATTATTGAACCCGTCCAGACCAGGAGAAATGTCTGGATTGAGACCAAAGACAGTGTCATTAATTTCATGGTCAATAGGAGTTCTCAGAAGCAATTCATTGTCCCTTTCATCCACCAATAGAGAAATAATATCAGGTTTAAGATTAGTGTTTATAACCGGACCATTAAAAATGTTATAATAGTACAAGGTAACATGATCTGTGATGGCCTCTTCAGAGTCAATGATTAATCCATTATTAGAAAGTTTGGAAAGAGGACAATGGGTCTTTCTAATTCTTTGAAAGAAATTGTAGAATTTGGTATTATGATCTCCATCAGTAAGCCATTTAGTCCTGAACATATGTTTGCGAATATTATCTTTTAATGTAAGAAAGGAATTGAGTTTGATGGAGATATTAACTTCTGATTGAGGTTACAAGTTGAAATCAGAGTTGGTGTTTTGAGTTTGGAAATGACTAAGTTCCTTCTCAAGTAAAGTGATATCCAGATCTACTTGAGAATTTGAAGATTTGCACCAAACTTTGAGGGCCTGTTCGAGAGTTTTCAATTTGTGCATACAGCCAAAAGAGTCTTGTTGATGTTTCATAGAATTCCAGATGTTATAAATGAAAGCAACACAATCAGGATTCGAAGACCAAGAATTATTAAATTTAAAAGGATTTTTTTTATCATTTATAAGAAAGCTAACAAGGATGGGATGATGGTCAGAGTTGAGCCTAGGGAGAGTAACACTAGAAATATTATCCCAATTATCAAGAGCCTTCATATTGACAAAGGCCCTATCAAGTTTACTAGAAAATTTTTTATTATAGTGTTTTCTATACCAAGTAAATTTATCAACAGAAAGAGTGATTTAAAAAATATTACAGTCTTCAATAGCAGTTCTAAATTCCCTAGAGGATATAGAAAGGTGAGAGGGTCCAATCTTTTCACAGGGGCTGAGGATGGCATTGAATTCTCCCATGACCACCTCGAGAAATTTAATGCATTTATCCAAATCTAGAAGATCATTCCATAAGACTCTTCTATCTTGATATTTATTCTTGGCATAAACCAACGTAAAAAAAGTATGGTGATCATTCCATAAAAAGTCACAGGTAAGATGCTGATCAGAGATTCTAAAAATGTTGACATTTTTCAAAGAAGTATGAAAAAAAATCCACATAGATTCAATGTGAGAATCTCTTTTGCAAGAGCCTAGGAAATTGTAGTTGAGAGAACCAAAACATAAGAAGTTCATTTTGAAAGTGACTTTAGGCTCAAAAATAGAAAAAAGAAGTGGTTTGTGAGTGTTTATGTACCTCTTATGAGTGATGGAGGTGTCTTGATTAGCCACACCTTGACAGTTCCAATATAGTAAATTCATTAATAATTGGGTATTGGGTTAGTAAACTTCTTATTTTTCGACTTCCCAGATCCTTTCTTCCCTTGAGATCTCGTGACCATTGGGGAGGATAAAGGGTTTTGTTTGATCTCCTAGTTTGCAGAGTTTTTCAAGTCATCTACTTTCAGATTAGAATTAGGATTTAGGGTAGAGACCGAAGGAATCATAATTTCAGACCTGCCCAGTGGGTGTTCTCCCGTAGTTCCATGAAAAGGTAACTGATCATTTAGAGACTGTATCACATCTAGAGAAACGTGATCTGGGTTAGCCATGTCAGAAGTGAAAGAATAACTAGCCATGGAGACAGCTATAGAAACAGTAGATTGTTCAGAAAAGGAGTGAGTTGTAGCCCGTACATTGACAGAATAAGAAATTGATGAAGGTTTAGTATTGTTTTCAAACAAAACAGTACTTATACCCTCAGGATTCTGAGGATCAGAAGTGGGATTGAAATTAGGAGCAGATTTCTGTTTGTCAATAGGGAAATTGGACACCACCCTACTAACCAGACATGAAGTAGTATCTTGAGCAGGTTCAAGGACCGGAACAGAAACAATAGTAATAGGTAAAGACAAGTTATGTGCAGCACGTGTAGTAGCTAAATGGATAGGGATATCATTTTTATCTGTAGCTAAAGGAATGTATTTTTCAGCACGTATATTCAACTGTGTAACATTATGTATGTCAGCCAAAGGAGTGGGAACATCATTAATTACAGAAAAAGAATCCGGTTGTGTAATAGTGTTAGGTGCACATGAACTATTTTGGACAAAATTAGAAGAAACAACACTAGAAATAGGTAAAAGATGCTCGGAAATAGGTATTTCAGAATTAGAGATAGCAGGAATTTGCAACAGAAATCTCTAAAACAGGGTTACCTGGGTTTGGAATTTTCCCCTTTTCACTTTGTGCATTGAAGGAAACATCAGAAGTATCATCCTGAGCCTAAGGAGGTAAGACCTCCAAGTACTTACTAACATTTTCACATAAAATGGAACTTCCAAATACAGAAGCAATAAAAGATGTGTTGGGGACAGTGGGGGAATTATTATCAATGCTATTTAAAACATCCCCTGCCCCTATGGACTCTAATCCCAAGGCAGTATTTTCATTCTTATGTATGGATTCTTCTTCATCAACTAAGACACCCCATGATTTACCATCTAGGGAAGTAGGAACATTGTGCTTTTTAACCCAAATGTCTTGCTTTTTTTAGAGTGCTTAGTTTTATCAGTGATTTTTTTTCTTTTTTACCATAATTAACCTCTTTCCAATCATTGTTAAAAAAGTAATATTTATTTATTTATAATAATTATATATATATATATATATATGTGTGTAAATTTATAAATATATTAAATATATATTTATACATATATTTATATAAAAATATATTTTAACCTTATTAATGAATATATAATCTTAAATACATGAAATTTAAAAATGATTGAAATTGATTAATTTAAATTGATTCCACATTAAAATTATTGAAAAAATCGACACGTTTTATTAATTAAATGTAAATTATTAAAAATATATGGATATATATTGATGTAAATATGAATAAATACTAAAATTATTATAGACTTGTTAATAAACATATATAAATATATAATAATAAATGTTTGAATTAAAAAAATAAATAAAAATAAAATTTTAAAAATATATAAAATGAATTAATAATACTTTAATATAAAATTATTAAAAATAAATAGATAATATTAATGTATTAAAAACATAATATATTAAATGTATCTTTTTATAATGTAATTCTAAAATATACTAACATTTGAATAAGTTAAATAAATATTTGGTGTATGTGTTTCTATATAATATTTCTTTAATTGTATAAATATTTGTATATGTGTGTTATATATATAAATTCACTAATTTTATATATGTATGTAAATTCAATGTAGTGTATGTTTGATATATATTTAATTAAAAAATAAAACAACATTAAAAATGAATAAGACATTTATATGTTATTAATTATTATATTTTATTCATTTTATAAATATTTATATTTAACATATATTATTTATTACTATTTATAATTAATATATATATATATATATGTGTGTGTGTGTGTGTGTGTGTATATATTAAATTCATTCATTTTTTTAATAATTGTTTCATTTGTAAATTTTTAACAATTTTTTAATTTATTTGGTTAATTATTACTATTTATTAATTTTTTATTTATTTTTAATTATCACAATATATTCATTCTATATATCTATATTTAATACATACTACTTATTAATAGTTATAATATATATATATATATATATTAAATTTATTCATTTTTATCAATAATTATCTATTTAATAAAATGTTTAGTGTTTTTATTCATTACTCATTACTCATTTTTATTTGTTTAATTATTTAATTTTATTAATTTTATATATCGATATATTTAATATAAACTATTAATTAATATTTTTAATTTATATATATTTATATTAAATATATTCAATTTTATAAATAATTTTTTAATTAATAATGTTGTTAATAATTTTTTTATGTTTAATTATTTCATTTTATTCATGACCATTTTCATCACTAAAACATGTTGAAAAAGGCTACCCCTTATCAGCGATGAAAATAAATACCTGATAAAAAGTAACCTTTATCAGCCCTAAAAATAAATTGATGAAAAGGTTACGACTTATCAGTGCTACAAAATAGTGCTGATAAAGGTTACTCTTTGATAAAGGGTTCCTTTTATCAGTGATTTTTTCAAAACTGTTAAAGGACACTGTTATCATCAATTTTTTTCTAGCACTGATAATGGCCAATTCTATTAAAGGTCTATTTTGTAGGAGTGTTTCCATTGGTGAATTTATTCAATGGGTTTTAGTACAACAGAATTGAACATTCCATTGTATCATGGGATTGAATGGGGTATTTTTCATGGTTTATGTAACGCCCCAACCCCAGTTACCCAGAGTCGGTGCATTATTACATATCATTGGCATGATCACAAAAGGTCAAGTCTTGAAAGACCGATTAGTTTAGTAGTCTTGGAAACACTAGATACATTCATAAAGTTTACATTACATCATAATGTGAAAAATACAACAACATCTTGTCTTTACACTCATATCCCCTTATACCATCCCTACAGGTCATTCATAAAATACTTCTTCAAATCTTGGGAAAAATGAAACCTAGAAAGGGGTGAGCTCAAATTCCTAGTAAGGATAACAATATAGCGGAAACATTCATAAATAAGCATAAAAATTTAAGGCAATGTATAACTAAAACAAAAGCCTTTTAAACTTGAACTTCAGAATAAGATGGAAAAAATAAAATTAAATAATTCCATTTACTTATTCACATGGATATTCTACTAGTTGAATAATCACATCAAATATCAATAACCACTTTCATAATGATGAAATGCATAATGACAAACTATCATAACCATGTAGCCAAGGCATCATGCCAAGACTACAAATAAGATTTTTTCAAGGCCTCGTGCCAAGACACTAGTTTGTCTCATGAGACCTACCAATTCATTGAGGAGCTATAATGGCCTCCACCCGTCACATATTAATTCCAATGCATTCCTCATATGAACATGTTTAAACATAACATAAACATTCGTATTAAAAATAGCATACAAAATGTCAATAATTTCTCCATAAACCATGAATGGCATAAAAATAACACATTGACAGTCAAACATATCACAATACCTTCAATACAATATTAAATTATTGTATCATAATAAATAGACTTCAAATAAGCTTAAAATCCATCAATGAATGTTGACATAGATGAAATCAAAACTATTTGAGAGAAATATCTATATTTTTTCAATCATTTAAAAGTCACATAATTATAAAATAAAACATTTACATTGAAAATATACTTATAATCTTGTAAGGGAAGCTTCTAAGGTTTTATAACGGCAGAAAATAGCCGCACCCGCCGTATAAGTTAAAAAAACACATTCTTACCTTAATTCTGTCGAAAAGGATAAAAAGGAACTTATTTGGAAAAAGACGAAAAGATTCCTTTATAAACCTCTTATAAAAAGTCAAAAAATGGTATAGATGTATTTAACCCATATTCTGTAAAATAGCAAGAATTTTTTGAAATACATTTTTAAGAAACATGGATGTGGATGATAAAGACGTCCCAGTAGATAATTACGTATAAACAACCTCGGATAATGATGAGACCGCGAAATAACCCTTACCTTGTACTTTTCATTAGTCGATGGTATGTTAAACTCATGTATAATAGTTAAAACATTGTTATTAAATTATACAAGAACCATATACATAATTATGATATCATATATGATCTTCTAATAATGCTTTGTTAATAATACTTTAGTATTATCGTCGTTTCGGGTGTTAACATACTCGTTTTCTTTTATATGTTTTGTTACATAAGTTGTGTTTGTTATGGATAGTTTGTATCTTATTCATATCCAGAATGATATAAAGTTCTTAAACAATACGTTTAATCATCAAATGAGAATTAGTCTTTAATGGATACGAAGGGGAATGAATCTCATCGCGTTCATGGAGACGGTAGTCCGTACGTACGCACAAGCGACAATATCATTTTTTTGATACTAAAATAATATATAATTGGATGGTACATCATCTATAATGAATAATTATCATTTTATATTTATTATTTACACGAATTAAACCTTATTATTATACCCATCCAAATAATAATATATTGAATAACAATTACACCACGACGTGGAGACGGTAAGCCGTACGTACGCACGTATGGTGACATGTTATTCAAAGGATGGATAGAATACTGAATATGTTTGTACCATATTTATAATAATATCACAGTATATAGGATATACTGTAGTTATTATTTTATAATGGGAATAACAAAGAAAGAAGAAGTCAAAGAAGAAATGAACTTGAAAAAGGGTGGTGAAAACATTACCTCTTCTTCAGGTTCTTCCTTTGGATTTTATCAAAAGGGCTTCCTAGGATGGCTTTATGATCAAACTAAGTCCTCTAGGATGATGTGAGGGAAGTTGAGAGAGTATTTGTGTAGGGGTTTTCTGAACTATAATGCATTGAAAGTGTGAATAATTGGTTAGAAGTGGTGTCCTTTTATAAGGGGGAGAAGGGGCACCTTAAGAAAATCTAGAAATAATATTTTATAATAAATTCATATTAAATTTATAATGGATACAAAGTGTATTATTTAATGATTAATGTGGGGAAGGGTCTAAAAAATCTCAACCAATTGAATTTATATAGGTTTGGGTCATTATATTAACCTTATCTTTTAGCTTTAACTCTTAGTTAATTAGATTGACATTTACCATGTCACTTTGTATTTTTATATTATATAGTTAATAAACATACCATATACATCCAAGAGACACCCAAGTGGTCCATTAATGATACATATATCATGATATAAGTCTCTTGGCCGAACCTTAGATTTTTAGGAATTGAATATCAATTAATAATATAATATTTTTTTTAAAAACTCTTTTATGTCAATTTTGACACTATTTCATAATTGATTTATGTTAAATTCATAAAATCTTTATTAATTCGAACCATATTAATTTAAGAAATACTTTGACGTTATATGAACCAATAAAATTCATGGATTTCATCAGAACTTTCAAATTATATTTATTTTAGCATTTATAATACCAATTATTTGATTCTTTCATTAATAAGGAAAATACTGCATCATTATTGTGTCATAAATAATATTAATTATTAAATGTCTAAAAATTAAAAATAAAATACCATTATGTAGAAAATATTTTTATGTTTCTAATGAATATTTATAGTTGAAAATCCAATGTATATAACCCTATGTAAAACTTGTTTGTCTAAAAGATATCTGCTTATGTCATTTTTGAATTTATTTTAACTTAATTCACATAAAGTGTCCTTATCACTTACAAGTGGATCCATGGGGTCCCAAAGTTGACCCAAAGATGCCCATGGTCGGACATCTATCAACCAATATGGTTAGGACACATTTATGGTAATTTATTATTATTATAATATTATTTTTTACACTTATTTACCAGATTTACCCTTTAACCATGGTAAATAAAATATTTATCGAAATAATTATTCAAAATGTCTAAAAATAAAAGTTACATATTTACTAAATTTGGACATCCCGATTCCAAATATGGAATTAATTTTTACAAATTCAAAACACAGAAGTGGAAGAAATTAATTTAAAATTAATTCTCGTTGTTAAAACAAAAAGTGTATTTTTAAAAGATAATAACTATCAAAAGATTGACACTTGTTTATGTCCAGTTTAATTGTGAAATTATTTCCAAGGACTAAAATTGTTTTAAATGGTAAAAACATATTCTAAATATACTTTAAAACCACTAAAATTAATAATTTATCACTATTAATTATTTTGATTAAAGAAGTTGTTTTTAATTAAAATTTAGTAATTTTTTACTATTCATCAAAATATAAAAATTATCCGAAAAGTTACAAAATTTTACCCTAGGATAATTTTGATATTATGAATCCAAAAATGAAGTCCATTTTGAGAGATAAAATTTATAAAATTTAAAAAAGTGGGTATTACTATTCATAACGGTTAGTTTGATTTGTTGCGGCGTGTGTTAGAAATCGAAGTTGCGTACAACGCACGCTACTATATTATTCAAAGAGAAGCGTACCATGGAAGCTTGGGGTGTTATATTCTACTCTCCTTAAAATAATTTCATCCTAAAAATTTCTCAAATATTACTGCATAAAAAGACCTGGGTGGTTCTTCATCATAAGTTCCTCAGGTTCCCACGTTGCCTCTTCCATTTTATGGTTTCTCCGTATAACTTTTACCAGACGAGTCGTCTGGTTTCTCAGCACTTGTTCTATGATATCAAGAATCCTGACGGGCTCTTTGCAATAAGAGAGATCGGGTTCCAGTTATAATTCCTCATATGTGAGTACATGCGTTGGGTCGGGAATGTATTTTCTCAACAGTGATATGTGAAATACATCATGAACTTTGAAGAGACTTGGCAGCATTTCCAAATGGAAAGCTACAGCCCCAATTTGTTCAAGAATTTCGAAATGTTTGATGTACCTAGGACTCAATTTACCCTTCTTACCAAAACGTATAACTCCCTTCCATGGAGATACCTTCAAGAAATCCTGATCACCTGCCTGAAATTCCAAATCCTTCCTTCGGTTATCGGCATAGCTCTTCTACCTACTTTGAGCTGCTTTGATGTGATTTTGGATTACCTTTACCTTTTCCATTGTTTCCTCCACCACTTCTGGGCCTACAAGTTTTCGTTCACCAACGTCATCCCAACAGGTTGGTGTGCGACATGTCTTTCCATATATAACGCTTCATATAGTACCATCTGAATACTCGAATGGAAGCTATTGTTATAAGAAAATTCTAACAGAGGTAAATATTGATCCCACATACCCTGAAAGTCATGTGAGAAAAAACTCAACATGTCTTCTAATGTTTGAATAGCCAGTTCCTATTGTCCATCTGTTTGAGGGTGGTAAGTAGTGCTCAAATGAAGTTCAGTATCCAGGGCTTTTTGAAGAATTTTCCAGAATCTTGAAGTAAAACAAGGATCACGATCAGAAACAATCGATAGGTGTACTCCATGAAGTCTCACAACTTCATTAATATATAGTCTTTCTAGACATTCTAGTTGTAGATCTTCTCTTATTGCAATAAAATTTGCTGACTTGGTAAGACGATCAACAATAACCCATATTGCATCATTCCATCTAGGTGTCTTTGGTATCCCCATGACAAACTCCATCGTATTATTATCCCATTTCCACTCCGGTATGGGAAGAGGTTGCATGACTCCTCCATGATGTTTCCTTCCAGCTTTCACTTGTTGAAAAACTATACATCTTGACAGAAAATCAGCTATCTCCCTCTTCATGTTGTCCCACCAAAAATGTTCGTTTAAATATATATAAATTTTGGTTCTCCCGGGGTGTATATAGAAATTGGAACTATGAGCATCATCTAACAATTCCCTTTTTAAATCAAGTATATCGGGAACACACAGTCTCTTCCCAAATTTCAAAATTCCTTCTTCATACACAAAGTCTCTCAATCTCCTATCATTCACAGCATTAATCTTCTTTTGAAATTATTCATCATCATTCTGAGAACTCTTAATCCTTTCTAGTAAAGATGGTTTGGCAACCATTTGAAAAAGAACTTATGTTTCACCTTCCATGGTTATTCCCAAGTCCATATCCACTAGATCCATAAAAATTGGATCCCTTTAAATTCCCATATTGTTCAAAACTCCATGATCTTTTCTGCTCAAAGAATCTTCCACCTTATTTGCCTTCCCCAGGTGGTAGTGTATAATACAATCATAATCCTTGAGTAATTCAAGCCATCTACTTTTCCTCATGTTGAGTTCTTGTTGTTAGAAAATAAACTTCAAACTCTTGTGATCAGTATAAATCTCACATTTTTCACCATAAAGGTAGTGTCTCCATATCCTCAAAGAAAAGATCATAGCTGTTAACTCATTATCATAAGTAGGATAGTTTTTTTCATGAATTTTCAACTGCCGTGATGCATAGGCAATAACCCTATCATTTTGAATAAGGACACAACCAAATCCTTTCTTTGATGCATCACTATAAATAACGAACCGATCATTCCCCGATGGTAGATTCAATATAGGAGTATTGACTAATATTCCCTTCAGTTCTTTAAAAAGTTCTTCACACTCTTTTTTCCAAACAAATTTAACCATGTTACGTGTGAGCTTTGTTAATGGGTTAGCCAATAGGGAAAAATTCTCGACGAAACATCGATAATAACTTGCTAAACCAATAAAACTGGGTACCTCAATTATACTTGTAAGTGCTGGCCATTCTTGGATTACCGTAGTCATAGAAGGATGAAGAGAGATTCCATCTTTAGAGACAATATGGTGAAGAGAAGAAATATCTTAAATCCATAATTCACACTTACTAAACTTCCCATATAATTCATGTCTTCTCAGAGTCTTCAAGATAATGAAAAAGTGATTTTCATCATCTTTGTTGCATTTGGAGTATACCAAGATATCATTAATAAATACCACCTCAAAATCATTGAGATATTCCTTGAAAAATCTATTCATTAGATCCATGAATACAGAGGGCGCATTAGTCATCCCAAAAGGCATTACTGTAAACTCATAATGCCCATACCTGGTTCAAAAGGCAGTCTTAGAAATGTATTCCTTCTTCACACACAACTGATGGTATCCAGATCGAAGTTCAATCTTTGAAAAGCATTGAGCTCCATACAGTTGGTCAATTAAATCATCAATGCGAGGTAGGTGATACTTGTAATTTATTGGTATAGCATTGATCTCCCTGTAGTCGATACATAACCTCATAGATCCATCTTTCTTTTTAACAAAAAGAACAGGGGCTCCCCATGGAGAAACACTAGGGAGAATAAATCCCTTATTACTCAATTCATCCAGTTATTTCATTAGTTCCACTAATTATATAGTGGAAATTCTATATGGGGTCTTTGATATAGGCCTTGGTCAAGGAATTAAATCAATGGAAAACTCAAATTCTCGTTCTGGAGGATTTCCAGGTAAATCTTCCGGAAACACATCTACATATTCTCTCACAATAGGTACATCCTCTATTTTAACATTCCATTCCTCACCCATAGTTATATCATTATCTTCCTCCATGATAATTGAATTTAGTTGAGCTACTGGGGGTGGATCTAGATAAGAATTAGGTGGTGATGATTGTGCTCGAAAAATAAGGTGTTCTTTATCATCATCATCAAAAATCATAACCTCCTTCTTCTTAAAATAAATGTTCGCATCATGGTCTGAAAGCCAATCCATACCGAGGATTATATCAAACTCAATCATAAGTATGACAATGAGATCAGCAGATAAAGGACATTTATGTGCTCTAATGGGGACTAATTCACAATACTTGGTTGCAATGATACTTCCCTTTAGAGTTTTAACTAAAAAATCCTCTGTTAAATCAAATTGTAAATATCTAATTTTCATAGAAAACTGGGAAGATATGAAACAATGCGATGATCCAGAATCAAATAAATCATTTTCTAAACATTAGGAAACTAATAAATTACCTGCCACCATGTCTTTCAGAGATTCTACCTCAGTAGTAGTGATAGAATAAGATTGGAATTGATCCCTTGGACTTTTCTAAGGCATGTTCCCCTGATGCTTAGGACATTCATTTGCATAATGTCCTATATCTCTACAATTATAGCATTCCATGTTGGTATAAACTCTCTTTCCCTTGCAATCATGTGCTTGGTGGCCTTTTTCACCACACTTGTAACAGACTCTCATTCTTTTTAAGCAAGTACTGGGGTGTTTCTTCACACATTTACTGCAGGAAGGATTTTTAACTTTTCCCTTCTTCCCCTTATTTCCATTTTTATATTGTTCAGTAGATCACTTCTTCTCTTGCTTTGATTTAAAGTCATAAGACTTAGAGAATTCATTTTCTATTTTGATAGCACATGAGAAAATGTCTTCGTACGATGAGAAGGATTGTGAGACTAATGCTCGACAAATAAATCGTTTTAACCCATCAAAGAAACGATCAAACTTACTTCTTGGGTTACATATATAATCTCAAGAATACCTTGCTAACCTTGTAATGTTAGCCTCATAATTTGCGACATTCTCATCCTCCTTTTTCCTCAGACTCAGAAATTGCCTTTCCATATCTACTCAATGGTCATGAGGAAAATATTTTTCTAAAAATAGTTCTTTGAACGCCCTCCATTACAAATTTGATACTTCATCATCTTCCTTAATGTTTTGAATCAATGACGACCTTTGATCAGCATCTCCAGGGATGTGGTAAACTGCCATGATCAAATTTTCCCATTCACTGCTCCCAAAAGCCTGAAATATTTTCTCTAGGGAACTTATCCATTGCTCAGCTACCGATTGATTTGTACTCCCATTGAATGTTGGTTTTTGTTGCCTCATGAAGGGATATAACATTGATCCTCCATGCTGTGGATCAGGGTGCTCCATACTGGTAAGGTTATTATTCATAACCTGAGTGAGTTTTCCCAATATGGTGATAAGCTGATCAGCACCAGTTACATCACCAGCTCCACTATAATTATCTTGAGCAGGAGGGAATTCCCTATATGGAGTGCGTGCATTGATACAATTTCCATTTCTTTACTAGGAACCATTTCTAACCAATGGAATAAACTAGATCAGTTTATGAATCAAAATACATAATTCCATATTTGTAAAACACTTAATATAAATGGAACATTTTAAGGATATAATCTGAAATCATAAAAATGTTTTATTTAAGGATGTAAATACTCATAAACCCTTCATAATTATATGCAAAGAAAATGAGAATTATCCTAAGCATATCCCCCTGGAGTGTCATAACCAAGAGTGCAGCAAGACCCATTGTCATGCACCAGGTCCTGTTCAAGTCTAGAACAAAGTGGTGTTTTCGGGTTTTACTTCTAGGTACATCTGTGCCAAAGCTGCCTGCACCTGATCATATCAAGATCGAGATGTATTGCTCAGAAAACTCACAAAATCTCTACAATACCAAAATTCTAGGAAGTTATTCTATACTAATCCTCAAAGTCCATCTTAGGTCTATGTTCTCTAATCAGAGTTTCTCTAAATATAGCTTCCAAGGTTTGTATTAAACTTCCTCTGATACCAAATGTAATGCCCCGACCCCAGTTACCCAGAGTTGGTACATTATTACATATCATTGGCATGATCACAAAAGATCAAGTCTCGAATGATTGATTAGTTTAGTAGTCTTGGAAACACTAGATACATTCATAAAGATTACATAACATAATAAAGTGAAAAAACAACATCTTGTCTCCACACTCATATCCCATTATAGTATCCCTGCAGGTCATTCATAATATAATTCTTCACATCTGGTGAAAAATAAAACATAGAAAGGGGTGAGCTCAAATGACCAGTAACGATAACAATATAGCCTATACTTTCATAAATAAGTATAAAATATTAAGGCAATGTATAACTAAAACAAAAGTCCTTTAAACTTGAACTTCAGGATAATTTGGAAAAAATGAAATTAAATAATTCCATTTACTTATTCACATGGATATTCTACTAGTTGAATAATCACAGGCAATATCAATAACCACTTTCATAATAATGGAATGCATAATGCCAGACTATCATAACCACGTAGCCAAGGCCTCGTGCCAGGACTACAAATAATATTTTGTCAAGGCCTCGTTCCAAGAAACTAGTTTGTCTCATGAGACCTACCAATGCATCAAGGAGATATAGGGGGCTCCACTCTTCACATATTAAGTCCAATGTATTCTTCATATGAATAGGTTTAAACATAAAATAAATATTCATATTAAAACTAGAATATGAAATTTCAATACTTTCTCCATAAACCATGAATGGTATAAAAATAACACATCCACAGTCAAGAATATAAAAAAAATTAATACAAAATAGAGGTTTTGTATCAAAATAAATAAGCATTAAATAATCTTAAAATCCATCAAAGGATGTTGACATAGATGAAATCAAAACTATTTGAGAGAAATATCTCTTTTTTGAAATAATTTAAAAGTCAAATATTTATAAATGAAAATTTACTTTTAAAATTTCCTTATAAGCTTGCAAGGTAAGCTTCTATGATTTTATAATTGCAGAAAATAGCTGCACCCACTGTATAAGTTAAAAAAAATAAATTCTTACCTTAATTCTGTCGAAGAGGTTAAAAAGGACCTTGTTTGGAAAATGATGGAATGATTCCTTTATAAACCTTTTATAAACAGTACAAAAAGGGTATAAATGACTTTAACCCATATTTTGTAAAATAGCAAGAATGATTGGAAATACATTTTTAAGAAACATGGATGTGGATGATAAAGAGTTCCCAGTAGATAATTACGTATAAACAACCTCGGATAATGAAGAGATTGTGAAATAACCCTTACCTTGTATTTTTCATTAGTCGATGGTATGTTAAACCCCTGTATAATAGTTAAAACATAGTTATTAGATTATACAATAACCATATACATAATTATGATATCATATATGATCTTATAATAATGCTTTGTTAATAATACTTTAGTATTATTGTCGTTTTGGGTGTTAACATACTCATTTTCTTTTATATGTTTTGATACATAAGTGGTGTTTGTTATGGATAGTTTGAATCTTATTCATATCTATAATGAAAAAATGTTCTTAAAAATTACTTTTAATTATCAAATTAGAATTATTCTTGAATGGATATGACGAGGAATGAATCTCATCACATTCGTGGAGATGGTAGTTCCTACGTACGTACGAGTGACAATATCATTATTTTGATACTAAAATAATATATAATTGGATGGTATATCATATATAATGAATCATTATCATGTTATATTTATTATTTACACGAATTACACATCATTATTATACCCATCCAAATAATAATATATTGAATTACAATTACACCACGACGTGGGGACGGTAAGCCGTACGTACGCACGTATGGTGACATGTCATTTAAAGGGTGGATAGAATACTGAATATGGTTTTACCATATTTATAATAATATAAAATTATATATAAGATACTATTTTTATTATTTTAGAGTGGTAATAACAAAGAAAGAAGAAGTTGAATAAGAAATGAACTTGAAAAAGGGTGGTGAAAACATTACCTCTTCTTCAGGATCTTCCTTTTGATTTGATCAAAAGGGCTCCTTATGTTGAATTTATGATCAAACTGAGGCCTCTAGGTTGAATTGAGGGATGTTGAGAGAGTATTTGGGTAGGGTTTCTTCGAAACAAAATGATTTTAAAGTGTGAATAATTGGTTATAAGTGGTGTCCTTTTATAAGGGGGGGGGGGGGCACCTTAGGAAAATCTAGAAATATTATTTTATAATAAATTCATATTAGGTTTATAATGGCTCAAAAATGGATTATTTAAAGTTTAAGGTGGGTATGGGTCGAAAACCACTCAACCAATATAATTTAGATAGGTTTGAGTTATTATATTAACCTTATCTTTTAGTTTTAACTCTTAGTTAATTAGATTGACATTTACCATGTCACTTTGTATTTTTATATTATATAGTTAATAAACACACCATATACATCCAAGAGACCCCCCAAGAGGTCCATTAATGATACAAATATCATGATATAATTCTCTTTTCCTATCCTTATATTTTTAGGAATTGAATATCAATTAATAATATAATATTTGTTTTAAAAACTCTTTTATGTCAATTTTGACACTATTTAATAATTTATTTTTGTTAAATTCTTAACAAAATTATTAATTTGAACCAAATTCATTTAAGAAATACAATGATGTCATAGTAACCAATAAAATTCATGTATGTCATCAAAACTTTCAAATTATATTTATTTTAACATTTATAATACGAATTAGTTGATTCTTTCATTAATATGGATACTACTGCATCATTATTGTGTAAAAAATAATATTAATTATTAAATTTATAAAAATTATAAATAAAATACCATTATGTAGGAAATCGTTTTAGCTTTCTAATCAATATTTATAGTTGAATCTCTGACATATATAACCCTATGTAAAACATGTTTTTCTAAAAGATATATGCTTATATCATTTTTTTATTTTTTTAACTTAATTAATATAAAGTGTCCTTATCACTTTCAAGTGGATCCATGGGATCCCATAATCGACAAAAATATGCCCATGGTCATACATGTATCAACCAATAAGGTTAGGACACATTTTAGGGTAATTTATTATTATAATAATATTTGTTTACCCTTATTTACCGGATTTACTCTTTAACCATGGTAAATAAAATATATACTGAATTAATTATTCAAAATGTCCAAAAATAAAATTTACCTAATGACACAATTTGGAGATCCTGATTCAAAATATGGAATCCAATTTTACAAATTTAAAACACAAAAGTGGCAGAAATTAATTTGAAAGTAAATCCCGTTGTTAAAACAAAAAGCGTGTTTTTAAAAGATAATAACTATCAAAAGATTGACACTTGTTTATGTCTGGTTTAATTGTGAAATTAGGTCCAATGACAAAGATTGTATTAAATGGTAAAAATATACTATAAATATACTTTTAAACAACTGAAATTAATAATATATCACTATTAATTATTTTTGATTAAAAAATTGTTTTTAATTAAAATTTAGTAATTTTTTACTTTTCATCAAAATATTAAAGTTATCTGAAAAGTTACAAAATTTTAACCTAGTCTAATTTCAATATTCCAAATCCAAAAATGAAGTCCATTTTGAGAGATAAAATTTATAAAATTTCAAAAATTGGGTATTACTATTCATAACGACTAGTTTGATTTGTTGTGGCGCGTGTTAGAACTCGAAGTTGCGTACAACACACACTACTGTATTATTCAAAGAGAAGCGTACTGTGGAAGCTTGGGGTGTTACAGTTTAGGATTGGGAGTGTGTAAATTGTGGATCAAACATCGTAATATGAAATTAAAGCTATGGTATATTGTTTGGATGAACTCTTCATGATATTAAAATTTAATTGTATTAAATTGAAACTTCAATTATCATCACTTTATTGAGAATTTTCCTAGGAAGCAGTCATAGGAGTGTTGTCGGCCTTTCATGGGAGGATGGTTGTGTTTTTTACTAGGTGATAATACTCAATGGATTATTTATTCCTTTCTCATTTGGTCATTTAATTGATTGTAAAAATTTAATTAATTATAATTTTGTTATAATTAATTTAATTAGAATTTCTAGGAATGTGTTATTACATTGTGGTGATTGGTAGAGGCCAAATGGACTTGGAGAGACCTAGAGAGAGATCTCAGTCTTTTCTTAGATTGGTTATGACTTTTTTTTTGTGGTAGTTGGTTCTATATACATTACCATGTGGAATTATTTCCATCTATTAGAATGTGATATCAGATTCTAAACCATTTAATAATGGCCTTAAATTAATAAATGTGTTTTTTACTACATAAATTTTTTAATTATATTAATGATTAAAATTATTGTAACTAATAAAATGGTTATGAATACTGATTTTCATTAAGCGATAAGGAAAAAAATTGAACTTTGTGCACTGGCTTGATTCCATGACCACTGATGGTTGAGGCATTAAATCCAAATGCATTCCTTAGGATACATGAAACCACCTTGGGGTGTAATCATGTTGCATGATACTTAATATGCAAGAGACCTATGAATCATATGAATTTCAAATATTCTATGTCTATGTAGAATTGTGAGACATATACTTTATATGAATCACATCTGGTGTGTGTGTGTGTATAGTTTTGTGAGACCTATTCGTGATTTGAATCGCATGTGGTGTGTATGTAGCATCGTGAGTATTATTCTTGATCTGAATTTCATGTTGTGTCTGTGAGTATCCTAATGAGACCTATACTTGATATTACTCCTATATGGATATATATTGGCTATGTGACTATTTCATGATATAAAATGATTTTGAAATACTTTATTGTAGATTTTGTTTTAGATTCTTAGTTTCTCGACCTATGAAATTGAGTAACCAAGTGGAGTTAAGAAGCGGATTCTCTATTATGGAGGCGTAGTGTGGATGATGTGAGGGATTTCTTAAAATCCATAATGAAATGGTCAAAAGGTGATGTGATCACATTCCATAGTGCTATGAGATTGGTTCGATGTATGATATATGGATTTCCCTAGAACCATGATATTGGTTCAACATGATTAGTACCTTTAAAGGAGATCATGACTATCCCTTAAAGGGAATGTGGATAAAAGACAAGTTAGAAAAGTTCATTAGGGAATCATATGACATTACATTTGGAATGGAGAAGTAGTGGATATATCAAATGATATAGGACCTGACATATGTGTGATCTTGTATGAGTAATTTCTTATTTACTTGGTTATTTGTTATTTTTTGTTTTCTCTAATATTTTAAACTGTCACTATAATTAGTTTATCTATTTTTCCTACTGATATTATCACATTCACATACACTTAATATTTATAGATATGTGTAGGACCACATGGTGGTTCCCTGCTGAGTTATAATCACACACTACATAGGCTAACGCAGCACTTCGATACCTAAGCATCCTTCACTTGTTGCAAGTATATATTGGGTCAAGGTCTAAGGTTTATCAAGGGGCACGTATTGATTTGATTTCGAAGACTTGTAAATAGTGTGTCTCAATGTTGTAGTTAATCTAATAGTGTTTTTTCTTCTTCTAGTTATTTTTATATTTGTTTATCCCACTGGGTGATCTGTCATTGCTTTTGGTACGACCATTAATTTATATGTTATTTCATATCACATATTATTGGTGGTTTTTATTCTTCTACATAATATAAGTATTCTTTTTGAATATGATTTTTGTTTATTTACTTGTTACATCACACTCTACATGAGGGAATAGTCTCCCCACTATTTCACATTTAACCCTCGCTACTATTAAACAACACCTGGTGTGTAGGGAGTCATGTTTAATGTTATGTACCACTCCATATCAGACCTAGTGATTCAGGTAAGATCATTAAAAATTTGTTATTATATCATGGTTACTCTTTCTTTTTTTAAAAAAATTTGGTTTGATGGTCAACAAGCGATGACATAGGAATGTTTTGGAGTGTATGATGAAAGTTATTTTTGTGAAACATAAACACATTTCATAATAGAATTATGGGTTACCAAGGCATGTCTTTGATGTTCTTATTTTTCACTATTATGGTTTTTACATTTCTCTAGATGTGATGCATATGGATTTTGAGGATTACGCTTTCATGTGGTTTTTAATCTTGGACATATTGAAACATGGAATATCATGCATCATACTTAGCATACACGATTCACAAAACATATATGTTGCTTATGTGTGATTTTAATGATAAAGGAAAACTCAGTTGTTGAAATTTCAACAACCTGTACTATGTTTTGACATATATGTTTTAATTTAAATTCTTGTCATTTTAACCCCAATATATGTCCCATTATGATGGTATGTCATTCGGGACTATGATGTTATGTACCTTAGAAACAATGAGGATTATTCAATCCCACTATACATGAACGGTTCAATGAACCATAGTAGGTCGTTGTGAGGAATTGGATTCTTTTGTATTAAATCCCTTTTGATTGACTATTAGATCGGTTAAATTAATTAAGGTAACAATTATAACCTAAGTGTTGTTACCAATATAGAATTCAGTGATATTCTACTTAACAGAATCAAGATCCTACAGTTACTTGAAGTGAATCATCAAGGGAGACGTCATAAGGTATACCTATAGAATTATAGATCGACCATTTTCCATAAGATGTGACCTTAATGAAACCTTGTTATGTGATATGTGAGGAACCCTAATGATCTTAATTAAACAACTTTGGTTATTGGTGAGTCTAGGACTCATGTTGTGTGGGGTAACGTGAGTTAGATTAACTCAAGAGAAGGGTCAATTCATGTTATTAGATATTATTATTTGGATTTCATTAATATAGTGACCTATTCATGTGAATAAATTCTATAAGTTCTTGGGAAATAATTTATGTTTCCTTGTAACATTCGGGTATAGTGCACATTGAGTGCTCATACTCACGACATAGCGGATTGGTTTGAAGGGGAGGTTATTCTGGTACCTATCCTATTAGTTTTTTTATATAATTCAAAATAATTCTTAGAATTTAATAAAATTATTATGTTTTTAGAGTGATGGTCAAGTGGTAGTTGAACAAATGAAAGATCCAAGAATTAAAGATTCATGTATTCTGAATAGAAGTGTTATAGGTGTTATGATTACATAAAAATGAAACCTTGTAGAGAATGAATAGCTAAATAGGCATGGAAGGCCATGAATAGAGGGGAATGAAATATGGGGACATAATATTAGTTATGTGATCGAACATGATCTAGTTTCATGAAAACATGTGAATTTTAGGCCCTTGTGATAGAGAGTAGGATTTTTGGAGGCAAATATATAATATATTCACCCCGATCACTTTATTTTGGATATAAAGAGGTGTATTCGTGCCTTGTTGGGAAAGCATATATTCATGATCATTCATGAATATGGTGATTTTTAGTGTTGGTTGGATTAGTAGAAAAGTTGGTGATATGTTCTTTGTGAATGATTCGATTTCTATAAATGATCCCAGATGTGGTAGTGACATTAGGTCACTGAAATATTTGGTTTCAGGTCACTATTAGAGTCAGCAACCAGAATGTTTGGAATGAATATTTTGAGTTTTTTGTCCCAGAGTATGATGTGCTCAGTTATTTTTCCATGGTGGGAAGTGTCATTGGTAATGGATTTTAGTTTCATTTTGTGGTCAACCTGAGTTTGAATTTGAGGGATATGTTGTGGTTTAGAGAAACTTCTTGAATGGGGGATGAGAGCCTTTAGGTTAGAGGTTGTAACCCATGAACAAGTTTCTAGAGGATGTAACTCATGTCGAGAATTGGTCTTTGAACACAGTAAACTGCATTCTAGTTAATCTAAATGTGTGTGGGGAAAAGTTTGTCACATGGAACATGGGTAATAATATAAGGTCATGTTTGGTTATTACATTCAATAATGGAATAGTTATAGACCATGTATACAGATATATTAATTAATAGGTGATGATAGGTATTATTTTATAGTGGGGGGATCAATTTGGATCCATGGGAATAACCCTCATTTACGAAGGGTTATAGAAATTTGTAAGACTAATAATTATCTGGTATTGGAGACATCAGTAGAACGATGTGTAATAAACCAAGTAATATATTGTTCCTTGATGAGTTCCTAATGTAAGATTCAGATATAGAATTTAATAGAGACCATATATGGGCATTATTCATGGGGTGAATCCCATAAAATTTGATATTGAGTTTATTCAAGGGTTTGTTAGTTCATATAAGTGAACTTTATAGAACATTTGGGTGGTCAGTTGTACAATCCAGGAAATCCATTCAAATCCTAGTTTATATTTGGGTAAGGATGTTGGATTGATTTAATGATGACTATGACGCTTACGAAATCATTATTGGTGACTTGATGGAGTGTCTGTTGTTGAGGATGAGTACCTTTATAGGAAGTCAGATAGATGAGAACCAATGTGTATTTCCACATGAAATTGAATGTGGTGGGATGTAAATTTCATTGATCTCTTCATATAAGGTACAGTAGGGATGTTTTTAGGATAAACTGTGGAATTATAGATATTATATTCATGTTAATGTTGTGTGTCTTTGGTAGAGAATATCTAGTTTGGTTCGGAATCAAGAGCATGTTTTTGGTATTGAATTTTAATAAGTAACTTTTTTATGTTTAGGCATAATTAATTGGAATATGTATTCATTTTTTCATCAAATTTCAAAAATCTTGTCCCATGAGGTGACTCCTATGGTGTGGAGAATTGTGATTATTTATCAAGAATTTGTTGAAGATATTATCTTTTGATGAGAGATATGGGTGCTGTAAGTGTGGTCTTGATGGTAGGTTAATATATAATGCATGGATCATTTTTTAGTGTTGGAGTTACTGGATCTTGGTGTCACATTATGAGAGTGTGTTGAGACATTGGGAATGAAGAGTGAATATTAGGTAGTGAGTTGTAATTTTAGAAAGGAATGTAAATTACTCCTTCTGTTTCATTACCAAGGAAAATTATGAGATGTAATTTTTATGCTAAAAAAAATTCAATGGGATGATAAGAGCCTTGGTGGAGAGATTCTAACGTCTCACGCTATTATATGTTATGAATTTTTGGGGGAATTTGAACTTTTCATCTAGTTAATGTTTCAATCATGGTATAGAGTTTTGAATGAAAATGATTCAAGTTAAACTAAATTAAGGGATGATGTCAGACTTGAGTGGATGCTCAATGGGTGACTCATTGTGTAGGAGATTAGTGAATCCTGAAGAATCTAATACAGAAGTAACTGAAAATTTTGGATCCCACCAGCTAACTGGTTGGATGGTTAGTATCCTTGTTAGCAATATGGACTCACTAGCTTGCTAGTGAGCTTGAATTAGGTAGCTGGTGGGGATTTATAGTAGCATTATTACCTTGAAATATTCCCCAGAAAAAATGTGATCCTCCACCATGTTGTTGATGGCCTACTGGATAGCTAGTGTGGTCGGTGTAGGATGTATTTCATGGGAAATTTTAATCTATTCCCCTATAAACCCAGTTAGGTTTTAGGCAACCTTAGACATGTTTTTTTTCACTATTTTATAGTTATATCATCTTCTCATTCATCTTATAAGTCTCCTTGATTTGAGTTGGATCTAGATAAAATCTATTAGTTAATCTAGTTGAGATATCTCATTATTATTAAATATAAAATCCCACTTCTTCTTGGTCATCTAGATAATCTATTTATATTTATCTTGTTTTTATTGGATAATGGGATAAACATTCCACCAAATCTTGGGGGAATTGTCTCAGAATGATGAGTCTTTCAGTCAGAAAGGAAAAAGGTTGACTCGTGATAACATTCAAATAAAAATTCATCGAATGAAAAAAATATTATATAGTTATATAAATGCCATTAATTACATGATGTGATATTCTAAAATTCAATCATGTGGTATTAAGTACAATATATAAAGAAATCAGGGAGGATGACATGAAACATATATACTGAAATCGAGATTAAGATCAAGAGAACCCTTGCAAAATTCATAAAATTTTAACTAATAGTTAATTCCTAAAATAATTATCTAATCATATGTAAATATACATAAAAGTTTTCCAAAACATCAGAAAATAATTTGGAGATCAATTCATTCATTTTTGTGCCATAAAAATGTCAATGAAGAAGTGTTATAACCCAATAAAATGAAACTGAGTTAAGAAACCCCTTACATCTTTGGTAGATTCTGAATAAATATCCCTTGAATGAAATGAAATTAAATGTAACATAAAATTCTTTGAATTATTATGTACATATTCTATAACATGTAAATGGGATGTATATACACTATATAAAATACTAGGTGTATATCATTAAAATATGCCTTAATGAAGGTGTTTTGAGATGAAATCTCTTACATAGAGTATAAACTTTTTATGCATGAAATTTGAATCCAATATAATAAACTGATATTAATTGTTTACATGTTTAAGAATATTTTATAGTTTTATTAATTTATCATTATAAAATTATTTCATTTATTTCAACTACATATTTAATTACTTAATCAGTTATGTTCGTGTTTGGTGATTGGGAGTGTTTGGTTGATAATTTCAAAATGAATTTTGTATATAAAAAATGGGAAAAGAGTTAATTATTCAATTATCTACAAAAAAACTAATTAAATAAATTTAATTTTTTAATTCAATTATAATTTTATATTTATCCATGAAAATCGATTACAAAAAACAAAATACATCAGATCATGAGGCGTTAGTCTGCACGTACACACAAGTGATGTTTTTACATTTTATTGGGTGGAAAATAAAGAAATAAAATATAATATTTTATTCCTATAATAATTATCATGTTATAAATATCAAATAAATTCATTAAATGTATCCCCATGAACATCTATAGGAGGTATTTTTTGAAAAATAAATTTTATCACTACGTGAAGATAATAGACTTTATGTACTCATATGTGGGGATTTATTTTTTAGTTATTACAATTGTATAAATGTAGATAAAATACTATCGATAAATAATGATAATCATTTCATTAATTTCATATATATACATTAAATCCTTTATTATAAAAAACCATGTGTGGTAGTGTTGGAAAATGAAACACATTTTTATGTGAAGGTGGTTGCCCACTTGTACAAAAGAACAATGTATTCATTTTTAATAGTAAGGAAAATTAAATTAATAAGGTTAATATATTAATATAAAAAAAATATAAGTATATAATAGGTACTATTCTTATTATATTTGAAAGGTTAGGACATAATTTAATGATTTATAAGAGGATGTATAATGAAAACACTCGGTTGATATGATTACATCTTCTTTGAATAACCCCATTTGGGTCACTTCTTTAGGACCATAGGTATGATTTTGTAAGAATAATAGAACCTATAAAATGTGTCTAAGGTAATAATATATTTTTGTATGGGTTAGTTGAGCTATTTATCTCAAAATGTGTGTAGAACAGAGGAGGGGTGGTGTATATTTATAAGAGAGGAGAAAGGAACTCTTGGAATAACATAAAGTAATAAATTAATATAAATTAATTTGCATGTTTAGGTGGAACCAAATTGAAATATTTTGTATATGTAATAGATAAAAGATGAAGTAACCTCATCCAATAAAATTTATACAAGTTTAAATTATATTTTAACCCTTATCTCTTAGCTTTAATCCCCTATTAACCCTTATAATGTCTACCACAATAGAAATATGTGTTACTCTTTACGCCTCAATAATGATAAAATAAAATATCAATGGCCCGTAAATGGAACCATTTTTATATTCTAGACCATATACCATTAAATTTGAAAAATATAATATTTTTACGAATTTTAAATCTTTTCATAAAATATTGGTTAACATAAAATTCCATTAATGTTTTTTTAAGACTATTCAAATATTTTGACTTTAAACTATATCACAATAGTAGTTTAGTTTAGAATATAAGTTTTTAAAACATTATATTTGTCTAAAGAAATATTTCAACACCATAACTCTCAAAAAAATATTAATTTTAATTTTTTTAAAAATATATAATTGGTTTTATAGTACTTGAAGTTAAATTTTATCATTGTTGCGAAAGTAATTAAGGAAATTATTTTATCACTAAAAATATAAAATAAATTCACATAAAAAAATATTCATATTTAAAATAGTTTTTATAACCAATCATAACTATTTATTATCCCTATCAGAAAATATTATGGGTTTTGAAATATAGTGAGTGAAAGTTTCTCTTTATTCGTTACATAAAATCATATTAACGTCATTATCAAAGAAAAATAACCCCAAATTTTCATTTATTTGAATATTTCATAATTATGTTAAATATAAATCCAAGAAATGGAAATAAGAAAGGTTTTAGATATATTTTTAATGCCCAATCACATTATATTGTAACCTTAAATATGATATATACCCTTAACGAGGTGACAAATATTTACCACGATTAATATTCATAATGAATAATGGTTAGGGGGAATATTTTCAAAATTAGGAAATTATTATTCAAAATATTTAATCCATTTTATTAAATTTAGTTCACATAATTAGTAGAAACTACTTTTAAAAAATCTCACGAAACATGATGAAAGGCGACTTTACATAAAAATGCATGTTAAGTATAAAAATGTTTTTATTTTAAAATTACGCACGATGTATACTCTAATAAAAATAATTGTATTATGTTTATTCAAAAATTAACTAATAAATTTTAAAAATAATTCAAAGAAAAATTTATTTAAAATACTTGATAATAAAAGATATATTTTAGTAAAATTTGTATTTTTAACTATTCATAGAAAAATTAACCATTTAAGAAAAATTCCAAAATATTAGCCTAAGATACGTTTGTATTGATGGCTTAAAAATAATATATTTTTATAAAATAAACTATTGAAATTTGATAAAATTAATTATTATATTATCTCACAAATATCATTAAAATCAATTTTTAAATAAAATAAATTTTTGAAGACTGAAATAACATTACTAAATTTTGAGATCATATTTCATAATATTTTAGTAATTTATTTTTGTTGAGTAAGATATATATATATATATATATATATATATATATATTGTGGTAACTCATATTCATACCCACAAATTCATTTTGTAGGTAATAATTGTAGGATTTAAATGATAATATTTTATAATCATTAATGAATAGTGTTTTGTGTTGGGTATGTTATAAAATATAGTGTTCTTTTACAATATTAGGGTATTAAATTCTCCCCCACTTTAATTAATTGTGTCCTTAGTATTTTATTTTTTACTTTTAAATAAAATTTTTACCATTTGAAAATACCATTATTGAATTCCCAAATCATAAAAATGGTTAATAAATTTCCTGGTGGAAAGAGGGAAATTGAAATATTAAGCTCAACTAAAATAAAATGTTACTAGGATTACAAATAGGATAACATTATTATAAAGAGAAAATATGGACATAGAGGATATAATTAATGTTTATGTAATGATGTGGATGGATAATGACCATTTATCATAAGAAATTGAATGATCATGAGAAACTTTAAGGACTACAAAACTTTAATTAATAAGAGAGAAAGAAAATCATAAAATCATCAAAAATCAATGTAATAAAGATAACATCTTTACTTTAGTAGGTAATATTTTTTATCTAGACGTTGTTAAATAAAGAATATATGTTATTTTTTTTCTTCAAATCCATAAATGTGATTTCATCCTTTGGTTGTGTGTTTTACAATGTTTTTACCTCTAGCTCATCCCATAATCCAAGTAGTGGGTATCCATAATGAATCATTATTATTATTAAATTGTAAAATTTTAATAGATCATAGGTTCTAGAAAAAGATACAAAAATATAATCCTAATATATTTACTAAATTCAAAATATATAGAACAAGGTAAGATAATACCCAAATTGAATAAACCATTATATTAAGATACAATGCACTTCAGTCTACAATTTCAGAAACAAAACCAAAGGATAATGTTAGATTATTTTATATATAATTTGTCTTATATCCCAATTAACCTCAATAAACTCAATATTAAATAATTTTTTAACCTCAAATTTCATCTTATACCTTTTATCTTACATCCCCAAAATTTTAATAACCTTATTTTGAAATAATCCTTCATGTTAAACCTAAGGGTTACATATACCTCAACACAACAAAACATGAACCAAAATAGCTTTAATCATCTTAAAATACCATCAATTAAATCCTCATATGAATTTTCTATATATTTTATATTATGATTAACCTTTAACTTATAAACATTTTATGGTATCCATAACTCTTAAAGTTCATATCTCATAAAAAATCTTAATCACAAAAGTTTTTTAAACCCTTTTATGATACCAATTAAAATAGCCTAAAACCCACACACTCATATACAGTGATAAAAATACAATCCTTATATTTTTAATTTTTATACCGATAAAAATGATTTAGTTTTAACCTTATAATACATAAAATTGAAAATGGAATATTGGATCACTTACATACCCTACTTCTTTATTGTTGTAGAGTTTTAGACATTTAGGAGATACTCTAACCTAAAAGTACTCATGTCGTTAAGTTATCCTTTCCCCACAACTCCCATATTTTATTATTCCTCATTATATATTCATCATCACCAAAATTATACCATTTTAGATATATCTTAATTAATATATTTACTTATAAAATGGGGAAAAGAAACATGATATGGGTGGGATTAAATACACAGCAAGGGTAAACATAGACATTAACAATTAAATAAGTTTAGTGAGAATAATATATAGATAATGGTATGATAACATAGTAAAAGTGAATGAGAATAATATACAAAATTCATACCCATAAAAACATGGATCATAAATCCAAAGAAATTTAATAAATATTAAATGTAAGATAATATTTATATAAATCAATAATCATGAGCTATGTTAAAACAATCCTTGAGAAAAGGATCCATTCAAACTCATAGAAATAATTGAAAAACTATATAGGTATCTTGGAACATCAAAATTTAGTCATGGAATAACCTAACTAGATAATTCCCATACATATTTGGAATAACATATAACTAGTGTTGTAACACCCCGAGATTTTATGAGAAATATTATTTTTAATTTCTTTGATGTATTGTGTTGTACGCCACAATAAGATTATATTTCACTATACGAAACACCGTATTAAATTGTATTATATGAAACAATATTCTTGGCTTGCATTACATGTAAGAGAAACCTTCCCCAATTTCTTGCATTGTACATAATACTGAGTTTCACTGAACAATGATATGTTATTAAAATATTATGTAAAATAGAAATTATAAATAGTAATACCCATTTTTTAAAATTTTATAAATTTTATCGTGCAATAAGGGACTCATTTTGTGATTTGGAATATCGAAATTATCCTAGGGTGAATTTTTTTTATTTTTCTGAAAACATTCAATTTTTGATGAATAGTGAAAACTCTAAGTTATTGGTTAAAACTGACTTTTTATTAAAATAATAATTTATTTTATTTAAATTTATTTTATGTCAAAACAGATACATAATACCTATATAAGTTCAATGCAATTCATTAGATTCATTTTATAATAATTTTAGATATATAAAAATTTTATTGAACTTTTTACCATCCTTTACCCACTTTCTAAGAGCATTTTCAAATTTACATAAAACATAATTTTACCACATCTGTGATTTGACTTTAAAAAATCCCAGAGACATGTTTGATATTATTAAGTAAAATGTGGTTCAATGAGATGAAAATAATTTTGGGTGAATAGTAACTCTTAACTTTTATTTACCACGATTAAATGTAAATTGGGTAATTAATGGTAAAAATGATATTATTATTACCCTAACACATGTCCTAATTCTATTGGATAAATGTAATTTGACCAAAAAAACCTTAGGAATAAAATATTACCCTTTAGGTCCACTTGGATTATATTGGGACATTTGTTAATATTTTATTTAAAGATGAGTTAAAATAGTTAAAATCAAAGTTTAATAACTAAAACATTTTTAATATAGGGTCATACATAAGATAAATTCTACTATAAATAATAATTAGGAATCTAAAAATATTTCCTACATAATGTTATTTTATTTATAATTTTTAGACATTAAATAATTTAATTTATTTATGACGTAATGATGATGCAGTAATGACCTTATTAATGAAATATGAACATAATTGATATTATAAATATCCAAATAAATGTAATTTGATATTTTTTATGAATTAAACTAAATTTATAGGTTAATATATCATATTATTGTTGTTTAGATGAATTTTTTTCGATGTAATAATGCTATTATGAATTATAAAAAAAAATATCAAATAGTGTCAAAATTGACATAAAAGTGTTTTTAAAACAAATATTATATTATTATTTTATATAATGGATTTAAAAATATAAGTTTTGGACAAAATACTTATAAAATAATATATATGACATTAATGAACAAATTGGGATTCAATTGACAGTTTATAGTAAGTTTATTAACCATATATTGTAAGAATACAAGAAGACACAATAAAAGTTAAATTAATTAACTTAGAGATAAATCTAAATTATAAGGTTAAAATGGAAACCTAAACTTGTCTAAAACCTATTAGTTGAGATTATTTCGACCCAAACCCACCATATCCTAGAAATAAGTCACTTTGGAGCCATTATAAACTGAAATTTAATTTTTTATAAAATAATATTTTAATTTTTTCCTAAGGTGCCCCACACCCTTCTTATAAAAGGGAACTCAAAATTATCTCTAATTCAAACATCCAAATCCATTTGTCTTGGAAAGAACATTCCCAAATACCATAAAAATTGTCCTCCCTTCATCATAGAGGCCTTCCTTTAGTCAGAAATTCAACCTAAGTATCCCTTTTGATCAAATCAAAAGGAAGAACCCAAAGAAGAGGTAAATATCTCACCACCTATTTTATGTTCATTTCCTCATCCACTTCCTCCTTATTTTTTGTTTCCATTATAAAATAATAACTCCATTATATTATATATAATGTGATTTTATTATAAAAATTGTACAACCATATTAGTTATTTTATCCATCCTATTAATGAAAAAGTCACTACAAGTGCATACATACAACTTACCGTCTCCACAACGTGCTGTTGTTTGTTATTCAAACATTTCATCATTTGGATGGGTATAATAATGATTATCAATGATAAAATTAATAAATATAACATTATTATTAATCTTTATATATGATATTCCATCCAATTATATACAATTTTAATATTAATAGAATGATATTGTCGCTCATGCGTACGTACAGACTATCATCTCCACGAACGCGATGAGATTCATTTTCCATGATTAACCATTCAAGTACGATTATAAAGTATATATTATACATAATCAATAAATATATTACATAATAATGATACTGGTTTTATGTACATATATGTTTCATTTACATAATTCCATTCAATTCAATAAGGAAAACAAAACAGCGTTCATGCATACATACGGCCTACCGTCTCCATGAATGGTGTATTTCATTCCATTTATCGATCTATCATATATATTTATATGCAGAATATATATTAAATATAAATCATGTTTTACATTCTGGAATTATTTAAGTCATGATATAAGTAATAATATCAAGAACAAAAAGTTGAAACATGTACGATAAATGAAATGATTTTACCCAAAACACTACTTTAACATGGAATTTACAAATGAACGGGTAATATAAAGTCATAAGTTAACCATATATGATATAATAACAATGAATATGATTCTGTAATAATTTAATGACATTATTTAAATCATTATATAGGAGGTTCGGATATGTACGAAGCATATCAGACCTAAGGTAAGAGATTATTTCATCTCACTTTTATTTCTGTGAGACATATGCCTTAATCACCATCTATTTGTTTTTTTTGGTGTTTATGATTACCATGAATGTATTATGATTTTTATTATGGAGGATATGATATTTATATATGCATGTAATTCTCATTATTGTATGACATGTATGATTCCACCGATCAAAAAAGGTATGGGATAATTTTGCAATCTCCTTTTTATTCGAGATTGCTTATACGTATGTATTTACTGGGGTTATATTTTACATCCATGTCCATAATTTCTTTTCATAAAGTGTTTAATATTCTTCCATGTATTTTTAAATTCATTTTTACCCCTCTTTGAATTTGACATTGTGTTATGGAAGGAATCTTTCTTTTGTTTACCGTATGAGAAACTTTTTGAATTTTCCAGCAAAAGTACGAGGAGAATGTTTTTTTAACTTATATGACATGAAAATATTTTTACAATTTCATAATGCCTAATTTCAATGAAGATTATTCTACAAGATTTAAATATTAATTTCGGAAAAATCCTTTTCTTTTAATATTTCATGGCATTTTGTGAAAAGAAAATGATTTTGATAAAGAAAGGATATTTTCCTCAAGAAATCATTTCAAGTGTTTTGTCAAAACTATTTTCCATCTATGATGACATTGTTTAATATGGTTATGTTTCATGAATAATGTCTCTATTATTTAAATGGTTTGATTTTTCTTATAACTAAATGATATCCATTTGTTTTATATGGATTATTTTATGATGGGATGACATTTATGAAACCCATTTTATTCATTGGGTTATGATGAATGATTTATGGTTATTTTTTGGCACATGTAACAATGATTTAATTATGATATGGGTGGTACCTATATCTCCCTCCAATGCATTGGGTAAAGATTTATATCTCAAGTGATAGACATCACTGGAATGAAAAGTTAATCTGGTTTAGTGATTCAGGACTGGAACGAGGAGTGAACTCGATTCAGTGGGGGACTTTTTCCACTATGATGGTCTTGGCAGCAATGCATTGGATACTATGTAAATAATATCATGTGATTAATGGATTGAACAATTACATGTTTATTCCCATGATATTTTATCATGATTAATGTTCCTTTATGATCTATGACTTATGTACTGCCAAGATTTATGTCATTGCTCAAGATTTTGATGTTTTATGTTCATGATTTTATGTTCAAATGTTTATAGATTGTTTATAAGTTCTCCATGTTTACCCTTAATGAGAATTTGAGATCACCCTTTTTATGTTATCTTTTCCCCTGGATATAAATAAATGTTTTAGGTAAGAAAAAGAAGGTGAAGATCTTTATAGGAGATGTTGAAGTTCTTTCATCCTGATTAGAAGATTAAGTTCCATGTTTCCAAGGACAATAAACTAATACGGTCATTGGGTGTCTATTTTTTTTATGTATTAAGTATTCTGAAAAAGTAATGTAATGGCCATGTATGCCAAGATTTTTTTCTCTATAGTTAGTATCAGAGCGACGGTTTATTTAACCTTTGGAAACTAGGATATGAAAACTATAGTGAAATCCCTAGGGATATTTCTAAGGTATGTCTAGGGATGTCTCTAGGGTTAAGTATAGGTATAGGTTATAGTCCTAGAATTATGGTAACTATATTAGAATTAAACCTAAGATGTTATATATTGTAGGTAATCCCCCTTTATTATGTTGTTTTCCTAGAATGATTTCCCCCTCACACTATTCTTTTTGGGTTTTAGAAAAATGGATGGAAACATGAAGATTCATGATAATGGAGAATATGATGGACATTGGAATGATATTATTCATGAGAAACCAAATGAAATTGTATCTAGATGTCTGCATATCGTTATTATTTTTAATCAGCAATCTCATAATATGATCAATAATCCCAACTTTGGTAAGTTCAATGACTCAGCTAATAAGAGAAAGATGAAGTTTCATGATGATCATAGAGGAGAGAAAGTTCAATTCCCCTCATGTAAATCATGTGGGAAGAAGAATCAGGGAGAATCTTTCAAAGGAACTGGAATATGCTTTGGGTGTGAAAAACAAGGACACAATGAGAGTAAAAGTAAAGGAAAAGGATCGGTTAACACATTTTACAAGGATAATAGTATTGTAAAGACATCAACAATGATTAAATGTTTTAAATGTGGAACATACGTGCATTATGCATACCAATTCGCTAAGGGAAAATCTCATGAATAGAATCACCATGGTCATATGGGTAGTATTTATGTTGATGATAATGAAGAGACTAAAATGATATATGATATGAAAGAAGTGTTGAGGAATAAAATGATGAATCTCTGTCAATGGTTTAAGAAGGTAGTGGAATGATTTCCTGTTTATAAAAAGTAATGTTGTATAAGTAATTTCATGGTACCATGAAATAAAGAAACATCTAAGGATTGTTACACTATTGGTTTTACTTATGTTTTCTTTAAAATTATATATTGAATGGTAATGGTAACCATAAAAGGTTATTTAGATATTTTTAGAAAGTAAATGATATGCGCATAATGAAGGGGTAAGGAGAAAATGAATTGTTTGATAGTATTAATGAGCTCATATAAGGACAAACTGACATCATGGTTTGAGTATATAGAAATTTTGGGATTTTGGTATGTTGAAATAGTTGACTTTTTACAGCATTCATGTTTTCACAATGATTCTATGGTAATTAATGTTTCAATATAATACATGATTAATGTATTAACATGTTTGGAATGTGACCAAAAAGATATATCTTATGATATATGGGGGATAAATAATGGTATTCACATGCTTGGTTGATGAAATTTCTATTAATAATTTTCATTATACTATGAGCTTGGATAGAAGTATTTTGGATAAGTCTAAATATTTGAAATGGATTATGTTGGACATAATATAATATTGTTTAAAGATAGAACATTTTTTTGAAATTATTTATGCAATGTTATAATAGTGTAGTTTTAGAAAAAGGACAACCTGCAGGATGGGTGACAACCCGTCCGGTCGGGCAGGGTTTCAGGAATCGAACCCACAACCGAAGTGCGATAAGCCTTTATCGCATACTAATTTCTTATAGGAAGTCCCTGGTTAGTAAAAATTAGTTTTAATTTATTAATTGGTATGATATATGAAGTATAAGTCCATTTTAGGAGCCATAAAAGATTAATCTTACCCTAGATGGACTTATGTATATTTAATAACTTTTTCTAAACTTTTGTTTGAGACAGATGGAATGACCTATCATTCTATCGCATGATCTACTAACACTTCACGAACAAAAAATTAAACTTCATTTTTTTTAGATGAAGTGGAAATTTTTCAAGGAATGACCAATGGTGATATTGTACCAAAATCAATTATGTATTTTTTCTAATTCCATTTTCTTCCAAATTTAGGGAAATGATCTTAAAAACCAAAAATGTTGTCCTAGATGGTACCGTAGATCATCACAAATTTATGGATTTGTGATTGTTGTATTTTTCATAGCGATGTTCTCTACCACTCTCCATCAGAACTTGATGGTTAGATTTCCCTTCCATATCCATATTTTCACCTATGTTCTTCTATGTGGAAACCCAGTGATGAGTTAATTTGGGTAATCGTTACATTTATTTTTTTAAATTAAGTTTTAGTATTCCTTTTTATGATTTGGTTTTCTATGAATGAAACTTCCATGTAGTAAACAGTTTATAACCCCAACTAATTTTGAGGGCGAAATTAATTTTAAGGGGGGTAGAATGTAACACCCCGAGATTTTATGAGAAATATTATTTTTAATTTCTTTGATATCTTGTGTTGTACGCTACACCAAGATTTTCTTACGCTATAAAAAACACCATATTAACATTTAGTATATGAAACACTATTCTTGGCTTGTGTAACACGCAAGATCAGCCTTCCTCGATAGCTTACATTGTATGCAATACCGATTTTCTCTAAACAACGATATGTTATTAAAATATTATATAAACTAGCTGTTATGAATAGTAATTCCCACTTTTTGAAATTTTATAAATTTTATCTTTTAATATGGACTACATTTTTGAATTTTTAATATCGAAATTAGACTAGGGTGAATTTTTGGAGTGTTTCTGAATACTTTTAATTTTTGATGAATAGTGAAAACACTGAGTTATTGGATAAAACAGAATTTTTATTTAAATAATAATTTATTCTATTTAACTTTATTTTTGGTCAACATAGAAACATAATATGAATATACGTTTAATGTAATTCATTGGAGTCATTTTATAATAATTTTAGATATATAAATATTTTATTGAGCTTTTTACCATCTTTTACCCACCTTCTAAGAGCATTTGAAAATTTAAATAAAACTTAATTTTACCACTTATGTGAGTTTTATTTCAAACATTCTAGAGAAATTATTGATATAAGTATGTAAAATGTGGTTCAATGAGATAAAAATAATTTTTGGTGAATAGTTACTTTTAACTTTTATTTACCACGATTAAAAGTAAATAGAGTAATTAAGGTTAAAAACTGATATTATTATTACCCTAACACATGTCCAAATTCTATTGGAAAAATGTAATTTGACCAAAATAAACCTTAGGAATAAAATATTACCATTTAGTTCTGCATGGATTAGATTAAGACATTTATTATTATTATATTTAAAGAAGAGTAAAAATACTTAAAATCAAAGTTCAATAACTAAAACATTTTCAATACAGGGCTATACATAAGATAAACTTGACTATAAATATTCATTAGAAATATAAAACTACTTCCTACATAATGGTATTTTATTTTTAATTTTTAGACATTAAATAATTTTATTTATTTACGACATAATGGTGATGCATTAATTACCTTATTAATGAAATATTAACATAATTGATCTTATAAATACACAAATAAATGTAATTTGATACTTTTTATGAATTAAACTAAATTTATAGGGTAATATAACATTTTATCATTGGTTAGATTATTTTTTTTCGATTTAATAATGATGTTATGAATTTAGAAAAAAAATACCAAATAGTGTCAAAATTGACATAAAAGAGTTTTTAAATAAAATATTATATTATTAATTGATATAACGGTCCTAATAATATAAGGATCGGTCAAAATACTTATAAAATAATATATATGACATTAATAAAACAATTGGGGTCCTATTGGTTGTTTATAGTTAGTTTTTTTACCATATAGTCTAAGAATACAAGAAGACATGGTAAAGTTAAATTATTTTACGTAGAGTTAAATATAAATGATAAGGATAAAATGGTAACCTAAACTTCTCTAAAACCTATTGGTTGAGATTATTTCGACCCATACCCACCCAAACCTCTAAATAAGTCACTTTTGAGCCATTATAAACCGAATATTAATTTATTATAAAATAATATTTTATGTTTTTCCTAAGGTGCCCCTCACCCCTCTTATAAAAGGGAACTCCCCCTTCTCTCTAATTCACACATCCATTTCCATTTTGTTCAGAAATCCCCTTCCCAAATACCCTATAAATTTTTCTACCTTCACCTTAGAGACCTTCCTTTAGTCAAAAAGCCAACCTATAGAGACCTTTTGATCAAATCAAAAGGAAGAACTCAAAGAAGAGGTAAATATCTCACCACCTATTTCAAGTTCCTTTCTTCTTACACTTCCTCGTTCTTTGTTGTTACCATTCTAAAATAATAACTCCAGTATCTTCTATATACTGTGATGTTATTATATTTATTTTACCACCATATTAGTTATTTTATCCATCCTATGAATGAAAAAGTCACCACACGTACGTACGTACAGATTACCGTCTCCACGTCATGGTGTAGTGTGTTATTCAAACATTTAATCATTTGGATTGGTATAATAATGAGTATAAATGATATAGATAATAAATATAACATAATAATGATTCTGTATATATGATATATCATCTTATTATATACTATATTAATATCAATCGAATTATATTGTCTCTTGTGAGTACGTACGGATTATCGTCTCCACGGACGCGATGAGATTCATTTTCCATGATTAACCATTCAAGTATTACTATAAAGTATATATAATAAATACTCATGAAATATATTACATAATAATGATACTAAATGTAGGTACATATATGTTTCATTTACTTAATTCTATTCAATTCAATATGGAAATGAAAATAGCGTTCATGCGTACATACAACCATCTGTCTCCATGAATGGTGTATTTCATTCCATTTATCGATCTATCATATATATTTATATTCCGAATATATATTATATATAAATCATGTTTTAAATTCTAGAATTATGTAAATCATGATATAAGTAATAATATCAATAACAAAAATTTGAAACACGTACGATAAATGAAATGATTTTACCCAAAACACTGCTTTAACATGGAATTTACAAAAGAACGGGTAATATAAAGTCATAAGTTAACCATATATGATATCATAACAATGAATATGATTCTGTAATATGTCAATAACATTATTTAAATAATTATACAGGATGTTCGGATACATATGAAGTATATCATACCTATGGTAAGGGGTTATTTCATCTCACTTTTATTTATGTGAGACATATGCCTTAATTACCATCAATTTATTTTGTATGATGTTTATGATTACCATGAATGTCTTATGATTTTTATTTTGGATGATATGAAATTTAAATATGCATGTAATTCTCTATATTTTATGACATGTATGATTCCACCGATTATAAGAGGTAAGGGATAATTTTGTAGTCTCATTTTTATCTGAGATTGCTTATATGTATGTATTTACCGGTGTTATATTTTTCATCCATGTCCATAATTTTTTTCATAATGTTTTTAATATTATTCCACGTATTTTTAAAGTAACGTTTACCCCTCATTGACTTTTAAATTTTTTTATGGAAGGAATCTTTCTTTTGTCTACCATACGAGGAACATTTTGACTTTTTCGGAAAAAATATGAGGAGAATGTTTTTTTAACTTATACGGCATGAACATATTTTTACAGTTTCATAACACCTAATATTCATGAAGATTACTCTACAAGATTTCATGATTATTTTCAACAGTATAATTTTCTTTTAAATTTCATGGCATTTTTTTAAAATAAAATGATTTTGAAGAATCAAAAATATTATCCTCAAGAATTCATTTCAAGTGTTTTGTCAAAACTATTTTCCATCTATGATGACATTATTTAATATGGTTTTGTTTCAAGAATAATATATCTATTATTTAAATGGTTTGATTTTTCTTATAATGAAATTATATACATTTGTTTTATATGGATTATGTTATGATGGTATGATGTTTATGAAATCCATTTTATTCTTTGGGTTATGATGAATGATTTATGTTTATTTTGTGGCACATGTAAGAATGATTTCATTATGAGATGGGTGGGACCTATATCTTATTCCAATTAATTGGGTAAAGATTTATATCTCATGAGACATACATGGCTAGAACGTCATGTTAATCTAGTTCAGTGATATGAGACTGGAATGAGAAGTGAACTCGATTCAGTAAGGGACTTTGTCCACTATGATGGTCTTGGCAGCAATTCCTTGGCTACTATGGAAATCATATCATGTGCTTAATAGATGCCATAATTACATGTTTTATTCCCATTATATTGTATCATGATTAATGTTCCTTTATTATCTATGACTTATGTAATGCCAATATTTATGTCATTGCTCAAGATTTTTAGGTTTTATGTTCATGTTTTTACATTCAAATGTTTATGGATTGTTTTTAAGTTCACTATGATTACCCTTACTGAGCATTTAAGCTCACCCATTTTATGTTTTATTTTCCCCAGGATATAAAGAAAGGTTTTAGGTATGAAAAAAAGGTGAATATATTTATGGGAGATGTTTATGATCTTTTACCATGATTAGAAGATTACGTTCCGAGTTTCCAGAGACACTAAAAAAATACGATCACTGGGCGTCTATTTTTGTTATGTATTAAGTATTCCAAAAAAGTAATGTAATGTACATGTACATAAAGATTTGGGTATCTACAAGTGTACTCCATCACCTCTTATGAGAATTTTATGATTTTTTAACATTATCATCTCTTTGAAGTAACATAACTCTATCATCTCTTATGAGTAACTTCCATCATGTTAACTTCATCTCACTACCCAATTCATTGGAGAGATATATTGGGATAACCCATTATATAAGCTATATCGGGACCACTATTCATCATGATATATATCAAGAACCCTCATCATCATTAGTAATTTCTATGTATCATGTCCTTAGATAAAAACCATGGATTCTTGAATTTCATCCAAACTGTCAAATTTTTAGTTACCTATGAAAATGAAATGGGTTTCTTAAAAATATCTTTATAACATCATTAAAAAACATTTAGAGAATAATTTGAATATAATAATATGTTTATATCCCTAGTAATGTATAATAATCATTAAATAATGTTGGAATATATGTAAATACCTTTAAAATAACATTAAAAACACTATTTGTGAAAATGGGGAAAATAAAATTTTATATTAGTACCTTTAAAAAATAAAACATTACAGAATATTGAGAAAAGGATTCAAAAAACATAAACATTTGAAATTGTAAAGGTGTATTCAATGTAAATATTAGTTATGATGGTGGGAAAATATGTTCATTTGGTACACATTAAAAGTATGAATATATACAAACATTTGATAACAAGTACCTCATTCAAAAAATAATAGGAAGACTACATCTAAAAATCGATATAAATTGTCAAAATGTGTAAAAATTACCATAATAAATCATTAGAGAATAGTACAAGCATTCTTGAAAATATTTTGATCAATATATGAACATAGAATAAATATATTTGAGAAGGAAACTTCCTAACATTTTAATTAAGGTATAAAAATAAAATCCCATTCATGTAACTTAATTATTTATTATTGATCAAACAATATATGAAATTGAATTTAAACAGGTATAATCCAAAAAAAAACATATGATAATAAAAGATATTAGGTTTAAGATATTAATGTTAATTTTTTTCTAAAAGTAACATTGAACAAAAACAATCTCGAAAGGAAATGATAATGTAACATAAAGACTTTACATCTTAAGTAAAATTAAATTCAAAAGTCATTGAAAAAAAGAATATAATATGGATGTATAAATCAAATGAATTACATGAAAAAATATTTCAAAATTCATTCATCGGAAATTATGTACAGCATATAATAAAATCATTTTTCACGACATGAAATATGTCTCAATCAAATGATATTGAGACCTATAAAACCCTTCAAAAGATAATAAAATTTGAAGTTATAACCGATCCATGAATTTATTATGTGAAAATATTTAATTCCATATAAAAACTAAAAATATATAATAAATTGATTTATATACCAATTAACACATAATAATGGAATAAAAAATTCAATGTAGTAGTGTTAAAACCCAATGAAAGAAATGTGAACTAAGAAGCCACTTACCACTTTGGTAACTTCAATGTTTTTAACCTTTTATAGTTTTTTAATCCCATATTAACCCTTTTAATTATTATCATTATAACAATATTTTTTTCTCTTTAGGAAATAATAAAGTTACTATATAATAACAGTTGACCTAAAAAAGGGAAATGGTTGATATTCTAGACCATATATCCATAAATTAGAAAAAAATATTTCTCTTCATTTCAAATAATTTAATAAGATATTGTTAAACATAAAATACATTTAAATTTATTTTCATTACTATTCACATAATTTAACCATAAAAAATCAATAAAGTATTGTATATAATAGCTGTAGACCAAAACTCCAATATCTGACAGTATTAACATCATATATACTTTTATGGATTTTATAATAGTAAATGTCACCCAATTTTACCCCTCCATAAAGTACAAAGTCATTGAAAAATACTGGATCACTTATATAACCAAGGAAATTTTATGTTTATAGGTTTATATAATTAGGATAAACTATTTGAAGTGAAATTTTGTGCAAAGTATCAAATTTTCCTTCAAAAAGAGTTATTTATAAAAACATACTTTCTTAGTTAAAGGTAACTTATATATGTGGAATTGGAATTTATTAACATCTCTACTAATACTTAATCCTTAAAAGAAACACATGAAATTTCGGAATGGAAAAAACAAATTCAATAAGGGACATATATATAATAAATCTGTTAGTCCAGTGAAATGATAAAAACTAATAAAATGTTTACCTTTTAGATTTTATTATTTGATTGTATATTGTAAATAATATTCACAAATAAAACACATTTATTTCTAAAATAAAATCTATAAAACTTATAGAAAACAATTATAAAACATTTTTGAGAACATAGAGCATCATATTTATAAACCATGTTCACTCTTGTCTAAAATAATTGTATCCCAATTAAATCAATAAGTGAAATCACACAAGTTAAATCTATCTTTATTTCCACTTAATAAATGTAACATTACTCAATTTACTAGATATCCATATTAGACTCACTAGTATATATACATTTTAATGGGTACACCTGTTTGTATAAACTATATTAGGGTTACATATCCATATATGATGTACTGGCCTCAATCGTTCATATATGCTATATTGGAATCAATTTTTATCATATAATACTATTACGTATCATATCATAAATAAAATATTTTTTGATTTCACCTATTTATTCTAATACCCTTAAAAACTCTTCTGAACCCATAAGATAAATACTTTTAGATATAAAAATATTTTAAAATTTTAAAAACCCAGTTATAAAACTAAAATACCTAAAAAAATGCTAGAAGGATTTTTTATTAATGAAAACATGGAAAAATATAAATGAATAAATAAATAAAATAATTGTTTCTGTGGTGGGAAAACCGTTGATTTTGTATACATTAAAATAACTATTTTTTCCATTTAGTCAACACATTCCATGTAAAATATGTAAAAAGATTTATTTTAAATGCTTTGTAATAAAGTAAAAATTGACTAAAAATTTAATTTATATTTAAATTATTTCTATTTAAATACTTCCATAAAATATTTATAAGAATATTTACATTGGACAAAATTATTTCAAAAATAAATATTTAAATGAGTAATACAATGTTTTTAAGGTAAAGAGTCTCCTACCTCCAGTCTAACTCATCATATAACTTCTATATCTTCATGAATAATAAATTTATGTTAATTATTTACATTATATATAAACTTTTTAGGTTTTTTATTTATTATAGTTTACTTAACATTATTTTATATAAAATTACTTAATCAATTTATTTCACATCATATGTTTTGATGATATTTGGCTCATATGCCCAAAATGAATTTGGTAAGTTGACTATGGTCAAACGGGTCATTATCTCATAATCACTAAAAAGTAAAAATTATATAATCACCATTTTTATATATTAAATATATATAATATCCCACATTTTATTAGGTATTCCCCTCTTTGTGTTTTTTATTAAACTTTATTCATTGAATTTCTATTTGTCTTTAAGCTTTGGGGGCCGAGTCATATTTAGAGATGAAGATCCTTTTCTGGAATAAATGACATAAATTCCATGGATATATGTTTTTTATCTAATATTGTTTGGGTATAAACAGGTTAAATGGTCTTATGAGGGGTTTCCATGCATTGAAAGGCAATGGAGGTGATATGGGTCCTTTTTAGGGATAATGGGCTGAAAACCATTTATTGGGAAATTACACATCATGTACATGTTACATGATGTGTAGCTCCATCCATAAAGTTTTCATGTACCAATATATTTCATGAAATGGTTTCACATCATGTAAACCATTCACATCATGTAATAGTTTATCCGGATAAATTTTGAATGGAAGAGATTGGTTTTTCAATGTATATCTCTAAAAAGAAACACATGAGGCGTAAAAGAGTTACACACTATGTAATATCCTGAAAAAAATTAATTGCATCGATCATGATATTTTTGTCAGTATATTTTTTCCACCCTTCATCCTCTCAAACCCAATGGAGCACCATGAGAATTTTAAATACATTCCTCTATTCTAAAAGTTCTTTTTGAGATCGATCCCTGGTAGGACTTTGGTTTTGGTTTCCCCATATTCATATATTATTATCTTTTAGGGAGGTGGAATAATTGGATTAATTTTGGTTGTAATATTGAACTATGTTGTTTTAGGTTGTTCTTGTGATCTTCCTCACATTATTCCTTGTTGGTGTTACCCTTTCGAAGCGATGTTTTAATAGCTGGTTAATGTTACGGAGTCTGAATCAAACCCTATGCTCTATTTAATTTCATGTATAATCAATATTAAGATTGAACTGGCCTAATGTGAACTCTAATTAATCTATTCATTAAGAAAAGGGAAATCATGGGTTTGAATATTGGTTGGATCCCTTTGGTTTCAAATGTTGATATAACATGGCTTTTGGGCTACCTATTGGGTGAGAGAACCTTTGATTAAAATTTAACTCGCTAATAGTTTAGGTATCTTTAGCATGACATGAGACCTTTGGTCATTGATTAATATATAATCCCTATGAATTAATTTTTTATTGATATGGAGTTGATTAATTGATATATAAATCAAAGTATAATTGTATGATATAGGGAAATTTTAATAATTAACCATTTTATCATATGTTGTGATATTGTGATATCCTTACTAATATGACTTGTTGTGATATATGTTTGAATTATTATATACCAGGATTTTACCTGATACATGCTGAAATGTTTATATATTGGTATCTGATTTGATACATGGTGAAATTCCTATATACTAGGCTACTCCCAAACACATTCAAAATTCATATATACCGGGCTATGCCTTGACACATATTGTATAATTATATAGTAAGCTATGCCCAGGGACACATGCTAAAATTCGTATGTAGATGGATTGGAATATATTTTTGGAATTTTTCTATGGATATATGGTTATGGTGGTCATGGTTTTGATACATTCTCAAAGACATTCTGGAATAGTTCCAAATAAATTTTACTATTATATTTTATTAATTGATTATTTGAATAACTATTTTATCGCTGATTGAATACAATTAATATCAGACTTGTTATTTTAAGACATAATGGTTTTAACCGATTTTGTTTTACTCACAAACTATTTAGCTTTTCATTTGGTACTAGAGCAGATTTCATGGATGTAATATTGGACAAGGGAAAGGGATCATACTGTTTATTATCTTCTTGATGATGGGATGGAGTTTGGAGATGATACCGACAAGGGGAATAGAATTGGGGACTTTTAAGTGTTATTTTAGTTTTATAGTCATTTATTATATATTACTTCTAGCATGAAAATTGGTTATACATTATAATTTCATTACTTTAATCCTTACTGTTGGTTTATTTTCCTTTTTTTATTTCCTTGTGGTATGAGATATTAATTGTACTTTTCTATTTCTCTAATTATGCTATTTAAATTGTTTAATTTTGTTGATATATAACTCTATGCATGGGTTTATAGTCTCCCCACTATATTAATCATCCCCCCACTGCTACTCATAATCCTCTAGTGTATGGGAAGGCATGGTTCATGTCTCATAACCAACCCTTTATAACCACATGATAGAGTTCTAAATCAGGGTATATTACAAATTAGTATAAATGGAGTAGGTTTTCATGTTCCATTTCTTTACTATTTTGAAAACATTGAAATTAGTCTATGATGTATCATATTATAGTGATGAGCTTGTGCATGGGGGTATCTAAACAATGTACATGAGAAAATACGAGTTCTAAGGATGGGATTGTCATCTATAGAGCTCCTTTGTTACATTTTATGTTATTTCACCTTGGGTGATTAAAATTTTGTGAGAGTTTATTATTTCATGATGTTATTGGTTATTGAGATTTATACTCATGGACCGGTATAGAACGAGATGAGTATCCATGCATCCTGATTGGAACATATGGATATATATTGACAAGAATTGCTCATGATTGGGACATATTTGTTTCATGATATATATACTTGTTTGTATGAACTATGATATGAGACACCTATTATATCTAAAAAATGAAATGAAAGAACTGATATGTCACTGAAAAACACTTATAATTCATGTTTAGAGAGACCAAAAGTCAATGGTTTTCTTTTTCTGTCACCTATAATGGTTGACCTAGTTGTTAAAGTTAGTTTTATATGATGTGTGCCCATATTTTATTGAAAATGTCTCATCTTCATCTGCGATGTGAACATTAGGAGATTTTAAATCAAAACGCTCTTAACAGAGTTCAACCAGATATTCCTCTTTATTTTGATGATTAGATGTATTTTCATCATCGTGATAGCTTCTTGGGGGTCATATAATACCTATAAATTAAGACTATTATCATCATGACTTTTATTTCTAAGATGGAGAGATATTTCCAGCTACAACATACACCTAACTTCACTACGGAAGGATTCCCCAAAGCAGTTGAGATATGGATCAAGTAATTTGAGATGATCTTTAAGCATCTCAAGACACCGAAAAATATCTTGATGAATATTGTTGTAAATAAGCTGTGTGGAGTAGCCAAACATTGGTGGGACATTCTGGTGTAGGCTACCCAACAAAAGGAGTTATCTTGGAAGGACTTTGTGATGAATTTGTTGGGCCATTTATATACCGAGACTTTGAGGGATGGGAAAGATCATGATTTTATGAACTTAAAACTTGAGGGTATTTCAGTTATATAATAATCTGTATTCATCACCAACCTAGAGTGCTTTGCGATATATTTAGAAGATGATGAGATATACAGGGTGATATGTTTTTAGGATGCTATTGTATATGATATTATGTCAGATGTGAATGTTTTCCATCTAAGATGTTTTGGGGATGTGATGAACTAGGCACTCATCGTAGAAGAGAATATGAGAGAGTCCTTGTGTACTGGATTGGCTTTATTAGTAGGATGAACTAAGATATCTTATTCTGGTGGAAAGAAGTTCCTCTATGAATGTTTTGACTACATGAACAATAGGTTGAGTATTCAAGGCAGTGGACACCCATATTAGGATGATGTTCAATTTTAGTGACATAAGTGTGGAAATATGGTCTAGAAGTTACCTCAGTGTTCATACCCCACTTAGGAGTATCAATGCATTGGTAGAATGGGTCACCTATGTATGTTTTATCCGAATATAGTATTATAGAAGTGTAAGAGGACCAGGAAATGTGCCATATTCTAGGAAGGACTTAGCATCTCCTTAGCATACAATTAGCTAGAGTTCCAGAAAACGTTCTAGTTGAGGTTGGGTATGTAGTACCCCAGTGTAGGAATGGAAGTACCGCGCAGAGGGAACATCATTGGGGAGTTATACCGGAGCCTGTGGAATAGGGGCTATTCTAATTTATGTTATGTAGACTACTCTATCTATTGTGGATTTAGGACCGTCTGCTATCAGAGGTATGATTCTTATTTCATCTATCCTTTCATGTGTTTTTTTGATATTGGATCATCACATTTATTGTTATCAACTCTTTTTTTCAAACATTTTGGGCGTGTTTATGGAGATATTTTATGGGGCATTATCCATTAACGCACCATTATGATTGAGGTTTAAGAATATAAAACAGTGCAAGGTGTGTTCTCTATAGATTGGTAGTTACCATTTATTTTGGGAACTATTTGTGATGGATATGAAAGTCTTTGATATTTTTTGGTATTCATTGGTTAGTTCTATTGCAGGATCATATTTATTGTTAACAACAGAATTTTCCCTTTCCATATCTTGTAGGAGGCATCTATTATCACGAGTGTGAGTGGGATATTGTGGCTGGTTCTGAAGGGATAATTCAGTGATTATTAGATTGTATCAGGACTCAGATAGCCAGTCTTTCTATACATTATGGTGAAATGAATCTATATTCCTTTCATTCAGTGGTATATTGTTTTTAATATTTATTTATTGATGATTTATATGGATTCTTGTATAATAAAGAGATAGAGCTCATTATTGAATTAGTGCTTGGAGTAGAGCTAGTTTTTTTCCTTCTTTACAGGATGCAACAACAGAGAATTAGATGACTAATATTTTGTCAGAAGCTCTAGAAACTATGGGTTTCATATATCTAAGTATGTCTCTATGGGGTTCTCTAGTTCCTTTCACCATGATGTTTGATGGTTCTTTTATCTTATGTGTGGATTATCAGAGATTGTTCCAAATGATGATCATGAACTGGTATCCCCTTTCGCTTAATAATGATCTATCCGATTTGTTTAGAGGTTCCGAGATACTTTCCTGGATCCATTTGATATCAAGATACCGTTAGTTGAGGGTGATACCATCATACATACCATAGACTACTTTTAGGAAAAGGTGTGTCTTGTATGAGTTTATAGTGATTTTGTTCGGTTTAACCAATGAACTAGTGGTATTCATGGACTTGATGAATCAGATCTTTAATTTTTTTTTTCACAATTAGTTTATGGTGGTTTTTGGTATATGGTATCTTAGAGTAATACTTGTTAGTGGAAAATCACACCAAATATCTTGATATTTTTCTTCATACATAGAGAGAGCATCAACTTTATGCCAAGAAAATAGAACATAGTTTTGGAATTGATAATGTTCTCTTCATTGTACATGTCATATTAGAGATACAACTATAAGTGGAACCATATATGTCTATGGTCATGGTATATTGGGGTGACCCAAGAATGTCTTTTAGATTTCCATTTTTCTCTATTGAGAAGGTTATTATTGGATATTTATCTAATAATTCTTCTGTTTGGAAGCACTGGTGTCAGGGATCACCAGGAAAGGAGAAAATTTTGTTTGTTTAGATGATTTTGAAGGAATATTTTAGGGGTTGAAAGGTTGGATGAATGCAGTACCTATCCACCTTTTACCTATGTCGGGAAATGTATATACTGTGTACTGTGATGCATCTAGATTTAGACACAGAGTAGTTTTGATATGGTATAATCAAGTGGATGCTTATGGTTAAAGACACCACAGACCACATGAGAGTAATTATCGTACTAAAAGAATTAGAGTTGGTTGTAGTGGTATATGCCTTGATATGTTGGATACACAATCCTATTGGTTAGATATTTGTGGTATACAAAGATCACAAGATCATCAGGTACATATTTACTCTGCGATACATGAACATTTTGTAGAGAAGTTAGGTCAAGTATCTTTAGTCCTCAAACATTGAGTTGTCTTATACATAAATAAAGGGAAACATTTTTTTTGATTCTTTGAACCATAATGGATATTCATAGGTGTTTTAGGAGTCTTGTGATTAGTGGAAATTGATGGAAATCTTTACAAACATGTATATAGATGTTTAGGAGGCTTAGGGATGAGTATCTCTGACTTTGGATTCTATTACACCCATTCTTTGGTATCATGTCAAGATAGAGTATTTATCTAATCTTAAGTACATATTTCCAAGAGACAGCTTATATGGTGGTGAGACACCATTTGGATGGTTTCTTGGTAATGGTAATTCTTTTCTCTTCCATGGCCAAATATGGGTTCTTATGGGTCTATATGAGGAGATGATCAGGGGGTTTCATGATTCTAAATGGGTGGTACATCTTTGTTTGGAAAAGATGAAGTAGGATATTCATTCAATGTTATGGTGGTTAAGAATGAAGAAAGAGGATTCAAGATTTTTGGTAAGATTTTTCACTCGCCATCAAGTGAAATCTGAGCATTAGTGGCCATATGGAATTTAGAATCCTATTACCATTATAAGGTTAAAATGGGATGATGTAACTATGAATTTTGGGATAAGATTACTTAATACAACTAATAATAATAATAAAAACATGGGTGATATTGGATCGATTGATGATGGTATACCACGTCTTTCTTATTAGGGAGACATTCACCATCAATGAGATGTGTAGTATTTACATGTGCTTGGTAGTTCTACTACATGATATTCCAAGGTGTATCATTTTTGATAAAAATATACACTTCACATTGTGGTTCTGGAAGGCTATTCAGAAGGATCATGGATTTGGGGCTCAGTAGATCTCAACCAATCATCCTCTGAATGTTGGTCAATGTGAGTGGAATATTAAGATCCAAAAGATATGTTATGAGCCTATGTTTTTGATTTTGGGGGTTCATGGGTGTATCATATGTAATTAATAAAGTTTTTATATAATAAAAACTTCTAATAATCAATCCAAATGGTACATTTCGAGGCCTTGTATGGAAGGCCATGTTGTTTGCCCTTTTTCTGGTAAGAGGAATGTGAGTCAATTATTTTTGGGATAAGTATCATGAAAGAGACATATGAGAAGGTTTAATTTATCTGAAGGTCGTTAGTAACCATGTAGAGATTACATAACTTATATGATGAAAATAAAATATGACCTCAAGAGTTTTGGGATGGACATTATATTTTCCTTCAGGTGTTACCTAGGATGGGGAAACACCACATCGGGAAATAGGGGAAACTAGCACCGAGGGTTGTAATTTATTTTGAGATAGTGGATAAGGTTAGTCCAGTAAATTACTAATTAGAGCTTCCATGTTATTATAATTCCATGAATGACATTTTTCATGCGTTTCATCTTCATTTATAATATCTTGACCCTTCAAGAGTGGTGGATGATGTGGATGGTGTGATTTTTTTTGATGTGTCCTTTGAGGATAATCCAATATGGATTGTGGAACATAGTGGGAATAATCATTGATGTAGAACTATATCTCTAGTTTGAGTGAATTGGTAGTATGGGCATGTTCAGGAGTAGAACTGGGAGAAGGAGTCTAAAATGCAATCAGAGTGGCCATATTCATTCCCAAAATCCCCATAGTGATTCTTGAAGCATCTTAGGGATGAGTTGTTATATGTTGGGGAGGTTATAAGATCCCATCATTTTCTAGATATTTCCATCTTTGAGTTTTTATGATACTTTTTTTGATGGGTTTTCATTTGTCTATAGTCCTTGGAAGCTGACTCTTGTTCCAAGACGGAGAGCCCTTTTTAGGGAAAATAACCTATTTTTTAGAGATATATGTTTTATTTGAATTAATTGTGTCCATATATAATTGTGTTAAATATTTTTTGAGGGTTTTCCATTCATTTTATGGATATAGTGGTGTTTCAGGTCTTTTTTTTGGAAAATTTGATAAACAATATTTGTTGGTTGATTACACATTGTGTAACTCCCCCTAACAACATGTAGTGAACCAATATCATGTGTGAAATAGTTACACATCATGTAAACCATTCAAATTGTGTAATAGTCGATAAAGATGAATATTAAACTAATGTAATGGGTTTTTCAGCGTATCCCACAAATATGAAATACAATGCATTTAAAATATTTCCCACTATGTAATTTCCCAACCAACATATTTATGTAGAATCCTATATTAAATTTTTCCCATTATCTCAGTGGAAACATTCCTCCTCTTGAAACCTTAGGTTCTACATGTGAATTTGGAATCCTTTCCCCCTTTCCACATGTCATGTTTGTGCTATTGGTCATTGGTATGTATTTAGATTTGGTTTTATCCTCCAATTAACTTATTTATTATAAGGGTCGTGGAATATTTGGACCAATTTTTGCTGTAATATTGACCCTGGTTAATTTAGGTTATTATTATGATCAATTTCCCCTTTTTTCTATTCAGTGTTACCCTTTATAAGTGATGTGTTAATTACTGGTTAAAGGTATGGATTTTGAACCTAAACCTATAGACTGTTTAATTACATGTATATCAAATAGTGTGATTTTGGCGACCAAATGTGTAGTCTAACTAATATACTCATTAATAAATGGTTAAACATAGATTTGAAAATTTGTAAGATACCTTTGGATTAAATTATTGATGAAAATAGGCTTTTGGGATACATGTTGGGTGAGAAAACCCTTGATTAAAATTGAATTGGTTAATGGATTAAGTCTTTTTTAGCATGACATTAGACATTAGGTAATTTATTAATATATAATTCCTTTATTTTTCTTGTTTTTTGAGATGAAACTTGATAATTTAATATATCAATGAATGTGTAATTAAAAGATACATGATAATTTTAATAATTAACTATGATATAATATGATGTGATATTGTGATATCCTTACTGTTTTGACTTGTTGTGATACTCTCTAAAATTCTCATATGTCGGGCAATGCCTTGATACATGATGAAATGATTATATACCAAGCTACGCTGTGATAAATGCTAAAACTCTTATATATCAGGCTTTACCCTCACACGTAGTCAAATTATTATATAATGGGCTATGAACTGACATATGCATAAATGATTATATCGCAGGATATGCCCAATGAAATGTGCTAAAATGCATATACAGTGGGCTTGGAATAGATTTGTGTAATTTTCTATTGATATATGGTTATGGTTGGCATAGTTTTGATACTGATCAGAGACATTCCATTATAGTGATGTGGTCGGTGGATTGTTATATTTTATCAACAAATTAATTAATACACCTATTTATCTCTTATTTCATACCCTTATTGTTAGACTATTTATGTTTTGACATATTGGTGTTTACATAATAAGTTTTACTAAAACCCTATTCAGGCCACCATTTAGTACCTAAGAATATTTCACAGATGTCTGATTGGATTAGGGTGAGGGTCCTTTTAGTTTATTATTTTATTACTGGATGGGTTGGATTTTAGAGATGATACCAACATGGGGCTCAGAAATTGGGTAAGTTTGAGTCTTATTTGAGCCTATTAGTCATTTATTCTATATTACTTCTGACATGAATATTTCTTATATCTCAGCATGTAATTACATGATCCCATACAAATATTTTATTTATTCGTACAATCATTTCCCAGTGGTATGAGATACTGCTTATTCTTGTCTATTAATCTGATTATGTTTTTTAAATATTTTTTTATAGTTCTATGTAACTCCATACCAAGTGGTATAGTCTTCCAACTATAATTATCACCCCCACTGCTAGTCTTCATCCTCTGAAATTCATGGAGGTGTGCTTGAGGTCTCATAATAAACCATTCTTGTCCATGTCAGAGAGTGTCAGATCATGGGAAATGGCAATATAAATTTAAAATAGTCTATGAAAGATGGTTATGAAATATGAACTCAGTTACAATCCTGGAAATGGTAGGTCATACATATGCATTAGTAACATTTTCATTTTAAAAAAAACATGAAAGAATGAAGATAATTATTATTTTATATTTACATAATTATCACTATATTATAAATTTTAGATTATTTATTTAAATATATTTATAAATATCATCCATATGACGTGGTAATTAAAACATTAATCACATCACTTCATGGATTTGGTAATCTGCAGGTACGCATGAACGACGTTATAATTTTTCAATAGATGGGAAGGTAAGAAAATAAATAATATATTATATTTATATAATTTTAATTATATAATTAATATCAAACATATATATATATATATTAAATATATTATTATAAATATCCCTAAGATATTGTGTTGGAAAATGAATTATTGCAGTTCTCAAGGTGGTAATACACAATACACAAAAACAATGGGTTTGTTTACAATGTGATGTAATCGTGAAATATATTTATAAGGAATATACTTATGTTATTATGTAATAATTTTTTAATAATTTTTTAAGGAGATTGAAGGAGTACTAAAACAAAAACAATTTTTTAAAAGTTATGCCGCTTCTTCAGAAACCACCTTTTTGTTACACCGTAAGCCCACTAAGGTTTGTATAATGTTGGAAATAAGAACCATATAACATGGGATGGGGTTTTAGGAAGGTATTTGTCATGTATTGGACATATAAAATGGCTCTTTAATTATAGAGAGGAGAGGACAGGTGGTTCCCTTTTAAATGTGAGGGGAGGGGTATTCATGAAATTTTTTACATTATTAATTTAATATAAATTAGTTTTCCTTTAAAAAATACTCCAAATTGATATGATTGACATATATGATGATTATGTTTCTAAATAATCTAATAAAATATAATTTGGACTAGTTTAGGTGATTTTTTCACCCCTATCTCTTTATTTTAACCCTATTAACCCTTTTCATAATACAATGATATTATTGTTTATTACTCTTTGGGAGTTGATTATGTTAATATAAAAGGAAAATTGACCCATAATGGTACATAGAATATTTTTTTAACCACATAAAATTAAATTTTTAGAAGATAGTACTTTTATGAATTTTAATTCATTGTTAATAATATTGTTTATTATAAAATATCATTAATGTTATTTTGAAAAATAGAATAAATAATATAATATAATATGTGTCAAACTCATGTAAAATGGTTTCAAAATGACATTTGTTATAAGATAATGAAGATATGGTATTAATTTAATCATAAAATTTAATTTATAAATGTTTAGATATTATATTAAACCATTTATCTTGGTTCAACCACTTGATTAACCAATTTTAACCTTAACTATGGTTAGGAAATTTTTCAATATTAAAGGGATGTAACATTACATATAAGGTAAAAATTGGATCATAAATTTTCATGGGGTGATATTTTGGACTATTTATCATTATAATTTTAATCTAGAAATATTTTTATTATTTATAAATACTTTAATGTAATATAATTTTATATCAAATATCAGTAATTTCATTTTTGACAATATTCTTTTAGTTTTACTTTAAAGAAAATAATATTTAAATGGATTTAAAATATAAACCATTAACACATCCCATAATACTACATATTATTCATTAAAATTTATGGTACATTATAAATCACAAAAAAAAAATACTTTTACTGTTTTTAAAATCATTTACTTCATTTTTTTACTATTTTCACAAGCACTAAGCCGACGATGGGTTAGCATTTAAGGTAATTATTTAATAAATAAAATTTAAAAATTAATTTACATGTTAAAAGAAGTAATTTACATTTAAAATAAACATTTATAACTAAATATTGGTTGTCTTTTTATTTATAAAAAATATTAAAGATAATAAAAGAAAGAAAGTGACATTGTTGACTTCACATTTACATAAAATAATATAAATGTTTTAATCCAATTAAAGTCGAAATAAATTTCCAAATTTTCTAATTCTAGATTATTATAGATGAAATATAATTATCCAATAAAATATAATATCTTTTTTGGTTTATTTTGAGATATTCACATATTATTTTTTAACCATAATTAACTCATTATTCCTTTACCATGGTAACAAAAATTTTCTATGGTTACTATTCATATTGAAAAAAATACAAGGGAATTATTTACCCAATTTTAACATCTTGATTCAAAATAATAAATGAATTTTTTTTGAATCAAATCCTATAAGTTGAAAAAAAAAATTAGATAAAAATGAAAAGCGCAAATTGTTTTTCTGAATTATACTGTTTAAATCTAAAAAAGGAACTTATACTAAAATGATGTATAATGATGATTAAAATGTAATTAATTATATTATATCTAATTAAATATATATTTTTTAATTTAAGATCAAATTCAAATCATAATTTTACTTTTCAATGAATGTAAATGATAGTTTTATTGAAATCAGTATATTTCACTATTCATTAAAACATCAATCTTTTTAGAAAAAATCCCATAATTCTTACTCTAATATATTTTTCATATGATTGTTTATAAAATAATATCTTTTTTATAAAATTAATTTTCTAAAATTTGAATAAATAAATTAAAATAAGTTATCACAAAAAATAATAAAACCCATTTTTTGAAGAAAACTTATTTTTGAAGAAAAAAATGACTTTAATTAACATTTTTTGATTTTTTCAGAAATGATGTGCCCTGAAGTTGTTTTTTATTCCTTATAATTTTGAAAAGATTAAATATTTATCTCTCAAAACTATGCTTACTTATAGGGCATATTAATGCCCTAGTGTGGGGTCGATCCCACAAAGAAAGATTATTAGACTACCAACCCAATGCTCAGAACCTCTTTTTTCATTCTTCATGTTTACTCACTTTTGTTTGGATTGACTAAAACTAACTATATTGGGATTTAAATAGGTTAAATGATAAACTTGGGGTCAATTTCAGGGTATAGGTAAAGTGTAATCCTTAATTTAACATTGGAGAGACCTATAGCGTAGGATTAAAAGTGGTGAAAAATACACCAATTGACCTCAGTCTAGATAATTGGACCAAACTAAAATGAAAATATCCCTTGGTCATGAGTAATTAAAAACTTAAGCATGTGAAGCTTGGAATCGAGGCTGAAAAAAACACAAGCTATTAGTCATACCTAGATCTTCTTTAACTATGTCATGGTCATTAAATTTCACCTCTAATGGTAAAGGACAATGAAAAAGGATGGTATTGAAAATTGTTTTAAACATGGTTAATATACATAGTTTTAAATAATATTTATTTTAGTTATTCATTAGGATTAATCCTCCCCTACTATTGACCCCTAACCCTAAGTGGATTATCATTACAATAGAGAATTGATTATAAATAGGTAAACTGATGCAAAAAATGATTAGAATATCAAATAATCTATAGTAATCAGAGAAGTTCACAATTGAAAACATGGAAAATAAATTAAACAATAAGTTTGATTAATAAATTATAAAAAATACAAGTGAAATTATATTTCCATGTAAAACTATATTCGACAAGTAATTCTAGAACAATAATGATAAAACAAATTTCTTAGATTTAAAAAAGACAACGCCAAATTGTTTAGAATAATAAAACAAAACAAAATAGGTACAAGGAATGAAAAACAAAAAAATATGGAATTATGAAAGAAGGTAAGAATTTTTTTTTGTTTTTGACCACACCATGCACGTTGGGTGCTGAAATATTCATAATGCCTTAAATTTAAATGATTTATAGATGAATCACATCATGTACTACTTTATGTGGGTTCTTCTTTGATAGTTACATGACGTGTAATTGGTTTTTACATCATATAAATTTGATTCTCCATGTTCTCCATATATTTTGGATCTTCATTGATATTTTGTTTCGAATAATCCGTTAAAACTATGTTTTAAATATCTCACATCATGTAATGACTTCACTCTTTATAATCTTCATATTTTGGAATTTGAATCTTTCCAGAATTATAATTTGGATACACATAGTGTAATTAGTTCATATATTTTATTTGAGATTCATGGATTGTACTTCAGTTGGAACATGGTTTGTGTGAGTAATAAATCTTATGTACTTTAGATTCATGACATGTAAGTTTGATTTTTACCAATCCTAGAGCATTACCCCTTTGAGGCTTGAATTCTAAATTCCTAAAAAAATTCATAATAACCCTATTGAAATAACAAATAAAACATTATTAAGAATTAATGAAATGTATCCAAAATGAATATACAAACTCATATTTTCCAATTTCCCCAGTATTTAAGAATTTATTGTCCTCGTGAGAAAATGTGTCTCAACTTGGATTCCAAATGAAACAACTTTTAAAAACAAAACTTGCATTAAGGCTGGGAAAATAAAACTAAGTGCAAGAGGAAAACACAATTCCTCAAAAGAATTCATGTAGATAAAATGATTCATGTCTCATAATCATGTTCTTTATCTATAATTTTTCTTTATTTTGTTATAATTTTTTATCTATTATATTAAATATGATACACATTTTTCAATTTACCTCAAAAAAATTTCTATCATCACTCAAGGAAAAATATAACTTCAGTTTTGCTCAAAACATAAATACAGATTCATAACCATAAGCTTTCATTAGTTCTAACATCTTCACTTTCTAAAAAAATACAAACTCAATCATAAGGGCATCAGAAATAATGGTATGTGTCTCTAAGGCTAAGGGATGGTAGGTAGAAAATAAAAACAAGCTCAAAATGAGTGTATGATCTAGAGTAAAATGCATTAAAATCATGAACAAAATGTGTAACTCTTGTAAAGAAATGTGTCCAGGATTTAATAGATCAAAGTGGATCCATGACTATATCATGTAAGAATAAATAATCCACCCTTGTTCCTTTCTTTTTATTTTTATCTATTTTTCAGAAATCATGTATAATATAGGTCTCACATCAATCCCTTAACCACATATGATCCATCATCAGATTCATCAGCTTGGTAATGGTAATTTTGGACCTTCCTAATAAATAACCCAATATATTTTTTACTTTTTAAATATTTCTTTTTTTAGTGTAATAAGTTAAGCATGAAAAATTCCAGAAGCAATCATAGACCACATCATCAGTTTAGTGAATGTGATATCATATGTCACATCATTGAAAAAAAAATCATGTGCACCTAAATAGTGAAACTTCCCCCAAAAGTTTTCAAAGTATAATCATGAATCATAATAAGGGAAAGGTAGAAATAAATAATCATCTTATAACAGCTCCATCCTAGCATCGTTAATCATGGATACTACAAGCTAAATATGGAAAGATGTGCTTGTGGGAATTAGGAAAGTGTGGATCACAAAGATCCCTTCAATCATTTTAAAAGTGTATTTGTTCAACTGTAGCCCCAATAATATCTCAATGTATGTTCTGATTGGTTTACATGTCCTAGATATCTCCCAAGAAATATGATCATAAAATAATAAGGAAGATTATGTCTAGATTCCTATGGAAAATGGGAGTAAATAAAACTATCAATAACTCAAGGAAAAGTATCCAGTAATTATTCATTCAAAATAATTTTCAATAATATTGAATTAGAATTAAATTAATATTATCCATAATCATGCTAAAAATTATATACATGTGTAAAAATGGGTTTCAATAATATCCAATCGAACATTGTCTTTTATTGAAATGGGAGTAATTATATATCATTTTTCAATAATTATTTAAATGAGAAATGTCTATTAGATAAGTGTAAATAGGAAAAATTCCAAGTGTATTAATACTAATGTTCATCAAAAACTTCCTGAAACATAAAATGATATAGTTTCCACCGTGTTATGGAAATAATCATGGGATAGATATAAATAGAAGCATCGGAATAACTGAAAATTCAACTTGAAATTGAAATTGGGGAATTGAGATCTCCATGTATTAAATTCCATGAAATGGAGAACATTGGTGGATAGAGATTGTAAGTTGGGATAACTTTAAAAATCGTTACAAACAAAATACCTACAGTATATAAAACATTAGTGAACTTTGGATAACCCATATAGATGTTGAAAAATGAGTAGTTTCCTAAAGTCAAAACCATAAGAAATCAACTTAGATAAATGTAGTAGTGGATTATAGTGAAGTTTGGGAAGATCAAAGAACATGAATTCTAGAAAATGGAAAAAAAATATCCCAATAACATCACTAAAATAGAAGAAAAAAATATGGGTTGCCTCCTATAAAGTGTTAATAATGTCATTATAAACAAGATTGATGGAAAAGTGCTTAAATTAATGTCTTCCATATGCTTATAATTTCGGTACATCCTATAAGAAATTGTGAAATTATCATCGTGCTCATGGGTAATTTTGACTGGATTAACAACCTAATCTATATACTGAGCATGAATATCATTTTTCCTGAAGAGTATCTAGGAATGTTATTGAGGGGACCCCAATTGAGCACATATCTAAAATGAGATCTCCAAAATTTAGAGCATGATGTCAGGAAGATGTTGAGACATCTGATAGAAGAGTGAAGACGGTGGTGGGATAAGTGTGTCAAGAACTATTGAGGAGATAAAAGATAAATACATGACTACATAATTGAATCAATAAAATAAAAATAATCCAGAAAGTAGTGAAAGAAAAAACATTATCCCATATATATATAAATATATGTGTGTGTGTGTGTGCAATGATATGAAACTAAAAATGGAATACAAGTAGTACAAAAATGGACACCCAAATTGATTAAAAAAGGGAAAGGTAATGTGAGATTACTAAATAATAAATTCAATGTCGTCATGATATGCATCTGACATACCCTCCCAAATAGTGGGTTCGAACATCTATTATGCCCTATCTATATTAGATATAATTTATAGAGTCATAGGATCGACCTCCATATTAGATTTCATGGTGTGGTGAATAGGTTCAGTCAAGGATGGGTAGGCGAGGTGTTGATCTATATTATGTTAGTGTGTTTGGTAGTTAAAAAATAATGGGATCCTATGATGAAGATTGTTAGGTGGGTCCCTTGACCCATCAGGACTACTCAGCATGATACTCCTAATAGGCAGCAAGGTCTATGAGATTAGGAGGGAGGTTAATAGGGGTGATGTGTGAGGCGGGAATAAATGAAGAAGAGGGTCCTGTGATTGGATTAGGATGGGTTTTGTGTTATGATAATTGGTTGAGGGTGTTTAAGTGAGATAGGTTTGTGAGCAGAACACTTAGATAATGATAATAATGTTGCTAGTTCTCCAGGATGGGTTGTAGAAATTGAATGTAGATAGTTGGAAATGGTGGTGTGGGAGAATTAACAGAATGAGAAGTGTTTTTGAGTGCATCATTGAATGTTGTGGTGGAATTAGGTGGAGAAATGGTGTTATTGGTAGAGTTAGAGGCACGAGTGGTTGTATTAGCTAGGGAACCAGTGGTGGAATGGGGTGGATAAATGGTGGCATGAGGATACACAGCTGGTGTTGGCATGAGGGCAAGATCATTCAAGTACTTTGGGCCCACTAGTACATCTTATCGATCTTCCTCGGTAGTCCAATTTTATTTATCATGAGGACATCTATAGACTGTATATTTCAATTAGAGGAAATTGGATGAAATCATCAAATAAATTGAGGTGATGAATGAGGTGAGTAATATAGATTCCACCCATCAGAGTAATACATGCCCTACATACCTAGGTCTCGTAGTAACGGGTGAACTATCTTCCCATGTGGTTGATAGGGCATCCCCTGAATGATGTGAGTATGATCACCACAATTAGTTTGATTGTCCCTTGATCATCCCCTCTGGCCAACCAGGCATGCACAGGTTCAGGTTGAAGAATCCATAAGAAGAAACCATAATGTTGGGTGTTCTTCACCATGCATGGATTGTGAATACTCTACAAGTATTGATTGATATGAGGCCACCACCCCACCAAATCCTCATTGGAAGGGTTTATCCTCATGGGAGAGGGTGATGGTTAGGTGGCGAACTCCTCTTTATAGGTTCTGAGATTGATGTTGAAGTTGATGAGTTTTATCTCTCAAGGCATTTCACCAAGTTGAAAGGTGACATAGACCATATCAAGATCCAGTGTGGCCCAAAACTCAATGAAGAGCTCCTTGAAGGTCTCATACCAAATCTCAGGGATTATGGAGAGTTGAATCTAGACAAACAACTCAAGAGGCTCCTCATGGTTATGAATTCTCTCATGCATGGCCTGACCCAATTAATTGTTAGACCATTATTTCCTGGCATGACGATGTAACAACTGAATCTAATGATGTGGTTCAAAAATGTGAATGCATGGATGTAGGTGTGAGCATGGGGAAGCACCCTTGGAAGATCCAAATGTGGACTAGGGAACCTCTGAAGTAGTAAAGTTAGATGAAGTAGTTTTAGAGTGAGAGGTAGTTAGATCTTCTGGTGGTAGATAGGGTGCAACAACCTGGCACTTGGGCGGCGGAGAATCATCAGACCTGGATGTGCGTTTCGATCATTCCATTACATAAAGAAGTGGGGAGAGGAATAAGTAATGGAATGAAGGATGCTGTAGGATAAACAAGGTATGAGAGTAGGGGAATAGGGTAGGAATGGTGAGTGGGAGGTCGTAGGTTGGGGGATCACATGGGATGGGAATTGATTTGGGGGGGGGGGGGTGGCCATGAACCCTGGGTTCACGGTTTTAAAAACAATCTTATGGGTTTCACATATTGTATAATAAACATTATGTTCTAATCATGGGTTGAATTTTTCCATTCCCATGCACTTTCACATTGTCTATCTGGTGTTAATTAAATTTCCAAAAAAACTATAGCCTAATATAGGATTCCTCCTAGTCAGTTTTTTATTTATTATCTAGTGAAATACATAGACAAAATTATATGAATTTAAATGTAAGGATACACCCTTTGTTAAAAAAATATTGAAAAGGGATTGGAAAAAAGGTGGTAAAGTGTTCCTCATTAGTGGTGTAGTGCAATTCGCAATCCTGTGAGCACTGGATCCCTTTTTAACAAGTGGTGGTTTATTTTTTCCAAACATACTAGTAATGTTGTCATCTTTATTATACACAAGAGATACATATTGTCTATCCAATGACTCTTTAGCTCTCTTAGTGTCCTTCACCAAATCGAAAACAACCTGGTCCTTGTTGTCACTCATTATAAATATTCATTGGTTATCATCAATCACCACCTTTATAGTGGGGAGAAGTGGTATTACTAAAATTATGGGAACATCACATTCCTATTCTATGTCCAGGATGAGAAAATTAGTATAGACAATGAATTTTATAACTTTTACTAAGACTTCCTCTAGAAAATCCTGAGGAATATTGACTGATCAGTCATCAATTTGGAGTTACATAGCTATTGGTTTTTGTTTGTCGAGCCCCAGATTTTTCAAGACACCCATAGTTATAATATTTATACTTTCCCCAAGATCTCATGAGGATTTTGTGATATTACATGTCCCAATATTGTAAGGGATTGAGAAAATTTATAGGTCTCACAGTTTTTGTGGAATCTTCCACTAGACAAGAGAATTTCATTCTTCATTTAAGAAGATGAATACTAAATCCTCAATTATCCTTTTACATGAGATAAATCATTAAAATAATATTGAATAAGCAGGCTCATGATCAATTACTATTGCAATGATGATTTTGATTTGAAGTTATTTAAGCATCTAAAAAAATAATGGTGTCCATCATTTGATGATTGTTTCATCCTTTTAGGAAACTGGGGAGGTGTATTTTTTGGTGCAGACACCATATATAAATTATAATTTTTTGAAATTCCGGGTATGTGAGATTTTCTAGTTGAATTTATATATTGATTCATCTCCTGATCAAAATTGTCTGATTGTTCTAACTTCATTTTCTTATCTCCAGATGGATGCAGAAAGTCTAGTATTTTTCACACCTAACACTATAGGATTAACCTCGTCTCTTGGATGAGATTTGGTATTACCTGTAAGGGTACCTGGAAGTTGATCATATAAAGTCTTAGATATCTTACCCCATTGATACTCAATGTTTCATAGGTAATAATTTTGGGTTTTCGTTTTTTTCTCTTGATTTTTCATCCTTTGTTTTTTATTCTTAACAATGGAATGAACATTTCTTTCAAGAAAAGATCTGAGAGGTTGGGTTTAATATAGAGGTATGAGAAGAGATTGTTGATATTGAGAATGTTGAGTTGGTGGAAACTGATTATTTCTAGGAAAAGGTGGTTGGAATTTTTGTTTAGATCAATGATTAAGACATTGAGTTGGGTACCGAGGTGGTCCTTGATTTCTTGGTAGTACATAACCAGCCCTCTAATAAAAATAAACATTGTTTTGTTGTTGTGGTGGTTAGGCTTGTGTCTTTGAAATTTTTTTATGTCTATATTTCTAGGGATACTGGTATTTCTGATTTTGTTGATGGTAATTGACTAAATTAAAATCTTGGAATTGGGTTACTCTATACCTACCCTATAGTCTTGATACAGATGAGATCCTCCAAATATTTTTACAAGATTGTATTTCCATGACCGGAGAATGAGGGGATGAAGGTGTAATATGTAGTAGAAATGAAAAAAATTATTAGTTAGGTCCTCTTTCCAAGATTCTAGGTTGGTAGTATCCTCTACCTAGTGGATTCTATGTTGAGGCGGTCCTCTATCACTTTTCCAAATGCTAAAGTTATTTGAAACAATATATAGTATGGCTCTATTGAATTCATGTTTCTTTAGCATGATCCCACATTTAATGGCATCATTTAAAATTGTACATTTGTATATCATGAATCCAAAGAATAATTTCAGTAATCAAAGACACAAATCTATCCCATATTGTGGGGAATTAAAAATTAGCTCCTTGAATCTATCCTAGGATTCCCAAGATAATTATTCATTAGTTTTATTAAAATTTGGTATTTCATTTCACTATATCTATGTTCATAATATGGGAATTATTTATCATGAAATATCTTAGCCAGTTTATCTGAAGACATAATAGAATGAGGATCTTCACTTTTTATCCAATATTTAGCTCTACCGCACAATGCGAACAGAAAAATTCATAGATTTATTGAATCTGAGGAAACACCCTAGATGAAAAAGGTAACAAAAAACCTCTATTAAATTTGAAATGTGTTAAAGGGGGTCTTCCCATTGAAATATACTTAATTTCACCATGTTCTATATCATATTAATGTGCCATGTTTTGATTTCGAGAGTGTGTACCTGAATAGGTTGGCACACAATGTTGGGTTTAGCACTGCTAATGGAAAACAAAGAGTAACCCATTATGGTGTGCTCATGTAGTTCTAGTCAATCACTCGAATATCAAGTATTGAATATTGGTGTTCTGAATATGTGGTGGTGCAATATCATTTCACTAATCTATAATGAAAATTTGACATGTGGAAATTTTATAATTGATCTTGATATCAAAATAAAGTAGTTACAGTTCATCCAAGATCCTTGAGCATGTCAAGTGTCCCTCGATAATGAACTGATTGAATAAAGGTAGATGGAGCTTCTAGTATATGGAATAAAAATTTTAAAAGGGGAAGGGGGAGGGGTGAGTTTATCAAAGGTTTTCTGAAGGTCACTATTCCTGAGTGTATCTTTAGCCATCAAGGATACCAAAATTTGATACACACAGAAGGAATTATTGATTCATTTGATCATTGATCAAATTAAAGGTTTATTTTTCTAACTAAATTTACTACTAGGGAATAATAATGTGGAAGTACAAGGTCGATCCCATAGAGGAAACTTATTAGAAAAGAAATCTAGAAGTAAAAACCACTTGTTGGATTCCCCATGTTTACTAAATTTGGTTTGGTTTGAATAAAACCAAGAAGCCTAGAGTTTAAACAAATTAAAGGAAGGGTCTAGAGTCAATTTCAGGGCACATGAAAAGGGTAATCCATAATCTAACTAGGGATAGACCTATGGAATAGGAAACATATTTCTGAAAAAGACACCAATTTACTTTTATCTAACAAGTTGGATAAACATATGCTGACCATAAATACTTGGTTCTGAGTAATTGACAACCAAAGTGATGTAATATTGGATTCTATGAGGAAATAATTATATTCTCTTGTACCTAAATTGATCTTCTAAATGTAGACAATGGTCATTCAAATTGCACCTCCAATGGTTATGTATAATGTAAATGAATGATATTGAAGATTTTTTAATCCAGGTTACTGGATATGGGGTTATCCAGTTTCAATATTAGATATTCATTAGGTTCAAACCATTGCTAATATAGACCCACAACCATAAGAAGATAACCCATGCATGATGTAATTGATTAAAAATAGGGGAAATGGTTGAAAAATGATTATGATGTAAAATAATAGATAAAAAATATATAAATTCACAATTGATATCATGAAATTTCAATTAAATATTATATTGGATAAAGAAACAACGAAGAAAAGAGAAATAATTGTCATTTAATTGAAAACGAGTTTAGAAAAGAAATTTTGAAACAAACATGATCAGTAAAGTCATCTTGGAATTGAAGAAAAACAATAGAAAGCATAGAATTATAAAATAAAAAAATAGATTGAAATAATTGAAAAGGAAATAAAAATGGGGAATAATGAAGGAAGGGAAGAAATGAAGATCTGGGTTTTTAGTCATGCCCTTCATGTTGGGGCACTGTAATATTTATAGATCCTAAAAGGTACATGATGTGTAAATGGTTAATGTTGAGTACATATTTAAGTAGATTATAATTATACACTTATATGAAATGAATTTATTTTACTTTGTGTAGTTCAGATCCCCAAAATCCTCCAAATATTTTCAATATTTACATATTTATAGCCTTGAATATTCAGTGGAAACTAGGACTGATATTTCTCACATTTTCTAATGAGTTTTACACCTTGTAATCTTCAAATTTTTCAATTTGAATCTTTCATCGTATGTTATCAGGATAAATATCATGCACTCGGTTCACATATTGTATTTGAGATTCATGGCTTATAATTCGGTTGGAAGCTGGTATGTAAAAGGAATACACATCATGTACTTTAGATTCACGACATGTAAGGATAATTTTTACCAATTTTTTCAAATTCCTCCTTCGATCCTTGACTTCGTAATACATTAAAAAATGCGTAAAAAACTTGTTTTATGTCAAATAAAACATGATTAATTATTAATGAAATTTATCCAAAATGTATATACATATCCATCTAATCAATAAGAATTAATCAATACATTTTAATTGTGTGAAACCATTACATATATTTTGTAATGTGGTTAATTATATTCATACCCAACTATTAAATGAATATGTTATAAATAAAACATTAAAATATTAAAATATCCTGGTTCTTTTATGTTTGGCGTTGCTTATTGTATACGCTATTGAATATAGTGTTCTTTTAAAATATTATGGTTTTATACACCCCCATTAAAAAATTGTTTTCTCAAAATTTATACTTAATCATAGTAATCTATTGTTTGACATTTGAAAATAATTTTTTTAAAAACCTACATCATAAAAAGGATTAACAAAACATTCTTTTGAAAAGTGTAAAATAGAAATAATAAGTAATTTTAGAAATATTGGCTTTAGTGTTATATTTTCAATGATGTATTTTATAAAATGACATTTAAAGTGGCGAGCAGAAACATTAACACTGATCTTTTATAAAATCAATGTTAAAATATATTTTTTATTAATTTTAACACCAGTTTTATAAAAACTGAAATTAAAATTAATTAAAAAAACTCTTAAATGATGGTTTTCCAAAAACATCACATTGAATAATTTTAAAATATTGTATCACCACCCCAAAACACTTATTTTCTTTTCTCTTGATACCCTTTCTCTTGAACAAAGACGACACCCTAAATCCCTCGACAAACATCAATCATCTGTAATAGATTATTTTTATCAATGTTTCACATTGTTTCTCTTCATTATTCCATACTTTATCTTTCATTTTATAACCTCAATATATTAATGTTAATCCAAACCGTGGTTGACGGATTTTCTTGGTTCATTGTTTACATTGTCTTTTCACTCATTTTTATTCAATATTTATTCCTTTACCTATTGCCACCAACATTGATTATCTTTATCAGAATCTAGGTCCTATTTCTCATTATCAACATCAAAATTTGGAAATTTAATTTTTTATTTTTTAAGATAAAATAATTATCTGTTATTTGTTAATTTTATTTTTCAATTAATTTTTTTGTATTGAATTTATTTCTAATTATAATTTTTTTATAAAAATTTGTTTAATGTTACAATTTCTTTATGATTGTAAGTTCCTTTTCACTGTAATGTATTTAACATATTTACATTTTTTCATCTTTGTATATTATTGAACCATTGAGAGTAATATAGTTTATATATGGTTCATTTTTTATTATATTTAGTTTCATTAGATGTAACATATTTTATATGATTTAATTGTTTTATATTTACACTAACAATTACTTTTGTACTATATTGGATGATTTATTTTGGATTCAATTTATTATTTTTATATTTTTATGATACTTAAGTTATGGTCTCTCCATCATAACCAATTACATGTAATTTCCTTAATGTGTTGTAATAGTAGTAGTCCTATATATCTTTTCTTTGGTGGAATAATGATTAATAATTTCTAATTTAAATCAAATTTTTATTCTCTAATTTTATTTTATTCATGTGGTTTGTATGATCTTTCCTCCTACAAAAGTACTAAAAATCATCCCCATAAAAATGGGATAGTATAAAGAACTACTTTTATGTATGTTTATTATTTCAAATTCACGTTCCATGGCTTTTTATTCAGTGAATATTCAATAACTCAAGAGTAGTTTAAGAATGTGTAATTTATTTTATGATCAAATAGTTATCAATAATTAAATGTTTTCATTAAATTTTTTTATGTTTAAAATTTATCTATTTATATATATTTTTAAATCAGTATTTGTTTTAATATATTTTCATTTTATATTGTGATATTAACAAATTAATGGATTATAATTGGATATATATATAACGAATCACTAATGAATATAAAAATGTAGTTGATGATTTATTTTAATTTTCAAAACAAAATCTTGAAAACAAATATTCAAATTAATTTATATTCATGATGTGTTTAAACATGAGAAAGTTAAATTCTATATAAATAACGGTTCATCTCAATTTATATTGTTTCTGACATGATTGTGCCAATTAGATCTATATGGATGAATGAAACGAAAATTAAACATCTAATGTTGATGAAAATATTTATGATGAGATAGAGGATCATATTGAAGAATTAATTCATAATAAAGGGGTTGAAATCATTAAGAAATAACCAACTGTTAATTTATTATATGGAGATTCTGATATCCCATTATTGTTAGGTCACTCTAAATTTATAGTGTTATTAGTAGTTCTGAGTTATGTTAACTTAAATGAAATAAATTGGTGGAGTGATAAAATGATCTCTGAATTGATTGAACTTTTATAAGATCTACATTAAAAAGGTTATGGTATTCCATATTTCAATTATGAGGAAAATAAAATATTTTCCCCATCATATAGGAGTATAGAAATATACACACTTTCCCTAATTATTATGTATTTTATAGGATGGAATATCAGTGTTTATCAAAATTTCCAAAATTTGGGATATCATGATATAAGATGAATGAAAAATTCAACTCTAATTCATTATCAAGTATCTGAAATAAACCTCTTACTAAATTAATTTGATACCTTCTACTACTTTCTAACTTCAATCATCAATTTCAAATTTAAATAATTTAAAAAGGGCGAGATGGTATGTAGATGGGTGTATCTTATATGGAAACTTATGTCACCCTAATACATTCTTCCATCCAACGGCCAGAAGGGATTCAAATTTTTTATTATATGATAAAGACCCCTTTTAAGGGATGAAGGGGGGAAACCCAATAAGACTTCAAGGAAATAGGACAAATCACACTCAAATAAAGAAAGAGTAAAACCAAAATGACAAAAAAGATATGCTCCTCCCTAGCATTTGACCTTGATGAATCTCTCTACCATTGAAAAGTTTTTCATCAAGCAAGTGTCCCATGTCAAAGCATGGGCCTGATCCAATGGCTGAAACCATACCCTCTCAAACAACCAAATCCAAAATACTCTGAAAAGATGAAGCGCCGACTCTGAATCCCCCTACGATGCCTTTTCCATGAAGTCAAGTCTAGTTCCATAGACTTACCACATCTGAAAAAAAAAACATCCAAACCAGTTCCACCATTAAAAAACAACAACTCAATTCATGAGATTCCACACTAAAAACATTAAAATAAGAAGCTTGAAACAACACCAAGCGTCCAACCCAAAATCTCCCCATCGCAGCCATCAAACCAGATCGTAGGGACCACAAAACTCTGAACAAGAGACCCTTGCCGAAGCACGCTGCAAATGACGGAACACGGTTCCTCACCACATATCTGATCCACAACCCCCGTGCAGTGGAAAAACGATGCCTTTGAACCTACAGAAGAAAAAGGAAAAGACCCTAATGGAAGAACAGAGCACAGCCCCAACGCCTCAGGAGGATGGGCACGACCCAGACGCCTCTCTAGAACTCAAAACCATGCCGCACTAAACCATTACCCTAGAACAGAACCGGAGCTCCCCCCCAACGCCGTAGACAACTAATATCGACCCTCACACACTGGATCAGAATCCGCTTCACCGAAGAGAATTGGACCAAGACCCCGATGCACCAGATCTGGGCCTATTCCCCGTAGGAAATGAGAACACAATCCTAACTCAGCAGAACGAAACCCCAATGCCGCAGAGAAGGACCACACCTCGCTGCCACACTGGGTCACGATCTCGCATCGTGAAAGAGACGGAACACGACCCCAAAACAGAAGAGACTCAAACACCCTTGCTGTGGAAGAATGGACCCTGAGACTCCAACGATGCCACCCTTCACCAAGGAAGAAGTTTCCACCCCTCTAGCTTGCCGGGAGAACAGAGGTAGAGCTGCAGCCCAAACATAGAGGATAGGTGATACAACATTTTATATAGACAAGAATGATTATTTTATTCTATATACTATGATAGAGTTCCCAATAAAGTATTTCCTGTATAAGGAAACTTATTTCGATACAGTTTTAAGAGACATAAATCATCTTCAATTTTTTAATATGAGACTTCATATTATTAATTGTAGAAAGAATAAAATAGAATACATGGGAAATCAAAAATTTATTCAACATGATCATTCTTCTCATAGATTGAAAATATAACGATTTAGAGAAATATAATATCCTCCCACAACCATTTTTCGCTGAAGAATATTCTGACAGGTGACAGATATTTATTTCACATTTGGAATGAAAGGAAGTTCATGTCATCAAAAATATATTTGGATGAAATATTATATCTAATATTAACTATATTATTAAATATTTTTAGAGTTAAAACATTACATTGACATCATTATTGTTGAGTAAAACATATGTAATAGTTTTATTGGAACTTTGGTAGATATAAAAGGAATTAAAAAAGTTCAATTTAATTATAGATTAGACATGATATCCATGGGAATTAATTTAGTGCTTTCTTAAATAGTAAAATGTAACAGACTATATTTACCATTAGCTTCTGAAAAATTATGAAAGAGTGAGAGAATTAAATTTTTCATTGTCAACATGGTTTTAAGCTATGTGGTGGATATTCTTTAAATGTTTTGAATTTTTAATTTTTGAATGCTTTTAAATTAATAAGTATGAAATCTCATGAATTTCATGTAATGATACAAAAAATTACCTATTGCACTAAATGGTATATTTTATAAACCTATCAGAATGACCATCATTAGGTTATGTTATTTATTACAAATCCTTTTGAATAATAGTTGTTGATCCAAATTTTTTAGATGGGTTAAAGAATTAAGATTCACTCATAATTTTTCAACTAAAAATTTATTCATGTCTTAATTTTTTGATATAGTAGTTCATTTCGCAATTCATTTATTTCATGTGATAAGAATATGTGGGAAAAATTATTTACATTTTATATATCATTTATATGTAAATAAGAAAATTTTTAGGGGATATATAAAAAATCATTATTGAATAGAGGACTATATTATTAAAAAACATGTATTATAAGTGGTGATTGAGTTATTTAATAATAATTTTTATGATGTCAAGCATATTGGTATCCCTATAACACAACATTTGACAATTTATATTAATGTTAGATGGATTCGTGGAAAAAAGATAAACTTCTTTCCATGTGATTAAGTGATGTAAATACATTATTAAATTTTTGACAACACATATGAGGTTAAATAATATATATCATAAAATTTTATTTGATTGAGGGCATGATATGCAAAAAGAAATGAAAATTGGTTGATTATTGAGCAAAAAAGAAATTTTTTCATGGTCTAAAGAGAATATCAAAGACAAAATATCTTCATCATAGTCATTGATATAGTTGGAAATGGTAAGATATATTAATATGATCACATGGTCTTTCTTTGATATAATTGGTTACACATTTATATAGAAAATCAGGATTATATGATTATTGTTCTCAATAGTAGGTGAATAGTCATCACTGAAGCACTGAATTTTTTGAGTTCGAAAGACAAAACCCAAAGTTTTGTACAAATGACATATTTTAGAGTTCTTGAGGATATATATGAAAATAATTAAACTAGATTTAGAGTAATAATTTTTATTTTTAATTAGGATGATAGTAATAGTGGTGTGAAACATGTAGATTATGTATTTACACTGGTTGATTTGAAAATATTTTTTTTCATATAGAAACCATTTATCATGTAGAAACAAGAAATAAATATATATTGTATTTTTTATTAATCAAATGATCAGTGGTCTCACGTTTTTAAGGTAAATTAATTCATATGGGTGTTGGGGATGAAGAAGATGTTATTTATTTATGAGAGGTTTCTTTATAAATTACACGAATATTTGATGATGAAAATTACTGTAATATAAAAATTTTCCTTGAGGTATTAAATGATCATGCTGAAAGAATCTAGGAAACCATGTAATTAGTCTCCAAATTACTCCAATAAATATTTATAATATATTAGAAAATTTAACCACTAAGTTTTATAACTTATTTTATTCTTCAATTTTTTAATATATAATTTTTTTTTCATTATAATGAATTTTGATTATTATCATTTACGTAACTTGTTTTTCATTAATTAAATTTTTTTGAGATATAAATTATTTTTTTGAAATTTTATACATGTTTAAATTATTTAGTTTTATATGTGATGATATGTTTCTCTTCAATCATATTATTTTTACCCTATTTCCACATCCTTTGTGTGATTTCAATAACATTATATCTCTATTTATATCCAATATTATAGAAGTTATTTTTTTTATTATTGAATATAAATTATTTTTATTTTTTATATTTAATCAATTTTAATCAAATATAGGTATAAATAATTTTGATAAGGTAGCATACATATTTCAAATTGATAGAAAATGAGGCTGGGGAACCAAGGTATGTACATTTTTTCATTTAAATATATATCTATAATAATTAAATTTTTTATTGAAATAAAAGTTATATTTATTAATATTACATTTATATATTATTCTAATTCAGATAAGATGGCACTTAAAGGTAATAGTTAGGGGATTTCACATTTACCAAAACAGACACTCATACATGGCGAAAGAGGGTGATAATTAACATTAATGAGAAATAGTTCCAATCTTGCATAAATGCCACATATTTTAGGACTTAATGGGTCGTAGAAATTCATTACAGGATTGGTATTTTAGACATTAATTGGGGGAGAATTAAATCATCAAATGAATATCTTGTATAATTTTCTATACTGGTATCATGTGTAAAAATATTTATTTATTTTTCCAATGGTTTAAATATCATACATTTCTTAGTAATTTATTTATTCAATTACTTATTAAATTTTACATTCAAGAGACGAATGGACATAAAAATGTTTATAAGCTATCTAGATACATGTTGGATATATTTTTAGACAATATTCACTTCAACTTATATTTTTTGGAGTAAATAAGATAAATATCTATCCCTTAAGTATGAGTTTATAGAGAGAGAGAGAGACTTGGAAAATATTATTCTCCAATTAGAAGTAGGGATCTTTTATGGCATGTTTTTATGCTATATGAATTTTATTTTTTTAATTATTTTTCATCACATTATAACTTATTTATTCATTATTATGTAACATGCCTCTAGGAAATCTCACCAAGAAAAAATTCTCATAATTTATACACTCATAATTTTTTTTAGGATGGTATCCTTTATTAGAGGAACAAATAATTACTAAAAACCATATCGAATTAAGAGCTAAGTCAAGATATGGCTCTAAATTTCTTCCACTCAACCCTCTATGACCTCCCACTCATCATGAAAAGTGGAAAATTGTTAGAATGTAAAAAATGATAGTTTATTATTGATCCAACAAATAAATTAGCTGATAATATTTTAAGTAATTAATTGTTGATTTTCACCAATATTATAATTTTTTAAATTTATTTTATTAATATTACATTTGAAAATATTACACCAGGATACCATTTAAGTGAGAATTAAATAGGGGACCTTTATACCTAAGGGTAGGAAGAATATTATTAAAATTTATTTAGAAAATATGGAATAATATGTCCATGTTAGAGGGTATAATGGGGGAATCAAATTTAAAACATTTTTTTGGCCACACCCCAAGTATGACATCGATGAGAGTAGAATATATTGATGAAATTGATTCTATGATTGTTATGCTATGAAACATTAAAGAGTTTATAAAAGATAGGATTAAATGAACTAAATCTATTATGATTTCATATTAAATGAGATATATGTATCCATATCATTTAGAGCTACCAAAGAAGATTCTGCAACCTTCCTACCATGTTACACCACCTCCACATTCAAAGTAGAATGTGTAATATGATTTTTCTTCTTGGGATCTCCATGTTAATATTGTAGCATAGAAAATTTTACATCATATGGGAGATTAAAAACATCATCATCTTATATATAAGAGTTAGGTAACAGAAGTAATACATGATATTATTGATCAAAATGCAATAATTTCACTTCTTACTGAGAATATGTCCATAGTTGGATAGAGTATTGGACATTTTTACAATAACTAGAAGATCGTCATTGTCAACTAACATATAAGATGTGATTTCCATTTAATTTATTTTATTTATCGATATTTTTAAATTTACTAATAATTTTATTATACACTGACCTTGTATAGGAGTATCTCATATGGAAGAAATCACTACAATGGAAAGGGAATTTTTAGATTCCACTCCCTTCGTATATTCATCAAGAAGCTGATTGGGTAACATTGTTATCACATCCTATTCCTATATTTATTAATTATTATACTTTTCAGATGAGTAATAATATATATAGAAGAGATTATATATTTTTTATTTTTAAAAATGAAATCATGGATGTCAAAAAGGGTGATCATCTCACTATACCCATGTTTTAGTAATTTTCCATGTAACTAAATTTCAATTATTATTTTATTTTCATTAAGTGAATGTATTATATTTTGAAAAAATAAATTTATATTATAACTTGGTATCTCCAAAGTCATTGCTTCTAATAATATTACACTTCTGAATATGGTTTTATTTACTCAGAATACATTTCAACATATGTGATCTTTTTGAAACAAGAAACCCATATTGAATATGTTTCTGAAACATTAAAAAAATGAACATCACATGTTAATTTTTTCCATTCCATGTCGGGTGAGAACAAATGTATATTTAGGAACAACTATTCATTATGGTCTTATTAATATTGAATATTTTATATTTTAGTGGAAATTTTATGTTATGTGTATTTTATCTAAAATAAAGTAGAGAATATTGGTTATTCTTGTTCTTGGGTGGTCTTTGAAGAAGACATAAAAGAATCATAATGAAGTAAGTTTCATTCCATGATTTTAGGTTTTTAACAAAAATTATTTAAATTTATATCAATTTTGATACATGATATTTGAGATAAAAATAGTTCATGCAATGGGTTCAATATTCATTTCTACCAATCAATATATGAAGAAAAAATATAATATGTGAATGTTTAGGTAAATAAGATTTATATCAGTGAATACTTGGTTTTGGTTACGTATCTAATGTTTTTATATCTAAAATATGGTTTCAAAAATGAAATATCAATTTCAAAAAATGGAACGATTAATGTCGATATTATGTTTTATGATTCATATATGAGATAATAATGATCAAAAAACAATATATTTTGAACAGTATGGTTTAATTAAAACACTTGTAATTTTAAAAAATATGTTATTTTTCAAATTCATAAAAATTTATTTTCTAGTGTTTTGATGATGTTTCTTTGTATACATCAAAAGACCTGAGAAAAATTCAAATTTTAATTTCACAATATTTTATATGTTTGACTAATTTTTTTAATTTTTTTATTTAATTGTATATATATTATTTTTTTTGTAAAAGTTACCTATGAGTTTTATTAGTTTTTGGTTGTATCTAGTGTGTATTTTATATTTTTTCTTCTTTGAGTTTTCATATATATGAATATTTAGTTTCAAATATGTTTTTTAATGAAAATTCATCATTGGATTTTATTGAAAACTAACATCAAAAGTTACTTACCATGTCAGTTTTTATATAACCTAAATTGAAAATCCCAATGGATTCTACAGTTCATTATGTATCATTTTCATAAAAAAGTAATCACAAAATCCTGATATAAGGGATTTTGATGTTGGTTTTATATAAAAAAGACATAAAAATCCCTCCTGACATCCTTTTCAAATCATTTATAAAATTTATTTATAAAGTCCTCATTAATTCCCCTTATAAAAGGGGTTTCAACATTGTTTTTTGGAAAACTGACATGGAATGGAAAAAATTCCACATAACCTGCATTATTATATATTATAAACCAAAATTTAAAAGGTAGAAAATATATAATAAATGTTTTATTTTCATTGGAGAAGGTCATATTGAATAATACATTGTAGGTTTCCAAATATAATAACATTAACGGGATTTGAAAATATAAACATGGAGGAAACAAATGTCTAAAAGATTATGGAGAGTGATAGATAAAATTTATCACATAAAAAATAATGATTATTATAAAGACAATAACGATAAAATCAAAAACCCATGAGGTGTGAATATACCATCGATTCATTTTTAATGATGTTAATATAATACATGTTCTATTTCAATATAATTTTTTAAGAGTTGAGTCATTTATATTCCATATAGAATTAGAAAATAAGAAAATATACACATATGAATACTATAATTTCATACCTTAATCAGTTTTCTCCCCAAACACATATTTTTATCCAAATGTTGTGTATTCAAGATGAATTTTTATTATTATTTATGCCCTAAAATCAACTTCCAATGGACTTCATTGTTCATAAAAGGATAAAAAGTTATTTCTATTAACATTATAAATTAATAAAGAATAAAACAGTTATCATTATATAATATAATTCCTAAAATTAATAATCCTTTATATAATCAAATAATACATTATTCTATAAAAATATATAGTAATACCCAAATATTATACTCAATAATTAAAAATAAAATTACCATATATCCTAAATAACATCAATAACTTCAACATTAATGAATGTTTTAACATCATATTTGATCTCATACATTTTATCTTACATCCCAAAATATTTAATAATATTCTTCAAAAAAAATCCATCGCATTTATCCTAAGGGATACATATAACTCATCTCAATGTTATATCACCCAAAATATAATTTATCACCATGAAAAATTGATATATAAAATTATAATGTACTTAACATCACCAAAATATCATGAATAAAATTTATATTCTAATTTTAAAGGTAATACTTAGCCTGAATATAAATTTCTCTGAAAATATTACCTTATCAATGAATCACTTTTTATCCAACAAGATTATGTTTTTTCCACTATACAATTGAACATAATAAACATAAAATCATATCATAAACTAACTAAATGGTTAATTTAAACCTGAAAAGATTATTCTTCCAAAACCCAATAAAATATTCAATGTTTCTAAAAATCCCATTAGTTAAAACCTAAAAATGGGTGTTTATACCTATAAACATAGGGCCAATCATAAATTCTAAACCCATGATGGTATCTATAACTCATAATATAACCTAACATAAAAACATCATTATCTCAAAAGTTTTCTAATCCCCATTATAATATCTAATTTAATAGTATGGACTTGTTACTTGTAAGATAAATTGAGACATATAAGCGAAATCTATCAGTGACTACACCTTCTAGGCAGGACACTTACTAAAATCTATAATGGAATCCCATTCCTGATGATTCACTTGGTCATAGAGCCATGTTCAGAAAATTTTCACATGTGATAGTTATCAAGGATTGGATTCCTTCCATTGCTATGATATCATATATATCAACCCTAGACATACACTCCCAAATGTGGCTCTCAAAACCTAAAATTTACATTTCTTGTTTGGATATCGATAAATGTGACCCAATTTTTTAATCCAAAAATGAAACCAATGTAAAAAAATAATTGATCACTTACATACCGAAATACATTTTTCGTATAGATTTTTAGTGAATAGGGATAAACTATTTCAAGTCAACATTTCCACATAGTATACATTTTTACCACAAAAAGAGTTTTTTATAAAGACATGTTATCTTCAATCAACGTACCTTTGATATCTTGAACGTGGAATTTATTAACTTATTTACACATCCAAAAAATATATAAATAACATTTTAATATTTGGGATGATAAAAAAAATCACCATAAGTGGCATAAAAGTACGAAATCTATTTTTCTAGGGGAAAAAATGAAAACCCACATGATTTTTACCTTTTCTATTTATTTCATTGAGTGTATAAAATAAATAATATCAATATTTGAAACAAAACCTTTCTCAAATATTACCTTCAAAACTCATAGAAATAAATTATAAAACCTTTTATGAAACATAGATAATAATATTCATAACTGGTGTTTACTTATATCTCAAATAACTAGATTTTAGCTAAATATATAAGAAAAATCACCCTAGTTAACTCCCTCAAATTTTCCATTGATTATAGTAAACATTACCCAATTCATTTGAGGGCTATATCAGGCTCATCCATATATATATATATATATGTTGTATCGACTTCACCAATTTTTATAAGATATATTAGGGTCACGCATTATCATAATATATATTAGGATCACGTATATGAATAAGCTATACCAGGATCAACAATTATCATATATAAAGGAAAAGTACCATATCACAAATGAAAAATTTTAATCATGCACCTTTTTCTTGTGAACGCATCGAAAAAATCGTTTGAAATAATTTAAAAAACAACTATGGATATCAAAATAACATTTCCTTTAAAAACCCCATTTTCAAGGCTAAAATACCTGGGTCAAAGGGAAGATGAGTTTTTATTCGAAGAAAAAATGGATACTTATAAAGTAAAAAAACACCAAATAATATCTATGGTGGTGGGAGATGTTTCTTATAAAATATATAATAATAATAATTTCAAAAAAAATTGAAAAAAATTCAAAAGATATATAAATATTAATTTCAAATTAATTTATTTTCATATAAATACCTTCATAAGATCATTCAAATAATATTTACAGGGAATAAAAATATTTTAAAAATAAATATTTAAAACATTTATAATGTATTTTTAAAGGTAAATTATATCATACCTCATGTCCGACTCATCACATACATTATTTATATTCCCGAATATTATACTAATGTTAATTATTTAGTTTTCTAAAGAACTTATTCAAGTTAATTATTTCATTAATTTTATTTAATCCCGTTATATATATAATGTCTTAATCAATTAATTTCACATAGTATATTTTGATGACATTTGGTTCATATGCCCAAAATGAATTTGGTATGTTTTCTATGGTCAAACAGGTCATTATTCAATAATATATATAAAAATAATCATGAAATATTTATAATTTTTATACATTTAGTTGAATTTTAATACCAACTAAGGAATGTTGTCATGAAAAATTGATTATGTTATAATCATGGATATTCTAGGTTGTTCGTACGCATGAGTAACATTTTAATATTTCAATGAACATGTGATAAAGAAAGTATGTATTATTTTATCCTCATATAATTATAATTATATCATAATAATAATTTAATTTATTTAAATATTCCTATTTATAGAATTCATTTTATATGGTCAGGAAAAATGAATTACATCACTTCATGAAAGAGGTAATCCATACGTACGCATGAATGATATTATCATTTTAATGGAAGAAAGATAAAAAATAGATAAGATATTATTATTCCATAATGATAATTAGATCATTAATATTTATATATATATTATAACCATCATTATAAACATCCATAAGATGTTCTGAGGGGAAAATAATTACATCGGTTCGCCAGGCGGTGGTCCGCCATACACACGAATAACGAGTTCATTTCCCATTTGATGGAAGAGGATATGGATATCGATTATTAAAATAATATAATAAAATATCATTATATGGAACATAATTATCTTACTATTTCACAATGGTTGAATAATATTTGAGGAAGGTAAAAAAAATTTAAAACTAAAACAATTGGTTAAAATTTATACCTCTTCTTTGGAAAACCTCCTTTTTTCATCTTAAGCCCTCTAAGGTTAGTATTAATTCCAAAATAAGACCTAAATACAAGGGTAGGTATGTTATGAAGGTATTTGGGTTGATCTAGTCCAAAAATATGTATTTTTATATATGTAGAGGGGACACCAGGGGTGCCCCATTATAAGTGAGGGCAGAAGTATTATTGTAATTTCAAAACTTATTAAATTAATATAAATTAATTTTCATGTAATAATGGATCCAAATTAATATAATTATAAAATTATATGATTAATATTCTAATTCATATAATACAGTTAATTGTTTACTATTTTATGTGGTATTTTTAGCCTTATCTTATTGTTTTAACACCATGTTAACCCTTTTGACAATGATTATAATATCAAAGTTTTTTACCTGTTTTGAGTAAAGAATGTTACTATAAAATTAAAAATTCCCCATAAATGGTCCATGGATGATATTTTCAACTATATCACATTCAATTTTCTGAAGACAATTTTTCTATTAAATTAAATCATTTAATAAAATATTATTTACTGTAAAATATCAGTAATGTAATTTTTAGAAATACATGAAATATTATAATATAATATGTGTCTAACTCTGGTAAAATATTTCCAAAATTACATTTCATATAATATAAAGAGTATATGGTATTAATATAATTATTCAATCAAATTTATAATGTTTTATACATTAAATTAAATCTTATCCTTTGTTTTAAACTATTGGCTAACAAATTTTATCCTTCACCATGGTAATAACTTTTTCAATATGAAAGGGTTATAATTTTACATATAAGAAAAAAAAATTAGATAATAATTTGAAATTTTATGTAAATTTGTTTCATGTTAAATCCCAATTTTCCAATTTCAATATTTTTATAATTTTAAAATACTTTTTTAAAAAATATTATTTAATATAAAATTTCATTATTATAATTTTGGATACTATTCATTTAGTTTGACATTAAAGGAAATATGATAGTAATGGATTTAAAATATAAAAGTTTCAAAAATCCACTAATATATTTTATGGATCTTTAAAATTCATGGGATACTGTAAATCACCTAAATAATACTTTTATATTTTTTAAAATCATTTAACTAACTATTTTACTACTTGCACGAGCACTAAGACAGTGTTGGGCATGAATTTAAGGTAATTATTTCATAACATAAAATTAGAAATAAATTAACTTGATAAAATATAAATTATATCTAAAATAATAAACCTTGACCTAATAACATTTTTTATCCATATCTTAAAATATTAAAGATATTTAAAGCAAGAATGTGAATTTGTTTAATTTATATTGACATAAAATAATATAAATGTTTTAATCAAATGAAAGTAGAATTTAATAGAGAACATTTATACTATTAGATGATTATTAAAGAAAAAAATCATCCAATGAAATATATTCTTGTTTTAGGTTTATTTTGAGACACTATCATATTATTTTTAACCTTAATTAAGTTCTTTTCCATTTACCATGGAAACGAAAATTTACTATGGTTTCTATTAAAAATGAAAAAAATAAAAGGGGCTTATTTTAAAAAAATTAATTCATATTAAAAATTATGGAATCCATTTTTCAATATTAAATTATTATAAGTGGAAAAAATTAATTTTAGAAAAAAATGGAAAACACAAAAAGGCATTTTTTAATAAATACAATTTTAAGCCAAAAAAATGATCTTATTGAAAAATAAATTATCATTATAATTAAAATATTAATAATTAAGTTATACATAATTAAATAATACCTGTCTTAATTTAATATCAAATTCATATCATACATGTAGTTTTAAATGAATGGAAAAAAATGCTTAATAGGAATTGGTATTTTTCACAATTCTCTAAAAAATAAATGTTTTTCGAAAAATGAAAAAATTTTAGATTGAAGTAGTTCTGAATATATCATTTAAAAAATGGCATATTATTTATGAAATAAATTTTATAAAATGAGAATAAATTAATTATAATATTCTATTAAAAAAATATATAAACTATTTTTGAAGAAAACATTTTTTGAAACATAAAATTAATTTACAAAATAATTTACTTCTTATTTCCTAAGAATTATTAAATTCATTTTATTCGATTTTTACCTTTATATATATATATATATTATAATGTTTTTTATCCTATTCATATATGATAATTTTACATATTTTTTAACTATACATTAAAATATTAATGTTTCATGGTTCGTCTAAGCTTGGTGTGGAGTGTTGTATACATTATTTAACATAGAGTTCTTTAAAAATGTCATGGTATTACAGTTTAAATTAGAATATAAAAATTTTAACACAATAATAATAAAATATATTTATTGATGAAATTATTGTGACACCATAACTCACTTAAGTAATATTACATTCTTTTTTTTTTGAAATCATTTACATGATTTTTCTACTGCTTATATAAGAAGTGTGTTAGTGTTTTGTAATCAATGAAGGTAATTATTTCATCACTAAAAATTAAAAATAAATATACATCTTAAAAACATATTAAAATTCAAAATAAAAATTTATAAGCATTAAAATATTTTTTTATCTCTATCACAAAATAGTACAGATATTAAAGAAAAGAGAGTGACATTTTTTATTTATTCTTAATAGGAAATAATATTAATGTCAATGTCAAAGACAACTAAAATAAATTATCCAATTATTTTAATATTAGATGATTATATTTTAGATATATACATAAAATATAAATATATTATGTACTTAATTTTTTTTAAATTCTTATCACATTATTTTTAACCCTGATTCCCAGATTTAGCCTTACTATGGGGAAAAATATTTACCACAACTACTATTCATAATGAAAAAAATAACGTTTACAAATTTACCAAATTTTTTACATTATGATTAAAAATATTGAATCAATTTTATCAAATCCACTTCCAATAATTGGAATACGTTAAATTTAAAATAAAAACCAAAAATTGATGACAAATGATGTTCCAAAAAATGCATTTTATGTATATAAATGTTGTTATATCAAAATTAAGATTAATTTATATCAAAATGAATTTATTTATATTATATTTATTTTAAATAGAATAATTAAATTTTAAAACCAATTCAAAAAAATATATATTTTTTAATAATTTAAAATAAATGATAATTTTCTATACAATCCACATTTTTAAATTTTCACTAAAAATCATTATATTTAGAAAAATCCAAAATTTCACTCTATGATAAATTTGATATGCTAATTTAAAAAATTATATCAATTTTATCAAATAAAATTCTTGAGTGTTTGAAATTAGTAATAATATTCACTCACAAAATGAAATAAAACTATTTCTCAAGAAATCATTTTTTTTAAGAATAAAATGAATTTAATAAAAATTGAGTGTCTATTTCCTAAGAATTTATGAATAAATTTTTATTGAGAAGGACCTTTATATATATATATATATATATCTTAATAAATTTACTCTTATTAATAATCAAAATTTCAATCACTAGGTTATAATGATCGTATTTAAATGATAATATTTTGCAACTGTTAATGCTCACTATTCCATGTCTTCTATGCTATCAGACATATTATTATTTTAATATGTTATGGTATTAAAAAGAGTGATATAGAAAATAAACAATATTAACAAGGTGGTTGTGGTATGAACTATAAATTAATAATATAATTTAGAGGGAAATACATTAAATTTAACTACAAATTAAATAGATCTTTTAATGATTGAGAGAAAAATGATAATTACATTTTTATATCATCTTATAAAATACATTTTATGTGTAAATAAGTTATTGGAATGATAATTATATTTTTATACCATCTTAAATTGTACTTAAATAACCCTTCAAGATTTTCACATAAAATCTATGAATAATATATGCTCTAGTATAGATCAAGGGTGGTGGTTCTGCTAGCATGGATCTTATGGAAATCTCAATAATCATGAACGTCTATCACCCTTGATTTTTATGATACCATAATCATTGGAGTTATTCTTGGACTTGGTGTTGGGAAAATATTAGTGAAGCTATCTCAGTTACAAGTATAGATAATTAAGTCTCATAAGTATGGCTTTTACTAATTGATTCTATTTCTTCTACTTTCTGTATAGATTTCTTAATATAGTTACTTCTATTTATAACATATAATTATACTTCTACTTTATAATAGTTATATTATATTAACTAAAATTTTATCTTAATTAAATAATCATATTTTTTAGTTTGGTGTTGCGTGTTAACATGTTATTCAATAATTTTTAAAATTAATATTAAAATTTTATAGTGTTACAACAAGAGATTTAGAGATCTGTTGCCAATAATATAAATTTGTTTGAAGAGATGCTACTGAAGCATGAATGGATTAATTGAGAATTGTTCAGAGAATTATGGATCAATTAGGGTGATCAGAATACCAACTACCTTCAGGATTATATTAAATAAAGAATGAATACATACATACCTAACATTGGGGAAGAGAAAAAACACATTAATCAATGACCCAAAAATGGTGGAGTGTGGATGAGAACAATTATAAATCCTTAATATCTCTTTATAACCCTCTAATATTGGAAGGATTCCCAAGGGGACACTCATACCTTTTTTAATACATTCTTGTAGTGGTATCGTAGCACATCAACATCTAAATAGGGGTTGTTCGAGTTGAGTAGTAAATATGGATATCCATTAATTACATAAACCCTTAAGGTGCACCAAACTATCATGGATTTTTAATTTTATGTTAACTTTTTTGGAACCACTGAAAGATAAAATTACATATTTTTTCCATGATTATTTTTATGGGGTTGTATCCCTCATGTGGCTTGTGTGACCACCATGATTATCATCTCTAAAGAAAATTATCATTCATTAATAAATAATTATCACCCCATTAGTATGAGAAATGTACCAAATAATTTCTTTTGAGTGTGATTAGCATGATAGTTTTTGGGAATCTCATTCATTTAGTGTCTATTAAAAAACATGGTTTTTTTAGAGGCCACTATACCTGGTGTAGTATTGGCATCTCCTGGGAGATGATAATGGAAATAAATAATAAACATGACATGATTTGATATTTTCATTGCTGTAGAGATGGAAAATATTATGATAGGATGGAATGGGTTATTTTATCAAGGTATTATCATGCATGGGATTATCAAGATTGGTGAATGAACTGTTGTTCAATTGTTTCAGTTCCCCCTAGATCTCTATATAGTTTATCAAAAAAATATGTGATTTCTTCAAGTCGACCAAAGTTTTAAGACTGGGATGCATCCTCTACCACTTTTTTATAGTTATTCATGATTACATCTCTTTATGCATTAATAAATACATATGTAATGGGAGAATCTATCCATATCAATGTAGGTCCTACTTCAATAGAGTGTCTTAATTATTATTCACTGATGAAATGGTATTCTTTATAAACATGGGTAAAAAAAATCGATATATTTAATCAGGTTATTTATTACTAATATAAATGGGGTGTCTAGATAATTAATCCTTACAAGAGTTGCATCATCATTTCCACGACTTTTACAGAGAGTCATGTTATGATGATCGAGTACATGTTTTGAGTTAATAGAAGAATCTTCCCTATAGATTAACTATGAGCACCAATATCTCTAGTAAATATTTGAATTAACCATTTTAATGGGGTGATAGATAAGATAATGGACCACATTCTATACTAAAAGAACTGATACCTATCTCTTGGTGGCATAATTACACTGGTGAACTATGTTCTCACTTCAACACCAATGTACGTATAATCCTTACTCAAGGTTCCTAAGATAGTCCTGTTGAATATAGAAAATCTCATAAACTCCTTTTTCTAGGAAGATTATTATAAAATTAAGTCACCTTAGGCATCATGGGATAGGATGGATAAACTATTGGGTGAAGGTGGAGTTAGTTTGCGTAGTGTCTCTACCTCCATGCAGTGTCTCCACATGAAGCATGCATGGGAAGTCATCGAAGGTGAGTCTCTATGGGAAAAATGTGTCACGTGAAAATATGGGAGAATTTTTAACCAAAAAAGGGGAGAGTATATATCTCATGTAATACTCTTCTTAAGAGTATAGTGGACCTCCATGATCATTTATGATGGATAAAAGAATGTGGCGATATTAACTTCTGGTCTAGCAACTGGGTAGGAACACCCCTTGGTTTTCTAGGGTTCCCAACTCCAAATATTTCTTTTTCCAGGAACATTATTCATCCAAGATTCATTAATGATTTATTATTCTAAAAAAATATCCGTTTTCTATAATATCAAAATGTTGGATGATCAAGATCTCTGTATATTCACAGGTGAATCATTAGGGGATTTTTAATAAATGTTGTAAAATATTTTACTTAATTATAATCTTTTGAACATTTTTGAATGGGGAGAGATATTAAGTACAAGTAAATAACCTCAAATTATAATTTCCTTCTTTGGATCCGGAGGAGTCATTCAATTAAAATGGATAATGGAATCCAATTCAAGGGAATCACTCATCTTCAAAAGGATTCTAATGTTTAAATCCCAACAACAAAGCATCAAAACACATATTTTTAAAGGAGCGTCATCCATATACATACATTGATATATTTTTAATTACAATATTCTTCCATTCTATATTTTTTCTGACAATTTCTTGAGATTATGGTTTCAATGCATTTGGAGTGACAAACATGAGTAGAAGGCTATATCATGTCTTTTGGAGTCTAGTTGCTGGTGCATTTGGATCGTGAGGGAGGATTTCAATAGTATGAGGTCAAAATTGGTTTTTAAGTCCATTAATATGGAATTTTAACTCACAACTCTGATAAATCATGAGAATTTATATCCATCTCTGAGAAATTTATTGGTAGGATGAAATATATTCTCTTTTATTAAAAACATGCATTAAATGGGTTGATGGGTGTGGTGGAATCCTCCCAGGATTGGAATAAAACTCAATTTGGACAGTTCTAGCAATCATTTCCAAATTCTAGGGGGATGTATTGTGATTGATCACAATATCTTGGATATTTTTTCATTCAATTACATCAATTTTTAGGGTTACACTATGATTGTGGAAGAAAATTTCTTATTTATAGGGATTGATCTATGATTTTCTATGGGTATTGAGCTATCCAAAAATGAAACAAACCCCGCAATCATTTTTAATTCCCATCAAGATCCCAACTACATTCCTTAAAAGATCATTTATATCATCTCTAGATGCAAAAGGGTCATTTCTAAGCAGATAGTTCTTCTTCACCTATGGTGAGGGTGGAATAATGAGGCCGACATTAACACATCATGGTACATTCAAAACTCTCATCTCAGGATTTTCACTATCATAGGATCCTTCCCCCTATGTGGGTGTGTAATTTTAATGAATATTATCTCAGGCTAAAATATTTTAGATCCCCCAGATACACTTGATACCTTTGTTTTTTGTTTTTACATTAATAAACAATATTATTTGTGTGAGTATATTTATAGATATATCTTAGTCAAAGATAAATAACACCCAATTTTGAAGGTATATACTAGATGTGTGGCTCACTAAAAAAATATCAGGTGTATTTCACTATCATTGATGACATACTAAAAGCCCAGGTTTAAAGGGATAAGAAAAATAAAAATATTTATCTTAGAGTTTAACATGTATGAAATATCTTATACATATTGTTCATAGTCCATGTATACCTTTTATAAGCATCAATAATATTGCTTACAACTCTAAAATAATATCAAATATTTTATAAATTTCAAGAAAGGATATATCCATTTATTAAAAACATTTCTTTAATGTTTGAAACATGAAACATGTTGTAAACACTTTATAACTTCAGATCATCCATTAATGAAATGTCAAACAATTAAATACCACACAAACTTTTTTGGGTTTAAAATGTTTCCTATGATTTAAAATATGAACCATGTAGATGGTTTCATTAGAATCATAATATCCATTTAATGTTTCTTTTCAGAAAAATTCTACCAACTTCCAACTTTCACAAAATTCATATCATCTTTACCCAAATTTCACTACTTATTACATCAAATACAACAACTTTTGAAACATATCTAGAAATATATTGGTGAATCATTGATTAATCACTCATCTTTTTCATACAGACAATATGTAATAAAAATAATCTTTATTCACATAGCTTTTTTGTTTGACCATGTGGGCCTTTGTAGAATTGAAAAATATTACGAATTCCCTATTACATAATTACAATTTAAAATAAAACTCTTAAAAATTTCCATTATTAATGAAGATATAAAGGGATATGGAAAGGTATATATTAAAAAAATGTATCTCCATAATTTTATCCACCATATTAATCTCAAACATCATGCATATTTATTAAATTAATTTTCCCAAAACATCGAGATACTTCAAGAATTTAATTATTTCAATCACTTATAAACATAATCATATATTAAAACTTCTATTAGTAAATACTAAATAAGACAGATAAATATATTTCATGTCATTTATCTAAGTATATTAGTAAATCACAAGTTACTCACCTAAATAGATATGTGCATCACATTTCACTTATCATCATATAATAATACATTTCCTAAGTCTTTATCGATCATGGTCCAAAATGTTATAAAAGTTATATAATTGGAAAAATATTATCACTATAATAAAAAACTACCATATGATCAAAATCATACCCAAACATCCCCATATTTGCTCCAAATAATGGTTTTCATAATAAATGTTTCAACTAATATAGCTTCACATGTGATATTTTCTATTAAGATCAAGAAATAGAGATTACTCTTAAATATGACCCCAAACATACTAATGTAATGGTGTATTATACTACCTTAGGTATACTCAAATGTTTCATCCATAAAAGAAACTCATTTTATACCTCATGAGAAAATATTATTAACACAATATGTTCCGCTACTCTAACTAGTCTTTACAGGTCATTTTAAATCATATATCACCCCAGGGACCACCAATTCAGGATAAGTCAAATTCTAACATTGTGGGGTTAATTATTATTTCACTCCACAAAATATGTAACCCACAAAAATGGATTATAAAGTAATGATTCCTTTTGAAAAAAATTATATATATTTTTAAATTATTAAACTTGTAGAATTATAAAAAACACGTACATTAGTGAAAATCCTTACCCTATAAAATTTAAAAATTTTGTAAAAGAACTTATGGTTGCTATATTTTGTGGGTATTATTAAACAAGTAACAACGCATGTAACATTTTTGACATATCTATGTGATAATATGAAGAAAAATATTCCACCAAACTCTTTTAGAGATATTAAATTATAGAAGAATGAATATTTGGATAATAGTGAGATTAGAATTCATAGTCCTTATATTAAGTACTTTTAAAATTATAACTAAATATATTTTCTTCATAATATCTCAAATTATGATGTAATTAAAATATTTTTATTGAAATTGATATAAATTATAATAATTTCTTGAATAAAAACATTCATTGAGAATACTAGTAATTAGTATTAATGCAACTCCTATATTATGTTCTTATTTTTATAATATATTCTCAAACATTGAAGACGTAAAGTGACATTAATTTTGAATTAGAATCATATAATTTTTTTACATTATAAAAACATTTAATGTAAATAAATTCTCCCATTTTTCTGTTTTAAATTATAATTTCTTAAAATATATCTATAATGCACAATATCTTTTATATAAAGAAAATTAATTTATTTTAATTATTTTAAAAAAATTTATAAATTTTTAATGACAATATCTTGTATGAAATTTTATGAGTTTAGATCAATACCGTTGAAAATAAAATATACGTTTATTAAAATATACAACTAATGGGTTGTGGGAACTCTTTTACTTATATTTTAACAAATAACCTAGATAAAACACCTTTATCTTAGATAAACATCCTTTTGTCTTGGATAAAACAACATTTAATCTGAATGGCCCAAAGGCCTTGATTTTTATTGATTTTTAACCCCCATTTAAAGGGATGAGGGGGAACCCTTACAAGGCCTCTAGGCTTAAGGATTACATGTCCCGTAGGTTAAAAAGACATTACATGACCTGAAGGTTATAGGGAATTCATCCAGACTATAACTATAAGGAACTGCACCTCTTCAGTATCTACATACTGATGGTAGCTCTCCACTATTGCATGGTCATCTGGATAAAATTATTTTGCAAGAATATGCTGGTCCATATGGCATAGCCATACCCTCTCATTCTTTCAAATCCATTGGTTCTACTCTGGTGAGTGTTCCTGCTATGAATTGTCCTCTAGGGATGCTCCATTTTTGTATAGTCTATCTGGGGAAAATTCACTAATCATGTGGATCGAAGGTCTTGAGGTGGCCTAAAAGCCTTACTGACCAATAGTCCAGGGTGGACCAAAGGACTTAAGGACTCCAGCCCAAAACTAGTGGCCCAAGTTGAATAGTTCCTACTGCTTCAGTACCGAACAGTACCTGCTATAGTAACTACAATAGTACCTACTATAGTATTGTAACAGTACATACTATAGTGACTTCTACAGTATGGTAGAATTATGCCTCCACCTGGTTTTGAACCTAGGACACTTAGATGCACTTAAGGGGACCTCACAAACTAGGCTGAGACTAATGTGATTTATTATTTATTTTCAAATGAGTTTATAGAATATATCAAATCCAGAACCATGAATATAAAAATAATATCTCATTATGTAAAAAACAACCATCATTTTTTATACGAATTATATTCTTACCAAATAGAATAAAGTGATGATAAATACATATATTTTTTAGATTTTGCAAATCCACCAATATGGAAGTAGTCATTGGATTTTCTTTTCTATATATTGATAACTTGTCCACTTTAGTTAATTATAGACATCAATTTTCCTTCATGAATTATTCATTAATTTTTATGACCCTTATTTATTTATAATTTTTTAATTTTTATTTTGTATTATATACCCTTTAAAATAGAATAATATTATTCCTTAAAATTAATACATAACATTGTGTATCCATGGGTTTTTTACAAACCTTTATTATTATTTTTGTAATTATGATGTTAATTCCCAAGATTACTACAATGGAAACATTACCCTTCATTATTATACCTATTTTAGGTTTAAATAAGCTAGGATTCCTATTTAACTCTAAAATAATTTACTTCTTCTAATATATCAAACTATTAATTTTTTATAATTTAATAACTACACAAAATATTGGGATTCTTATGTCTCAAATTTTTATCCTCAAAATGTTTATTAGATCAGTTGAAATTTTATTCTACTCCGCAATATTATAATCTAATATATATTATTGGATCCTTTGTATAATTTAATTAAAATGATATCTATATCTGAATACAACCTAAGTGGAGACTCCACATTCTCCAAGTGATTAATATTCACAATTACATGGAGTAAATAAGTATAGAATTAAGTTCCTTTAAACATTTTTCATCTAAATAATGTCATTAAAACCTCATATCTCTTATTCTTTTTCTATTATTGATTGAGAAAATTCTATTTTTCTACCATCCAAAACACTTCCATGATCTCATTTTACAATTAATACATTGGTTTTATAGATATAATAATTTTAGTAGAAAAATAAAAAATCATTTTACCCTCTAAGTAATCGTCTACATCCAATTATTATGGAACCTAGATTGTTATGTAATCACTATGGGATTGATCCAATACACAATTTTTTTTCTTACATGAGAAAAATTATCATGTTTATATACCACTCTAATAATTTTTTTCTATTAAAATTATCCTCATCTACGATTGACCCTTAATAAAATATTTATGTTGATACCATCTTTTCTACTTGAGAATCTTTTAACAATGAGTATAATTTTGTACAGATATTTGATTTTTTTAATGTAATACCATTTAAATGGAAACAAAATTAAAAATAAATCATATTTATAAATGGACCTAGATCCATATTTTACATAATATTTGTCTATTCTTTGGATTTTATCTCATCACATAGATATTTTGGTAGACTGTAATGTCAATCATATTATATTTGAATGTTTTTTAGTTGAGTTGAAAAATATTTACCCAAAAACATCATATGGATTATCTAAAATATAATACTTTTGAATCCTAATCATAAATGTTTCAGTTTTTATAGATGTATTCACCATATTTTAAAGACCACTTTTATTATACATGATTTCCAAGTGATTATTAAAGATTTCTAGTCAAAGTGGTCCCTCCAAGGAGTGGTGTGACAATTGGAGTTCCTCCCAAGGGAACAAATCCCTTAATATGATATTAGATAGAAATGGAGAAGGATTAAACATTCTCAATTAGAGTCTTTATACTATCTATTCCTAATATATAGATCACAATCAAGGAGGAAAATTTGACACATGAATATTTGTCTCTCTACCTCACATTAATGGAAGTTGATACATCAGTTTCATACCACTTTAGGACATTAATTGTAGAATTTCACAATGAAAATGACTAATTAGTGATCTTGGAATGATTCAGAAATGAATTATGGAATCTTTCAACTCCAATAGTTATCATCTACCTCAACCAAAATGCATCAAGGATAATTAGTTTTTTGGATGAAGATTTAATTCCAGAATTGTTTAGTGAGGCTATAATTTATAATAATAAGTGTTTAATTACCTATAATTAGTCAATGGAATTGAAAATTGAGAAATATCCCAATATTATGGTTTTATATGTTCATATTTCTTGTATCCCATTTCAATTTCACAACCTAACTGTTCTCAAAGTAATTGAATATTCTTTTGGTTTTTGATGACAATAGTATACCATGAATCGTACTTTTGAGGGCCATGTCCATGTGGGAATATAGTTGTTATTTTTTCCTTCCCCAGTGAATTACCCTTTATGTGGGGACAATGATCTCATTTTATAAAAAAAATCGTTCAATAATATGTTAGTATTATACTATGGATTATAGTTGTAGGGTCAAGGTGACTCTAATTTTTAGAGATTTTCCCATTTAATTCAAGGAGGATGCTCAAAAGTCTTAATCACACAGTGATATATCTTAGATTATCACCCTTATAATTGTGTATTAAACTTTTTATTTGTTTTTGTATCCCATTGTTAAATCCTTAGGCATTCAAGTAGATTTATAATTCATATTTTGAAAAAAAATCATAATATGATGTAATTTCCCAATGGCCCAATTTGATAGCAGTTCACCGATGTTATAAAAACATTATAGAAACCAATCAAAATATAAAAATTTATTTTTTATAGGATTTAATGAAAATGGTTATTCAATTAATTAAACATGAAAAAAATTTAGATCTGAACACAAGAGGCCCAAAATAGGCCAATAAGGTGAATAAAATTTTGGGAGACATAGATTTGACATTCTTATAGTGATTCATCCAAAACTCGGGCTTCGAAACTCAATTAGAGATTATTCTGCCTCCATTCGATATATAACTCATAGAATAACCTCTCCAAATAATTTTAATCCATGATTAGGTGAATAATTTATTAATCCATCTATAAAAATTTTATAGAGAAAGTCTTCCATTAAAGGTCACATTGTCCCTTAGACACATGATGTTTTTTTGGGAATGTTTTTGTAATTAACCATAAAATAACTCTTCCCCATAACTCAAAATAAACAGTCAACCATGGGGTCATTATTTAGTGATTGGGACATGCTTATTTATCATATATAGCCTTATACCCTTCTAAGAAGTTCTAAACTCCTTGTTACCACCTAGGGAGAAACTTGATGTTACACATGCCATTTGGTAGAACATTTGTATTATAAAAGGATCCCTATGTCATATCTCAATGGATACATAAATAATTAATTTTAATAGAGGGTTTTTATTATAAAAATGAAGTTATTAAAATTTTACAAATATTCGGTTTGTTGATGTGAGAGGAAAAAATATATAAGCAAGCGATCATCAAATGTAGAAATTAACAAATTCAATTAAGCATGATCAAATAGAGGAAATATCATACTACTCATCCTTTATCTCTTTAAGATATAAGGATTAAATATTTTAATCATCATTTTTAACACCAAGAATGATTCTTTTACTAATTTTATACTAGGATGGATCCTAGGGTTTGTTCAAAAACATACAATGATTCACGACCTATCATAGATGACTGGGAAGTTTATGTCAAACATCATAACTAAACATCACCAAGGAAACACAAGAAGAACTTGACATGTTTTCTAACTTTTTATATTATTTCAATGTGATTCTGTAATATAAATTTACATAGAAATGTAGGTTTTTATGTGAATTGAGTCTATGAACATGAACCATACAAATACAAAAATTTAAAGTGGGAAGAAGAAGTGGTGAATGGTGTGTGAATCATCACATTAATGGGTACCCGAAAACATGATCATATGAGTGTTAGAAATAATTACATGTATAAAAATAAATTAAAAAATAATATAGGATAAAAAATATTATAAATACTTAGAATTTATCTAATTTTTTGAATAATAAAAACACGATGCTTGAGATTTACAACACATTCCTTCCAGGTGATCACAAGGAGTTTAGAACTCCATAGAAGGGTACAAAGACATATATGATGAATAAGTGCGTCCAAAAAATAAAAACTAACCCTATAGTCAATCAACCATATATAATGATGGTTAATCGTCATTTTATGGAAAATTAAATCATAATTTCTACAAAATAAATCAAGTTTATAAGGGACTATGTGACTATTGACAATATACATTCTACCACTACATTATCTTGCTAGTTAATATATTTAATCACTAAATAATTACATGAAACTCATTGGAGAGGTTGTCATTAAAGTTAGATGTCCAATCACTATAGGTAGTCCCAATCTATCTCACCCATAATTCCTTCACATTGAGGGCTAGTTTTGGGCCTCTTATGCTCAAATACATCCTTTGGTCTTGTTGGATGAATTCAAATTCCAAGATTAAATAATCCTACAAAAGTCAATTTTTTAATTTGGATAGCTAAATATAATGTTATAATAAAAACATTGCACTGCTGTCAAACCCCAAGATTAAAAATTTGTACTCTGAGGAAAAGTATTATATCCTAATCAAGTCCCATTTCTAGATCATTGGTTAGAAAACTACCAAGATTAATTTAAATGAAATTTATCATGTATTTTTTTTACTAAATTAGTTTTTCTATCCTTCTTCGTCAATCAAATTCAAATTTGTTCAACATCATTTTTTCATCCATGAATCATGTCTCAACCTTCCTCACCTAAAATTTTCCCTCTTCACTCAAAAAATATATGAAAATGGATTTATTATCATTTCTAATTGTTATTTTGAAATTAACATATGATTTTAGAGAGTCTTAATTCTATATTAGTATAAAATAGTGTTCTACATAAGGGTACTACCAATGTGATGTAATTTGGTTTTATGGTTATTAGTATTTTTTTAAAAAAAATATGAGGTTAAATGAGAATGTTTAATCTCATAAGATAAAAAAAAATAAAAATTTTGTATGTTTTCACAATTAATACACTCACTTAAACCCACATAGATTGTATCACTTCATACACACTCTCCCTTTTGTTCCTTTTGTGTGGGTCACAACCATTGAGTGAATAATATTGTAAAACATCTATGTTTCTTTCTTTCATTTTCTTTTTCTCCATTTTTTCAATGTATAGAACTTATTTATTTTATATATAATTTTATTTGAATATAAATAGGTAAAAATGTACAAAACAATGATATAATATATATAGTGAACCCAATTCCCAAATAAAAAAGGTACATACCCTTTCACTCAACTCATACAATTGATTCTTTCCCTAGAATTACTATAGAAACACCATCTCCCCCACACTTGTAAATAATAAAACTAGAATATAAAAAAGATATTTGTAATTGGGGATAAATTTGATTTCCATTTAGCTACATAAAAGGAATTTCATGTTATCTAAATCATAATAGGATTCAAATGTTATGGTGGGCCAAAATAAGAGATACTTGAACCAAGGGTATTTTCAACTGAACAATAGCCTCTATCATGGGTGTAGCACACTATTATCTTATATCATAAAATATAATAAAGGAATTTTACTATTCCTCCATAGGAAATGAGGATCTAAATAAAGTGATTTAAATGAAGAATATATAATTAAGGTCTTATAATGTCTCTCAGGTAAGAGATTTAAAATATTGGTCATTGCTAATGAGGCATGGGTCTAAAAAACCAATAAACTCCTATGAATGATTTGAGAATAAAAATTCCAGAAAATGATTCCATATAAATTTCAATTTGAAATAATTTTTCCAAAAAAAATTACACAAAATTGACTCACGCATGAAAAATTATTTTACAAATTATAATTTAGATCAATTTTTATTTAAATACGTAAAATAACAAAAAAGAAAGAAAAAATGAAAACACAATAATTTCTTTATTTTTATTTTATTTATAAATTTAAATCCATACAATCATATATCAATATCCCTCGTACATGAAAAGTACACTATAATAAAAGTATGTAGTTTAAATAAACATACATGTAAAAAAAGGTAGGGAGAAGGGACAACTTGCCATGTGGTGTCATATGTGGCATCCATTAGCTTGATTTTCTCTACCGTAGGTTTTAGAAAATCATAGTATAGGTGTTTATGTTTATTCCCATTGAAAATATTCCTTTTTCCACTTTGAATATAAAAATAAACTTATATTTCACCAAAAGGATACATGTTAGTAACAATATAAGGACCAAACCATCATGAACAAAGCTTACCCGAGTGGATCATTAGCCTATAATTGTAAATGAGGACCTTATAACCAATATGAAACATATTCATATGAATAATCATATAATTTATATCCTTTGTTTTATATTTTTAGTTTTTTGGATTTCGCATATTCATCATTCTTAATTTCTTCGAATCCCTAAATCTAAAGATTTTTATGCTCACCTGCATCTGATAGATTCATTTTACATTTATTAATATTCCAATATTCTCGATGATCTACCTATACAGTGATGTTAAAATCCATTAAAAGACAATACTATAAGGTGAAATTCTAATTTGGGTAATAAAATTTGTATGCTACTCACAAAGTACACCAACCAAGCACAAACTGAAATCTTTCTTATTGAGTTGTACCATTTTTTATAATACTCTATTAACATATTGATTTGAAATTTATGCTTATATATTAGTTTGGGGGTGATATAAAGTGGATAATTCAGGAACATACCGAAACTAAGAGAGTAATTTTTTCATTTTTACGTTATAAAAATGTGAACCATGATCACTAATGTTAAATATAGGTGAACCAAACCTTCTTAAAACATGATATCACAAAAAATCATCAACCACCCGAGAATCATTAATACTAATAGTCATTACTTCCACACATTTAAGGACATATTCAAATGAAAATAATATTTATACAAATAAAAATTAAGTTTTAAAAGGCCCCATAAATTATATTTTCCATGCATAAATATGTCACAAAATAGCATGTTTTGTTGGGTTATTTACATCCCCCTGGAGAGATTCTCTGTGAATTAACATTGTGTGCATGACTTAAAAAACTTATGTGAATTTATATATAGTATTAGTTAATTAAGACCAAAATCAAGGATATTTGTACATGTACATTGATAACAAAATTGGACCATATAATCCAGAGTGTCGTAAAATTTCAAAACATATTTAAAATCATGGTTGGTAACATACTAACAATCCACAAAATTCTCCATAAATATGGGTCATCACAAATGTTTCATCATGACTAATGCTTAATTTTTTATACTATCAAGTAAAAAAATATATGGGGGGTTATATACTTCTTAAAAATTCACTATGTCTGTATACCAAGGGGTAAAGTCCAATGCCTTACAAAGGTTCTCTTCTAGGAAGAATTTGATAATGAGGAGGGTTGAATCAATATATTGGTCCCATGTTGGGTTAATATTACAAATGTGGTTATGTAACACATTTAACACTCTAATATTATCTTGAATCTCTAGGTAAAAACTCTATAGGATAAGAATAAACTAAGTGATGAATGTGTTAGCTTCATGTGTCATAAGGAGAAATAAATGGGAAGCATGATAAAAAAACAATGACTTTTGAACTAATGAATATGAACCTAATTTTTTAAATGAATAAATAATTGAAATTAGTTCTTTATCAGTGGTCATTTAGTTTTCTTTGGAAGAGTCACGGGTACACAAAGCATGACTAATATCATGAGTATCCCACTCAACCCTTTTGGATAAAACTACCCCAACTATAATGTAATATGCGTCACACATAAGATCAAAGGGGAGGTCCCACCATGGTGGTTGTATGATGGGAATTTATATGACACACATTTTTATTGAATTAATTTAATCCTTATAATATTTATCAAAGAAAGTCAGAATATTTGATTAATAATAGAGATAAGTAAATTATTATCTTACTAAATTCATTAATGAATTCGTGGTAAAACCCAACATAACCCATTAATGAACACACCTAACAAACACATTTTGGAAATTGATGAACCAATATTATTTAAATTTTTGATTTATCAACATGAATCCACTTACTCAAAATAACATTCCAATGAACTATCCCCCACTCTACCATGAAATGTAATTTCAAAAAAATTAACAATAGTTGTTTTCCAATGAAATGATGAAGGGTTGAACCAAGGTGTGTAAAACAGTCATCAAAGGAAGGGCCATAAACTATCAAATCATTCATAAAAACTTCCATACAATTCTCATAGTACTCAATAAAATATATCTAATATACAATTATAAAATGTTCTAGAAGAATTAAAAACACCAAATAGAATCCTTCCATATGAAAATGCACTAAAAGAACATTTAAATGTTGTCTTTTCATGACTCCCAAGCGTAATATGGATTTTAAAATAACCCAAATAGTTATCAAGGAAACAATAATGGTAATTACTAGAAAATATTTTGAACATTTGTTCAATGAAATGTAAGGAAAATTGGTTTTTTATCATGGATTTAATTTGTTTATAGTAGTCAATAAAAACATTCCAATGGTCTTTCAAAATTTTTGGAACTTATTCAATCATTGAATTTGACACTACTTTTATTCTAGTTTTTCAGAATAATTTTTACTAGGATTACCCATTTACTATCAAGTATGGGACAAATTATCCAAAAAACAAGAAATTTACAAATATCCAATGTTTATCACTATAAAAAGGGTGGGATTTAAAATTTTTTAAGATTTATTTATATGATTAGCCACATCACCTAAAAGCTTGTGGTTCACACAAATAGATGGGATAATCTTGTAATTTTTCCCCAACATCCATCCTATCATATTTTTACAATCTCTCTAATGTTAAAAAAATTTCGATTCCTACTATGGAGATATTTTATTAGAAATAATAATGGTGAATTGGTAAATACCATCATTGTAGGTGTATTTAAAATTATATGGAAGTGATTTTAAATCCAACACCAGTGGTATTTGGATTATGGGAAGGGATTAAGGTAGAGTGAGTTTCATGAAACAATCTATATTCTCTTTTTTATTTTATATAGAAATATAAACAATGTAAATGATATTTTTTTGAATCATCAATGGTCATGGGTACCTCAGAGTGAGTAGACATATCAATTAAAATATAAAAATAATATTTTTCTAAAATAAAATTACACTTGAAAATTGAATTATAACTCAAATTATCCAAGAGTGAAGCAGTGGAAAACTAATTATATTATGGGTTGAGGATATATTTGTGTGTGTGTGTGTTTCATTATAGGTAACATTCATTGAATATAAAGAATGAGTGGAGTTCTTTTAAACAGTGCATTTCATAGAATCTAGGATATGATAACTTATTTCTCCCCCAAATACTAGGGAAAATATACAATTTTGAACTTTGATGATATTCTTTTTTTGTTTTATGGAAGGTTCTTCATAGTATGAGAGTTTTATTTCTTAGTGTTAGGTTATCCTTCATATATAGAACATAGATTTTGATAGGGTATATGAGTGTCTTCAATCTCATAAGGTTTTACCCATATCACACTTTTTGGGTGTGTTGTGCTCCAGTTGGAACGTTTTGTGATGATCACCGTTAGTGGGAACTATCTATCCTTCAGATATGTATACAATTAGTAAGGAATCACATTAATCAAATAACCTAAATCAAGTATTGTATTATAAAATAATGTTTACCCTATTGTGTAAGGTATTATAAAAGTTCCCTAATCCTTGAATTTTGTTGGCATTAATTATTGTATCAAGGGTGAGAAATTACTTCCAAGGTTGACTCTCTCATCCCTCTTCAGTCAACATATGTGGGTGAAAGGATCCTTATGAAATATTTTATGGTGATGAATTTTTTAATTAATACAATAGAGCAAAGTTATCTTCAATATTTTTAAATTTATACATGATCTATTTATCATTTTAATCATCAAAATGTTTTATTTGATTGATATAGTCTTTGGGGAAAGTGAAGAAGAATGAAATTTCCATAAGAACACTCAATGATAAAACTTTTACCCATTTTTTACCACAAATAAATCTTTCGAGGATGGAGAAAGAGGGTTTTTATGAGGAGGACATACCTATTTATATAGTCATTGGAAGGAAATGTTTCCTTACAAATTTGAATTTCGATTGAACATAAATTACATTATTACATATGATTGTGAAAAGTTTGGGATGACATTTTAAATAACCATGATACTTTATCTCTGTGATTGTGTTTTCCAGTCATCCCACTTGATTTCATAGGTCTTGAATAATCATTTATTTTTTTCATTAGAACTACAGGTTTTGGTATTCCATTTTATTTACCATTTTATTATGTTAGGTTATATTTTAAAGGGGAGTTATTATGAGAATATTAAGGATAAGAATTATCTATACCTTATCCTTATTGATACCATTTATCTTTAAGGTATCTTGAGTTTCCTCTATTTTGGTACTATGCTTGCACACGCCACCTTAGGTTTAGATTTGGCCCGAATGTTTCTTTCTTGAATGTTTGTGTTTTTTAAAATAGAATCCCATGTAATACTATTATAAATGGCATAGAAGAATATTGAGGTTGGGGAATTGAGCATATAAATGAGTGTAATTATAAAAAAGAAAACAATTTAATCGAATAGTGGGAGTGTGTAAATTTCCTTGATCCTGAGATAGTTATCATATAATTTTATGCACTTTATAAATATTGTTATCTACCTTTTATTCCCAGGAAGAATGGATTACCTCATTAACAACTTGAGTGGGTGAAATTTCTTGTGAACCAAATTAGTGTAAATTTTATTCCATGTTTTCTATTATGTCATGAACGGTGATATGGGTTTTTTCAAGTATCATACCACCAATTGAAATATAAATCATGACATGATCCATGGGAAAAATTACCTTATATAAGTATTGAATTACAATTATATTCACTAATTTAGAGGATGTATGAACTTGATTTATTTATTTTTAATCTATCCCAATATTCATGAAGGGTCTCTCATTGCAATTTCTTGATGTCAAGAATTATTTTTAAATGATATACTTTAGGAGAATGGAAATAACTTCTCTCAGAAGTGTCATTTAAGGTAATTTCCACCCCAAGTTGTGGTAGTTAGATAGTATATCCAATATTGGTTACACTATCAAGGGTTAAAGGGAAGTCTATAAACATTCTAAGTTCCTCAGACAAATTTTTGGATTTCATGGTGAAGAACACTATGTAAAAATCCTTTAGATTTTTCTGAGGGCCTTCATTAGGAATAGAATTGAATTATAAGGGTTTGATGAGTCTTGATCATAGTTAAAATTTGGCTTTTTTCATGGGGTATTGGATGTACGTAGGTTGGTACTCTACATTTGTGGTGGTAAGTTCTTCTAATGTTTTATTATTTTCATCCATGTTTTTTGGGATTTTAGTTTTTTTAACTTTTTAATTGGTTTAATAACTAATGAGTTTCTATAATTTGATATTATATATTTCATGATTTCACTACTCTATAATACCTAATGTGTGAGTGTGCAGTCTTTTAAATTTCTATGTCTATTTCAAATACCTTTTCTCTTTCTTAATCGGTTCATACAAATAAGTTTTTATTTTTTTTCTATTTTGGATTTAGGTATAATGAAATGAATAAATAAAAAACACTTGATATAGAAGAGTAATATAAATAAAAAAATAATAAAAAAAATATTTTATCAAACAAGAGAGTTGAGAGAAGAGATATAGAGAGATATAGTGGGATAGAGAACATAAAAAAAGAAAAGAAAATTGGAAAATCAAAAGGTGTAAGAAATAAAAAAAGGAAAAAAAATCAAAGGGATAAATGATCTTAGATACCTGGTAATTTCGGTAAACTTTTTATGACATTGTCTATAAAGTGAAATTAAAAGTTTATATTTTTATTACAATTTATACAGTACTATAAGAACACCTGGACTTATCTAAACAGATCCATAGATCATTAATTTTAAAATAGGTTTTTTATTATGAAAATAACGGAATGAGATATAGAAATTTTTTTTATATAATCGAAAATTATTTACAAGAACACAATAAAGAAGGAATAAATTATTAGGTTCGATTAAACGTGGTAAACTAAGGGAAATATCATGACTATCATCCACCATTACATCAGTATATAGGGTTTAGATATTTTAATCATTGAATTATAAGACATATAGTTTTTTATTTATTTTATACTAAGACATATCTTAGGATTCAGTCAGAAAAATAAAAATGATTCATCAGATACTATCTTTGATTGGGTGTTTTGTGTCTTACTTCATAACCAAAACTCAAAAAAGAGAAACATAATGAACATTAAGTTTTGTCTATGATTGTACATTATTTTCGTGTGTACCATGTCATAAATTAACAAATATGTGGAAGTGTTTATGTTAATTAATCCTACCAATATGAACCACAAAAAATATACAATTGAAAGGGGAAGAAAAAGTGGTAAATAGTGTGCGAAACATCACATGAATCGGTACCCCCAACTAGTCCATCCTCCCATGGAGTTATCTCCCCATTGATATCTTCCAAAATACATTTTAAAAATTGAGATTGTTATAATGGAGTCCCATATGGCCTCAAATATAATTAACGAATTAACTAATAGTTATCCTAGAATGTTTACACTTTGTTCTCTCAGATAACAAGAAAATATATAGATAAAAATTTAGACCCTATATCTATGTTATGGATATTTTAGTTGACCAGAAAACCCTTCCAAGTCAATATATAATATGTTTATTTTATTTATACACAATGTTTTCACTAAATAAGGCCTTATAAGAGGTGACTAGACCCAAATGTCTTTTCTTGTATCTTTAAATGCAATGGTCTAGCCTATGGGTGATGTATCATACATCTCGGTTCCTCTAATTTTTATAGTATAACCTCTTAATATGAGACTCCCTAATCTTCATGCAGCATATATGGACCTAAAATATATCTTGAAACCCACCTTTCCACCATTAATTCATCCCATGAGTGGATTGATGAGGTAGTCCAAAAAATAATGCTCACTGTTATTCCACCATCATCCTTCCTCTCTCAAAAAAGGCCTCACATGATGCTTCTTATACTATCTATAATTTTTCCCCACTTATAACCCATTCATCATTTTGGGTGTTAAAGAGGATAAAAATTCCCCTTTTACTCTTTGTTTTTATGTGTATCACAAAAAGTTGAATTTATATCTTCTCTCCAATACTCATAGTAAAGGATTATCAAGCATGAACACTCGATACATGATTAGAGAATTATAGGATTCTACTAATTAATATTTCCTATATAATAGTGTCAGAAACGTTTATACCTATTTTCAATTTGCTTCTTAATGCATATTATCATATGTAATGTGATTGGATTCAATTATTTGATAAGATGTTAGTTCCTTCGAAACAAATTGAATAGTCATTATCTATATTTTAGTCATCCTTGATCAAAAATATAATCCATATTTAATTAAATGAATCACCAAGAAACATTATGTTATGTACTTCTGTGATGGATCAGTCATCACCTATAACATTTTGTTATTCCGGAAGGGTAACAATTTAGAAATATTGGAGGAAAATTCTTCCAAATATGTTACCCTCGTGGTCTCTTCCTCAAATCCATAATTCTTTATGATGGTGGTTTATAGTTAATTTGATATTATATAGATAAGTTTTCTTTATAAATACCTATGTTTCTTCATTCGAAGTGTAATGCCTTGTACTATGGGGGTGGGGGTCTTAAATTCATTCCCAATCCCTTATAGAGGAAAGGAGGAATCCCATATACAAGATGATCAGGGTAGAATTTTAGTTCCATTTTAGTGTTTAATAATATCTTATATTTTAGTTCCAGGAGGGAAATATTTATATGGAAACATTATAATATATGAAATAGAATGTACTAAGTTAGTTTTGATATGTTTTTAGAAAACTCATAATGGATCAACCTATAATCAAGTATTAATAGGTATTGCTTTCCATAAATCATTTTGGACCAATTTTTTATTTTGATCCATATATGGGTTTTCTACCTCTTGAAATTTTAGATTATTTAAATAGTTTACCATTGAAGGATACATTTATGTAGAAGTTTAGAAATCCTAAACAGAAACAAAGGATGGTTAGTTTTAGAGTATCCTCTATAAGAATTTGAAGATTTTTAAATATAGGTTATAATGGTTATAGGATAAGGCTTATGTACCTATAAATGGAAAACAATGAGGTGATCTAATCATCTAGTATATAAGTATTACATAATTTTCGATAATAATTAAATATTTATCATAATTTCACATGCCCCTGAACCATAATATTTTATTGTATTTAGATACAAGACACAAAATAATTTTATTTAATGAAATATATTCAATATATCCCAAAACAGTTCTTCCTATATAGTTTACTTCATATAAATATGATACTTTAAATATTTCATCCTAACCTAAGGAAAAGAAACAAAATATAGGGTGAGATTAGATGACCAATAAGTGTAAGAATAGGACATGTGAATTAATTGTCACAATTAAGCATACGATAAGAAAAAACGTATGGTAACATAATCATAATTAAGTAATTAAAACTCAATTAGTCAAACAAAGCAATTCATGAAACATGAAATATTTCATTTTTATAAAAAACTATATAATTCATGAGTGTTAAGAATAATAAATAATAAATCATGATCCATGAGAACATATCATAAAAATAATACATAGCTTTTTCTATACACATAAATAAAGAAAATCATTTCCTTATTCAAGGATCTATCTAAGACTATCATAGTGGACTAGGTTCCCTTCTCATTCCCTCATTTAATTTGTCAAGGTTGAATCCTAATACTATCATAACAGACATATTTTCTTACTTAAGATGGTTAATTCCTTATTACAATCCACGTTATCTCATAAGATATCAATATTTACCCAATTAATTGCTGGCATTTATATTTCATAGACAAACCGTTACATAATGAAAATTATACATATTTGTGCCACATGTTCATAAAACATTCCTCTTATCAACACCTCAAAAAACTGTTGAATAGGAATCAGTTTCATAAACATTTTATCATATAATAACTCATTTAAAAGATACACATTTCATAAATATTTCATCATAACATAATTAGACTTTGAGAAATAAATGAATAGTTATGATGTTGAAAAATCAATAAATTTTTTAAAATTAAAAATAAATATTCCTATCATTCTTTTGGTAAAAAATCAAAACTATCCCATTAATAAAATTACCAGAAGATTCCTTTGAAAATTTTGAAAATATAGTAAAATATGGTTGGAAATGAATTTTCAAAATAATTGGACCATAATAAAGAACATGATTAAAAAAATATTACATGGGGTTTAAAGGATAAGGATTTGTTTTAAAGGATACATATCATATAATTTCCCATAATAGAAATTCAACATAAATAATCCTAAAAAGAAATGAGATTATAACATAAATATTTACCTCACGTCTTGTCTTCTGTTCCATGCATTAAAACCTATTATATAATAAATACATATTTATATTAATTTTAATATAGTACCGTATTAAAAAATAACATAACATTTATCATTCCATTATAATTTCAAAATTATATTTTAGTTAACAATTTGTCCATAAAATGAACATTCGGGTGAAAACTAATCCATTTTCCATGCATGTTTTAGTTCGATGGTCATGGTCCTTACACCATGGTAATAGTTTAATCATATAAATAATCTTAATCATGTCATTGGTATAATATTTTAACATTATATACAAATTTATAACCTGTCTTTAAATGGTGTGATTAAAAATGAATTTCATTACTTCATTGAGATGGAAGTATGTACGTATAAAAGAGTAATGTTTTTATTTTCCATAAAATAGAAAATAGATAAATTTAAACAATCAAAATTATTTATATAATAATAATAATATCATCAAAATAATATATATTCATTAAATATATCATTACGAGCATCCACATTGAGAGGAAATGAAAAATGAATCGCATCACTTAGTGGAGGTGGTAGTCCAGACATATGCACATGAGATGTTATAATTTCCCAATGAATGGGAAAGTGGTATAGAATAAATATAAAATTAACTTGTAAAAATATTATTATAATAATGATACTAATTAAATCATTTTATTATTTTTTTAGAACATTATTATGAGGTTTATAAAGAAAGACACATGAAAAAATTGGTAAGAATATATACCTCTCTTTCGAGTATACTGCTTAGAGAAGAAACATAAGTATTATTGAATGATGTTTTTTGGAATAGAATCACCTCAATCTAATTAATATGGATTTTAGGATATTATTTGTTCAAATTTAATTTGATATGAAGGTTTCAAGGTGTGTGTAAAATTGAGGACAAGTGGAGTCCTTTTATAGGTGAAGGGAGTGACACTTTTGTATATACAAAAAATATCAAAATATAATATTCAAGTTTCAATGGAACCAAATTTATAAAAATTTAAAATAAAGAGAAGGTTGAATCAAAATAAAATTAACTAATAGGATTTTGAAAAATTATTTGGTTATTCTAACTTATTACTAACCCATTTAACCTTTACCATAGTAAGGAATTTTTACCTCTGTTAATGGTCCCTGTAAACAAAAATGAAGTTGAAATCATTAAAAACAATTTACATACTGATTCAAAATATAAAAACCATTTTATCAGATTCAATTTCTATAATTATTATAAATTAATTTTAATATAATTTTATAAAGGCAACGAAAATCATTTTTAGAAAAAAAATGTATTTATAAGAATAAATCATAATTTACAATTTTCTCATTCCTTGTAAAATATATTATGTTAATGCTAAAATATTTTTTTAAATATATTATCTAAAAAATCATAAAAATTATTCAGGAATAGTTAATAATTTAGTTTATTTAGATAAAACACAATGCACACATAAATAAAATTTTCTTGAAAAAATTTGTTTTTTACTTTCAGTTGGTTTTATTTTAATTTTAACCGATTGAGAAGGAATTATTTCATTTTATACATGTGTAAAAAATATTTTCACAATTTAGTTGGTACCATTCTTATACTCTATTCCAATTCCTATGAGATAACTTCCATATTTATTAAAAATATTTCAATAGTATATTATAGTTCATTTAAACATACTGTTACGTATAAGGAAAACTATCAAATACCTAATAATAATTTAAAAATAAACAAATACTAAAATCATAGTGTGTTATAGGAACATTCTAAGGAGATAAAAACATGGATTTATTCCTTTCATGTCTTACAATGTTATGTTTTATTCTTATTTATAAGAGAAACAAATTAATTTCTCAGAGTTAATTTCTAAAGAATAATGTATGGTCCATCAGGAATCTAGAGACCTTTTTTAAGGGAGGGTTATAGTAACACATCATCTCTACATCCATGTATCCCAAAAGGGAAATTTTCAAAAAATATGAATCTTCAACTAAATGATAGATTCTCAACATAGTACATTAACAATATTGGTCCTAAAGTGATTGAAAACATTTAGATAATTATATATTTTTTAAGGGATAATCCTTCTACAAGTGTTATCAGCATTTAAGGTCTCTACTAAATTCCCAGTGTTTTTACCCAAAAGGTTATTCCTCTGAATAATGTTAAAAAAATTTCTATCACTGAAGATGAATAAATCTTCACTACATTAAAGGGAATTAACCTGGATGGTTCCCCCATACCTAATGGGTTTTCTGGTTCCTTTTACAAAGATTAAAATGAAATTATTATCAATGAGGTACTAATGACAGTCCATGACTTCATCGTGGGGGGAATATTTTATAGATACACTTTCATGATAACATTTCTTCTGATTCCAATAATGATCCACCATCATACATTCCACTCATTCATACCCATTAACATTTGAAACTTTTCATATTAGATATTTGAAAATATAATTTAATGATCATAATTATTCCCTCTTAATTAGCTGTAGGATTGAAATAATTAATGTGGATTCTCCATATAAAAGAGGGGTGGATTCTATCCTTTAAAAATTCCTTTGGAACCTTTATTGATGATATAAAACATTCATTTTAACCTTAATAAATATTATGTTTAACAAAGTAAAACAAATAAATTTCAAAAGACCACTATGTTCTACAAACTTGCTATGTTCGGGAAATATGGTTCCAGAAATGAAACTTAAGAAAGTTTTACAAGGAAAAAGATTATACGTTAAAGTGTATAGAATCTTATTAATCAGAGTATACAAGTACTATAAAGTATAAGATAGTTATACATTCCTTATTAATTAAAATGAAATTTAGATAAAATTTGAATAATATAAGTAACAAGTATGAAATATTTTATCCCAAAGAGTAGGGTATCCAACATCCTTTTGATAATTGTACCTTGATATAAAAATTCATAAAAATCTATCGTACCCACACCAGGGTAAGCCCTTGATAAGAATATCGGAGTTTGTCTTGGAATCCTTGCAAGCCCTCAAACTTCAAGGTAGTATGCACCTCTGTCTTCCTTATCAAGGATGTCCTCGAACATTAAGGTAGTAGTCACCTTTTTCTTCCTATCCCCAGAAGTCCTCAAAATTCTAGGTAGTCAGCACCCCGGTCTTCCTTATCAAGAAAGTCCTCGAACTTTAAGGTAGTCAACACCTATTTTTTCTTATCCCCGGACATTCTCCATTGTACAAAACAACCAACAGAATCACACAAAGAAATATGAACAAGATGTTCAGTACGCACAAAGCATGAGAGTTTATCTCTCTATAAATCACCTCACCAGCATGAAATTTCTAGAGTGATCAACCAATTCATCAAATGTTTTGAGCTCATTCTAATTATCTCCTATTTATTTGCACTTCTTGAATGGTCAGATCCCTCCTCCAACAGTCATATTATTCCTTGAATCTCGTAGGGACCTATAAACGTGTCACTCAACAATGGTTAATTAAAAATATAATGTTCGAAATCATTTCATTACTATAAAAATATTAAGAAAAATATGGTTTCTTAATGAAATATATTTTTTGGAGTTTAGGGAAAAATATTTTAGTGTCAAAAAAAATAAAAACTTGGAGAATATAAATCATAAAAATCCAGATTCTATTTTTCATTGAATTTAGACCCTGAATTCTATATATTTTAGAGTCAAAAATCCAATTAATTGAGAATCTGTATTCTAAGGAATTCGGAGTATGAGTTATGAGGAATTCAGAGTCTGAATTCTAAGGAATTCGGAGTCTGATTTTTGAGGAAATCGGAATCAAAATTCCGAGGAATATAGTGTGTGAATTATAATAAATTCAGAATTTTAATTCTGAGCAATTTAGAATTTAAATTTCAGAGACTTCGAAACCTAAATTTCAAAAAATTCAGAATCTGAATTTTACAGAATTCGGAACCTGAATTTCAATGAATTCGGTATGTGAATTTTAAAGAATTCGGAACCTGAATTCAGAGAATTTAGAACCTGAATTAAGAGAATTTAGAACCTAAATTTGGAATTTATAAATAGAATACTCTATATCAAAGGATTTAGGATTCCTAAGTATTAGATATGATACCAAATTTTACACATAGAAATAAAATGAGTTAGATTTAGAGAAACTATAACATGAACAATGAAAAATAAGGTTAGGAGAAAAATTCCATAGGGAAGGAAAATGTTTCTTATTATGATAAATCTTATGGAAAATAAAACATTCCTTGATATAGAGTGTTTGTGATTTTCAAGGCATAATGGAATGGAAAATTCATATAAAACCCTTATTGAATCAACCATCTCCCCCTTTCTGAAAAACAAAAATGTCCTTACGGAAAATAATCTAAGGACCTAAAAATTTTATGGACATGAAAAAAAAACTTGTCTCCCTTTACTTTTGGATCATATTGAATACAACTAACTCCCCTTTAGGATTTTAATTCCCTAAGGGTCATATTCTTGATTTCCTGAATAATTTTTTTTTCATTTTCTTGCATTTGAAAAACATCATTGGTATGAACATTCCACAATATGAACCCCCCTTACATAGGGAAATCACTTGTTTACTTTTTATTCATTTTATCATTCCTTTCTCCCTTTTTGATATTTTCAAAATGGAATAAAGGGTATGGGAAAAAATTGGTACATGAAAAATTAGTACTAAACAACCACCAACAAATTATATAAAGAAAAACCCAAATTTCACTAATGTTGAAATAATTTGTACAATGAAAATTACAAAAAAAAGATCTGATTGGACAGAAATTATCCTTCCTTCTCATTCAGCATCAGCTTCTTCACAATGGTTTTTAACTTTATGAGCTATTTGTGATCTTCTTCCATACCCTTGAGCAACTAATCTTGATCTTCATTTTTATTCTCCAATCTTTAATTTTTTATTCTTGAGCCTTAAGAAATTATTCTTGAACTGTCAAAACCTCATCTCGCTTAACAAGATTTTATTCAATCTAAATTCTGAGATCCCTTCCTCACTTCAAATTCATGGCCATAAAATTAGGCTTGTCATTCAGATCATTAGCTTCCAGCTTCCGAGTAGTCTGTTCAAGGATTAACTTTTCCTGAAAATTATTTGTTAGATCCTTGATCTTCCCATCTTCATTGTCAAAATCATCCTTGAAATTATCATATAATTCATAGAAGATTTCCATTTACTCGATTGTCTTCCTTGACTTGCTTGTAATATACTTATAAGATCTTTTATGAGCCTCATAATCAATGAGGAAGGTTTTGAAATATGCCTCTAGTCTAACACATTTGTCCATAACCATGGAAACTAAATCTGGTTTCTGATTTATAATATGATAAACCATTTGGCATCTTGAGTATATGCTTGTGAATAAGGGAATAGTACCAACCATCTTTTTCAATGACTAAACAAAAAAATCATGTCGAAGGTAAGATTATTTTGAATCCGAGTGTTTAGTTGGTGAGGATTCTTTTTCTATGTCCTCTGATTTCCTCTTTGATGAAGCACCAAAATATTTCTTCTTCATGACTGATTTACTAGGTGTATCTACTGCTACATGATTTCCCTTATCAGCTCTTGGAATGATGTATTCTGCTTTGGAATATTCATGGTCACTATCTAACATTTGAACAATCATATCCTCATCTACTTCTTCATTCTCAGCTCCTTCCTCAACATCCTCTGACTAGATAACATCATGAATGCTACTTTCCTCTTTATAAAATTTATTCACTTCTTCCTAACCCTTATCCTCTTTTCCTCAAGTAGAAAGTTTTGAAAACTCGGCTTCAGAAGTTTGGATTAATAATTTCTCAGAATGACATTCCTTCTTATGGTAATACTTTAATTACCTTATCATGTCCTCAGTATTACTACTGCTTTCTTCTTATCCTTCTTATTCCACTTCTACTTCTTCATCTATTTATTCTTTGTAATGTAATTCAGTAATCAACAATTTCTTTCCTAGAGTCACATGAAGTGATTCAAGAAAAACGATTCTGGCACTGGGATTTGTTTAGATGCTTTTTTAGTATCATGGAGAAGATATTCTACTATCTCTACCTCAGACATATTCTTCTTTTTCTTCTTCTCTATCCATTGATTCTCAAGATCTTTAATAACCTTTATTTTTAATGATTTTTCCTTAGAGTGGTCTAAGTCAAACATATTCTCCCCTTCCTTATTATTTTTCTTATTATCTCTCCACATAGCCACTACTTCATCAAGGTAGGTTTTTTTCTTCTTTGGATTTGGTGGTGCTGGCAGAGATTCATTAGCCACATGGGTTTTTCTTTTCTCTTCTGGCTCCTTATCCTTTTTCTTCCTTCTAGCTTTCATAAAGGTATTAGCCACATCCATCTTTTTTTACAATTATTTTACTTCTTCTTTAGATAGATCGTAATATTCTATATATTTATTAGTGAAGCCAACCTTCATCCTTATTAAGGTATCATCACTCAACAACATTACCTTATAATTTCTCGGCTTGGAACTACATTGAATTTTGAAAGATTCTAAACAATGAACTATAATCTTTGATATAATAGCCAGATGTAAAATGATTTGAGATTTCATATTTCCATTCATGATATTATTAATCGTCACTAAGATATATTTAACCATTTTTATCTTCCTAATGTTCACCAAGATGTCCAATATATAGATATCACTCTTCTTTAGAGTATCCTTATCCACTTTCCTTGGAATTATAAATCCTTGAACCCACAATTCAGGAATATGTATGTTCGTATACAGATGAACAATCTTCAGAGTCTTCACTCCTTTCAATCCAAGACACTCTATAGCCTTTTCCTTATCAAAAGATCATGATACATCAGGTAATTTGTGAGTGCAGAATTCTGGTTATCCTTCATAAGGAACTCCAATCAGACTTTCTGCCTTGCTATAATAAAGAGAGTATGTCCTTCCAAAACCCTTAAAAGAGAATTTGTCTCTCCCCTCTTCCTTTAATAAACTTATTGTCTCATAAAACACAATCAACAAGTTCAGATAGAGCAGATCCTATGCTTTTGGTTTTGATACACATACACTCTCCCAACGATTCATCTTGACATTCTTAGATAGGATAGAGTCATATTTTACAAAAAACATTGAATTGACAAGCCTTTATCTTTATATCTACCACTACGATATTTTCTTAACAGTTGACATTTCATTCTGAGGAGAGGCTTTAGTAGAAATTTAGAACATATGAAACTTTTGAAAATTCTGAATGGCCTTAAGTAGAGCAGCAGGGATTCAGCATGCCATAGCATGAATATTGATATGGGGAAAAATATCTGGGGGTCCTTATATAGGCGATTGGGGCGGCGGTTCAACTTCTTTGGTTGTTCCAACAGTAAAAATACTTCTAATCAAAAATGATTACTGACATGATAACTGAAGAAGGATTTTTATAGGTTCCGATATTTTGAGTTTTTTAAGATAAAAATTTGAATTTACATAAAAGTGAATCTGAAAATTTTAAAACAAAATGAAAATACCAACAAGTAAAAAGATGATTATGAAAAATCAGGAAAGGAAACATACCTTTCAGATTACTTAGGGAAAATTATTTATAATGAGTAAAATTCTTCTTAAAAAACATTAGATTCTGTAAAATGATATGAATAATTCTAACTCTGAAAAATTTAGATTATGAAAACATTACATTACGAAAAATTTAGATTAAGAAAAATTTAGATTATGAAAAATTTAGATTACGAAAAAATTTACAATATGAAAAATATGATTATGAATTTTTTTTGCTAGTAGGAAAATGTAATCCCCCTATGAAAAGGTGTTTCTTACTGTAAATAGATATGATTCAATAAGAAGTTAATATGGAAGAATACATTATGGTTATTATTCCTAAATTTTGTTTAATATATTCTAATCTATCGGATGGTAATGATTTTGTGAAAATATCCACAAGTTGACCTTGTGAAATAATAAATTGAAGAATGTTATCTCTATTTTGTGTGTGATCTCTAAGAAAGTGATTCCTTATATCTATGTGTTTTAAATGAGAGTGATGTGAAGGGTTTTTAATTAATTAAATGGCACTAATATTATCTAGCATTATTTTTGTATTGTTAAAACACATACCATAGTCTATGAGTGAGTGTTGCATCCACAAAACATGATCACAACAACTTACAGCTGCTAAATATTCAGATTATATAGTGGAAAGTGCTACTAAGTGTTTCTTTTTTCATTACCAAGAAACTAATTAATTTCTTAAGAAATTACACGTTCTGGATGTACATTTCTTATCCATTCTACATCAACCAAAGATAGAATCTGAAAAACATTTGAAAAAAATCATTTCCAGAATTATAAAAGAGTCTTAAATCCATGGTTCCCTTTATGTTGTGAAAAATACTTTTAACTACATTAAATGAAATTCCATAGGATTGTATTGATATCTTTCACATAAGTGTACTGAAAACATAAAGTATGGATGACTAGATGTCATGTCAATTAGACTTTCTATCAAACCTCTAAAATATGATTGATCTACTCGTTTCCTAGCTTCATCAAGATCAAGTGAATTTAAATTACAAATCTGAGTACTTATACTCTTAGTTTTATCATATCCAAACTTTTTAAGAAGATCTTTAATGTACTTATATTTGGATATATTAATTCCTTTAAGTTTTTGAGAAATTTGAAAACCAAGGAAAAATGTTAACTCACCCATCATACTGATTTCAAACTGAGATTTCATTAGATCCGCAATGGAATCAGTTAAAGATTGTTGAGTTGAACCAAATATAATGTCATAAACATATATTTGACCAATCAAAACATTTTTCTTATCTCTATTTATAAAATGGGTTCGATCAACATTTCCCTTAACATAATTTTTTTTAAGTAAAAACCATGTAAGTCAATCATACCAAGCTCTAGGGGCTTGTTTAAGTCCATATAAAGCTTTGGTACGTTTGAAAACATGTTTAGGATGTTTTGTGTCTTTAAAACTAGGAGGTTTTTCACCAAAAAAAATATTCTTGAACATAACCATTATGGAAATCAAATTTAACATCCATTTGAAAAAGTTTGAAGTTAAATAATGCTGCAAAGGCAAGTAAAATATGAATACATTCAAGTATTGCTACTGAAGCATAGGTTTAATCATAGTCTATTCCTTATTTTTGATCATAGACTTTAGCAACTAATCTATCTTTATTTCTTAATATGATTCCATTTTCATCACACTTATTTTTGAAGACACATTTTACTCCAATAACAAATGTTTCCTTAGGTCTTTCAACCAAGGTCCCGACATTATTCCTTTCGAATTCATTTAGCTCATCTTGCATGGATTTTATCCAATCTTCATCACCTAAAGCATCATCAGTACTTGTTGGTTCTAATTGGAAAAGGAATTTTAGATGTTTTACTTGATTTCAAGGAACTTCTAGAACTTACAGGTTGATTTACATGACCAATGATTCTATCACTGGGACGATTCTTAAGAAACAATTTATTTGGGTTTTGTAAAACATGTTCATCAACATATGGTGGGATATATTCTAGGGAACATGCTTCAAAAATATTTTCATTATCATTTTCCTTATTATAAGGATATTCTATTAGGGGTTGACAATCAATTTTTGAAAACACATCGAAATATGTAGGTAGAGGTTGTCTAAAAACAAATGGATCAATTTAATAAAATTTAACATGTACTGTTTCTTCAACAATATAAATATTTTTATTTAAAACTCAATAAGCCTTAGAAGTTGTGGAGTAGCCTAAAAAATTTCCTTCATCAAATTTGGGTGTGAATTTATGTAAATTATCTTTGGTATTCAGAATGAATATTTTTCACCCAAATAACATGAAGTATGAAAGTCTAGGTTTTCTACCATTCCATAAATAATAAGGGGTTTTGTTAAGAAAAGGACTAATCAAAACTCCATTTATAGTATAACAAGACATACATACAGTTTCCACCCAAAAATGTTTAGCTACTGAATATTCACTCAACATGGTTCTGTTTATCTCATGAAGAATTCGATTACTTCTTTCAATAACACAATTCTATTGAGGTGTTCTTGGTGCTGAGATGTCATGACCCATCCTCGGGGCCCGTGCCATTACTACCCCAAGCCAGCCTTCCATAGGTCAGGGGCTGGTGACTAGCAACAATGGCGTAAATACCGATAAAAGGGAAGGCATTGCCTTTATAAAGTAAAAAACACCACAGAGTATGAAAGCTGAAGTAAACACTTTGTAAACTGAGTAAAAAGTAAGTTCTGGAAAGTAAATGGGCCAGAATAAAACCCAACTGAAAGTAAGGTACAAATGATATGAAAGTACAACAACTGGAATGTAAAGCAGTGAGTCTAAGTCGTCCTCTGGAAATCCACCTTGAAGGGTGGGTACAGATAGTCTCTTCTGCTCCTCAACTCTAGTCATCCACTCCGAGCATGTCCCATCCTGTGATTCACCTCCAGGTACTGTCCAGATCCACGAGCTCCCACCTCAATCAGTTCTGTTCGTCTTCTGCATCGAACACAACGTAGTGCGGGCATATCCCATGCAGGGGTGAGTATACGCTACTCAGTAGGGACCCCGAGACCCCGAAGGTCTCCCAGAATCCACGAAGGATAAACCACAAAGGAAAGTTACAATAAATAAGTAAAAACCAACTCTACTTATGTATATGCCCATACATATACCTAAGTCATCATTTCCAGTTCGACTTCCATAACCGAGCCCAAGTTCAATCTAGTCCACACCGAAAAGCACAATCCAATCCACACAGGATAACACTACCCAATCCACACAGGATAGCAAAAAAATCATATAAAATATAGTGATTGAAAGTCAAGACTCAACTCACATAGGTATACTTCTTTGTAAAGAGATCGAGATGACCAGATGTAGCCATTGACTCATCTAAGCTGTCGGACCCACATAGGATACAAGACCAGCTAAGCTGTCGGACCCACAAAGGATACAAGACTAGCTACTCTACCAGACCCACATAGGATACAAGTATAGAGTCAAGTACTATCGGACCCACATAGGATACAAGGACAGTAGTCAAGTACTGTTGGACCCACATAGGATACAAGAACAGTAGTCATCACCGTCGAACCCACCGAGGATTCCAGTACGGTCGTCGTCGCTGCCGAACCCACGGAGGATCCCAGTACAGTCGTCATCGTTGCAGTCGTAGCCAGCTCTAGGGTTCCCGCACACAACATGCTCGATTCCGGGAGGGTCTGCTCTATGAGACAAGGGGGTCGATACATCAACTGAAACGATGTCCAGATTTGATGTATCCCAAAGTTCCGTCTCGTCAATAAGAACTCAACGTGACAAACGACACGTCAATCGGATGCCCGGTCTTAGAGTTATTGGATTTTTCGTCCCAGGGGCCCGGTTGGGTTTTAATATAAAACCAACCTGACCGTACTCTAGATTCATCCAAACCTATAGCGGAGTAACCCAAAAGAACTGTCTCACTAAGAGGAAACCAACAAAGTCGACGGCACATCAATCGGACGTCCGGAGCTCAAGTTACAAGCATTTCCGCTCCAAGGGCCCGGTTGGTTTTGTGTTCGAACAAACCCGGATGTAACCAAAGTTCTCCAAAAACTTGAGTGTAATATATCGAAGCTACCTTCTCGATCCAAGTATCTCTACTCAACTGACAGTGCGTCGATCGGAGGTCAGTATCCCATGTTATGGACATTTGAACGGATCTGTCCAGAAACAGGGGGTTTGGGCCTGGCCCGACCCGGCCCAATACCCCCTGGGATGGCCCGAACCGTGGCAACCTGACCCGGGTCCGGGTCTGGCCTGGTTGGGTGTGGCCCAGACCAACCGGTGTGGCCCGACCCGGTGTGGGGGTCTAGCCCAACGCGGGCGGCCCTGCCCGGCGCAGGTGGTTTGGACCGGCGTGGGCGGCCCGGCCCGGCGTGGGCGGTCTGGCCCAGTGTGGGAAGTCTGGCCCGGTGTGGCCAGTCCAGCACTGTGCGGGTGCCCACGCGCTGAGCGCATGCAGAAGGGGGGAGGGTGCCGCCCCCTTCGAATGGAACGGCGGACCCCACGGGGTTCGCCATGTCTGTTGACCGGAGGTTTCAACCCCCGGTTATCCAGGGTAGCGGCCGACCTTTATGGTCGGCCGTTCGGTTCACGCGGGGCCCGTGGGGGGTCCCGCCTCTAGGGTGTGCTGGTGGCTGGCTCAGCCGGCCGTCTCCCAGAACATCCGCTGCCAGGAGCCGCGGCTCTTGGCCGTCCAATGGGGCATGTCGGTGTTGTGCCCCTCCCCCACGGCCCGCCCCGTCCGCGGCCCTCCTTAGTACTACAGCGCGATGCGACGGCACCACGCCCCTTCGTCGTGGCCCGCTCTTGGCCGCTTCCTCCTCTAGCTTCACTGGCGCCTTCACCGCAACCCGCTCCGGCCGCGGTTTCCCTCATTCCTGCATGGTGCCGTTGCACCGTGCCGCCTTCGTTCCAAGACACGAAATACAACAACAATGGGGAGGAGGGTCGGTCGTGTTTTTGTGGTCCGACCTCCTCCCGTTATACCGATAGAAATCATCCAAGAATGAGTAATAACAATGAAAAATTAAGTGAAAATTTAAATGATTAAATTTGAACTTTACCCCTACATCGAAGAAGTTGTCGAACGTAGATCGTCGCGGAAAACGGCGTCACGAGGTGAAGCTACGTATATGCTGACGGAGAATGTCTGAGGCGGAGCAGAATCTCCTTTCCTTTGACACAGGAAGATGATTGAAAGAGGGCACATCGTTTTTCTTCGGGAAAGGCATCACACACCTGTTGCGAAGAGGAGAAGAGATGGCACGTCGATCTCTCCTTGCGGTGACGGCGTTCTTCGTCAAAGTCTTGGTGTTCTTCACAAATAAGATGAAGTTCTTCAGACTTAGAGTTTTCTTCTCCCAATCCCCTTACACCACAATCCAACCTAATAAAATAAGATCCCTCTTATTTTATTAGCTTAAGTAATTCCTTTCAAAATTACAAATTTCAAAATACATAACTCACTTAATTAAATTAAAGAGTTGGCAATGAATAAATGTGGGGAGAGGGAAGGTCACAATTTAATGGGAAGTTGCAAGGGTTACACACATAATATGGAGATTATAGGAGTTAGAGAATATGAGAAGATGGGGGATCATGTGGGCCCCAACACCCTCACAACCTCAAATGGGATTTTGGGTGGTTGTGGGTCCCACCAACAACTTCCCATGAGGGAATTAAACTACCATGGATAAAATAAATTTTCACACAATTTATTTTACCTAACATTTAATTCCCTAATTTTTAACAACTCCTCCCGAGAAAACGCAACTCCAGTAAAGGTCTTCTTATGAAATTACCAGCACTACGGTTTCATCGGTGCCCTCAGATTTCGATTCCGAGAACCTGTTAAAATGTTAGAAAAACCTGTTCGTTCGTTCACTAAACACACCTGAGGTAAACTTCAGAAATTGATTCCGGGAACACCGGGCCTTGGAATCAGGTGCCGTCAGAAACGCGTACTCGTTAAATCCCAGATAAATTAAGAAAAAAATATCCTTGAAATTTAAAAGTCATTACATTACTCCCACCTCAGGGATTTACATCCCCATAAAGGTACATCACAAACTAGGGGAACAAATGAGGGTACTGAGCACGCATCTGAGCCCCCCACTCCCAAGTTCTCTCCTGAAGGTTCATGTGCTTCCATCTGATGTGCTCTAGAGGTATTGACCATCCACATAGGACCCGCTCCTGTCGATCCTCGATCTCCACCGGGACCTCAGCAAAGCTCGCCCCATCATTGATGTCTAGCTCTCCATGGTCGATGATATACATCGGGTCGTGCACGTATCTCCTCAGATAAGATACGTGGAAGAGGTCGTGCACTCGGTGCAACTGAGGTGGTAGAGCCAGGCGATAAGCCACCTCACCTATCCTGCTGAGAACCTGGAATGGTCTGATGAAGCACGGAGATAACTTCCCGCCCCGGCCAAATATCCGTAATCCACATCGAGGTGAGACCCGGATGAAAACGTGGTCTCCATCATCGTACTCTAGTGGTCTCTGCCTCCAGTCAGAATAAGACTTATGTCGGCTTTGAGTTGTCCTCATCTGCTCCTAGATGACCTGGACCTTCTCGGTTGTGGCCTGGACCATCTCTTCTCCCACAAGTTCTGACTCCCCCGGGTCTATCTAGCACATCAGTGATCTGCAAGGTTGGTCGTACAATGCCTCGTATGGTGTCATCCCGATGGTGGAGTGGTAGCTGTTGTTGTACACAAAATCCACCAATGGTAGGTGATCCTCCCAACTGCGACCAAAGTTAAGGACAAATGCACAGAGTATGTCCTCCAGAGTCTGAATGGTCCTCTCCATATGTCCATCTGTCTGAGGGTGAAAGTCGGTTCTTAGACGTAGATGCATCCTGAATGCCTCATGTAACCCCTTCCAAAGCTGAGAGGTAAATAGATAATCTCGATTGGAGACTATAGTAGATGGAACACCATGAATCCGTACGTTCTCCAAAACATCGAGGCGTCCCAAGCTCTCCACTGAGCCCTGCTCTCTGATGGGTAAGAATTGGGCTAACTTGGTGAGTCGTTCGACGATCACCCAAATGGAGTCATTTCCTCTGGAAGTACATGGAAGTCTAGTCCCTAAATCCATAGATATACCATCCCACTTCCACTCCAGGACCTCCAAGGGCTGTACCAATCCTGCTGGTACCATGTGCTGCTCCTTCACCTGCTGGCAGGTGAGGCATCGAGAAAGGAACTCTGCCAAAACCTTCATCATCCCCGGCCACCAGTGCTGTCTTCTGAGATCCTGGTACATCTTCGCTACCCCTGGATGTACCACCTAAGGGGAAATGTGAAACACTCTCAGCACCTTCTCCTGTAAAACAGTTGGTACCACAGTACGTCCCCGGAAAAATATGAAATGCTCTCCTCCTACAGAAAATCCATTAGGTGTCTGTCCTGTGGAAATCTGTACACACCGTGTCATACAGTCAACATCCCCACGATGTGCCTCCCAGACCCACTGGAGAAGTATAGGTGTGACTGTGAGTGAATATAGAAAGGCTACCCCATCCTTATCCACAAAGGATATCTGCAACACAGCTAGCTGCTCTGTCGCCTCTCCAAGTAGATGAATGCCCATCCTCCAGCTGAGAGAATCAGCTAATACGTTCCCCTTTAATGGAGTACAGACTATCTCAAATTCATAGTCCTAGAGGAACTCGAGCCATCGTCGCAGTCTCAGGTTCAGTTCCTTCTGCGAGAAGATGTACCTGAGACTTTAGTGGTCAGAATAGACTGTAAAGCACTCGACCATCAGATAGTTCTGCTACATCTTCAAGGTAAAGACCACTGCTACTAACTCCAGGTCATTGGAAACGTAGTTCTTCTCATGATGCCTCAACTGTCATGATCCATATGCGATCACTGCCTGCTCCTACATCAGGACACACCCGAGTCCATTCCCTGATGCATCGCAGTAGACTACGTACCCTACTCCCTCCTCTGGTAGCCTCAAGATGGGTGCACTGGTCAATCTCTGTCTCAGCTTCTAGAAGCTCTACTAACATCAATCTGACCAAACGAAGGGTATCCCCTTTTTCTTCAATGCTACAAGTGGTGATTCAACTTCGGAGAAGTCTAGAACAAATCTCCTATAGTACCCAGCAAAACCTAGGAAACTCCGTACCTCTGTCACGCTCCTGGGTGGATCCCAATCTAGCACTGCCGCAATCTTCGCAAGATCCACCGCAACTTCCACCTCGGAGATGACGTGCCCCAAGAAGTGGACCTCACATATCCAAAAATGAAACTTTGAGAGCTTACCATAAAGCTGGTGCTCTCGGAGTGTGTCCAGTACAACCCGCAAGTGGTAGGCATCCACCTCCTCAGTTTTCGAGTAAATCAATATTTCATCGATGAAGACCATGACAAATCGATCGAGGTAAGTCTAGAAGAACCTGTTCAAGAGACTCATGAACACTTCTAGAGCATTGGTTACGCCGAAAGTCATAACCAAGAACTCATAGTGTGTATACCGACACCTGAAAGCTGTCTTCTGCACATCCACATCCCGAACTCTGAACTAATGATAGCCTGACCTGAGGTCCATCTTTGAGAACCATCATGCTCCCTTGAGATGATCGAAGAGGTTTTCAATCCTCGGATGTAGATACTTGTTCTTCACAGCCACCTGATTCAGGCAATGGTAAACGAAACACAGTCGGAAGCTCCCGTCCGCCTTCTTGGCAAACAAAATTGGGGAAGGCCAGGGTGAAACACTGGGTCGAATGAATACCTTTCCCTGCAAGGCCTCCAGCTATACCCGTAGCTATCGAAGATCAGAAGGATCCATCTGATATGCTGGAGTGGATATTGGGGCTATCTCGGGGTATAGGTCAATATAGAATTCTACCTCTCTGTGAGGAGGTAGTCCTGGAATGTTGTCAGGAAAAACGTCCGCATTCTGATCCACCACTACAGGAAAACTCGGACTCAGCACGTCCAATACTCCTAGGATGAGGCTAACCAAATAATGAGTGATCGGTTGTCCTATCCTATGCGTGAGTCCATCCTGCGCTTCAAAGGCCCCCTTCTCGCCGGTGAAGGTGAACCTGCTCCCATCGGTGCGGACACACTCCACCTTGCGCCTAATACAGTCTATATGAGCATTAACTGTAGATAACCAATCCATGCCCAAGATGACGTTGTAATGCCTCGATGCTCCTCCAAAAAACTCCTAGCCAAAGCTCTCGCCTCCTTGAGTATGCTCACACTACCGACACTAGTGCGTAATCGTTAAGTCTGCTCCCGTAGGAGTCTCTAGCCGTAAGGATCGAGCCAACGGCTCCGTCAGAATCTTTGAGCTCCGAACAGGGGCAGCGGTAATGAAAGAATGACTCTCTCCTGTGTCTATAAGAAATGCAGCAAGGGTGGATTAGACACAGATAGTACTTCGAATCATCTCAGGTGTTTCGTGGTCGTAGGCCTTCCCTGCCTGAAGCTGAGCCTGCCTCTGTCTTCCAGCTCCCTATGGTCGGGGTGGACCTCTTGGTGGTGGTGGTGGTAGAGCCTCAAAGTGTCGCCCGCCACCTGTTTCTCGGCCAGCTCCACTTCCTCGTCTGCCTGCTCGCTGCGGACCGCCATGTTCAAACCTCTGCCTCTTCCTGGGTGGTCCCTCCACCATCTGCTGCTCCTCTGCATAATGGGTTGGGCAGTCACGAGCCATGTGGCCCTGCCCTCCACATGCATTGCACTTTTTGCTCCTATTAAGGCTGGATCTGCGCCGTGTGCCCCGCACCTCTGAGCCAGTATACTAAGGTCGTCCGCCTGATGGTCTGGTCCACTTAGACCCCTGTGTCATCCGTCGACTGCCAACTGCAAAAGACTCCACTACATGCCGCCCAGCGGTAGGTCTCGCTGCTGGCGTAGTCTTAGCAAGAAAGCTCTCCACAATAAGGTCTCACTTTAGTACTCCTGCCTATATTGGAATGCTGAGGGAAATCATCGATGCCCTGATCTCATGCCTCAGTCCCTGCTAGAAGGTCTGGGCCCGGAAGAAGGGGTCTCGTACCATGTTTAAGGAATAGCGTGAGAGCTCGGTAAATCTCGCTGAGTACTGGGCTACCGTCATGCTGCCCTACCACAGATGTAGTAGCTACTGAATGTGCACAACATGGAGGGTGGCTGGTACAAACTCCAAGGGGAAGATGCTCTCGAATTACTACCAAAGAAGAGATTCCTCATTGTGCACCTGGAGCATCAGGCTCCACCATGTACCTGCTTCCGTGTGCAGGAGACTCACTGCAAGGATCACCATGAGGTCAACTGGTGTCCCCAATAATCTGAAAACTCATACAACAGCCTCCATCCAATCTTCGGCTTCCTGAAGGTCTGTCTCCCTGCGGAACCTGGGCGGTCTCTGATGCTAAAACTCATGCATTGAACTAAGGCGACATGCACTCTCAACGGCTGGGGCTGGTAGCATCGGTGGCTCGGCAGGTAGAGTTACAACTAGTGCCTCCGCTGTAATAGGGCCCTACACCGAGTCCTTGTCGCTCGGTGGGCTGTCCTCTCACGCAAAGCTTGAAACCCTCGCTGGCTACCATTGTGGGGCCATCCTGAAAAGATATAGGTGTGCCACGTTCAATACAGTATACCTGGTGAGATGACACAAATTAATCATAATGAAAACTCTGAAACACTAATGCAATCAATGTTTTCGTGCATTGAGTCGGAAATCAGAAGTCAGGGTCCTGGTGTATGGATACGCCGGCCGCCTCACAAACAGTGGACTCCATGGACTAATAACTACACTTAATACCCTTAACACTATTTGTTCACATAGAAGAAAGATCAGAGTGCTGAGTTCTACGGTAGAACCAAACTCCTCTGATACAAATTTGCCACGACCTGTCCTCGGAGCCCGTGTCGTGACTACCCCGTGCCCACCTTCCATAGGCCAGCGGCTGGCGACTAGCACGAAAGGCATAAATCTCGATAAAAGGGAATAAATTTCCTTTATAAAGTAAAAAACACCATAGCTTACACCAGATGAAGTAAACACTAAGTAAACTGAGTACAAAAGTAAGTGATGGAAAGTAGATGAGCCAAAATACAAACCTTACTGAATGTAAAGTACAAATGATATGAAAGTACAGAAACTGGAAAGTAAAGCAGCGAGTCTGAGTCGTCCTCTAGAAATCCCACCTGAAGGGTGGGTACAGATAGTCTCTTATGCTCCTCTACTCCAGCCGTCCGCTCCAAGCACATCCCGTCCAGTGATCCACCTCCACGTACCATCCATCTCCACGAGCTACCACCTCAATCTGCGTTGTCCATTGTCTGCATCCAACACAACGTAGTGTGGGCATATCCCGTGCAGGGGTGAGTATACGCTACTCAGTAGGGACCCCGAGACCCTGAAGGTCTCCCAAAATCCACGAAGGATAAACCAAAAATAAAATTTACAATCACGAAGTAACAACCAACTATACTTAGGTATATGCCCATACATATTCCTAAGTCATAAATTCCGGTTCAGCTTCTATAATAGAGCCCAAGTTTGATCTAGTCCACACAAGAAAGCACAATCCAATCCACACAGGATAACACAACCCAATCCACACAGGATAACAAAACAATCATATAGAAGATAGTGATTGAAATTCAAGACTCAGCTCATACATGTATACTTCTCCTTAAGGCGATAATGATGATCAGATGTAGCCACTTACTCATCTAAGCTGTTGGACCCACATAGGATACAAGACCAGCTAAGCTATCGGACCCACAAAGGATACAAGACCAGCTACTCTTTCGGACCCACGTAAGATACAAGTACATATTCAAGTACTTCCACACCCACATAGGATACAAGAATAGTAGTCAAGTACTACCGGACCCACATTGGATACAAGAACATTAGTCATCTCCGTCGAACCCACGAAGGATTCCAGTACGGTCGTCATCGCTCCCGAACCCACGGAGGATCCCAGTATAGTCGTCATCGTCGTCGCAGTCGCAGCCAACTCTAGGATTCCCACACACAGCATTCTCGATTCCAGGAGATTCCTCTCCACAATGCAAGGGGTTCGATACATCAATTGACACGAAGATAGGATTTTATGTATCCCAAAGTTCCATCTCATCAATAGAAACTCAACGCGACAGATAGAGCGTCAATCGGATGCTCGGTCTTAGAGTTATTGGCTATTTCGTCCTAGGGGCCCGGATGGTTTTTATGATAAAACCAACCTGGCCATACTCCAGATGCATTCAAACCTCAAACGAAGTAAGCTAAAAGAACTGTTTCACTAAGAGGAAACCAAAAAAGTCGACGGCACGTCAATCAGACGTACGGAGCTCATGTTATAAGCGTTTCCGCTCTAAGGGCCCAGTTTGTTTCATGTTCGAACCAACTCGACCGTACCCAAATTTCTCTGAAACCTTGTGTGTTATATACTGAAATGACTTTCTTGATCCAAGGATTGCTATGCAACTGATAGTGCATCGATCGGAGGTCTGTATCCCATGTTATGGGCGTTTGAACGGATCTGTCCGGAAACAGGGCGTTTGAGCAAGGTCCGACCCGGCCCAATACCCCTTGGGTCGGCCCAAACCAGGTCGAACCGACCCGAGTCCGGCCCGGTTTGGCGCGCCCCAGCCCGGCCCTGTGTGGGCGGCCCGGTTTGGCACGCCCCGGCCTGGCCCCGCACGGGCTGCCCGGCCCGGCGCAGGCGGCCCGACCCGTTGCGGCCGGTCCGGCCATGTGCGGGCAGCCACGCGCTGAGCGGACGCATAAGGGGGGAGGGTGCCGCGCCCTTTGAACTAAACGGCGTACCCCACGGGGTCTTCCCAGTCTATTGACCGGGGGTTTCAACCCCTGGTTTTCCGGGGTAGTGGCCGGCCTTTATGGCCTGCCATTCGGTTCATGAGGGACCCCGCGGGGGGTCCCACCTCTAGGGTGTGCCAGCGGACGGATCAGCCGGTCGCCACCTAGAATCACCACGGCCATGGGTCGCGGCTCTTGGCCGTCTGTCGCAGTGTGTCAGCGTCGCGCCCCTCCGCCGCGACCCACCCTAGCCGCGACGCTCATTAGTGTTCTGGCATGGCGCGATGGCACCGCACCCCTTCACCGCTACCCACTCTCGGCCGTGGCCTCCACAGGCTTCACCGACATGGCCCGATGACACCGCCCTCCTTCACCGCATCCCGCTCCAGCCATGGTTTCCATCATTCCCACGCGGTGCCGTTGTACCGGGCCGCCTCCATTCCAAGCCACGAAATACAACAACAATTGGGAGGAGGGTCAGGCGTGTTTGTGCGGTCCGACCTTCTCCCGTTATACCGATAGCAAGCGGCCAAGAATGAGTAATCACAACGAAAATTTAAGCACAAATTTAAATGATTAAATTAGAACTTAACCCCTACATCGAAGAAGTTTTCGATCGAAGATCGTCGCGGAAAACGACGTCGTGAGGTGAAGCTCCGTATATGATGACAAAGAATGTCTGTGGAGGAGCGGCATTTCCCTTCCTTTGACGTAGGAAGAAGATCAATAGAGGGCGCATCATCGTTCTTTGGGAAAGTCATCACACACCGGCTGTAGAGAGAAGAAGAGATGACACGTCGATCTCTCTTTGCAGTGACTGCGTTCTTCATCGAAGTCTTGGTGTTCTTCGCCAAGAAGATGAAGTTCTTCAGACATAGAGTTTTCTTCTCCCAATCGCCTTACACCACAAGCCAACCTAATAAAATAAGATCCCTCTCATTTTATTATCTTATGTCATGCCTTTCAAAATCACAAATTTCAAAATACACAACTCACTTAATTAAATTCAAGTCTATGCAATGAATAAATGTGGGGAGAGGGAAGGTGAAAATTTAATGGGAAGTTTTAAGGGTTACACACTTAAGAGGGAGATTAAAGGAGTTAGGGAATATTAGAAGATGGGGGCTCGTGTGGGCCCCACCGCCCTCATAACCTCACATGGGATGTTGGGTGGTTGTGGGTCCCACCAACAACTTTCCATGAGAGAATTAAACTACCATGGATAAAATAAATTTTCACACAATTTATTTTACCTAACATTTAATTCCCTAATTTTTAACAACTCCTCCTCAGCAAATGCAACTCCAGTAAAGGTCTTCATAAGCAATTAATAGTGCTACGGTTTCATCGGTGCCCTCAAATTTCAATTCTGAGCATCGGTTCAAAACATAGAAAAACCCGTTCGTTCGTTTACTGAACATACCCGAGCTAAACATAGGAAATTCATTCCGATCACACCGGGCCTTGAAATTAGGTGTCGTGAGAAGCTGCATACTCGTAAAATCCCAATGAATTTAAGAAAAAAAATTCTTTGAAATTTACATGTCTTTACTTGAGAATTTATGAGTAATGACTTTTCTACTAAAAAAAGTTTCAAAATCAGAATTTTGAAATTCTCCTCCATGATCACTATGAATAGTTATCAATGGATGATTTTTTCTCATTTTTAACTTGGGCTCTAAAAATTTTGAAATAAGAAAAAGCATCAGATTTCATTTCTAGAATATAGACCAACCTAAATATAGTGCAATCATCAACTAAGACAAATACATAATATTTGCCTCAAATTCTTCCAATTTCTATTGGACCAAAAAGATCCATATGCCCCAACTATAATGCATCAGTTGTTGAGACTTCACTAACTAATTTAAAACATGATTTAGGTTTATTTTCATATTTACAAGGATAAAAAACTTTTGAAAAATAAAATCTAAGATCCACCAGATCCTTAATGAGTATTTTCTTAGTGAGTTTTCAAAGGTTCCTAAGCTTATAGTGTCCCAACCTTTTATTCCATAAACAAGAATTATCTTCCATTTCAGTAAAAAACGTTGGTCTTGGATCCCACTATCTTCTATGTTTAGTGTGTATACATTCTCTTTCCTATGGGTAGAAAGAATAAAATCTTACTTTTAATTGTTTAGTAAACACTTATCATTCCTAAAATTCACAAGGTAACCTTCATTACATAACATACTTATGCTAATATGGTTGTGCTTAAGAACCATAATAAATAAAACATTTGAAATTAATGTTTTTTCAAGAAGAACAATGATTCTTATACCAATAATTTCCCCCAGATCATTATCTCCAAAAGTTAAATTTCCTACTTTCATCTTGAGAATATTTTCAAAGAAGTTTTTTTTACCCACCATGTGACGAGAAAATGAACTATCCATGTACCATGTATTTATGTTGGTACAATCATTACCTTCTAGAAAATAATAGTGTTAGACTCTCAGAACCCAAACTTTCTTATATCTGGAAACATCAGAATTCAATATTTTAGGAATCCACATTATCTTAGAAAAATAATATTTAAGAAAACATAAAGACTGTGTTTTTTTAAGGAACAATTTTTTATCCAATGCCCACCACACTGACACTTAGTGCATAAAGGAACAGTTTGAGGAACAAAATAATTATTACTAAGAATGGTTTTTGAATGAGTATAACAAAATCCAGAATTATTCCTTAGAGGCCGAATTAGGAAATACATCTTATCAATGTTTTCCTTACCTAAGGTAAAGTGTGACAAACACTTCCTCAAGGAAAATATTTTTTTCTTTATTTTAATAACTATTTTTATATTCTTAAAACAATAGTTTTAGAGCTAGAGTTAGTCACTAAAATATTTTTCTTAGAAGTTACTTATTCTAGATCATTATAAAGATTATCCTTCTCAGAATTATCTTTATTCTAGGGTTTTTGAAATACTTTCAAAAGCATAAATTTTCTTATCAAAATATTCAGAAAGATATAATACTTATTTAATAAGAATAGATACTCTAGAATTTTCATTATCAAGTTTTTTCATAACTTTAGAATTTTCATTCTCAAGAATATTTGAAAACCTAGACGCTTCTTCATAAGTTGGTAAAGTATTATCTTCATCAGAAGAATATTATTCATCCAAATATTCATAATATTTATTATCACTATAATTAGAATTCAAGGATAAATTGGTTACAGATTTAGGATTGTGTACCTAGGCTGTTAGAAAATTATTTTCAATGGGTAACTTGGAAATTAAACCAAGATTCTTATGACCAGAATATTCATACTCTAAGGATTCATCAGAAGAGTCTCTACCACTAGCACTCCAGCTGTCATTAGCTTTTAAAACTTTTTAGCTTTAACTTTGTAGTACTTCCTTCTATTCTTCTCCAAATGATTTTCCTTTATATCCTTTCTCTAATGCATTGGACAATCTGGCCTTATATTCCCTGATATTTTTCATTCATAACAAGTGACTTCAGCTTCCTTCTTGTATTTTATTTATTTCTTCTTATATCTACACTGAAAGTTTTTCTTCCCAACTATCTTGTTCATTCTTTTAGAAAGAGTAGATAGCTCATTTTCAGAATGTTCACTTTTACTTGATTCAGATAAAACCATGACTTTATTGGACTTCGATCTTGTAACTCTTTTAGGAGTCTTTGATTTAGTAGTATTAAAGGCTACACTTATATTGCCATTATTCTTTTTATTCAAATCAGCTTCTATTTTCATTCTTGTCTCATGTTAAAGAGTAGTTCCAAAAATCTCATCAAGAGTAATCTGATATACTTTCCTATTCTCATCAATAACTATTCTCTTAGATTCACACTCATTAGACTTGATATCTATAATCTTGTTCACAAGTTCCTCATCATATAAACCTTTCTCACCCATAGATTGTAAAATCATAAAATTATTCATAAACCTTTATTGTACATTTCACACTAGTTTTCCATAAATAAATATAAATACATGATATTCTTCTCTAAGCATAACTCTTCTAGTTTCTATCACTTTAGATGTACCAAAATGAGTAACCTCCAATTTATTCCAAAAAAAATTTGTAGGTTTATAAGAAAAAATATGACTATATATATTCCTGGTCATAGAATACAATAATTTATTGTGCACCTTGTAGTTTATTTGATATTCTGTCTTTTCATGATTAGTAAAAGTTTTGACTTCTTTATTAGGAATATTGTAATCTCTAGTAATAATAACAAAGTTCTCCCCTCTAGTATTAATAACAAAAATCATTATACAATCTCTCTAATATTCATAATCATTCCCATTTAATTTATGTGGTCTAGTAATATTAGGATTTTCAATCTAACAAACATTCATTCCTTTCATCTAAAAGAAAACATCTTTCTAAAAAAACTTATTAATAATAAAAGTTTTTAAACATGGATAAAAATCCAATGTAATGAAAATATATTCAGAACAATGAAAACATGAGCAAGAAAACATATATGTGAATATAAGTAATTCAGAGCTCTGATACCAATTGTAGGATCGAAATAATGAATGTATATGCTCAATATACAAGAGGGGGTGAATTATATCCTATAAATATTACTCTGAAACGTTTAAAGTTGATATAAAACATTCATTTTAACCTTAATAAAACTATGTTTAAAAACGTTTAACAAGGTAAATTCACAATACCTCTATGTTCTACCAACTTGATAAGTTATGGAAATATGGTTCCGGAAATGAATCTTAAGAAAAGTTTACAGTGGAAAAGATTCTACCTTAAATTGTATAGAATCTTATTAATCAGAGTTTACAAGTACAAGAAAGTATAAGATAGTTATACCTTCCTTATTAATAAAAATGCAGTAGAAAATAAAAAAGGAATAATACAAGTAACAAGTATGAAATCATTTATCCCAAAGAGTAGGGTATCCAAAAACCTTGGATAAAGGTCCCCTGATTTATACATTTAGTAAATTCTATCTTACCCGCACTAGGGTAATCCCTAAATAAGAATATTGAATTATTTCTTTCTATCCCCACATGCCCTCGAACTTCAAGGTAGTCGAAACCGCTGTCTTCATTGTCAAGGAAGTACTGGAACATTAAGGTAGTCAGAACCTCTTTCATCCTATCCCTGGAATTCCTCAATCTTCAAGGTAGTTGGCACCTCCGTCTTCCTTATCATGGAAGTCCTAAAACAATAAGGTAGTCAGCACCTCTTTATTCTTATCCCTGAAAGTCCTCGATTGTACAAAGGAACAATCAGAATCACATGAAGTAATCTGAACATGATGTTAAGTATGCTCAAAGAATGAGAGTTTATCTCTCTAGAAAGCACTTAAGCAGCATGAAATCTATAGAGTGATCAACCGATTCATCAAAGGTTTTGAGCTCGTTCAAATGAGATCTTATTTATAGACACTTCACAAATGGTCATCTCCCTCCTCCAATGATCATATTTTACCTTAAATCTCGGAGGTACCAATACATGTGTCACTCAAACAACGGTTAATTAGAAATACAATGTATGAAATCGTTTCATTACTATAACATGAGTAAGAAAAATATGGTTTCTTAACAAAATATATTTTTCAGAGTCTAGGGTAAAATAGTTCAGAGTGTAAACAAATAAATACATGGAGAATATAAATCCTAAAAGTAAAGATTCTTTTTTTAAAGGAATTTGGAACCTGATTTATATATATTTCTGAGTTTTAATTCCTATGAATTCGGAATCTAGATTCTAAGGAATTTAGTTTATAAATTCTGAGTAATTTAGAGACTGAATTATTTGGAATTCGGAGTCCCATTTCTGAGGAATTTATATTATGAAGTCTAAGGAATTCAGAGTCTAAATTATAATGAATTCAGAATCTGAATTCTAAGGAATTTGGAATCCGAATTTCAGAGAATTCGAAACATAAATTTTAGAAAATTTTGAATCTAAATTTCAAAAAATTCTGAACTTTAATTTTAGAGAATTCAGAATCTGAATTTCAGAGAATTCAGAACCTGAATTCATAGAATTAGGAAATTTAATTTGGAGAATTTAGAACCTAAATTCGTAATATAGAAATAGAATATTATATATCTAAGGATTTAAGATTATGATGTTTTAGATATTAAACAAAATTTTACACTTAGAAATAAAATGATTGAGATTTATAGAAACCATAATATGAACAATTAAAACAAAGGTAAGGAGAAAATTTCCATGAGGGATGGAATTTTTCATTATTATGATAAATCTTAGGGGAAATAAAATTTTCCTTGAGATAGAGTGTTTTTGATTTTTAAAACATAAAGGAATGGAAAAGTCATAATGAACCCTAATTGACTCAAAATTAACATCATATCATAAAAAATATTAAAATATATGTGGGAGGAACATCTAAAGTGAAATTTCCCTGGTTTAGGAAATACCTCAGGACATGGAGAATAAAAATCATAGAGGGAATATTATCTAAAAAATAAATATAGAGAAGGAATGTGACAAGTTTGAACAAAATTTCATTTTGGGCATTGTGAGACAAATAGGTTTTGTAGAATGGGTTTGTGACTTCTTTTTCCAAATTTTTAGTAACTTTGGATTTATATATTCTATTATGTGTTAGTGTATCAACATATTAAAACCAATGCATGGTTTTTGAAAAGAGAATCCTTTATCACTATATTAGTTCATTATCACTATATATTCCACAAATTCTACCTCTATAATTCCATGTTTTATGGGATTCCGAGCTACTTCATGGACCTGTATGGGTCTCTAAGGGTCTCCTATTTTCTTTTTATTATTGACATTATATTTTTTTCAATGTAAATATTACCTTAGTTAGGGAATTTAAGTCTATTATCATTGCCTATAATTTTTGTGATGGGTAGAAGGATAATATGAAAAATATATACTGTAACATATCTTTTATGATAATTCATCCAAGGTAGACCCTTATTGAGAAATGGATTGTTTTTTTAAATAAAATATTTCTATATATTATCTTAGTACCACTATTACTAGTGTCTAGATCAAAGCCCAACATTTTTTTAGTTTTTTAAAAAATATGTATTCCCACATTCCTAACATGAAGGGGTAATTACTATCTTTAAAAGGGATTATGGTTCAAATAAATAGTCTCTTTTCATCTATCTAAGTCTATAATCTATTGGATACTAGATTAACCAAAGTATTAATCATATTAATTTAAAAAATATTAGAAAAATTTATATTGGACTTGAACGGCTAGAGTTGTTTACACTAGGAGTTGTGGAATATTATACCTAAAACATACTAAAAAAGGGGGGACCAATATTTTGGATTTTCAAGAAAAAAAGGAGGACCTGTAAACTTAACTGGTTTGAGTCTTCAAGGTTTATGAGTGACTATAGACTTCTTTTAGTAGGTGGAATCATGGAAATCTATTGTACTTTCTCAAAATAGGTGGTTCTAACCATTCTTCCCAATAAAGTAATTTTATCGGTTTAATTATTATTTTTTAGAATAACTCATGATGGATTATCATGTGAAGATAAATTCTATTTTGGAATGAGAAAATGGCTATTTAGGTTTTATGTTTCCCTGGATGTCTTGATCCAAATATTTATTTAAATACCACTATCAAATTAGGTAGCCTCAATGACATGGTTCTAGATGATCTATAATGAAAGTTTATTTCTAACATTTCTATCAGTTATAATAGATAACATAATGTTTTTACATTAGTACACAAAGGAAAATTATCAAAGGAATTAACCCTCTACTTTAGGACCAACAAGAAGAGGACCCATGAGATGACATATTATAGGATGAGTTTATTGTAGAAAAATGATTTTTATCATATAGTGTATCCATTATGGTTTCTTCCTTATGGATCCTGATATCCAATGAAGCTATATTTCTTTGTAATCTATTTTCTAATTCTGTGAGTCACCCAATAGCGAGACAACTGATAAAATTTTCATCCAATACTGTTGGGCCTCACACCATGGGAATTTGTTCAGTGGGATAATTAACCTACCATATAAGTTTCCTATATTTGAAACTATCATGGAGACATAGCTATATGAAATCAATATAAATACATTTTAAGGATAGATAAAATTCCTCGTTATTTTTTTTGTATTGTTGGGATCTATGGTTTCAACACAATAAGAGTATGTTTAATTGGATTCATTATAGGATGCGGGATCTGAGAATTTATTCTTTTTGAGTCTTGAGAGAACAAAATGTATTATTGATGGAAAGGATTAAATATTCTTCCTAAACATCATGAGGATGGAGGCCCTGTGCATTATGTTCATGCCCAGATGATATCCCATAATAAGGTGGATTAAATAGTTCCCCGTCGATACTAATCTAAATTTCAATACTAAAAAATCATTTATCAACAACTAAAAAACCGATAGAGGGTTTTTCTAGAGTTGGAGTGGTTCAACCAAAGTTTCTTTCTAGGTTACCCTGGCTAACATATCATATCTCACAAATTTATCCAATGCTCTTCTTTAAGGGAATTCCATTTACAAGGATAAGGGCATCTCAATATCCTATATTAAGATAGATTCGATGCACATTGTTAACTACATCAAGAATCATTCCCACCCCCATAGGTCGATGGTGTATACCCTACAAAACTACTTATTCTTTTTTGAGGTTATCATGATCAAATATAATACTTATAAGGAGGTTAATGTGGTGGATGATTCATTGGCCTCCATGAGTCACTTCATAGATGGTGACCAAGTTAATTATTCACTTGATTCAGTACCAGTATATTATAAGAATATCAATCATGGGGATTATCTAAACCTATATCATTCCAATACTCTTGATTTTCTCCAATTTTACATTAATTTATGTTTTTATAAAAAATAAGAGTATTTAATTTCTATTAGACCCATTGGACGTGCGAAAACTACTGAGAAGGGGTGGGTGATTTTTTGTTCGATGCCGAAATTTACCTTTTCATATTTGAACATTCACTTTTTAGTTACCATAACTCATTTTTTAGTTTATTAAATTTAACTCATTTTATTGAAAAAGATACTCTCTTTAATTACAAAAAACATAAATCAACAATATAAATACTAAAATGTTTTATAAGGATCATCAAATCTTATAAGTGGAATGTTCATGGTGAGGTGTGGGTGAAATCACACCATTAATGGTTTATTTTTATCACTTTAACACCCTTGGTGTGAGGATATTTAACTGTACATACTTATAATGATCATATAACTCTTAACACCAACAACGAGTACAATCTCAATGCAATTCAATGATATAAATACATGATGTATTTGAAAATTTCAAAAGGATCGCCCAATGACACTATAATAGTGAGAATTTCTTCTTGTGAGTTCCATGGAAATGTATACTATTTTTTTATAATCATGAATGGTCAATGCTAATGCTCATTAATTTTATAGAATCAACATATGAATATGAGATTTTTAAAATTAGTAACTCAGTGTTGGAATGAGAATCACAATATATACAACTCATCACCATCATCCATATTTTTTTTATACTGTGTGTAGATATATTTTCTAAATGAGTGGCACACACTTTCAATCTCTATTCAGTAATAAAGTTGATATTTAGTCCTAAACATTGCATCTTAATTTACTCTTATCCTTATTTTTCTTATACATATGAATATATTCAAGGTGTTTGTCAGAAGATCAATACATCATCAATATATTTTAGGATCTTCTATACACTCAAGTGATGGAAGAGGATTTCATCTCCATTGATTAATGGAGCTCCATAGAAATATATATGTAGTGTATATAATTAGTATAACAACCCCATTTTTTCTTGTATAGATGTTGGTCTTCAATGTAATCACACACTCACACACACACACACAAACACCCCTCAATAATTATATAAATTTCCTTATTTTATTCTATAGAAATTACCTCCACTTAATTCATTCAAGAAAGTGGAAAAATAAAAGTGAAAAACTATTACCCCCCAAAGAAAATTATATTGGGCAATATCCATTTTTTGTGGGTCAATGAAACTTTTCCATATCAATACTGGATTATTAAGTGTCCTTTAGAAAAAATATTTAATAAAAAATTAGGCATTATTATTTCATATTATAATCACTAAAACATATTCCAAATTGAATTTCGTAACTTGGGTGATATTTTTTCCTCGTTCTATATATTTTGAATTGGTTCTATAATTTAGTCATAACATCACCTATATAGATTTTATAGATCTCATTCAAATTTTGTTATAAATATAAAAAACCATAATTATTTTTAAGAAAATATAGAATAAGAAATTATTATCTTCAAATATATCAATTAATTTGACTCATGTAAAATGTATCTTTACATAACACTACTATCAGACAACATCATGTTTTGGCCATAACATTTTATTCTTAACTCTAATCAACATGATACAAAACTACAAAAAAATTTAATTTGATGAATTAATAATCATAAGATTATCAGTATTACTTAATTTTACGTTTTAATTACCAAATATTCTATAGATAATATGATATTTATTCAATCCTTATTTAGAATAGAGTTTTCTAAACATCAACTTGGTTGAAAAATAACTTTAGAAACATTCATAAAACATGTTAGGAATATTTAAAATATATTATAAAACATTCATAATGTACCTTTATAATAAAAAATAAAGGTTAGATATGTTTCAATCCAATAGGATATTTCTTCTTTATTTTATCCTCTAGGTAATAACAGTCTCTGTTAAGAATCATACAAGAATGATATCTTTTTCATTTGACACTAGATTGTGATGATTCAGCTTGGTGAGTAACTCTTAATTAAATAGAGAAAAAAATATAGTTAATAAGTTAGGATTATTATTCTATACTAGACCCCAGGTGTCCCATAAAAAACATGATTTATGAGTTATCATAATGTGTGTTATCCACTCCCTTTTAAATAAATCATAAACTCTTTCCAACCAAGTATATCGAATATAATATATACAATTCAAATACATATTTTACATACTATTCCATGATTTTTCATACATTTTTGTATGTTTATTATAATATAAATGGATTCTTTTGGGGGGTTATGAAAAAAATTTATCTTTTAATCTTATTTTTTTGAAATATTTCTTTTTTGTTTTGGATGAGTTCTATAGGTTTTGGATGGTTTTAAATATTTTTTGGGCCTTTTAAGGGTTGATAGTTTGATCATGGTTTTCCCAAATATTGATGATTCTCTAGGAAACTATGAAAAAGAGGTCGTGGATAAAGGGGTAGCACAGGGTCAAGGACCATGGTTTGATAAATCGTGTTTCCTCACCTTGAAAACCAAATGGAATTATCAAGTTTCCAACAAAAAAATTAGAGTAAGGCTTAATATTCCATGTGACCAAATTATTCCACTTGTTTTAAAGCCTATATAGTGTGCATTGTTGTTGCATGTTTTGTCAAACCATGAAACCAAACCACGTACACATGAAATTAATTATCTTAATTCATTCTCAACTTCCATTAATGGTATTTTTGACCTATTATTATTTTTATAGGAATCCCTATCGATTAATAATACTCCTATCGCCTTCCCTAATAATTTCCTCTCTTCCAATGTAATATTTTGATAAACCCAAATGGGTTTAAGATTTATAATTGTGGTTTATAAGGCAAAACCCATTTTTCTTCAGGTTTCTTCTTTATCTACCTCTTTCCTCTTGAGAAAAATCATTTATCTGGGGTGTTTCTTCTATATCAATGTATTCCAATTCCATCAAATTCCATATTCTTTAATAATTGTTATAATGGTAGTAGATTCAATGTTTCAATAATATCCCATTGATTTGGAATATCACCACATGAATGATAGATGTTCATATGTAAGTTTCCCTAGATCGATCATCAATAGACTCTATTCTTCTTGAATCTCTCCAAGTATCACTTTTCAATTGTTGTATTTTTGATGGATCAGTTTTTTTGGATAGGCCAAAGGTTATCTAATTTAATTGCTATGGAATCTAAAATCAATTAAAGAATCAAAAATAGATCCAATGAATTGATGTCCTCTTCTTTTGAATGTATCAAAACTAGTTCTGTTGATAGAATTCTTGAGGTATGTTATTCTAGAACTACCTTCATTTCATGTAATATTATTGGGTTTATTTTATAAAACCTCTTTAACTATGAAAGATAAATAGAGATAATCATCAATAGTATGTGTTCTTGTTGAAGTTAGTGAGAGAATATGGTTAGGAATACAAAACCACTGACAAACGTTGCCATTGAAGCCAACTACCTTGAGGCGGGATGTTCTATACAATTTGAGACCCTTTTAAACTCTTTTAGAATTTTTTTCTTACTGTGATGGAATATATTGTTTCCCATGATTGATAATGATTTCTTATGGGTGTGTGTAGCACATGATACCCATATATGATTCTCAATTAAATGATTATTTCTAGAGTATATATTTTTTTTCAATTCTTAATATTGATAACATGTTTTTATATGTTTCTACTTTATCCTCATATTGATGTTCTATCCATGTATCATTAAACTATACCATATTGGATGTATTTACCATGACATAGAGATATTTTCATGGTATTCATAATTGGTGTTCCATCATGGTATGATTTCCCTATATAGCGGGAGTGTGAACAACATGTAGTGATGATGATGGTGGACCCAATAATAGGGTCAGATATTGACATCCTTATATCATGGAGAAAACTCGTTTTTTAGGATATCAAGTAACATTCAAGAATATGATACCGTGTGGATACCATTTAGAATGATCTATTGAGGTCTTGAGGATATAGTTCTTGATATTTTCTAACATCGTTGATCATCCCTCCTGCATGGAGCTGAAGTATATATTGATGTATCTCACAGTGTCTTGGTTAGCACATGGATTCTTGGAATGTTATTATTTATTTTAGCATGAAAACTATTTTTATCATGGAATACACTTATTATACATGTGAAAACTTGTTAAGGTCACATTGGAGGATTCTAAACTAGGTTTTATTAATCACACCTTGAAGGGTAATCTCGATGTGTTTGAAAAAATCATGTATAAGGATCTAGAAAAGGGAATGGGGCTTGCGAAAAATGGTTGAGTTAAGGAACATGGATCTAGTAGAGTAAATGAAATGGACTTTAGATACTTTTTTTTGGTGTTTCTCTATTTAATTATACAATGGTTTGGATTTCCACTCTGGGATTCCATTTATTCATTTGTATAACAAGTGTTCCATTTGATATTATATTATTCTACTTAAATTACACTAATTTGTTTTATATTTTATTCATATTATTGGTGAAAGAATATTATACAGATGGTATATTTTCTCCACTAATGAAGGAAAGACAATCATTGTTAGTCAGAAGTATATTTTGTAGAGGGAAGAATGCAAGAGGTCATGTGACTTTTGATCCTGGAATAAGTGGTTCTAGTCAAGGTTTTACAAAATTATATTAGAGAAAAGTTTTAACTTTTCTTGTTAACCAACATTGGACATAGTATAAATGAGGTAGGCTGTGTGGGACTTAGGAAGGGGGTTTCCATGTACCTAGCTAGCTCATGTGTATTGGGCATCTAATTTTCCATTGATGGGATTTTTTTACCGTTTTATGTAATTTGGATGGATCATGCATCATGATTAGGAATGTAGGGTCACATTCTATTATATACACTTTTTGTGTGTTGAATACTTGTTATTTAATTTAATTTTGTGACTATGTTATCTATTTATAATATAATTATATTCTTTTATTGAGTGATATATCTATTTTATAGTATGTTATGATATATCTATTGGCATTAACTAATTGATCCTAAGCAAGCAATTATTTTTTAATATATACGTGACTCTGACAAGCATTTAGGGATGGAGACCATGGATAATAATAGGGTGTGTATTGTTTGTGTTATTGGTATTATCATAGGAGAAACATAATGTGATCCTATGGACTAATTATGATATATTCTAAAATTTTCATTTCTTCCTAAATGTATCATTCACATTTTAGAATATGTAACCCCATAGTAGACTAATAGGACAACCATCTGATGTGGTCTAGGATGATTCCAGTTGGTAGGATGCCCCTATTCTACTAGCTAATATGTTGGAGTGTGAAATTTATATTGCTCTCGAACCTACTCTAGTGGTGTAGGTAATGATCCCATACTATCTTGTATTACTTCATCTTCTTCCTACCAAGGACAGAGGGGAATCAAGGTCCGTGGTGGACTATGCCAGAGACTTCCACCACTAGAACCCACCAGCCTTTCATGAAACTAGATAGTTTTATGAATCAGAGGACTAGATAGAAATCATCAAGGGTATATTTTTACTGTAATGAGGCTCATAATGATTGAAACATGAATCTGGTTTCATTCAGGCTACTGGGACCCACCATGACTTTTGGGGATGTGACGTGACAAGCTGGTTTACATGACGGTATCACTTGGGAGTCATTCTAGGGTCTTTTCGTTGAGTAATTCCTTATTGAGATGATAAATCATGATCAATAATATGAGTTAATGGATCTAGATAAGTTTATTAGTATACATGTATACCAGAGTATGAATTCATCAGCCTTATCACGAGGAGTTCCATGGTACATCAATTGTTGGAAGATTGATCATTTTTTATTTTCTTTAATCAAAACCTCGGACCAAGTATTGATATTTTTGAAAGGTGGGGAATATCCAATGGTTTTTATCCACGTATTCAAGGAAAAGGTTTTATAGGGGTGAATCACATGCTTGATATATGGACTAGGGATCCAATCATGGTCCTCAATCCTAGGTTCTTATGGTTATGATTAAAAAATTCTATCCATCTATAGGATATGGTCATGGATCTAATCTAAGAAAAGTCTATACAGTATATTAGACTAAAAAATATAGTGGTGAGGTAACATCTATTATTTTAGGTACAATATTTGTCACTTCTATATTTTATGAATCTTTTTTAATATAGGTTTTTCACATTCATTTATATCTACAATACTTATTACTAAACTTGATATACCAGTAATTTTTTTATTGAGTTACTTTCCCTTGATACTCCATTTCAAATGAAGGTGGACTATATTTAGTGATTCCCAGATAGTCTTATAGTCCTTTTCATTGGTCATGTATGTTACTTCATTATTCTATATATGAAAATCATCTTTGTGATTCTTGACATGGACTGGATGATAGATTCTGAGATCACATTGATTACTACAAACAATAAGTATCATTTACAACAACCAAGTTGGATAAGTTCGTGATGACTAGAGAATGGGAGTTGGTATTAGGTGGATTTGGTGTATACATGCTCCAACATGGGATGATAACATCATATATTACAGGAATGGATTGTTTAGTAGTATATGTAGAATCCCATTCATCTTTTCCTCCAATTGTGGATATCTATCTAGAATCATTTTGGATGACTACACAGATCATCTATCAGTTAGATAAGTTTTGTTTGTTATATAACTTATTCGAGGTGAATATACCATTTCATTACCCCCTTATCGTATGGTATCATCCGAGTTAGAGGAGATCATGGTACATTTCAAGGTCATGGAAGAATTTTTTGTTATCAACCATGTACTTTAGAATTGAGTGAACCTATTTTGTTCACTAATAAGGTGTATGGTAGTATTTATCTCTATGTAGATTTCCATAAGATAAATCAAGTGATATTGAAGAATAGGTATCTTTTTACCCAGGATTGATGATCTCTATGATTAGTTGGGGGGAGCTATTCTGGTTCTATAATATTCTTCTTCAACCGGGATATTACCATTTGTGGTTTAGGGAGGAAAGCATTCCAAAGATGGTGTTTCAGAGAATCTATGTGATATAAGAGTAATTGATGACTCTATTTTGATTGAATAATGTTTGAAATATGTTTATGGATCTAGTAAACAAGATATTCTTCCCATATATTGACCCATTCATCATGGTGATCATTAATGACATCCTCCTCTACTCATTGGGAAACATAACAGACATCACAAGTTATCTCGGAGTACACATCAATCAATCTTTCTTTATTACAATTTTTCAAAGTGTCACTTTTAGATTTAGGAGGTGAAATTCCTGGGGAACATTTTTTAATGATTGGTATCTCTATGGACCTATATAATGTTGAGGTGGTAATGGGCTCGAAACATCATCAGAATATGTTTTTTTATCAAGAACATTCTATGTTTATTTATATATTATTATCATTTTATCCATGAATTTTACCATTTATCATCACCCAAAATTGTGATAACAAATAAGGATGTAATTTTTGAGTGGATGGACTAGTGTGAAGAGTCTTTAATTGATCTAAATTGGAGGTTTACTATAAATCCTGTGTTGATCCTTCCTAATCATGGGATTAGTTATGTCATGTATTGTGATGAATCACGAATAGGGTTAGGATAAGTTATGATACAAAGGGAGAGGGTAGTAGCTTTTGGTCCATGTTATATATGACTCCATGAGCATGAATATCCTACCAATGACTTAGAGAAATTAGTTGTGATACACAATTTGAAGTGTTAGAGACACTATCTCTTGGGGAGAGATTTTTTATCTAGAGATACCACATGTTCCTCTAGTATATATTCCCATTGTGGGACTAAAACTTGAGTCATATGTTCTATGTGTAGTATCTATATATGTTTAAATTTTAGATGGAATATTCTATATTTAACCATAATTTTTTAGCAGATGATATTAACTATAAGATGTAGATAGATATGGAGTTTGGTGAATGGACTTTGAATGAACAATGATGCTAGATGAACTTGTTGGATGATTGGAATATGGATGCTTCTGAGGACTAGTAATTGAGGAAATATTCCTCATTGATGCCCTAAAATTATTTTGTATATCGGGAAAAGGATATATAAGATATTAACCTATATCTTTCAATGATGTTGGAATTTTTAGATATTTTTGACAAATATCCAAGTGGTCGTTGGATAGTGATGATGAGATCTTTATATACGATATATTTGTACTCTTGGATTCCATATTGGAATAGATAATGAGATACTTTTATACCACTAAGTGGGTATTACATCCTAGATCAACAATGATGTACCATGAATTCATGAGGCAATTCTAGTGGCTATGAATGAAGAGGGGAACTGATGGACGTTTTTCCTTAATTCCTTACTTTTTAGAGGATAAAGTTCAATAACCTACATCCTTCTGGGTTTATCTTAAAACATATTATTATGATGTTTATGTGGGACAACATAATAATGTAATTTGTGATAGTGGTTTCTTGACCCTGATGATCCATGATATTATCTATGTGATTGTTGATCAACTAATATATTTTTCATTTATTACCAATTGGGGAGACTAACACTATAATTGATCTAAGAAATATATATGTTTTAAAGATAATAAACATTAATGGAGTTTTATTATGTATCATTTATAATATAAAAACATATTTTACATCAAAAAATTTCAAAGGATTATAGAATTCATTTGAGACTCAGTTGAGATTGAGCACAATGTATCATCCTAAAATAGGTGGATAATCAGAACAAACAATCTGTATATTATAGGATATGTTTCCATCTTATGTCCAATAATTTATAATATCTTGGGATGATAACCTAATCTAATTTAGTTAAAATTAAAATATATTTGTTAGGATTCAATTTAGATGGCACGTTATGAGGATCTCTATGGTAGTCCATTTCATTAGCCACTTTGTTGGCATAAAGCGGGTGAGGAAATAGTTATGTGGCCCATTATGGTATAAGAGTCATCTGAGAGAGTGCATAGGATTTAGAATAGGTTGATCATGGAATATAGTAGGAATAATTCTTATGTAAACCACATGAGTAGACCATTGAAATTTTCTATAGGAAACCAATTTTTTTAGAGAGACTCCCCAATTATGGAATTGATATTTAAGGAACATAAGGAAGTTAGCACCACACTATGATGAACACTTCAATATATCCAAATAGATTATAATCGTATTACCTTTTGGATTTCCTTTTCTATACTGATGTATATATTAATTATTTAATGAACCTTATATCATTAGCTACATTCCTTATCCCACACATTTTATCAACTACGAAGATGTTGAGTTGGATCTTGATACATCATATGTGAAACAACTACTATAGATTATAGAATGGTAAAATAAAGTTCTATGAGGGATGATGGTTCCACTTTTCTAGATCCTATAGTTTCATGGTTGATTCTAGGAGGAGACTTGGGAGTGGGATTCATATATTCACGATGAATGGTTTTTGTTGTTTGAGAAAGATGCTAAGAGATTATTCTTAAGGATGAGAAATAATAATAGGGGAAGAATATAGAATCCTCGGATTTTTGGTTCCATTAGGATATAATTTTAGATAGTAATATTAATTTTTTGGTCTATTATTTGTTTAGGATGTGTTTTGACGTTTTTAGGTGGTTTTTGAAGTGTTTTGAGGGACATTTTAATGTTCTAGTGTTTGGTAATGTTTTAACCAAACCACATAGATTCTCCAAGAAACCATGTAAGTAGAAGAAATGGCTCAAGGGGTGGTTCACTAATAAAGAACATGATTTTAAAAACAATTTTTACTCACCTATACAACTATGTGGCTAGAACCAATGGTAAACAACACAGTTGTCAAATGGTTTAACAAACCACATGAAGAAACTGCATAACATGTCTAGTAGCAGAGAAAGGGCACATAGTTGGTGCTTGGTTTGTTTAACCATGTTTAAAAATCATGACCACTTAAAATTAATGATCTTAATTAATATTTAATGGAACTTTGTGGTCAAATATGACCCATTATTATTTTTATAAGAATTTATCTCATATTTGAGGGTCCTCTTGCCTTTCTTGATGATTCCCTCTCCTATAATGGTAAATTTTTAGAACATCCTTATGGGTTGAATATTTAGAATCTAGGTATGAGATTGAAAACCATGAGTTATTCTAGCTTTGTATTGATATACTTATTTCATCTTGAGATGACTTATTGAACCTGTATGTAATTTCATAATCTTTGGATTCCAATTCCATGTAATTATCTATTCCTAAATCAGTGCCATGAAGGTTGTTGATTCAACATGTCAATGAAAACCCTTTGAAAGGAACGTGATCCCTTATTAATGGTGTATTTTTTCAGGTAAGTTAATAAAAATATATAATCATGAGACACTATTCTAATTAAATTTCATCTTAGATAGATTTTCTGTTGATTGATTATTATTATTGTATAGATGTTTTTTGTCTACACTCAAGGTTATATTTTAGTATTGGAAATGAATTCATTATTTTTTATCAAATAAATAATGAATATGATGATTTGATATCCTCTTCTTTAACATATCTCAAAACTATTTCTATTGACTGGCTCTACGAGGTCTGTTATTCAAGAATAACTGTAACACCCCGAGATTTTGTGAAAAATATTCTTTTTAATTTCATTAATATCTTGTGTTGTACACTACACCAAAAGGATCTTTCACAATACGCATCCATGACTTGCCTTTCATTACACATAATCACGACCTTCCTCGATAGCATGTGTAGTACGCAATACTGAGTTTCACTAAACGAGATATTATTATAATATTATTATGAACTAGCCGTTTTGAATAGTAATACCCGCTTTATGAAATTTTATAAATTTCATCTTTCAAAATGGACTTCATTTTTGGATTCTTAATATCAAAATTATCTTAGGGTGAAATTTTGGTACTTTTCGGATAACTTTCATATTCTGATGAATAGTGAAAATTACTAAATTTTAATTATAAAAATATTTTTTTAATCAAAGTAATTAATAGTGATAAATTATTAATTTGAGTGGTTTTAAAGTATATTTAGAATATATTTTTACAATTTAATACAATTTTGTTCATTGGATGTAATTTCAAATTTAAACCAGACATAAACAAGTGTCAATATTTTGATAGTTATTATCTCTTAAAAACACGCTATTTGTCTTGACGACATGAATTAATTTTTAAATTAGTTAATTTAAATGATATTTTTTGAATTTGGTAAAATAAACATCATTTTTTATTTCATAATATCAAATATATCTTAGGCCAAATTTTTGGAATTTTTCTGGAAACTTTCATTTTTTGATGAATAGTGAAACCACTAAGTGGTAGTTAAAAAAACTGAATTTTTTCATAAAACTTAATTTTACCACTTCTGTGAGTGGAATTATGAAAATCCAAGAGACACGGTTAATATCAAGGACTAAAATGTGGTTCAATGAGATGAAAATAATTTTTGGTGAATTGTAACTTTTTACTTTTTTTTACCACGGTTAAAAGTAAATAGGTTAGTTAAGGGTAAATATGATATTATTATTACCCTAACACATGTCCTTATTATATTGGATAAGTTAAATTCCACCCAAAACAACCTTAGGAATAAAATATGACCATTCAGGCCCACTTGGATAAGATTAGGACATTTATTATCAATTTATTTAAAGAAGGGTTAAAATAGTTTAATAACTAAATAATTTTTAATATAGGATTATACATAAGATAAATTCTACTATAAATATTCAATTAAAATATAAAACGATTTCCTACATAATGGTATTTTAGTTGTTATTTTTAGACTTAAAATAATTGAATTTATTTATGATACCATGATGATGCAGTTATTATATTATTAATGAAATATTGACATAATTGATGTTATAAATACCCAAATAAATGTAATTTGAGACGTTTTATGAATTAAAATAATTTTATATATTAATATGATATGTTATTATTGATTTAATTAAATGTTTTAGAACTGATAATTCTATTATGATTTTCACAAAAATCAATTACCAAATAGTGTCAAAATTGACATAAAATAGAATTTAAAACAAATACTATATTATTAATTGTTATTTTATTCCTAAAAATATAAGGTTCGACCAAATGACATAGATAAGGTTATATATATTAATAATAAACAACTTGGGGTTATTTTGGCTTGATATAGTATGTTTATTAACCATATAGTGTAAGAAGTCAGGAAGACACAGTTAAAGTTAAATTATCTAACTTAAAGTTAAATCTAAATGATAAGGTTAAAATTGATACCTAAACTTTTCTAAATTATATTTTATGAGATGATTTCGACCCATCCCCACCTTATATTCGCAATATATCAATTTGGATCTATTAAAAACTGAATTTGACATTATAATAAAATAATATTTTTAGTTATTCCAAAGGTGCCCCTCTCCTCCCTTATAAAAGGGTATCTCCTCCCTCTCTTGCTCACACCACTTTGAGCCTTCAAGCTCTGCAAACCCCTGCCAAATTCTCTTATCCACTTCCCTAGAAACATCATAGAGGTCCTGGTCTTCTTCAAAGACATATTTTACTACCCTAAGAGGAGGTCTCAAAGAGGCTCTTCAAAGAAGAGGTAATGTCTGTTACCGATTCATTCAACTTTATTTCTTCATCCACTTAATCTTTATTAGTTATTTAATTATAAGGTAATAACATCAGTATCACTCATATACTGATATGTTATTATATGTATTAAAAAACCATATTTCACCATCTATCCATCCTACGGAAAATGAAATCACCGCGTGTGTGTATGTACGGAATACCGTCTCCATGCCGTGGTGTAATCTAATTTCCACCACCAAATTACATGGATGGGTATAATGGTGAAAGTAATGAATATATATGATTATTGTAAATTTATATTGATTCTTTAATATTATACATACACTTTAATACAATTCCACGATCATGGGAATGATATCATCGCTCGTGCGTACGTACGGAATACCGTCTCCACGACGCGATGAGATTCACCTTCCATGTTAACCGTTCAAGAATGATTATAAAGTATATATAATAAGTAATCATGAACTATATGACATAATAATGACACTGGATTTATGTATATATATATATATTTATGTCATCTAATTAATTCAATTCAATTCAATAAGGAAACGAAAACAGCGTTCATTCGTACGTACGGCCGACCGTCTCCATGAACGGTGTATTTCATTCCATTTATTAATCCATTATATATATTATGAATATATACTATATATAAATCATGTTTTACATTCTGGATGTATGTAATCATTTTCTAAGTAATCATATGAATAATTACAAGTTAAAACATGAACGACAAATGAAACGATTTTACCCAAAACGCTACTTTAACCTGAATTTACAAAATAACGGGTAATATAAAGTCATAAGTGAACCATATATGATATAATATAAATGAATATTATTTTTTAATAAGTTAATGACATTATTTAAATCATTATACAGGAGTTTTGGATATGTACGAAGCATATCATACCTAAGGTAAGGGAAAATATCACAATCTCATTTTTATCCGAGATTGTTTATACTTTGGTATTTACTGGGGTGTATTTTATCATACACATCCATGTTTCCTCAATATGTAATATTATTTCCATCCACCTAAAATTTTTTAAATCCAATTTTACCCTTCGGTGAGTTTTTAGTAAAATATATGAAAGGAATCTTTTGTCATTTTTCGTACGAGGTACTTTTTGACTTTTCCGAAAAAATTATGGGAAGAATTTTTTTTAACATATACACCATGAATGGATTTTTAAAAAATTATTTCCAAGAATCTTACATTACTAGCTTCCATGTTTATTTTTAATCAAATTCTTTTAGTTTTAAATTGTATGACATGTTAAGAAAGGAAAATATTTTTAAAGTAGAAAGGATATTTTCCTCAAGAATGGAGTTCAAGGGTTTTATAAAAATTATTTTCCATCTAAGATAATATAGGTTTCTATTTATATCCCTATTATTACATTGATTTGATTATGTTGTGATGGAATTATTTTTATGAATTCCTTTATCTTATATGAATTGTTTTATGATGTCATGTTGTTTAAGAATCCCATTTTTATTAACTGGGTTATGCAATGATGTATGATTTATGATTTTGTGGCACACATATGAATGGTATCATTATGAGATGGGTGGGACCTATATCTCCCTCCACTGCATAGGGTAAAGATTTTATATCTCATGAGATAGACATGGATGGAACAGTAAGTTAATCCGGTTCAGTGTTACAGGACTGAAACGAGGAGTGAACTCGATTCAGAATGGGACTTTGTCCACTAAGATGGTATTGGAAGTAATGCCTTGGATACTATGGAAATAATTACATGTGATTAATAGATGCCACAATTAAATGTTTTATTCCCATGCTATTTTATCATGTTTTATGTTCCATTATGATCTATTCCTTATGTACTTCCATGTTTATGTCGTTGCTCAAGATTTTGATGTTTAAACATTATGTTCATGTTTTTAAGTTAAAATGTATATGGTATGTTTTATTTTATCCATGCTTACCCTTACTGAGCATTTGATCTCACCCTTTTATGTTTTATTTTTCCCCAGGATTAAAAGAAAGGTTTTAGGTAAGGAAACAAAAAGTGGAAGATCTTTATGGGAGATGTTGAAGATCTTTCACCATGATTAGAAGATTACGATCCAAGTTTCCAAAGACACTAAACTATTACGATCCATGTGTTTCTATTTTTGTTATGTATTAAGTATTCCAAAAAAGTAATGTAATATCTATGTATGTCAAGCTTCAGGTCTCTACAGTTGGTATCAGAGGAAAGGTTTAGTCAACCATTGGAAACTAGGATGTGAAAATGTTAGTGAGATCCGTAGAGATATTTCTATGGTATTTCTAGGGATGTCCCTAAAGATAAGTATAAATATGGGATATAGTCCTAGAAATACGGTAATGATATTAGAATTTAACCTAAGATTTTAGATATTGACGGTACTACACCTTTACTATGTTGTTTTCCCTAGCATGATTTTTGCCTCTCATAGAATATTTTTTGTGTTTTAGTCAAATGCAGGGAACCAGAAGGAATTTGGTTAACATTGAATCCAATGGACAAAATGGGTACTATGAGCAACAAAATTGTGTAATGACAAGAGAGAAAGATATTGTGATTATGCCGAATCAGTCATCACGATATATGATTAACAAGGTAAAATTTAGTGGTATGCCTAATTCATCAAATAAAGGGAAGGTAGACTTTTATGCATGTTCGCATGTTGAGGAGCATAAAGAAAGAAAGATTGATATTTATAAATAAGGGAATAAGAACCTTGAGGAATACTTCAAATGGAGGGGAAGATGTTATCTGTGTGGAGAAAAGGGTCATAGAGTGACAGACTGTTATGGAGTTCAATGTATTATTTGTGGAGAACATGGGCATTACCCAACTCAATTACCTGACCTAAAAAGGTACATTTAAATCAAGGAAAGACTTATTTCAAGACAATCATTTAAGATAATGGACTGAAGAGTTTCTGTATTGGTATCCAAGAATAATGTTGTTGAGGTACTTTTATGGTGTATAAGAATATTTTTTGTATTAGTCTATTGTGGTTTTCAATAATTTTATGGTACCGGTAACCATGAAAAGTGATTCAAATATTTTGGAAAGTAGATGATATGCGCATAAGGAAGGGATAAAGAGAAAATTAAATGTTTTACAGTATTCATGAGCTCATGACTGATATAAGGACCAAGTGATATCATGGTTTGAGTATATATAATTTTGAGGATTTGGGTATGTGGAAAGTGTTAACTTTTAACTGAATTCATGTTTTCACTAAGGTTTAATGGGTATTCATCCTTCAAGTGAATACATGATTAAGGTATTCACATGTTTGAAATTTGACCAACAAGATATATCTTATGATATATGGGGGATAAGTGATGGCATTCACGTGATTGTTATGTGAAATTTCAAGAAATCATTTTCTTTATACTATGAGCTTGGACCGAAGTATTTTAGATAAACCTAAATATTGGAATGGATTATGTTGGGCATAAGTTTGTATTCTTTAAGGATAGAACTTTTTTCGATATTATTGATGGGATGTTATAGTAATGTAGTTTTAGAAGAAAGGACAACCTGCAGGACAAGCGACAACCCAGCACGTCGGACAAGGCTATGGGAATCGAACCCACAACCAAAGTGTGACTGGCCTTTATCACCTACCACTGGCCTAGAAGAAGTCCTTGGTTAGTAGAAACTAGTTTTATTTTATTACGTGGTATGATATATGAAGTATAAGTTCATTTTTGGAATCGTATACGATTAACCTCACCATAGATGAACTTATGTATTTTTGATAACTTTTCTAACCTTTTGTTTGAAACAGATGGAATGACCCATAATTCTATCACATGATCTGCTAACACTTCACGAATGACAAATTCAACATCATTTCTTTAAGAGATGAAGTGGAAATTGTCCAATGAACGACCAACGGTGATATTGTACCAAAATCAAGAATGTATTTCTTCTAATTCCAATTTCATCAACATTAGGGAAATGATCTTGAAAACCAAAAATGTTGTCCTAGTGCTCTTATATCTGATGAATCAGATGGTACCTTAGATCATCAAAAATTTATGGATTTTTTATTGTTGGATTTTTCATAGCCATGTTCTCTACCACTCTCCATCAGAACATGATGGTTAGATTTTTCTTCCATATCCATATTTTCACCTATGTTCTCCTCCGTGGAAACCTAGTGATGAGTTAGTTTGGGTAATCGTTACGTTTCATACTTTAGTTTTTAATGCCAAGTTTTGGAATTCCTTTTTATGAATTGGGTTTCTATTAATGAAACTGTCGAGTAGTAAACCATTTATAACCCCGACGAATTTCGAAGGCGAAATTCATTTTAAGAGGGGTAGAATGTAACACCACGAGATTTTATGAAAAATATTCTTTTAAATTTCATTAATGTCTTGTGTTGTATGCTACACAAAAAGAATCTTGAAGAACACGCATCCCTGACTTGCCTTGAATTACACGCAATCACGACCTTCCTCGATAGCGTGTGTAGTACGCAATACCGAGTTTCACTAAATGAGATATTATTATAATATTATTATGAACTAGCCGTTATGAATAGTAATACCCACATTTTGAAATTTTATAAAATTAATATTTCAAAATGGACTTCATTTTTGGATTCGGAATATCTAAATTAGCTTAGGGTGAAATTTTGGTACTTTTCGGATAACTTTCATTTTCTGATGAATAGTGAAAATTATTAAATTTTAATTAAAAAAACTTTTTTAATCGAAATACTTAATAGTGATAAATTTTTAATTTGAGTGGTTTTAAAGTTTATTTAAGAATATATTTTTACAATTTAATACAATTTTGTTCATTGGATGTAATTTCACAATTAAACCAGACATAAACAAGTGTCAATCTTTTGATAGTCATTATCTCTTTAAAACACGCTATTTGTCTTGACGACAGAAATTAATTTTTAAATTAGTTAATGTAACTTATATGTTTTGAATTTGGTAAAATAAACATCATTTTTGAATTCATAATATCAAATATAGATTAGGCCTAATTTTTGGTATTTTTTATGGAAACTTTCATTTTTTGATGAATAGTGAAACCACTAAGTGGTAGTAAAAAAAACTGATTTTTTTCATAAAACTTAATTTTACCACTTCTGTGAGTGGAATTTCGAAAATCTGAGAGACATGGTTAATATCAAGGACTAAAATGTGGTTCAATGAGATTAAAATAATTTTTGGTGAATAGTAACTTTTTACTTTTTTTTACCATAGTTAAAAGTAAATATGGTAGTTAAGGGTAAAAATGATTTTATTATTACCCTAACACATGTCCTGATTCTATTGGATAAGTGTAATTCAACCAAAAAAACATTAGGAATAAAATATGACCATTTAGGCCCACTTGGATTAGATTAGGACATTTATTATCAATTTATTTAAAGAAGGTTTAAAATAGTTTAATAACTAATGAATTTTTAATATTGGGTTATACAAAAAATAAATTTGACTATAAATATTCAATATAAAGATAAAACGATTTCCTACATAATGGTATTTTATTTGTAATTTTTAGACTTAAAATAATTTAATTTTTTTATGATACAATGATGATGCAGTAATTATCTTATTAATCAAATATTGACATAATTGATGTTATAAATACCCAAATAAATGTAATTTGTGACTTTTTATGAATTCAAATAATTTTATATGTTAATATGACATGTTAGTATTGATTTAATTAAATGTTTTTGAACTGATCATTCTGTTATGATTTTCAAAAAAATCAATTACCAAATACTGTCAAAATTGACATAAAATAGTTTTTATAAAAAATACTATATTATTAATTGTTATTTTATACCAAAAAATATAAATATCTGCCAAATGACTTATATAATGTTATATATATTCATAATAAACAACTTGGGGTTCGTTTGGCTTGATATAGTAAGTTTATTAACCTTATAGTGTAAGCAAACAAGAAGACACGGTAAAAGTTAAATTATCTAACATAAAGTTAAATCTAAATGATAAGGTTAAAATTGATACATAAACTTGTCTAAATTCTATTGGATGAGAGTATTTCAACCCATACCCACCTTAGCTTCTAATTATATCAATTTCGAGCTATTAAATACCGAATTTGTCTTTATAATAAAATAATATTTTTAGTTATTCCGAAGGTGCCCCTCTCCTCCTTTATAAAAGGGCACCTCCTCCCTCTCTTCCTCACACCACTTTGAGCCTTCAAGATCTGCTAAACCCTGCCAAAATCTCTTCTCAACTTCCCTAGAAACATCCTAGAGGTCCTGGTCTTCTTCAAATACCAATTTTACTACCCTAAGTGGAGGTCTCAAAGAGGCGGTTCAAAGAAGAGGTAACGTCTGTTACTGATTCTTTTAACTTTATTTCTTCTTCCACTTCTTATTTTTTAGTTGTTTCATTATGAGGTAATAAAATCAGTATCACTAATATACTGATATGTTATTATAAGTATTAAACAACCATATTTTACCATCTATCCATCCTACGAAAAATGAAATAACTGCGCGTGCGTACGTACGGAATACCGTCTCCACGCCGTGGTGTAATCTAATTACCACCACCACCTTACATGGATGGGTATAATGGTGAAAGTAATGAATATATATGATTATTTTAAAGTGAAATTGATTCTTTAATATTATACATAAACTTTAATACAATTCCATGATCATGGGAATGATATCATCGCTCGTGCATACGCATGGAATACCGTCTCCACGACGCGATGAGATTCACTCTCCATGATAACCATTCAAGAATGATTATAAAGTATATATAATAAGTAATCATGAAATATATGACACAATAATGCTACTTGATTTATGTATATATATATATATGTCATCTACTTAATTCCATTCAATTCAATAAGGAAACGAAAACAGCGTTCATGCGTACGTACGACCTACTGTCTCCATGAACGGTGTATTTATTTCCATTTATCGATCTATTATATATATATTCTGAATATATAGTATATATGAATCATGTTTTTCATTCTGGATGTAAGTAATAATTATCTAAGTAATCATATGAATAATTACAAGTTAAAACACGAATGACAAATGAATCGATTTTACCCAAAACACTACTTTAAGATGAATTTACAAAAGAACGGGTAATATAAAGTCATAAGGGAACCATATATGATATAATAACAATGAATATGATTCTATAATAGGTCAATGACATTATTTAAATAATTATACCGGAGTTTTGGATACGTACGAAGCATATCGGACCTAAGGTAAGGGAAAATATCACAATCTCATTTTTAACTGAGATTGTTTATACTTGGTATTTACTGGGGTGTATTTTATCATCCACATCCATGTTTCCTCAATATGTAATATTATTTCCATCCACCTAAAATTTTTTAAATCCAATTTTACCCTTCGGTGAGTTTTTAGTAAATGATATGAAAGGAATCTTTTGTCATTTTTCATACGAGGTACTTTTTGACTTTTCTGAAAAAAGTACGGGAAGAATTTTTTTTTAACTTATACGGCATGAATGGATTTTTAAAACATTATTTCCAAGAAGATTACTTCAAATTTTTTCAAGTTTATTTTTAATAAACTTATTTTAGTTTAAAATTGAATGACATGTTAAGAAAGGATAATGTTTTTGATGTATAAAGGATATTTTCCTCAGGAATGGAGTTCAAGTGTTTTATCAAAATTATTTTCCATCTAAGATAATATAGGGTTCTGTTTCTATACATATTATTACATTTATTTGATTATGTTGTGATGGAATTATTTTTATGAATTCCTTTATCTTATATAAATTGTTTTATGATGTCATGTTGTTTAAGAATCCCATTTTTATTACATAGGTTATGCAATGATGTATGATTTATGATTTTGTGGCAACATATGAATGGTATCATTATGAAATGGGTGGGACCTATATCACCCTCCAATGCATTGGGTAAAGATTTTATATATCATGAGATAGACATGTATGGAATGGTAAGTTAATCCAGTTTAGTGTTACAGGACTGAAATGAGGAGTGAACTCTATTTAGAATCAGACTTTGTCCACAAAGATGGTCTCGGCAGCAATTCCTTGGCTACTATGGAAATAATTACATGTGCTTAATGGATTCCACAATTACATGTTTTATTCCCATGCTATTTTATCATGTTTTATGTTCCATTATGATCTATTCCTTATGTACTTCCATGTTTTATGTCATTGCTCAAGATTTTGATATTTAAACATTATGTTCATGTTTTTAAGTTCAAATGTATATGGTATGTTTTATTTTATCCATGTCTACCCTTAATTATCATTTGAGCTCACCCTTTTTATGTTTTATTTTTCCCCAGGATTAAAAGAAAGGTTATAGGTAAGGAAACAATAAGTGGAAGATCTTTATGGGAGATGTTGAAGATCATTCACCACGATTGGAAGATTACGTTCCAAGTTTCCAAATACACTAAACTATTACGGTCCTTGTGTGTCTGTTTTTGTTATGTATTAATTATTCCGCAAAAGTAATGTAATATCTATTTATGTCAAGCTCTGGGCCTCTACAACAACCTTCTTGGTATGTAATATTCTTAGTCCTCATTTTTAAAACCTCATATTTGTTGAATCAAAAACCAATATATGAATCCTTAGTGTGAATGCATGTTCTAATTGGTGTGTAAATGAGGTTAGAAAGATGTAACCATTGAAGAACATTGAAGTAAATGTTAATAACCTTGCAATTAGAGGTTCATTACCATTTAAGGCTCTTGAATACTCTTATAGCCTTGAATTGATACTATTATGGAATACCTTGTTGACCATGTTTGATGATTTTTTATCATGGGTGTGTTTATATCATGTGATACCCATATATGGTTTTTGATTCCATAAGTATTTCTTTAGTAGCTTGTTACTATTATTGATATTGATATCATGTTTTAATTTGTTTCTAATTTATTCACATGTTTATGTATTATTATTGTCTCATTATGCACTACCATATTGTGTGTGTATACCATGTTTTGGAGGTATACTATTAGTATTCATAATTGGAAGACCATCATGGTATGATTACCCCTTTGAGAGGGAGTGCTCATGATGTGCAATGATAATTATGGTGGACCTAAGAATAGGGTAGAAGAATGCCATCCTTGTACACTAGAAGTAACTCGATTCCTTGAGGATATCATGTAATTTTCCATTACTCAATTCCTTGTAGATATCATGCAGTATACTGAATTGATTCTTTAAGTATATTGAGTATCATATTTCCATCCATGTGGCTAGTTATTAATATTTTCTATTATCTTTGACCAACCTTCGAACAAAAATCTTATGCAAGTACATCCAGTGATCGTAGTGTCTTGGTTAACACATGACTTCTCAATATATTATTGTTTATGATTTCTTTATCATTATGGTTATCCTATAATACACCTATTATACATGTGCATACTTATTAAGGACAAATTGGTCATGTCAAACTAGGTTTTATTAATGACACATTATACTGTCAACCCTATACTTAAGAAGAATTCATGTATAGGGATCCAGGTGTAACACCCCAAGCTTCTACAGTATGTTTCCCTTTTAATATTGCAATAGCTTGCATTGTACACAACTTCAAGATTTTAACACACTGTGACCAATCAAATTTTCTGTTATGAAGAGTAATAACCACTTTTCAAAATTTAAAAATTTTATATTTCAAAATGGACTTCATTATAAAATTTAGAATATCGAAATTAGCTTAGGGTGATGTTTTGGTCTTTTTCTAAAAACATTCAATTTTTGATGAATAGTGAAAAACACTACATTATTAATTAAAACCGACATTTTATTTAAATAATTAGTTATTTTAATTTAATTTATTTTATTTAAAAATCGATACCTAATACCTATGTATGATAAATTTATTTCATTGGTGTCATTTTATTATATGTTTAGATATATAAAATTTTATCGAACTTTTACCATCTTTTACCCACCTCCTAGGGGCCATTAAAAATTTGCATAAAACATAATTTTACATATTTTGGGTGTTCAATTTCAAAAATCCGAGAGAAATGGTTAATATCATTTATAAAAATGTGGTTCAATACAATGAAAATAATTTTTGGAAAATAGTAACTTTTGAATTTTATTTACCACGGTTAAAAGTAAATTGGGTAATTATTGGTAAAACTGATACCATAATTACCCTAAATCATGTCCTAATTCTATTAGATAAGTATAATTCAACAAAAAACATACTTATGAATAAAATATGTTCCCGTTGGGTTCACATGGATTAGATTAGTAGATATATTATTTTTTTATTTAAAGAAGAGTTAAAAGAGTTAAATTCAATGTTTAATAAAAAAACCATTTTTAATATAGGGTTAAACACAATATAAATTAAACTATAAATATTTATTAGAAATATAAAAAAAAAGATTTCCTAAAAAGTGGTATTTTATTTATAATATTTGGACATTAAATAATTTAATTTATTTATGACACAGTGATGATACAGTAATTACCTTTTTAATGAAATAATAAAAGAATTGATTTTATAAATATCCAAATAAGTGTAAATTCAGACTTATGATAAATTAAACTAATTATATAGGTTAATATGACATTTATTATTGGTTATATAAATTTTATTCAAAGGGATATAGTTTTTTTGTCCTTCAAAAAAATAAAATGCTAAATAGTGTCAAAATTTATATAATTGAGTTTTTATAAAAAATACTTTGTTATTAATTGATATAATATTTTTAAAAATATAAGGTTCATAAAAAAGACTTATATAAGGTTATATATATTATTAATTAACCACATGGAGTTCTCTTTTCTTGTTATAGTATGTTTACTAACCATATAATATAAAAATACAAAGATTTATGGTAAATGTCCAACTATTTAACTAAGAGTTAAATCTAATAGATAAGGTTAATATGAAGACCTAAACCATTTTAAAACCAATTGGTTGAGATTTTTTCAACCCATACCCATCTTATCCTAGAAATAACATTTTTGGAGCCAGTATAAACCTAAAATTATTTTATTATAAAATAATATTTCAAGATTTTCTTAAATTGACCCTCACCTCTCTTATAAAATGATACTTCCCCTTATCTTAATATCACACCTCCAAAGCCATTTGGCTCGGCCAAACCTAGCCCATATATCCTCCCAAATATCCTCCCTTCAAACTAAAGTCCTTACATTGATCATAAATCCATCCTATGGATCCCTTTTGATCATATTATAAGGAAGAATTCAAAGAAGAGGAACATATTTCATCACATATTTCAAGTTCTTTTATTCTTTTACTTCCTCTATATTTTTTGTTTCCATTATAAAATAATAACTCCAGAATATTATATATACTGTGATGTTATTAAAATTTTACAACCATATTCATTATTCTATCCATCATATGAATGAAAAAGTCACCATACGTGTGTACATATGACTTTCCGTCTCCGCGTCATGGTGTAGTTTGTTATTCAAACACATCATTATTTGAATGGGTATAATAATTAGTATAACTAATGTAAATAAAAAAATATAACATGTTAGTGATAGTTTTTATATGCTATACTATCAAATTACATACGATTTAACCATCAATATAATTATATTGTCGCTCGTACGTACGTATAGATTACGGTCTCCACAAACACGATGAGATTCATTTCCAATCGCAATCATTCGAGAATAATTTCAATTTTTTTATTAAAAATAATGTCTACGAACTTAATATCATTATGGATATGAATAAAATACATCCTATACATAACAAACAAGGCTTACGTAATCGAGTGTATAATGGAAAACAGATCAATTAACACCTGAAACAATGATACTACTAAAATATTACTTACAAAGCAATATTAGAGGATCGTATATGATATCATATTTATGTATATAGTCTTGTATAATTTAATAAATTTTTTTAACTATTATATAGAAGGCTAACATACCCTTGACCAAGGAAAAGTAAAAGGTAAGGGTTAATTTCACAATTTCTTTATTATCTGAGGTTGTTTTTACATATGTATCTACTGAGACTTATTTATCATCCACATCTGTGATATCATAAAAAATGTATTTCAAAACATTTTTACCATTTACTAGATAATAGGTTAAATTAATTTATACACTTATTTGACTTTATATGTTTTGAAAGGAATCTTTCCATCATTTTCCAAATAAGGTACTTTATGACATTTTTGATAAAATTAAGGTAAGAATGTTTTTTTAACTTATATGGCGAGTATGGATATTTCCACCATTATATCATCATCTAATATTAGCTGAAAATATTATAAGAATATATTCAAAATTAATATTTTCTTTTATAATTATATGACTTTTAAATGATTTGAAAATAGAAAGGGATATTTCTCTAAAAAAAAGTTTTGATTTCATCCATGTCAATATTATTTTGATGGGTATTAAGCTTGTTTGAAGTTGATTAATTATGATACAAATATTCCATATTGTATTTAAGGTTTTGTAATATTTATGTCTTTGGATGTTTTATTCTTATACCATTCATGGTTTATGGATAAATTATTGACATTTCATATTCTAGTTTTTATATGAATGTTTATGTTATGTTTAAAACTTTTAATATGAGAATTCATTGGACTTAATAAATGATAGGTGGAGCCCACTATAGCTCCTCAATGAATCTGTTGGTCTCATGATAAAAACTAGTGTTTGGAATAAGGCCTTGAAAAAATATTATTTGTAGTCTTGGCACAAGGCCTTGACTATGTGGTTATGAAGTCTGCATTATGCATTCCATCATTATGAAAGTGGATATTGATATTGTATGTGATTATTTGACTGGTATAATATCCATGTGAATAAGTAAATGTAATTATTTGATTTTATCCTTTCCATATTATTATGATGTTTATGTTTGAAAGGATTTTTTTAGTCTTATACATTGCCTTAAATGTTTATGCTTATTTATGAAAGTTTCCTCTATATTGTTATCCTTACTAAGAATATTAGCTAACCCCTTTCTATGTCTTATTTTTTCTAGGATGTGAAGAAGTATTTTATGGTTGAACTGTAGGGATAGGATAAGAATATAAGTGTGTTAAAAATGGGACAAAATGTTGTTGATAATTTTATTTCATGATGTAATGTAAAACATATGAATGTATCTAGTAGTTATAGGACTAATAAACTGATTGTTCTTTCGGGATTTGATCCCTTATAATCATACAAATGTTATGTAATAATCCACCGACTTTGGGTAACCGGGGTCGGGGTGTTACAGTTGGTATCAAAGGAATTTTAGTACAAACCTTGGAAACTAGATTTTGAAAAACAATAATTAGAAAACACTACCCTATGATAGACATTGAGGAATAGTATATATGAAATTCCTAGAATTTTTGTACTGTAGAGATTTTGTGAGTTTTCTAAGTAATAAATCCTTGTATGGATTCAAGAAGGTAGAGGCAGCTCTGACACAGATCTACCTAGGGGTAAAAACCGTAAACACCACTTTGAGCTATACTCTAACGGGAATCGGTGCACGACAACGGGCCTTGCTGCACTCTTGGTTACGACACTCCTGGGGGATATGCATTGGATAATTATCATTTTCTTTACAAACCATTATGAAGTGTTTATGAGTATATACTTCCTCAAATAAAACATTTTTATGATTATGGATTATATCCATAAACTGTTCAATTTATGTTAAGTGTTTTCCCTGTTTGGAATTATGTATTGTGATTTATAATCTAATCTAGTGCATGGAATTGTATAGAAATGGAACCTAGTGGAAGGAATGAAAATCGTATCAGTGCACGTAATCCATGAATGGATTTATTTCCTACTCAAGATAGTTATAGTGGAGCTGGGGAAGATACTGGTGTTGATCAGCTATCACCATACTGGGACAACTCACTCAGGTTATGAATAACAACCTTACCTGTATGGACCACCCTGATCCACAACACGGAGGATGAATGTTAGACTTCTTCATGAGGCAACAACAACCAACATTTAGTGGGAGTAAAAATCCATTAGTATATACGAAATAGATAAATTCCTTAAGGAAAATATTTCACTCATTGGGGAGTAGTGAAAGAGAAAAAATTGTCATCGTAGTTTATCGCCTCATGGGAGATGGAGATCAATGGTGTTCATTAATTAAAAACTCAAAGTAGGATGAAGAATTATCAATTATGGAATGGAGGGAGATTAAAGTGCTTTTATTATAAAAATAATTTCCTCATAACCATCGAGTGGATATGGAAAAGCAATTTATAAGTTTGAGGTAAAATGTAGGATGAGAATGTCGCAAAGTATGAGGCTAACATTACAATGTTAGCAAGGAATGCGACAGATTATATACGTAACCCAAGGAGTAATATTGATAGATTATTGGATGGGTTAAAACCATTTATTCGTTTAGCATTAGTATCACAATCCTTCTCATCGTATGAAGATATTGTCTCACGTGCTATCAAGACAGAATAAGAATTCTCTAAGACTAACAACATTATAGAAAAGAAAGGGAAAAAGAGAGCTGATGAACACTATGAAAAATGGAAATAAGTTGATGAAGGGAAAAGTTAAATATACATAATGTGGTAAATGTGGGAAGAAACACCCGATTACTCACCTGAAGAGAATGGGAGTCTGTTACAAGTGTGGTAAAAAAGGCCACCATGCTCATGATTGCAAGGAGTAGAAAGAGGCTGTCAATGTTGAATTCTAAAATTGTAGAGAAAAATGGCATTATGAAAAATAATTTTCAAATCTCCAATGGATAATACCTCAGAAAATTCTAAGGGAGACATTCCAAGCTTATGCGATCACTGCTAATGAGGTTGAAACTCCGAAAGATGCGGTGGCAGGTAATTTAATGGTTTCATCATGTTTATCCAATACTTTATTTCATTTTGGATCATTGAATTGTTTCATATCATCTTAGTTTGATAAGAAAATTTGATAATTTAAATTTGACCTAGCAAGGCAGTTTTAGTCAAAATGCCTAAGGTAAGTATCATCGCAACAAAGTTTTATGAATCAGTTCCCATTAAGGAATATAAATGTTTTTTATCTACTGATCTCGTCATCATACCCATGATTGAATTTGATATAATCCTCGAAATCGATTGGATTTCAGACAATGATGCGAGAATTTATTGTAATAAGAAGGAGGTTGCAATTTTTGATTATGATAAAGAGTACCTTATCGTTAGAGTAGAAAGGTCACCACTATATTATTTTCTATATCACCCCTAGTAGCTGAAATAAATTAAATTATTGGGGAAGAAGAGAATGAAATAACTATGGTTGAGGAAAAGAATGTTCAAATAGAGGACGTAACCATTGTGCAAGTATATGTTGACATGTTTCTAGAGGATATACCTGGACATCCTCCAGAACAAGATATTTAGTTTTCCATTTATTTAATTTCTGGTTCAAGGCCCATATCGAAGACCCATTATAGAATGGCCACTTTGGAATTAGTGGAACTAAATAAAAGACTAGAGAAATTGAGTAATAAGGGATTTATTTTCCAAAGTGTTTCTCCATTGGGAGCCCCTATCCTTTTTGTTATGAAAAAAGACAGATCTATGAGTTTGTGCATTGACTAAATGGATATGAATTCTATAATAATGAAGAACAAGTACCCCCTACCTCACATTGATGATTTATTCGACTAACTTCATGGAGCTCAATATTTTTCAAAGATTGAACATTGATCTGGATATCATCAGTTGTGTGTGAAGAAGGAAGACTTTCCGAAAACTGCATTTCAACTAGGTATAGGCATTATGAATTTATTGTAATGCCTTTTGGGTTGACTAATGCACCCTCAGTTTTCATGGATCTAATGAACAAAGTTTTCGAGGAATATCTTGATGACATTGTAGTGGAATATATTAATGATATCTTGGTATACTCTAAAAGCTATAAAGATCATGGAAATCAATTGCACATTATCCAAATGACTCTTAAAAGAAATTAATTATATGGAAAGTTTAGAAAATATGAATTCTGGCTTCAAAAGATTTTTTTCCTTGGCTATATTGTCACTTTGGATGGAATCTATGTTGATCCTTCTAAGACAGAGGCAATCCATGAATGTCTAGAACCAGCGAGTATAACAAAGGTACGTAGTTTTATTGGTTTAGTAGGTTATTATCAGCATTTTGTCTTGAATTTTCCCGATTGGAAAACCCATTAATCAAGATCACACATAAAGGGGTTAAATTTGTCTGGACAGAAGATAGTGAATAATGTTTAGATGAACTTAAGAAAAGATTAGTCAATGCTCTTATCTTGACTCTACCATCAGGGAATGATGGTTGTGTTATTTACGGTGATGCTTCAAAGAAATGAATTCATTGTTTCCTTATGCCAAATGATAAAGTAATTGCCTATTCATCACGATGGCTAAAAATTCATGAGAAAAACAATCCTACTCATGATCTAGAGTTATTAGTTATAATATTTTCTATGAATATATAGAGACACTATCTCTATGGTGAAAAATTTGAGATTTATACAGATTACAAGAGTTTGAAATATATTTTCTCACAGAAAGAACTCAACATGAAGCAAAGACAATGGCTTGAACTACACAAGGATTACAATTTCACTATACACTATCACCCGAGGAAGGAAAATAAGGTGGAAGATGATTTGAGTAGAAATGATTATGTAGTTTTGAACAAGATGAGAGTTCAACGGGATCCTATTTTCATGGATCTAGTAATGTTGGATATGAAATAAACCATAGACGGTGAAACATAAAAACTTTTTCAAATGGTGAAAAACCCATCTTTATTATAAAGGATAAAGAGTTCTCAGACTGATGACGTGGAATTTAAATAGAAGATTAAAGCTATAAATGATGGGAGATTGAGTGAATTCATATATAAAGATAGAATTTTGAAATTTGGGAAGAGAATTTATGTTCCTAGAATACCTAATCTAAAAAGGGAATTGTTGGATGATGATCATAGATAACATTTCTATATAAACCATGGGAGAACCAAGATATATAGTGATTTGAAGGAACATTTATGGGGGGACAACATGAAGGGGTAGATTTATAATTTTGTGTCAAGGTGTATGGTTTGTCAACAAGTGAATCTTGAAGGCAACAACCTAGAGAAGTCATGAAACCTATTCTCATGCCTGAGTGGAAATGGGATAATATTACAATGGAATTTTTCATAATGATACCAAATACTCCTAGAAGGAATGATGCGATATGGGTCATTGTTGATCGTCTTACCACGTAAGCACATTTCCATTCTAAAAGAGAAGATTTACCACTTGAACGCGAGGAACGAATATATATTAATGATGTTTTAAGACTCCATGGTGTACCCTTGTCGATTGTTTCAGATCGTGAACCCCATTTTACATCAAGATTGTGGAAATGTCTTCAAAAGGACAAGGATACTAAACTTCGTTTGACCACAACCTACCACCCTCAAGCCGATGGACAATCCTAACGAACTATTCAAACCTTAAAAGTCATGCTGAGATCTTTCTCACGTGACTTTCAAGTTATGTGGGATCAATATTTACCTATGGTAGAATTTTCCGATAATAATAGCTTCCATTAATGTATTTAGATGGAACCATGTGAATAATTATACAGAAAGAGATGACACACACCAACATGTTGGGATGATGTTGGTGAATGAAAACTCATAGGACCAAAACTTGTGAAGGAAACAATGGAAAAATTTAAGGTCATCCAAATCCACATCAATGCAGCCCAAAGTAAGGAAAAGAGATATGCTGATAACTAAAGGAAGGATTTCGAATTTCAAGCAGGATACCATGTTTTCTTGATGGTATCTCCATGGAAGGGTGTTATACGTTTCAGTAAGAAGGATAAATTGAGTCCCAGGTACATTAGACATTTCGAAATTCTAGAACGAATTGGATTTGTAGCTTATTGTTTGGAAATACCTCCAAGTCTCTCCAATGTTCATGATGTGTTCCACATTTCATGGTTGAGAAAATACATGCCTCACCCAACGCATGTACTCACAAATGAGGAAATTGAACTGGAACTGTAAAGACCTGGAAATTCTGTGGAATGTTTATTCTTAAATACATGGGAATTTTATGAGTCTGCAGTTTTCGAAGGCACTTGATTCCGAGGTCTGGTGTGCCCGAAATCAATTTCTGATGTTTTGTACAGGTACGTTCAGTAAACGTACAAGCAGGGTTGTATATCTTTTGAAATGATTCTCGGAATTGAAATCCGATGACACTGATGAACTCACAACACTGGTATTCTCTTAAAGATACCTTTACTACAGTTGTGTTTTATCATGAGTGGAAGTTAATTCTCGGGGTATTCTAAATAAATTAAATAAAAATATGACCAACATGGTTTTATGTAAGTGGCGGTTTAATCCTCCAAATGGGAATTTGGAGGTAGGGCCCACATCCACATAACCTTCCATGGGAGGATATTATGTGGTGGGGACCACATGAGATCAACCCCCTTAAACCCCTTAACCCTCTTTAACCCTTGGAATTTCCACAACTTGTGGAAACTCTTCACTTTCCACCTTCCCTTTTAATATGCCAACTCACTCTCTCAATTAATTAACTGAACTTGCAATTAATTAATTGGATCTTCTAATTTGAATTAATTTGAATTCATTATGTGAGCACAATAATATGTTTTATATTATTATAGTTGGGGTTGGAATATTTTTCCTTTGTTGGGAGAATTGGTGGAGCGTTGGGAGAACTCTTGGAGGAACAATATTCTCTTGACGAAGAATACCCGTCTCCACCGAAGAATGACAACATCGTCTCCATCCCTTCAAACCAGGGCAAGAAAGGGAAGACGCCGACCACGAAGAACATCTCCAACGACAACGTCATCCCTTCCCGAAGTCAAAGGAATGACGACGTCTTCCCGTGACACTGTCAAGAGATCACCGATTGCGAGATAGGGAGGAATTGGATTATTTTTATGTATGAATTATACCCACGTACATCGAAATTTATTTTTGGATTGATGACGGCCAAATTGTTTTCACCTAATGCAGAGGGTGCATGCAGATAAAACACAACCCGACATCCCTTAATTTAATCATGTTGGGTTGACATCGGAGGTGGAGCCGAAATGTCACAGTGCCGTCACACCGCGTCGGAGAAGAACCGCAGTGGACAAAAGAGGAATCGTGGTCTGGAGGACCGTGACAGATGAAGAAGGGTGGCACCATCGTGCCATGCGGTGGAGCCGAAGGCCGTGGCCAGGTCGGGCTATGGTGGTGGTGGCGCAGCGCTGTCGCGCTGCGCGGAGGACAACAGGACTGTGGCACCATCGTGCCACTGTAGAGGTGCAGAGGTGGCCGACCCAGCGGGCCGCTATGGAGCCGGACTGCGGGACGACTGGCTGGCCGACCGAGCGGCCCGCTGGAGAATTACAGCGCTCGTAGGCGCCGAATGGAGGAGGACGCGGCTCGCATCTGCGGGCCACTCGGCTGGGTGTACCAGACGGCTACATGCCCGCCGGGCTAGAGAACCGTGGCCCCTGCAGGCATAGTTTGTGGAGAACCGTGGACCGCATCCCGGGCCACGTGCGCTGGACCGAACGGTCCCGATACGACCGACTGAGGCAGAGGAGGAGGCGGTGCCGCTTGATGCTACCAGGCGAACGGGACCGGCCCACAGCACGGGACGGGTATTTGGGTGGGCCGCGCCCCACCGGGCTGGGCCGACCCCCACCCAGGTTGGACCCGCTAAACCAGATCGTGCCGACCCACCAGCACACTAGGCTTGACGGGCCAGGCCCTTCTTCACTTAAATGCGAATAACTCCTAGACCGCGCGTCTGATTGACATGCCGTCTATGGTACTATGAACCTCTCAACGAGGGTGTTCTTTGGGATACATTAAATGTGTTGTGGACAAATTTGGAAAATGGTTGGGTTTGGATTGTGTGTAAATCCAACCGGGCACCTGGAACGGAAATGCCAATAACTCTCAGACCGGGCATCCGATTGATGCGTTGTCTATCGAATTGGGTTCATTATGACGAGACGGAACTACGAGATACATCAACTCAGGACTTATTGATAGTTGATGTATCTACATTTGGCTCGAGGAGCGGACCCTCCCGAAATTGAGCGTGTTGTGTGTGGGAACCTTAGGGCTGGCTGCGACACTACTGTACCAGAATCCTCCGTGGGTTTGATAGTGATGAATACTATACTGGAATCTTCCGTGGGTTAGATAGTGATGACTACTATACCGGGATCCTCCGTGGGTCCAACAGTTCTGACTTCTGTTTTTGTATCCTGTGTGGTTCCGACAAAATATCTGGTCTTGTATCCTGTGTGGGTCCGACAGCTTAATTGGTCCTGTATCCTGTGTGGGTATGACAACCTAGATGAATAAGTGACTACATATGATCATCTCTATCACTCTATGAATGATGTATACCTGTGGGAGTTGAGTCTTATCTTTCAATCATTATCATCGATGTGATTGACTTTACTTCCACTGTGGACTGGGTTGTGATTGGCTTTGAGAGATGGAGTCGGACTATGACTAGTAAATTAGGTATATGTGTGGGAATATACCTATATAGGGTTGGTTGATACTTCATGATTGTATCTTTCTACTGTGGATTATCCATTTTGGATTCTGGGTGACCTTCGGGGGTCTCTGGGTCCCCTACAGAGTATTGTTATACTCACCCCTACACGGGCTTCACCCATACCTTGTTGTGTTCTGTGCAGACGATGGACTTCTATGATCGTGGCTGAGGGTGACAGACAGGAGGCTTCTCGGAGCTGGAATAGATGGGATGTACCTCAAGGATTATTTGATCGAGATCTGTACCTACCCTTCAGGTAGGATTCCTGGGAAGACGATCCAGGAGCTGTTTATGTGTTTTACATGTACTGGTACTTGTTGTTCAGGTGAGTTTGTTTTCTGGACCACTTACCTTCAGCAAACATTTATTTTCCATTATAGTACTTGTTGCTTCTACTTCTTGTGTTCAGACTAGGTGTGTTACGGGACTAATGGAAATGACTTCCCTTTTATCGAGAATTCACCTTTGGTGCTAGTCGTCAGCCCCTGGCCTATGGAAGTCTGGCTTAGGGTAGTCACGACACGGGCCCCGAGGATGAGTCTTGAAAAATTGGTATCGTTGGAGTCAGTTATACCGAAGAACTTGGACTCTGATTCTTTTAACAAAAATAGTGTTAAATGTTTTGGGTGTGGTTATCTGTTTAGGGAAACTGGTGTTGGTGCAGCGGCCGACGTATCCATACAATAGGACAGTGACTTCTGATTTCCAACTCAGTGCATGAAAACATTGATTGCATGTGTGTTTCCTTTGAAAAAGATTTCTTTGTGGTTACTATGTGTCATCTCACCAGGTATACTTTTTTAATTGTGGCACGCCTATTTCTTTTCCAGATGGCGCCACGAATGCATCTAACTAGGGTTCTGTGTTTCATACGAGATGGTAGCCCACTATGCAACGAGGCCTCGGTCAAAGGCCCCATCACAGCGGAAGTACCAGTGGTACCACTACCTGCTGGGACACCGATACCACCAGCTCTAGCAGTAGAGAGTTCATGCTGCCTGAGTGCATTGCACGAGATCCATCACTAGAGGCCGCCCAGGTTCCAGGGAGAGATGGACCCACAGACAGCTGAGGATTGGCTAGAGGCTATCTTGAGACTTTTCAGATTGGTAGGGACACCTGCCGACCTCATGGTGATCATTGTCGCGAGTCTCCTGCAAGCGGTAGCTGGAAGATAGTGGAGCCTAATGCTTCAGGTGCATGATGAGGCATCATTAATTTGGACAGAATCTCAGAGTGTCATTTGCTCAGAGATTCTTCCAGGCACCCTTCATGTGGTGCGGATTCAGGAGTTACTTCATCTGTAGCATGACAGCATGATAGTAGCTCAGTACTCAGCGAGGTTCACCAACCTCTCACGCTACTCCACATATATGGTGTGGAACCCATTATTCAGGGCTCAGACCTTCGAGTAGGGACACAAGCATGAGATCAATGCTTCGATGATCTCTCTCAGGATCCTGACACAGGCGGGGGTGCTGGAGCGATCCATTCTAGTGGAGAGTTTTCTTGCTAATCAGTCACCCGTAGCAAGACCCACCACAGGGCGATACATAGTAGAGTCTTCTACAGCTGGTAGTAGATAGATGTAACAGAGGTCCAAACAGTCCAAGCCATTAGGTGGGTGACCCCAAGATACAGGTTTAGTTGTGCGGGGCACAAGAGACAGAGCCAGCTATACAAGGAGTAGACAGTGCTATGCATGCGTTGGGCAAGGCCACATGGATCGTGATTTCCCAACCTACCATGAAGATGAGCAGAAAACAGTAAAGGGACCTCCTAAGCAGAGGCAGAGGTTCGATAATGGTGGTCCGCTGGGAGCAGGCGGATGTGGCAGAGGAGCTGGGCGAGCAGCGGGTGGTGGATGAGGTTTCGAGGCCCTGCCACCACCACCACCAGAAGGTCCACCTCGACTATAGGGAGATGGCGGATAGAGGCGGGCTCAGCTCTCAAGAGTCAAGGCCTATGACCATAGTGCACCTGAAATGATTCGAGGTACTATTTGTGTCTACTCCACCCTTGCTGTAGTACTTATAGACACAGGTGCGAGTCGTTATTTTATTGCCACTGACCTTGTTCGGAGCTTGGAGATTCTGAAAGAGCCCTTGGCTCGATCCTTATGTCTAGATACTCCTACGGGAGTAGACTCGATGATTACGCACTGGTGCCGGTAGTGTGAGCTTACTCTAGGAGGTGAGAGCTTCTTCTGGGATCTTCTAGTAGCGGCGTCGAGGCCTTATTGTGTTATCTTGGGTATGGACTAGTTATCCACAGATCATGGCCATATTTACTGTATTATGAGAAAAGTGTGGTGTGTTTGCATGAATGGGACTAGTTTCACCTTCACCGGTGAGAAGGGAGACTTTTCATTGTAGGATGGACTTACATAAAGGAGGGGGAGCCAATCACACATCCATTTTCTAGTCCCATCCTCAGAGCGGTTGATGTGTGGAGTCCGATTTTTCCTATTGTGGTGGATTGGTACGCGGATGTTATCCATGAAGATGTTCCAGTAATAGCGCCTCACAGAGAGTTGGACTTCTACATCGACCTATACCCTGGGACAAAACCGATATCTACTCCAGCATATCAGATGGCTCTCTCCCAGCTTCATGAGCTTCAGGTACAACTGGAGGACTTGCTGGGGAAGGGATTTATCCAACCCAGTGTTTCACCCTGGGCATCTCTGATTTTGTTCTCCATGAAGTCAGATGGGATCTTGTGACTTTGTGTTGACTACCGTCGCCTGAATTAGGTGACCCTGAAGAACATATACCCACTACTGAGGATTTATGACCTCTTTGATCAGCTCAAGGGAGCACGATGGATCTCGAAGATAAACCTTATTTCAGGATATCACCAGCTCAAAGTTCGAGATGAGGATGTAAAGAAGATGGCCTTTAGGTGTCGGTATGGACACTACAAGTTCTTGGTTATTTCCTTCGGCGTAACCAACTCTCCAGTAGTGTTTATGAGTCTCATGAAGAGGATCTTCCATCTTTACCTCAATCGCTTTGTCGTAGTTTTCATCAATGACATACTGATCTACTCGACAACTGAGAAAGAGCATGCTGACCATTTTCAGGTTGTACTAGACACACTCTGAGAGCACCACCTTAATTGTTAGATTTCGAGGTGCCAGTTTTGGATTAGAGAGGTTCACTTCTTAGGACACGTCATCTCGGAGGATGGAGTTAGAGTGGATCCAGTGAAGATCGAGGCAGTACTTTCTTGGGAGCCACACAGGAGTGTGACAGAGGTACGAAGTTTTCTAGGATTGGCTGGGTACTATTGGAGATTTGTACCAGACTTCTCTAGATTTTCTGCACTGCTTTCATCATTGATGAAGAAGTGGAACCACTTATTGTGGTCAGATAGACGCCAGTAGAGCTTTTAGGAGCTGAGGCAGATATTGACTATTGCGCCCATATTGAGGCTACCGGAGGAGGGCGTTGGGTACATAGTTTACCATGATGCATCAGGGATGGGACTTGGGTGTTTCTTGATATCGGAGTGAGTAAAAATAGCTTATGGTTCTCATCAGCTGAGATATCATGAGCAGAACAACGCTACCCATGAGATGAAGTTAGCAGCAGTGGTCTTCGCCTTGATGATGTGACGACACTATCTTATGGGAGAACGTTTTATAGTCTACTTTGACCACCAGAGTGTCAGGTACATATTCTATCAGATGGATCTGAACCTGAGACAGCGGTGATGGCTTGAGTTCCTCCTGTAAAATGACATCGAGATAGTATTTACTCCTAGAAAGGGAAACATTGTTGCAGATTCTCTCAGCAGAAGATCAGGCATTCAGCTGCTAGGAGAGGTGATAGAGTAGCTAGCTGCATTGCAGATATCCTTTGTGGATAGAGATGGAGCAGCCTTTCTGCAGTCTCTCATAGTCACTCCTCCACTTCTTCAGTGATTCAGGGAGGCAAAACATGGGGGCGTTGACTGTGAGATGTGATGTTCTTAGATATCCTTAGGGCTGCTACCTGATGGGTTTTCTGACAGTGAGGAGCACACCATCGTCTTCAGAGGATTTACCATGGTACCAGTTTCACTACAGGATGAGGTGTTGTGGGACTTCCACACTTCCCCTCTAGTGGTACATTCAGGAGTGTCGAAGATGTATTAGGACCTCGGACGACAGCACAAGTGTCTAAGTATAAAGAAGGTGGAAGAGGAATTGGTCTCCTGATGCCTCACTTGTCATCAAGTGAAGGAGGAGCACTGGGTTCCAGCAGTCTTGGTTCATCCCTTAGAGGTCCTTGAGTGGAAGTGGGATGAGATATCCATGGATTTCGTGATGGGACTTCCACGTACATCTAGAGGACACGACTCTATCTGGGTGATCGTAGACCGACTCACCAAGTTGGCCCACTTCCTACCGATTAGAGAGAAGGGATCAGTAGAGAGCCTGGGACGCCTCTATGTACAAGAGATCATACAGATTCATGGTGTGCCATCAATGATCTTCTCTTATCGATATTCCTGTTTCACTTTTCGAATATAGAAGGGGTTGCAGGAGGCTTTCGGGAGACAGCTTCGCTTGAGCACCGCCTTCCATCCTCAAACAGATGACCTGACTTAGTGGACAATTTAGACTCTCATGGACATGCTCTGTGCATGCGTCCTCGACTTTGGTCTCAGTTCGGAGGATCACTTTCCCTTGGCAGAGTTTTCATATAACAACAGATACCACTCTACCACTAGGATAACACCTTACGAGGGACTTTACGGCTGACCTTGAAGATCGCCTCTATGCTGGACTAACCCAGGGGAGTTAGCATTTGTAGGACCAGAGATGGTGCAGGCTAAGACGGAGAAGGTACAGATCATCCAGGAGCGGATGAAGTCTGCATTGAGCAGATAGAAGTCCTATGCTGATAGGAGACAGAGACCACTAGAGTTTGAGGATGGAGACCACGTCTTCCTATGGGTCTCGTCTCGATGAGGTCTACGGAGATTTGGTTGAGGGGGAAAGTTATCTCCGCGATTCATCGGACCTTTTCAGGCTTTCGGCAGGGTATGTGAGGTGGCTTACCGCTTGGATCTTCCACCTCAGTTGCACCGGGTGCACGACCTCTTCCCCATATTTCACCTGAGGAGATACGTGCACGACCCGTCCCATATTATCGACCATGGAGAGCTGGATATCGATGACAGGGTGACATTCAGGGAGGTAACACTGTAGATTGAGGATTGATAGGAGTGGGTCCCGCGTGGATGGTCGATTCCTCTGGTGCATTTTTACTGGCAGCATGGGAACCCCGAGGAGAGCACATGGGAGTGGGAGGCTCAGATGCATGCTCAGTACCCCCATTTGTTTCTTTATTGTGAGTTTTAGCATACAGAGACATTTAGATCTGTGGTGGGGAGAATGTAAAGACCTGTAAATTAAATGGAAATTTTATTCTTAAATACATGATAATTTTATGAGTCTGCAGTTTCTGACGGTGCTTGATTTTGAGGCCCAGTGTGCCTAGAATCAATTTATGATGTTTTGTTCGGGTACGTTCAGTAAATGTACGAGCGGGATTTTATATCTTTTGAACCGGTGCTCTGAATTGAAATTTGAGGACACTGATTAACTGGAAACACCAGTAATCACTTAAGGATACCTTTACCATAGTTGCGTTTTATCGAGAGCGGAAGTTAATTTTGGGTGTTTTCTAAATAAATTAAATAAAAATATGACTAAAATATTTTTATGTAAGTGGGGGTTTATTCCTCCAAGGGGAAGTTGGAGGTGGGGCCCACCCCCACATAACCTCCCATGGGAATATATTATGTGGTGGGGCCCACATGAGCTCAACCCCCTTAAAACCCCATAACCCTGTTTAACCCTTAGAATTCCCATGACGTGGGGAAACTCTTCACTTTCCACCTTCCCTCTTAATGTGCCAACTCACTCTCTCAATTAATTAACTAAACATACAATTAATTAATTGGCTCTTCTAATTTGAATTAATTTGAATTCATTATGTGAGCATAATAATATGTTTTGTAATATTTTGGTTAGGGTTGGAATATTTTTCCTTTGTTGGGAGAATTGGTTGTTCTTTGGGAGAACTCTTGGAGGAACAATATTCTCTCGACGAAGAACACCCGTCTCCACCGAAGAACGACGACGTCGTCTCCTTCCCTTCCCACCAGGGAAAGAAAGGGAAGACACCACCCGCGAAGAACGTCACCAATGACAACGTCATCCCCTACCAAAGTCAATGGAACGACAGCATCTTCTCGCGACATTGTGAAGCGATAATCGATTGTGATGTAGGGGAATTGGATTATTTTTACACATGAATTATACCCACGTACTTCGGCATTTATTTTTGGATTGAAGGTGTCCAAATTGTTATCACCTAACGCGGAGGGCGCAAGTCGAAAAAACACGGCTGGACGTCCCTCTATTGAATCTTGTTTTGTTGACGTCGGAGGTGGAGCCGAAAGGGTGTGGTGCTATCGCACCATGTCGGAGAAGAACCATGGAAGACGAAAGTGGAACTGCGGCTGGGAGGGCCGCGACGGATAAAGAAGCGCGGCGCCGTCGCGCCCCACGGTGGAGATGAAGGCCGCGACCAATTCGGGCCATGGCGGTTGTGGTATGGTGCCATCACGCCACAAATAGTGTAATAGGACCGTGGCGTCGTTGCACCGTGGTGGAGGTGGCCAGCCGCCGTGGAGCCAGACCGTAGGAGGACCGGCCAGCACGGTCGAGAACCGCGGAATCCGCAGGCGCCCCGTGGTAGAGGAAGCGACCCACATCCATGGGCTACTCGGTTGGGAGAACTGGCCAGCCACGTGCTGGTTAGGCCAGAGAACCGTGGCGCCCGCAGGCACCACATGGGGAGAACCATGACCCGCAGTGCGGGCCGTGTGCGCGGGACCGAACCGGCCGGGTACGGCCGGCCATGGCAAAGGAGGAGGTGACGCCTCTTGGCACCGCCGGGTGAACCTGACTGGCCCGCAGTGCGGGCTGGGTCTGTGGGTGGGTCTCTCCCCACTAGGCTGGGCTGACCCCCAGCTAGGTCAGACCCACCGGACCGGATCAGGCCGACCGGCCAGCCCACTGGTTTTGATGGGTCGGGCCCGTCTTCGCTTATATGCGAATAACTCCTAGACCGCGCATCTAATTGACACAACATCAACGGCACTAGAACCCTCATGACGAGGCGGCCATTTTGGGATACATTAAGCGTGTTTTAGAATAATTTGGAAAACAACTAGGTTTGGATTGAGCGTAAATCCAATCGGGCCCCTGGAACGGAAATGCCAATAACTCTCAGACCGGGTGTCCCATTGTAGCGCTGTCTCTCGCATTGGGTTCCTTATGATTAGACGAAACTATGGGATACATAAACATATGAATTATTGATAGTTGATGTATCGACACTTGGCTCGAGTAGCGGACCCTCCCGGTATCGAGCGTGTTGTGTGTGGGAACCATAGGGCTTGCTGCGACGCTACTGTACCAGAATCCTCTATGGGTTCGACAGCGATGAGTACTGTTCCGGAATCCTCTGTGGGTTTGAAAGTAATGACTACTATACCAGGATACTCTATGGGTTGGACAGTTCTGACTTCTGTTCCGGTATCCAATGTGGGTCTGACAGAATAGACGGTCCTGAATCCTGTGTGGGTCCAACAGCTTAGCTGGTCCTGTATCATATGTGGGTCCTATAGCTTAGATGAATCAGTGACTACATCTGATCATCTATATTACTCTATGAAAGATGTATACATGTGTGAGTTTAGTGTTTTCTTTTAATCATTATCATCGATGTGATTTAATTTACTTCTTTTGTGGACTGGGTTGTGCTTGGGCTCGAGAGTTGGAGCCAGACTGCAACTAGTAACTTAAGTATATGTATGGGATTAAACCTAAGTAGGGTTGGTTGATACTTCTTGATTGTGTCTTTGTAATATGGATTATCCTTTTTGGATTCAGGGAGACCTTCGGGGGTCTCAGGTTCCCCTACTGAGTATTGTTATACTCACTCCTACACGGGCTTCACCCGCACCTTGTTGTGATCTTTGCAGACGACGTACAACAATGATCAAGGCTGAGGGTGACAGGCGAGAGGATGATCAGAGATGGACTTGATGAGACTTACCTCAGGGACTAGTTGAATGAGATCTGTACATACCATTAAGCTAGGATTCCCGGGCGGACGATCCAGGCGCAATTTTCCCTTTTTACTTGTACTTGTACATTTTGTTCAGTTGTGTTTGTATTCTGGCCCACTTACTTTCAGCACACTTTTCATTCTATTATAGTACTTGTTGCTTCTACTACTTGTGTTCAGACTGGGTGTGTTACAGGTTTAAAGGAAATTCCTTCCCTTTTATCGAGAATTCACCTTTGGTGCTAGTCTCCAGCCCCTGGCCTATAGAAGGTTGGCTTGGGGTAGTCACGGAACGGGCCCCAAGGATGGGTCGTGACAGGATCCTGATCTATCTTATTGTGATGAGCCTGTCAAATTTCATGATACAAGAGAAAAAGTGCTGATAAACCGGATGAATCGTCTGATAATGTTCTATGGCGAAACCATAAGATGGAAGAGGCAATGTGGGAACTCGAGGAACTTATGATGAAGAGCCACCTGAGTCTTTTTATGTAGTAATATTCTAGAAATTTTGAGGATGAAATTATTTTAAGGAGGGGAGAATGTACCACCCCAATCTTCCACGGTATGTTTTCCTTTGAATAATGTAATAGCTTTCATTATACGCAACTTCAAGATTCTAACACACCACAACCAATTAAACTAGCTGTTTTGAATAGTTATACCAACTTTTTCAAATTTTATAAATTTTATTTTTCAAAATGGACTACATTTTTTAATTTGGAATATCAAAATTAGCTTAGGGTGAATTTTTGTTATTTTTTCTGAAAACATTCAATTTTTGATTAATAGTGAAAAACATCGCGTTATTGATTAAAACCAATTTTTTATTTAAATAATTAGTTATTTTATTTTAATTTTTTTGGTTAAAATAGATACTTAATTCCTATATATGTTAAAGTTAATTCATTGAAGTAATTTTATAATAAGTTTAGATATATTAAATTTCATTGAACATTTTACCGTCTTTTACCAACCTCATTGAGGCGTTTAAAAATTTGCATAAAGCATAATTTTATTACTTCTGTGAGTTGAATTTCAAAAATCTAAGAGACACGGTTAATACCAGTATGTAAAATGTGGTTCAATAAGATGAAAATAATTTTTGGTAAATAGTAACTTCTGACTTTTATTTACCACAGTTAAAAGTAAATAGGATAACTAAGGGTAAAAATGATCTCATAATTACCCTAAAACATGTCATAATTCAATTGGATTAGTATAATTTGGCCAAAAAGACCTTAGGAATAAAATATGATCCTCTTTGGCCATCTTGGATTAGATTAGGACAAATATTTTTTTTAAAGAAGAGTTAATAGAGTTAAATTCAATTTTTAATAACTAAATCATTTTTTATATAGGGATACAGACAATATTAATTAAATTATAAATATTCATTAGAAAGATAAAAATATTTCCTACATAATACCACTTTATTTATAATTTTTAGACATTAAATAATAAAATTTATTTATGACACAATGATGATGCTATAATTACATTATTAATGAAATAATAAAATAATTGATATTATAAATATCCAAATATGTGTAAATTGAGACTTCTTTTGAATTAAACTAATTTTAGAGGATAATATGACATTTATGATTGGTTAAATAAATTTTATTTGTTGTGATAATGTTTTTATGGATTTAAAAAAATCAACCGCTAAATTGTGTCAAAATTGACATAATTGATTTTTTAAAACAAATACTATATTATTAAGTGATATAATATTCCTAAAAATCTATGGTTTGGCCAAAGCAATTATATAAGGATATATATATTAATAATGAACCACATTTGGTTTTCTTGTCTTGTTATTGTAAGTTTATTAACCATATAATGTAAAAATACAAAGAGACATGGTAAATGTCAAACTATTTAACTAAGAGTTAAATCTAAAATATAAGGTTAATATGATGAATTAAACCCATCTAAAACCAATTAGATGAGATGTTTTCGAACCATACCCACTATAGCCTTGAAAAAATTCATTTTGAAGCCATTATAAACCAAAAAGTATTTTATTATAAAATAATATTTCATGGTTTTGCTAAAGTGACCCTCACCTCTCTTATAAAAGGACACTACCCCTTATCTAAATTTCCCAACACCAAAGGCATTTTACTAGACCAAAACCAACCCAAATAACCTTCCAAATATCCTACCATTAACTTATTTTCCTTAATTTTATTAGAAATCCAACCTACAGAGCCCTTTTGATCAAATCAAAAGGAAGAACTTGGAGAAGAGGTAAATATTTCATCACCTCTTTCAAGTTCTTTTCTTCTTCCACTTCCTATTTATTTGTTATTTCCATTATAATATAATAAATCCATTATCTTCTATATAAAGTGATGTTATTAAAATTATACAACCATATTCATTATTCTATTCATCATATGAATGAAAAAGTCACCATACGTGTGTACGTACGACTTACCATCTCCACGTCATGGTGTAGTTTGTTATTCAAACACTTCATTATTTGGATGGATATAATAATGAGTATGAGTATTGTAAATAATAAATATAACATGTTAATTATTATTTATATATGATATACTATCCAATTACATATTATTTCACCATCAATATAATGATATTGTCGCTCGTGCGTACGTACGGATTACCATCTCCATAAACACGATGAGATTTATTCCCCATCGCAATCATTGAAGAATAATTTTCATATTGTGATTAAAAATAATGTCTAAGAAGATAATATAATTTTGAATATGAATATAATATATACTATCTATAAAAAAATTTCTTACATAACTGAACATATAAAGGAAAACGGATCAGTTAACACTCGAAACGATGATACAACTAAGATATTATTAACAAAGAAATATTAGAGGATCATATATGATATCATATTTATGTATATAGTTATAGTATAATTTAATAACAATGATTAAAATATTATACATGAGGTTAATGTACCCTCAACCAAGGAAAAGTACAAGGTAAGTGTTAATTTCACAATCTCTTTTTTATCCGAGGTTTTTTTTAGGTAAGTATCTACTGGGACCTCTTCATCATCCACATACGTGATTTCATAAAAAATATATTTCATAACATTTTTACTATTTAAAAGACAATGGATTAAATTCATTTATAACCTTATTTTAAATTATATGTTTTGAAGGGAATCTTTCCGTCATTTTTCAAACAAGGTAATTTATGACCTTTTAAACAAAATTAAGGTAAGAATGTTTTTTAACTCATAGGGAATGTGCGGCTATTTTCCACCATTATAACATCATCGAAGATTCCCATACAATCTTATAAGAATATTTTCAAAATAATGTTTTCTTTTAGATTTATATGACATTTAAATGATTTCAAAATAGAAAGATATATTTATCTAAAAAAAGTTTTGATTTCATCTATGTTAACATCCATTGGATGGATTTTAAGCTTGTTTGAAGTTGATTTATTATGATACAAATAATTCATATTGTATTTAAGGTTTTGTGATAAGTTTTACTATGGATGTGTTATTCTTATACCATTCATGGTTTACGGATAACATATTTACATTACATATGCTAGTTTTAATACGAATTGTAATGTTATGTTTTATCCTTTTCATATGAGGAATGTAGTGGACTTAGTAAGTGACCGGGGGAGCCCACTATAACTCCTAGATACATCAATAGGACCCATGAGACAAACCAATGTCTTAGAACAAGGCTTGAACAAATATTATTTGTATTCAAGGAACAAGGACTTGACAATGTTGTTATGAAGTCTAGAATTATGCATTCTATCATTATGAAAGTGGCTATCGATATTAAATGTGATTATTCAACTAGTAGAATATACATGTGAATAAGTAAATGGAATTATTTAATTTTATCTTTTCCATATTATTTATATGTTTAATTTTAAAAGTCTTTTGTTTTAGTCTTATACATTTCCTTAAATATTTATGCTTGTTTATTAAAGTTTCCACTATATTGTTATCCTTACTGAGCATCTGAGCTCACTCCTTTCTAGGTTTTATTTTTTCCAGGATGTGAAGAATTATTTTATGGTTGACCATTTGGGATAATATAAGGATATAAGTTTGTTAAAAGGGGGAAAATATTGTTGATGATTTTATTTCATGATGTATTTTAAAACTTATGAATGTATCTAGTACTTCCAAAGCTACTAAACTTATCGGTCTTTCGAGATTTGATCCCTGGTGATCATGCAAATGTTATATAATAATGCAATGACTTTGGGTACCTGGGTTCAGGGAGTTACACCATGAATGTTCAGGGGGTCTATAGAATACGGTGGAGTGAATAATCATTTATATATTAGTGCAATTAGGATAGACTCTGAAGGATTTCTAAAAATACACTTTATTTTCTTATAATCTAGTTATGTTTTCCACTATAGGACTGTGTTTATTCATTTGAATGGCACGTGTACCATGTGATATTTTATGATTATCATAAATGACTCAAAAATTGTTTAATATTTTATTTATATTATTATAATAGGGATGTGATAATAAGTCTATAGACTCCCTATATATGGGATTTAGACCCTTGCTTCTTGTTGGAAGTCCTTTAAGTTTGGCGAGGTGTGGATGAGGTCATGTGACTCTCTATGTTATAAATTATGGATTGCGTCGGGGTACTAAATTTATTAGAAAAATATCATGATACTTCTATAAACATCATGGGACGATAGAAACATCCTCAATTCAATTCCACACATTTTCATTAATCTTTTTCATGTCTTGTGCACAAATTTTCCACTCTAGAAATTTACATATTTAATTTTATCAATTTAATTATCTATTCTAATATGGTGTGATCATGAATTATCCCTCAATATGCATTTCCACATAAAATTAAATTTTATAGTAGAATTTTTTCACCTCAAATTACCCATCATTATTTATTTATTACACCATATCCATAATATGTACACCCCCTTCATATCATTGTAGTAAAATTTTAATTCCAACTGTTTCTCAGTTGAAAATGAATTATCATTTAATCAATATTTGATTTTAAATATTTATCCTCCATTATTGTTCCTAGAGTGTATATTACTCCCATTTTTGAAACTTGTTTCCTCATTGAACTCCTCATCATGATAATTCTTTCTCATGTGTAATATTTTCCATTGACAAACTTTTGAGCCCTTCAAAAACATATGGATTATAAAAATAAAAACTTTATTATCTCCATGGATTTATATCAAAATAAATCAACTTATGAATGTTATACATACCACATTCTATCTTTCCGTGATTTAAAAAAATGAAATTTGGATATAAACACCAAAGAACCATTAAAGTGATCTCAAAGTGTACTCATTCATCCCCATATGCATCTTATTAGAATGTGTCCTTTCATTTTATCACATGATGTAGTTATATTGAAACACTTGTTATGTAAATTATATTAAAAATGACTAATTAAATTATCATTATAATATTTGACTTGGGTGGCCTTTTTTAATGTATAAATCAGAGGAATCTATTGCGTGCTTCTAAATGGAGGCTATCAACAAAATATCTCGAGCTTGGATGTTGTTTTGAGAAATCTCCATTACATAGTGAGTGATAAATATTTCATTATATAAATTCCCTCATTTATGTATTCATGGGGAGTGATAGTCTCTATTTAAACATATTTATTCATGAATTCCCTGAAACATGTCAATAAAAAGTGATATCTTCCATCTGATGAAAATTGGTGTGATGCATTCTTAATATCAACCACTGACACATGAACATCAATAATCAATTTCAAGGGGTGTAAAATGAATTAAAATATCATTAATTTTAAAGGATCAAAAATAATAGAACCATAAAAGGGTCCATAATAAAATACCAATAAAATATAATAAAAGTGGAGAAATGTGGAGGTGAAGGTAAATATATATTTATATGAGGTAAGAAATACCTTTTAATACACATTGAAAACATTTATTTTTGATAATAAAATTAATGAATATATTTTGACTTTAAAACATATTATTTCCAAAATATTTTTTAAATGATACATTTACTATTGTAATAATAATGCTTGTGAAAGAGTTTCTCAGAGCATACCTTAATAGTTGATAGTTTTTTTCCATATAATACTAAATATATTTAGCTTCCTCCATATTGGGTTGAGTAATTTTGTTACCATCATGATTGATAATTTGAGATAATATACTTACATGATTTATATACATTCCATATGTTTAATTCTATTATTTGTTTATGTTTTAAGTTATCCTATACCTCTTCTTCATCTAATATTTTAAAAAACAAATAAACATGTGGAATATATCTTGCAAGATACACTGAAATTAACTTTAAAAATATCATAGGATAAAAAAAATGATGAAAATTTATATACCATTTTTCCATCCTTTAACCAAAAATAAAAATGGATAGCACTAGGTAAGAAAATATTTTATATGAATAAAAATTTATATAAGTAAATTATAAATTAATCCTCAAATATTCAACAATAACACCAAAAATCAACACAAATCATTCAATAAATATATAACCTTAAAACACTTCATAAAAATCCTAACCAAATTCAAAACCCAAAAATTAGAATTATTTTATCCCATATTCTTAACAAATAGATATAAAATTTATCTCAACACAACATCAATCACTCATAAGGACACATAGAAAAATATATATTATTTAATCGTATATTATTTAAAATATGTTAATATTTTATATAAATAACTTAAACTAAATGAATTCATAATAAAATTTTATATTCTTAAAAAAGAAAAATCAAACTTTATTCGTCAATTAATATTTACCACTTTGATGAAAAATCTCATACTATCTAAAAATATCTCATTTACCAAGATTCCTATATTGCTCCCAAAAATATATTGATATTATTCCAAAATATATTTAACTACCTAATCACTAAATCACGTTTTAATTGTCATGTTTATCAAAATGATGAAATATATTTTCCAAAAAGCATGATGGTGGGTTATCTAAATTTACCATAATTACCTCAATATCAAAGATTATATTAATTTATACGGTTATAAAATATCGAATCATGCATTATTCTAAAAACCAAATAAATATCTTCCCAAATTCCATAAATAACCATTTTAAAAAAAATTATATAATACCTAAAAATATTATCTATAAATTTGAATATATAATCATTCTTGAAGATTTTTAATCCTTAAATAAAATACCACTATATAATAACTTTAGAAATCCTACATATATAAAATCAAATATTCTTTTATAAAAATTTAACAATGATTTTTCATCATGTTCATTAGTACTTACTTCGTATTGTAAAATAAATAAATCATATCCTAAGAATCATAAATCTCAAATTAATAATGTTTATTAATTTGATCATAGGAAAAACTGTAAAAAATAATACCTTTTTATGTTATTAATAGTTTCCTCATTTTTATCATATCATTAATATAAAACATTATTTTTATGATTTTTTATCCCCTTCATGATATTTCCTTGTAGGTTAATGATTTTAGTAATTCCCATACCCCACCCATTAAAACATTCAATTGATATCTTAGGAAGAATATTATTACATTTTATTGTAGTAATAGATATATTCCAGTTAAATAGACTTTTTTTGATCTATATATTGCTTCACCACATAAAAACATATTTCTGTTCCTTTAATACATATACATGTGTTATTATTCCCATATTATTTGTCGAACATTGGTTCAATATTTTTTACTTTGGGGTCCTTATCTCCTTAACATCATGAAAACTCCATTTTTCTCTTATTTTGTGTGTGGGGAAACTTTCCTAGGATCAGTTTGATAATAATAATTAAATATACATGAATAAACTAAATAAGTTTTCACTTAGTATCCTATCTTGCCTAGTTTCTCATTCATTAACCACTACATTGTCTTTCACATTGATCATCAACATGGTTCATGTTAGTTCAAGACATTTACTAAAACAAATAATGGTATGGGTAATTATATAAAATAAATCATAATAAACCATTTTATGAGGTGGATAAATATTAATATATCCATAACCAACTCATATAATATTCAATAAATCTGATTTAGGAAGAATAACCATAATTATTCCCAATATATTAACTTTCATGAATATAAAATACGTCAAACTTATGACCCCAAAACATAATATTAACATATGAAGTTTTCTCTATATATTTATATTATGATCATATAATAAAATAATAACCTATAAATTTATCTAAAATCATTCAATGATAAAAATAATAATTCTCTAGTCCCATACACTTGGACCCAATTCTAAAAACATACCCTTTATATATCATGTTTGATGACAACCTTAAGAGTCGTATATAATCAACCATAATTATAAATTTAATAAATAGGTTTATAATTTCTTACACATTCAATATATTTTAGCATTATAATTTTATAGGATTGGGAAAACAATTACATAAGAATGTGGACATTTTCACATAGTTCAATTGTTCTAAAAAATCATGTTCTTATGTTTACAGTCATGTCTGATTCATGTTACTTTTGGTTCATTCAAGATGTTTCACCATTAAAATTGCTATAATTCTTACACAGAAGCGGTACATATGAATGTTTTTTGAAATCAAGGGATGATAAAAAAAAATATTACTAAGGTACACAAAAAATAAATTAATAACATCAACAAATTTTTAAAAAACATTAAAATCCATTATGAATATTTCCTTTTTACAAAATAAACTATGAGGTCAAAAAACTATTTACTTAAACATGAAAAAAACCTTATTACCGAAATTTTAACATAAATAATTTTCTAATAAATCATAATGGAAAAATCATAACCATGATAGTTCCTTGAAAAAATGCATGAACTCCTGGAGACTTTTTTCCATGAAAATAAACCCTTCACCTTTAGAAAATCATAATCATTACTTTAAAATAATTAACCCATTTTCATAAATTTTGAAAATAAAATCCATAAAACCCCCATTTTCATAAATATTAATACATATGGGAAACTTGAAACATCATATTAATATCACTCCTAAAATTACACCAACAAATGGAATAAACCACCCAATTAATTCTAACTTGTCTCCTCTAGAGAATATATCATAACACAATTAATTATAAGGTTATATTGGACCCTACCATCATCATAAAAAATTTAATATAACCATAAAATAAGTAAAACAAATAAAATATACAATTTACATCATGAAACTCATAATAATTAGAATTTTTTCCTATAATAAAACATATTTCATTTATCTCATAAAATGGGAATAAGTACCCATGTTTTGAAAACATTTTAAATCTAAAAATTCCTAGAATAATGTGCATAAAATATTATTCAAAAATTCCTTAAAATATTTATAAGAATGTTAACAACAAATAAATAAAATGAGGATGGTAAAATCTGTTCATTCTGTGCATGTTAATTTTTTTTGGTTTCACACTTTTTGTAAAGAAAGTTAAAAACAAATTTTATGGAAAAACATTGAATATATTATTTCATAAAATATTATAAATCAAGGTGAATATTAATTTAAAATATCCCTTAAAATAATATAATTATAAATAAGAAAATTTTACAAATATTTAAAATAATAGGTATATGGAGGGAAAATATTTTAAAAATATTAACAAATTTTGTTAATGAAAAATGTCTTACCAATTAGTAAATTTTTAATCAAACGAGAATTGAAGAAGTAAAAATTAATTGGAAAACTTTTAATTTCAAAAAATTTAATATTATATACATAAATATCACAATTTATACACCACAAAAGAAATAACGCAATGAAAATGACATAAGTCTCAAAGAAATGACATTAAGACAAGTTGTATTTTACCTCAAGGCTTAAACATAGTTGAACACATTATAACCTCTTGTTTAATGTATTTTTATTTATTATAAATCAATATTTGAACCATAATTACAAAAATGTACTAGATACCAATGAATCACAACTTATTATTTCATATTTACTTCTAATTATTTGTTAGAATATACTTTTAGGTGTTAACTATCATGTTTCACATGGATGTTTTGATTCAATGATTTTGGTACATACACATTTTTCATGGTTTAATAATATTAATAATACTAAAAATTTATTTTTTATAATTTTTATACATTAAATATAATTTTATAAATATACATGTTAGTCGTTCATCAAAAATATACCCCATTTTTTCATAGAGATGGTAGTTTATGTGTATGCATGAATGACGTTTGAATTTCTCAAATGGGAGGAAAGGGAATAAATATAATAATATTATAATTTCAAACATAATAATTATGTTATAAATTCAATATTTAATCGTTATTTCAAGCTTTATGACTATCCATATGAGGTGGTAATGAACAATTAATCACATCTCATTGTGGAGGTGGTAGTCTACAGGTACACATGAGTGATGCTACCATTTTCCAATAGATCGAATAGAAATAATGTGGGTATTGAATTATATTTAAAGAATAATAATAATTTCATAAATTAAATATATATTCACTCATTCCATCTTTATAAAAATTTGTGAGAGTAATTGATGTAAAATGAAACGCATCGCTTCGTGAATATGGTAGACCACTCATACGCAAAAGAAAAGATTTAATTTACCACAACATGGAAAGGAAATGAAACAAGGTTGTTAAATAATAATAATAAAATGTATATCTAGTGTATATACATATTTAATTATGTTATAATCCTTATAATAGATTTATAATGAGGTGTAATAAGAAATAAACGTGAATGTGTTTGATTGAGGCTTATACCATCTATTGAGATAACCTCTTTGGATTACAAATTAAACCGTTGAGAATTAGTCTTCATGGTAAACAGGTACTCCAAGATGTGGGGAGGATAGTTGGAGAGGGATTTGGGAATATATTTTATGACATATAGTTCTAAATTTGTGTAGATAATTGAGGATAGGAGGTATCCTTTTATAAGTGAGGGGAGTGACTCTCTAGTAAATGTAAAGAACATTAAAATAATATAATGTAATTTTCATGGGAAAGTGGAACATATGAAATACATTTTCTAGGATAATAATATTTTTGGTCTAAAAAACCTCAGTAAATAATATTTAAATGAGTTTTATTGAAATTTTAATACTCATCGCTTGTTCAACCCCCTCTTTAACCCTTTTTACCCTAACCATAATAACATGGATTTTTTACAATGATTATATATTTTATGAAAAAAAATGAAATTTAAATCATTAAGAATTTTGGACATTATGATTACAAGTATCAAACCCATTTTCTAATGTTCAAATTTTAGTGGTTTCAGAATTTTATTTTAATATATGTTTATAAAATGTAATGAAAACCCATTTTTCGAAAAATACTAATTTTAAAGGAAAAATAATTTTACAATAATGTTGTACATATTATTTATTATTTTTACATTAATTGGATTATAACTAAATAAATTAAAGTTAAATTACATTTTTATCCTTTCAAAACTGAATGGTAACTTCTAACCACACCCTTAAATACCGAGATCCAAAAATAGGTTTTTATTTTATTAAATTTATCTTAGGATCAAAAAAGGCTAGCATGTAATTTCATATATAGTGTAATATTTTAAATGATTTATTCTACTTATTAAACACATATTTTTTTCAATACAAAGGTTTTATAAATATCTAATTCAATCTTACATCATTATAATCCCCTAAAAGATACTGTATTTTTAAAAACAATATTATCACTATTCACCAAAAACAACCTTTTAAGAAAATTCCCACAAAAAATATCTAATGATTATTCTGACATAATGAATTAAAAAATTAATTTAATTTTATCAGAAAATATTTATAAATATGGTAGAAATTATTTCAAATATCTTCATACAAAGAAGCTAAAAACTGTTTTTAAAAACATAAATTTTCAATCATAAAAGAATTAATTCTAATTCCATGCTAAGTAAAAACCATAATATGATTGTTAATTTACTTTATCGACTACATTACGAGTAAATTTAATAAAATTAATTAATAAATATTGATTAATTTAATTTATTATGATAAAAAATTTTGCACACTTAAAAATAGTTTATTAAAAAACAACTCTTTTTAGCATAAAAAAGATTTTATATTAATTTTAAGAAAATAAAAATCAATGTATCAATGATTATTAATTATATTAAATGTATGAAGAATAATTTTATAATAAATATAATTTTGAAAGTAAATAAAATTTACCTTTTAATTAAAATATATAAAATATAATAAAAACTTCTTCTAATGAAAAATTTCTTTATCTTACTATAACTATTCTTAACCTTATATGATTTCACTATTATAATTAAAATATGAGTACATATTTCGTAGCAACTAATCAATAAATTTTTATTAAGAAAAAATTTCATATATAATTTATAATGCAGTTATTTCTATTGATACCCATAAATATAATGACTAGGTTAAAGTGGTTATGTTTAAATAATAATATTTCTATAGTATAATATAGTTTTTGTAAGATTGTGTAGAATTTGGTAGATGTATTTTAATATATTATTAATTTAAAGGAAAATATTTTAAAATTTCATAGTTTTACATGTATATCCTGGTGTCCAATGTTTTTTTATGTGGTTTTTCTAGTAGGGGAAGTGGGAAATTTTGGGTTCGTTTTAATATCTGGTGCACTAGTATTTCACTTCAGGTCAGGCTTGGGATGTTTAGTATTCTTAATCCTGGGTTTTTTGTGATATAAATCCTTAAATTTGAATTTTAACAACATATTTGACAGTGTTTATGACACACAACACTAAGCATATAAAATAATATAAGATCTTCAAACATTATAATATTTTTACTATTTTAAATAAATAAAATCTATCTTATTTCATACATTACATGAAATTATGATTTTATATTAAATTAAACTCAACATTTATTTTATATTTCATTAGAATAAACAATGACTTTCTTTGATGGATTGTGTTACATGCAAGACTAAGTTTTACTGAACTAAAATATACTATTAATATTATTATTTAATATTATAGTTATAAACCATTTATTTTAATAGTAATTATAAAAAGGATTAATAAAATTTGGGAAATATTATTTACATAAATTTATATAATTATTTGGTGTCCAATTTATTATAAATGGAATGAAAAATATTTTTTAAATAAAAGGAAGTGTTTTTTCTGAAAAAAATATGTTATCCATAAAAGTGAAGTTTATATTAATAAGTTAACAAAATAAAGTTTGGTTACTGATTTTAATGAAATTTAAATATTATATATTTAATAAAATTTTAACATTCATATTATATGTTTTATATATAAGAGAGAAGAATAGATCCAATTTCACGCTTAAAACCACATTTTTTTTAAAAATAGTATTTTTTCCTTTTTTATGGATCATTTATTTTATTACGCAATTTTTAAACATTTATAAATATAATTTGGTAAAAAAATATTTATTAAATATTAATATCAAAATTATCTTAGGGTGATGTTTTTTTCATTTTTTTGATGTTTCATTTTTTGATGAATAGGGAAAATATTGAATTTTAATTGAAAAATCCATTTTTTTTAAATAATTTATAATGATAAATGAAATGTTTAATTGGATTTAATGTCAAAATAGATCAATTATACATCAATTAATCAAATTTATATTGTTGGAATCAATTTCTTGTTGAAATTTAATATAAAGACATAGTAAACTATTGATCTTTTCATTTTAAAATCTAATTTAACGAAATTTCCACATGATTAATCTTCAATTATTTTATTCCAATTATGTTTTTTGAATTTTGAAAAGAAGATTTTATTTTTTGAATCAATAAAATTTATAATTTATAAAAATTACCACTTTATTTTGACCAAAGTGATATGTGAAATCAATTAAAATTAAGTACATCAAATAAGGTAAAAAGAAGATTAATTAGTGTTAAAAATAGAATATAAGGTTTAAAAATGCCAAGAAACATGTCCACAAAACATTTTATAGAAATATTTAAAACTAATACCTTCTATGATCTATATTGGTACATTATTATAGCCCCATGGAATAAAAAAACAAGGGTGGAAATCAATATTTCAAATTATTACAAGGGTGTCACTCACCCAAATTTTAAAATTCATTTCTCTATCCCCTTATATTCACTCCTTAGAAACCAATTAGTTCAAAAGAACAAGTCCAAATAAATCAAAAAATTTAATCACCTCATCTGAGAACCCTTATCTTTGGATGTAATCCATATTAGGAAGGAATTACTGCAAAGCTACGGGAGGTACTTGAATAAGAGGTAAAATTCTTTTAAAAACGTTTTTATTTTATTCCCTTATCCACCTAATTAAGTTCATATTATACCATGATTATATTATAAAAAAATTGAATTAAAATTTACAATAATTTTTATGTTATTTTTAGGACTTAAACTTCACACGTTTCCATCAAATGGGTTACCAAATCATTCATTCTGTGTTTGGTGAACTACCGCCTCACAAACCGATTTCATTCACCTTTCCGTTACCACCTTTAAAGGTTAGTAATAATGATGTAAAAAATTTTTAAATATGATATATATGATATTTATGATGAATTTATTCAAATTTAATTATTATATAACACATAAATTCATGATTATCACTTTTTGGGAATATGATTACATCGTTTGTGTGTATGACAAACCAATTCATCACCTGTTGATGTAATTCATTTACAATTTTCATGGATTGTATTAAGAATTTATTTAATAAAATTTTTTGATATATATTTCATTATAATTATATTGTAATCAAAATATTTTTATATTAAATTAATATTCTTTCATTCAAATACGATAATAAAATGGAAACAATTTTTATTCATATATACGGATTACAATCTTCATGAATAGGGTGTTTCATTTATAATAACCAATTTTTATGGATAAATATAAACACATATAAATTTCATATATATGATATTAACATAATAGTTTAAAATTTATTTATTATTAAATCAAGATCAGAGTATGAGGAATAAGAAAAATAACAAGTGAAAACATTCTTGAATTACAATGAAATTGACTCCCAAAATAATGAAAATAATGAATGATCATTAACAAATAGGAGATAAAATGTTATAAATGATCATAAAGGATATGATAAATATTATTATGTTTTTTTATGATTTAATAGCAATATTATAACCATTATACCTATGTTTAAATGGTGCTCCACCAAGAGGAAGCGTAAGGTGAGGGATTTCATCTTAATTTCATTTTTTCAAAGCATATTATAATTTTATACACGAAATTACTTTTATATGTTTATATAATGGCCCTTGACTTGTAATATAATTATTAATTCATTATTCAGGTTATTTTTGGATTCAATTTCAATTATTTCATCTTTTTATATTTTAATTTAAAGTTACCTAGTGGTAAATAATTTAATTATTCAATTTATTTCCATTCGGATATATTACTTTCTATTTTTTGTTAAAATTATAAGATTATACATGTAATGACTTTTGACTATATATTTTTATATTTAAACTTTTCAATGGGTATTTACAATTGATACACATAATATATTTATTTATTTATTCTCACTTCAATGTTATGATCTTTTCAACGGTTTACTGCACAATCCTATTTTATTTAAGATAGTTTAATTGTGAATTTACATTGAAGTAAATTATTTTATCACTGTTTAATAAAACCATTAATTTTATACTCCTTTAGATATTCATTATTATTTTCATGTAATAGTTCCATTTACCCCCTCTTTGGCACTTAAAATGTTATAGAAAATGTTTTTATAAAAACCAAAATTTATTTATCTCTTTGTTCAGAAACCTATTTTTTGATATTGTTTTCTAAAAATGTTTTATAAAATGTTTTTAACCTTGTAAAAAGGATTTGTTAAAGAAATTTTTACCCATTTTTATTTTTCACCAAATGTCACTAAAGGAATCCTGTTTTTCATTTTTTTAACAAGGACCCTTTCCAAAAGGAATTTTATTTTTACCTTGTTCTTCATTTATAGAATTACCCAACACATTTATTTTAAAATTAATTCGAAAGTTGAAAATGATATATTTTTTTAAATTTTTTAAATTTGATTTTCATAGAAAATTATATTAAAAAATATTATTTTTTAAAAAGTGATTTTCCAAATGAAAAGGTTATCTTCTGCAACCAGGTTTTAAAGATTTTTTTATTCCATAAAACATAAAAAACCTTATTCTTAATCTAGTGGGTATATTTTATATTGATACCATCCATATTCTTCCCCTATATGAATTATTATTATTTTGACTAAGGATAGTATTTGAATTCATTCATTGAATCATTTTCATAGTCATTAATATCCCCTAAAGTTTTCAATGTTCATTTAAACATTGAGAATTAAATTTACCATAAATATCCACATTATTTATCATTGATATGTTTACTCCCAAAACCATATACCATTTTTTAATAAAGCTTTTAATTTAAATTAATTTGATGAATTAGGGAAATACAGATATATTCTTATCTTTTACTTAATAAGTATAATTGATGATAATTATTATTGTTGATTAATAAATAGATTTTTCGATATATAAGGAATTATTTGGAGAGGTTTTGGTGGTTGGGGCCCAAAAATTATATAGATCCTCGATTCATCAATTGGTATCATGATAAAAATTTGTTGTCCAAATTAAATGAGTTTCTACATTTAGTTATAAACTGTCTAGAGGATATATCATGATAGTAGAGGTTTTCATGTGACTGAGACATGACATGAAATAATTAAGAATTTTAATTCATTGAGAATTTAGTAATTATTATCTATTATTTTCTCACTGTGATATTAATTATGGATATATTTCATTCTCATTTTATTGATTAAATGTAATGAGTTTTGAGTTATTTTAATTTCCATATTAATTATTCCTTATCCAGTTGTTTAAATGGAATATGTCTTCATTTATTTACCTTTCCATATAGATTATTCTTATTAATTCATGATAGTGTCCGATGTACTTAACCCTTATTGGGAATTTGAGATCCCCATTATTTTATTTATTTTACCCAAGTTATAAGGTGGAATCATTTCAATGTGTTTTCAAGGATACTCATCATTTTATTCTGTTATATATTATGTTTAATTTTCTATTCCCAAAGTAATGTGGGAATCAAGTATGTAATATAGTTTCTAAAATTCTAAACTGGCCAGTACTATGGGTTTTGAATCTTGTATATATACCACAAATATAATAAATTAAGGCACCAGATTTGGGATACTATGGTCAAGGTTATTACAGTTGGTATTAGATAAGGTTTATTAGAAACCTTGTGAAACATATTAAGAAATATAGAATAACTTAATAAATTTTTCTTAAAATATAGAATATGTGGGTATTCCTAACAATAAATTCTTTTATGGATACTAAAAGTGGGTGTGGTTCTATAAATGATATAACTAGGGTTAATAACTCTGAAAATATTGTGTTAGGATTGACTTGAACAAAAATTGGTACATGAAAATGGGCCTTATTTTTCACATGGTTTGACACTCTTAGGGGATATGCTTGTGATAATTACATTTTTTTATTACAAACCATTATAAAGGATTTGAATAGATGATGATAATTAATGTCATAGGTTAAAACTAAGGTTTATTAGATTGAAAATATTGTGTTATGATTTAGACATCCTAAAAATGATTATATAGTTTTCAAATTATTATTATTTTAATCACACTATTCTTTTATGTTTTAGTCCATATTTGGACCCAAAATAAATCCTGTTAAATTAATTATGCATGAAATATTGGTGACAATGAGAAAAAAATGGGTTGTTGATATGAGTGATGTATATCTTGTTTAGGCTAAACTGAGTTTCTGAAAATGTGATTAATAATATAAACCTTAACAAAATCCCAGAATCACAAAAAAAGAGAAGGGTGGATTTTTCAATGATCTCGAGTGGTCGGGATTATGGATAAAAGAAGGATTTATTTCTACAATGTGATAAATATGGAAAGAAGAAACCTATGAAATTGTTTTAATTTAATGGGGGAATTATTTATTGGTGTAAAAAGGGAATTAGGAAGAGAATATATGAGAAAATATTAAAGAGTAGGATGGAAGGAAAGAAATATCATCCTAAGGATCCATTATTAGTTTCTTGTTTTAAATTTTTGGAACATGGGAATTAACTAAGTCAATAAACTCTTTTAAAGGGTAACCCATAAACTATGAAAATACATAAGTGGAAATTAAATTAATTAAATACTTATGTATTGTTATTCAAGAAATAAATTATTGAAGTGTTTTACCCATAGTATTTTAGTTATATGAATCATAATATATTTAAATATATTTTTATATTGTAGAATAAATTTGGTAAATAAAAGAGTAATGTATACCATCATGAGTAAATGAGTGTAAGATAGATCATAAGTTAAAATTCATAAACACCTATTTTTGGGTTTTGTGTAGTAGAAATGTCAAAGGACTAATTATATTTTGAGAGAAATTTAAGGAAATAATATGTTTTATTAGAAAAAATATTTAAGGAATAATACATTTATATTTTATAGAAATCTGTTTAAAGGAATTGATAACTATAAGGGTTGAAATGATCATTAATGAGATTACAATAATATAAAAATAATATTATTAGATTTTTGTAAAAAAAGTTGTTTTGAAAACCATAGTAAAAATTTTATTTAAGGAATAACTATATTTCAAGGATTTCCATCATATATTCTAGGAACTTTTTAGGAAATATATAGCTTATAAAAGGATAAACCACATGTAGGGTGACAACTCAACACATTTGGAAATGGTGGTGGGGCTTGAACCCATTTCCAAAGGATGAAAATGGTTCCATCACTACAAATTGTGTATGTGATGTCCTAGTTAATATGTCATTGAATTTAGTTGAAAAATTTTATGAATAAATATTAATGATAAAGAAGTATTATTACTTTATAGATTTATAGATTAATGTATTAACCATATTTTTTTAAAATAGTTATAAATAGATAGAAATATTTTTCACTCTTTTATGGATCATTCGATATATTAAATGTGAATTATAGTGATTCTGGCATAAAAATCATTTTGAGATATATATTTCTTTGAATAAGCAATAAATTATACATTGATAAAAACAAAACAAAAGCATGAAATTGTTATTAGGAAATATAATCATATCAAGATAGTAAAGTTTTTCATCAACAATAGAAAAAGAGTCTTGAAATAAATTTTTTTCCTATTAATATATTTTCCAATGATATCAATTTCTTTTTCAAACCTATTATATTTAATTTTTTGATAGCATCTATGACATGCAATTCCAAGCATAGGAAGGAACATATCGTCCTGAGATATTATGACATATTAAATATTTTAAATAAATTCAATCTATTTTATATCTTGAATCACATGAAATGTTTTTTTATCTTGTGTATATTGAATCATTGATTTTTGGATTTTTTACATGCAACAATGAATTTCTTAGATGGAGTGAATTACCATAAAAACTGAGTTTTAATGAACTAAAATATATAATTAATATTATAATTTAATATGATTTTAATCAAGTATATTTTTTATTTGAATGTATTACAAGGATTAACTATGTTTTTAAAATATTTCTTACAGAAGTTAATATAATTTTTTGGTGACTAATTAATTAAAAATGAAAATATAACTATTTTTAAAATAAAAGGAAATGGTTTTCTAAAAAAACATTTTAATCCCACAAGTATGATTTATGAAAATAAAACAATTAATTAGATTTTCATTAATTATTTTAATGAAATATATATATAATATTCTATTAAAATATTAACAATCATATTATATGTTTTCTTAATATGAGTTACAGATAAATCCAATTTCACACTTTTAAAATGTATTTTTTATGAAAGGAAATATTGTGGCCCTTTTATGGAACACTTATTTTGGTAATAATATTTTACATTTTTAGAGAAAAAATTAAATAAAAATTAAATAGGAATATCTAAATTACTTTTTCGTGAATTTTTGGTTTTTTTGAGAAGTTTCATGTTTGGATGAATAGTGAAAAATAATGAATTTTAATTGAAAAATGTTTTTTTGTTAAAATAATTTAGAATTTTATCCTTAATTTTTACTTGTTTTTTATGCTACTATATGTCAATTATACATATCTTAATCGAATTTAGATCATTAGAATCCGTTTAATATTGAAATTGGATAAAAAATATTTGTAATCTTTTTCTCTTTTTCACTCTAAACCTATTTTCATGACAGGTTCACAGGATTGGTTTTAAATTAGTTTATTATAATTTTGTGATTATAATTTGGAAAAATATATTCCATATTTTTAATTAACATAAATTATAATTTTAAATAATTAAAATTTAATTTTTTCTATAATATTATTGAAATAAATTAAAATTAATTATATTGTTTAAGGTAAAAATAAAATTACTTAGTGGTTAAAATTAAAATATAAGGTGTATCAATGACCCAAAACTTGTAGGAAACCCATTTAATGTCCATATTTCATCATTATACAATATATTACCAATAGTTTTCTATTATTGGATCCACTTTACAGAAAACAACATGTTTTGAATTTAATCTTTCAAATAATTACATGTTTCCCACTCACCCTACTTATAAAAGGCCTTCACCTATCCCATATTATTTACACCTTCAAACCACTTAATTTTAGAAAATAATAACCCAAATAAAAAACCATATTCACTAAAATAATATTATAAACATTATATTTTGAATAAATCCATCCTAGGAGGTTATTAGAGCAAACCTAAGGAGGATACCTGAAGAAGGGGTAATGTTCTTCTCAAAGAATTTTTATTTTATTTATTTATTTCTAGACCTCCATAAATTAATATTATACCATGATAATATACTAAAATCATTTTCTTATATATTTTGAGATATGTCTTTATGTTTATGAACTAAAACTTCACAAACATCTAAAAAATGGGTTATGAAGTCATCATTCTTGTTTATTGCAGACTACAGCCTTGCGAACCGATGCCATTTTCCCATCCACTAAAACATTTCGAGGTTGGGAATAATAAAATAAGTACTATTTATATATAACATATATGATATATATTATGTATTAGTATATATTTAATTATTATATAGCACATACGTTCATTCTTTTCATTTTATGGGAATATGATAAGATCGTTCATTTGTACAGCGGACAATCGCGACATGAAGAGATTTGATTCATTGGATCTTTATAAGGAAAGTATTAAAGATGGTTTAAATAATATTGTATTATATATGTGAAATAATAATTATAATATAATTAATATATATATATATATATCATTTACTTTTCATTCTTTCAAATACGACCAGAAAATGGAAACAATCTTCATGAGTACATACGTCCTACCATCTCAATGAATAGTGTAGTTCATTTCCCATAACTAAATTTTAAAAATTACTCTTAATATTTATATAATTTATATATATTAAATTTAAATCATGTTTTACATTATGCAGATGATGTGATCATGATCAAAATAAGAGGATAAAAAAATAACAAGTCAAAATATACTTGAAAAAATGGAAATTAACACACAAAATATTAAAAATAATAAATGATTATTAACGAACGACTGATAATATGTTATAGAAAGATAATATATGATATTATAAATTTTAATATTTTTTTATTATAAGTTAATTACAAGCTTAAATCCCGTATATTTGTGGTTAAAGGGCATTCCACCAAAAGTAATCCTAAGTTAAGGGATTTCATCTCAATTTCATTTCATTAAGGAATATTGTAATGTTATAAACCTAATTAATATTATATTGTGTTTGTAATGACATTTAACATTAAATATCATGATAAATTAATTTTTCATTGTATTTTATATTTTCATTTTAATTATTTAATCTTAGGGGATTTAAATTAAGACTTACCAATTGGTAATGAATTTCATAACTCAATTTCATTTCATGGGGTTATATTAATTCCTCACTATCGTTAATATTATAATATTATTCACGTAAATACCCATGAGTATAATTTTTTTTATATTTGTTTTATTTGTATTTTTAGTATATTCATATAATCAATTCAATAGTTGATTCTCACTTCAACATTATGTTTTTTGTGAGGATTTACTTCACAAACCCATTTTATTAGGGATTGTTTAAACTTCAATTTCCATTGATAAAAATTATTTGATAAATTTTTATTAAACAATTTAATTTTCTTCTCTTATGTTTATTCATGATTATATCCAATTAATAGTACCATTTTATACCCTTTGATACTTAAAATGTTTTATAAATGTTTTTAGGAAAAACTCGAATTCATTTCTCTATTTGGTCGAAAACCTATTATCTTCTAAAACCCTATTTTATAAACATGTTTAAAAAATGTTTTTATCCTTTTCAAAATGATTGGTTAACGAAATTTTTACCCATTTTTATTTTTCTCAAAATTTATTGAAATTAATCACCTTGTCATTTTCGGAATAAGGTACTTTTCTATAAATTTTACATTTCAAAAGGAATGTTATGTTTACCTTTCAGAACATGTATAGATTTACCCACCAATATTTCTTTAAATATTATTTTTATAGTTTAAAAAATTATTTTTAAATACTTTTTTTAAATTTTTCCCTAAAAATAAATTTAGTATCAATATGTTTTATGTTTTAAAAATAGATTTTCAAAATTAAGAGTTTTTCATCAATAATGTTTTCGAATATCTTTTTTGTATTTCTTCAAAGTCAACAAACCATATTCTTAATAAAATGGGTATAAATTGTATTGATACAATCATTATTCTTACTTTAGAAGGATTATTATTATTTTGACCAAGGATAGTATTTATATTCACTATGTAGAATCATTTTCATTGTTATTCACTTACTCTTTATTTCTTCACTTTACTATGATCAGTGAACAAAAAATATACCCTAAATATCCTTATTATTTATCAAGGATATTTTTATTCTCTAAAACATATACCATTTTTACATACAGTTATTACATTGGTGTCTCATTTATAAAATGAAAAAATATAGATAAATTTGTATCTTGTAATCAATATAGATATTTGATGATAAAGAACATTTTACATTAATTAAATATATTATTCAATATATGAGAAATTATTTGGAAATGTAGTGATGGGTGGGGGAAATACATTATATAGTACCTTGATGCATTGAAAAGTCCCATGAGACAAATCTGTTATTCTAATTGAATGGGTCTATACCTTTAGTATTAAACTCTATGAAGGACATATCTTAGTAGTAGAGATGTTAATATTCCTGATACATGATGTCTAATAATTAAAAAAAAGTTTTATTGAGAATTAATTCATTATTTTCTGTGATAATTTCACCATGATATTTTATATGGATTCATTTCATTCCCAGTTTATTGATAAAATAGAATGATTTTTTAGTTTGTTTCCATGACATATTGATTTTTTCGTATGAAGTTATTTTAATGAAACGTGATCTTATTTATTTATCTTCCCATATTCATCATTATTATTAATTCATTATAGCTTCCATTATAATAAACACTTGCTGATCATTTTAGCTCACCCTTATTTTGTTTCCTTTCCCAAGGTTATGAAGCAGAATCCATTGAATGAGTTTTCATGGCGGTTCAAAATTTTATTTTATTATATATTATGTTTAATTATCTATTACCATTATAGAGTGGGTATTATATATGTTATATGTTTTTCCAAAACTTCTAAACTATTTGTTCCTTTAGGATTTGAATCTTGTATCAATTCTAATGTAATTATGGATGACACCAGCTATGAGCTTCTAGGGTCAGTGTCTTTACATGGGAACTGAACCCAAATTTTATTGGTCCACTCATTTAAATTGAAAATGAAAAAATAATAATAGTAACATCATCATCATCATGATTTTTTGTCCCACAAGGGGTTTCAGTGAGATATAACATGAGAATGGGTAAATATGGGTATGGAACTTGTTAGAATTTACCACATAATCCTGGAGTTATCACTATCCTAACTAGTCATGAACTAAACTATTAGTATGGTCACTCTTGTGTTCAACAACTAAGTGACAATCCAATTAAATGGTGTTCATATCGTTTCTTTGTTTAGATAAGATTCATTATAGCGTAATAAAAATTCCTTGACTATCATCATACAAAATACAAGAAAAAATTACACAAGAAAAAAAAATCTTAGTCGGTCTACCCACACTAGTCTATGGTCAATGAGTATACACCGACATTGTTTATAGGTTATAAAATACACTAATATTCAATAACCTCAAGGATTAAATATTTTTCTACGGTCACTTCATGCAAGGCTCACATATATGAAATGATTTAGGGTTTGGATCACTTCCAATAATGGGAAAATCCTTTTTTCATTTCTATTTCTCACTACTTCAAAAGGGAATCATTTTAAGCTCATATACCAATACACAACTTCAATGTTTGATAGTTGATGCACCAACTAGTTCTCATTGAACATAAAAAATATCTTTTATAAGATAGTTATGAATAGAACCATTTTAGTAGCTTCACATTCTCTGTTAGAAATTTATTCTAGGAATACTCTCATTCTATGGGAATGTATTCAATGATTTATAATGACTTTATGTATTTGTAGATTGATGTGAATACCCAATATTCACATTCATGAAACTCTTCAATTTTTCATCAGACTATTTCCCTTCTAGATAACTTTATCAATTTAAATGACATCCCATGTATCAGAAAACTCTCCATATTCACACAAAATTCACTATGTCATGAAACTCTCCCCATCAAAGTAAGTTTTATTATGTTATAAAGTGCTGAAATTTTGAAAAACTTTTTTCTTATTGTGAAACTTAAAAATTTAAAAAAAATCATCTTTCATGAAACAAATTTGGTCAAATAAGATATTACATCTTTTGTATATAACCAATTTTCTTATGAATCCTTCAATCAAGAGAAAACCTCATGAAACTAATTCCTTAATTGGGAGCCTATGGATATTTACTAAGGAATCATCTCAATAATGAGGCATCCTGGAAATTACATTTCCATGAAGCATTTCAATTCATTTAAATTTTAGACCTAAAGACCTAGTAGACACTAGGAAACATTTCCATCTTTTATGTTTAACCTTTTAAAAACCTTCCAAAGCCCTTATACCTTTTTTGTAGACATTTGTCAACATACTAGCAACAATAATAATAGAAAATCATCAAGAAAAGTACTTGATGCTACCCTATATGTAGGATAATATTTCATGGATAAATTTAAAAAGTATAACATTATAATTAGAATCTAATTTCTAGGCTCTAACATAACTTTATAAAATCCACCACATTCCCTTAAATTGAATAAACCTTGTATCATGAAATATTTGACATGGTGAATAAAAAGTCCAACATACACCACTGTATAATGTCAATGGAAACATCACATAAAACACACTAACTCACCCTTGTAAACATGTACAGGGTAGGAAATGAATACAACATAAAACACATGGAAACACCCATTTAAATTGGGTCCCGATAATCTCTCCTTTGTATGTGTTTTCAAAAATTTCATGAAAAGTTTTACTCTAACTTGATGCCACCTGATAAAATTTTTTTGATAATAATTTCCCTGAATACCAATATCTATTATTTATTGTTTTTTTATCAATATCACTTATTTTACAAATTTTATCACAATGGAGGACTACATTCTTCAACACCATGGGTAACTTATTTCATCAAAGACACCTTCCATGATTTATCTTCATTGAATGAAAATCTCCAGTATCATCCAATTTACAGCCTTCACATCCTACTCCCCTTATGTAGGGATTGGAAGAAACAATCATTTGTCCTTGATCCTTTCAAATATGGGATGAAAAACACATGGATTAATGATCTTTTAATCAACCCCTTTGAAATCAAATCAAATGTATACATTATACCATATTAATTAGATATACAATATTGCTAAAACCCATACTATAGGAATTAGGGATACTATCTTTTAGAATACTATAAATCTCCCCTATATTTATTACTATTAAGTAACATAACCTTTTATACTTTAATAACATTAATATCATGCATTAAAACAATTTACTCTTTCTACATTATCAATAATGTAAAAATTTGTATTTCTACTCACCCATTTTACATATGGTCCTTCATCTAATAAAGAAAGATAATTATACCCCTATGATATACAAGTACTCATCTTTTTAGTCCCACTGGATAACCCATAAATTTATATCTAGTCCTATATAATTTCTTCATATAATAATACATGTTTGAGAAGCATGTCCCACACAAAAACATATTTCATATGTAGATAATTTTGAAAATATTTTCAGTGAGTGATCATTCCACATTGAAAAAACCCCATGGAAAAAATATCTAAGCCAAAAATGTCGAGAATCAGTGTAATAAAAATTAGATAAAGTTAAAACCACCATCTTATTCCCATTCACTCACTTCTATACATCTCAAGAATCCATATAACTTCTTCTTATTTAACATATTTCTGTTATATTTCTTCTACAATTCATGACACCAAGATGATTCCAATTATTGAAATTGATATCAATTGTCATAAATACTATCATAATAGATGATTCCATTTATTAAAATTAATAATTATTGTTAAAAATGATACCAATTATTGAAATGATGGATCATATGTTGATCTATCGAGATGAATTTATGAATTATGCTTGGAAACTGGTTTCTTCTCTGATTTAAAAGGTATATTTCTCTATTTACTTGGGAACCATATACTAAATTTTCATTTCATAACCCCTCCTAACTATCTCATATCTTTTACTAAATATATAAATATAATTTAGCATGATATTTATCCATCCATAACATCCAACGATATCCTAAGAATAGTATGATGATATCACAAGTTCAATAAAAAACAAATAAAACATGAGAACTCATTTTTTTGTAACTCCCCCATTTTCAATCTTTATGTTCTAAATTAAAAAAGATCGGGTTATTTTGAAATCAATGCATAATTTAGCTTGAAAACACTTAAAATTAATTGAAATAAATATTCTTATCTACTAATTCCAATTATATTAAATCATCATTAAAACACAGATAATTCTTTTGTACTCATTCATTTTGATTCAGGACACTATAAAATTTCTGATTGTTCTAATTTGAATTAGTTTGAACGATGAAGAATTTCACAAATCCACTTTTCATATTTTTTTTTAACTTCCACATAGATAATATCTCCCCTAAAACATAAAACTCTTAACCATCAGTTAATATAATTAGAAAATATAAGGGGAGGGGATTTTTCACTTCTTTAAGTTGAGGGATGAGGTCGGCCTTGATAAACCATCCCCTTAGTGTCACACTTCTCTTTTCCCATTTTTAGATTTTAGAAAATGAATTTGATCACCCCATCAACCTCATGTTCTTCATAATAATTATTCCAGGTATGCTTCTTACTTTCCTTTCTTGAGGTGCTCCTGTGAGTGATTCCAATTACACAATTATCATGCCAGATTTGTTCGTTGTACTTCCACTTTACTACCCTAGTAAATTTATTTTATTTATATCCCAATTCAAGACCACTTCTTTATTGGGTAATATTACTAATATTTATACCTAAACATATTTCTAGTTGGATAATTATTCTCTATATATTATGGTTAATCTGTTTATCCCTTCCCGATTTATCAAATTTATAACCCTTGACTTGTATTAGGAAGTATCTTTCAATCAAGTGGCTTTGGGAGTCATTTCATTTATCTAAATCTTATTATTATCCTTCAAAATAACCTTATGTTCAACATCATATTTAGAACACCTCCTAAAAATAATGTATTCTTGTTACTAGAGAACAATAATAACTCTCTTATTCACTTTCTTTATGGTACATATTTCAATTCCACTCAGGAATTCCTCTTTTCTTTACTAATTTATAAGAAAAAGATCCATGTTCTATGTTTTATTAATTAGTTTATATTTAATTGTACACTCATCCCCCTTTAAAAACGATATAGAATATTTATTTTTTTTCCTTCAGATATATTTTCTTTCTTTCCAAGAGGGATGTTGTGATTAAATTGATGTTGGTGCTAGATGCACCATTCATTGAGCTCTATTATTTTCCCCAAGGAGATAAAATATATTTTCCAACATAACATACTTTTATTTAATGAAACATTTATTCTCATTAGTTGTATTAATAGGGGATATTATTATGATACTTTTAGTTCTTTTCTTTCTAGGTATTCTAATAATGTTTCCAAGGTATCACAAATAAATAATCTCCCATTAAAACCATACTATTTATAGTCTCACCTCAGTTGAGATTTTTTTTGTACAATATTTACATATACCATTGAGCCCTTTTGATTATTGGAAAACACTCATGGTATTTTCCATGATTCCAAAATAGTATCACATATTGAAGACCTTCCTATGAGAATTATATCTTTCATGTTTTCCAAGGGGCATCTGCTTAATTATTGAATCCATATTTTCTCATTTCTGGACTCTACTTATTGATGTACATATATGAGGAATACTATTTTTATAGTTTCATGTTTTTCCCTTCCTAAAATATTCTTTACATTCCCATATATATCCTTTAGTTGGTATGTTATCTCCTTCAGACATGAGCTTACTATACAGATTTTATCATATCATCCAATTTTGTCCTAAGAATGATAATTGTAGCTTTTAAATCCTTCTCCGTGGCCATTTTCCTATCCACATAATATGAATGTTCTTTAATTAAGTCAATTTAACATTTGATTTTTTCATAAATATTCACAATTTCATAATTATGGTCCATCTTATCTTTCATTATCCTAGGTTTTTCCCAACTAGCTCTACCATATTTTCACCCAATTCATCATTCATGACCCTTATTTTTTTAACATCCTCTGAGTTTAGAATCTTCTCTTTGGGAAAATATTTATACTCTTTCATTTTAGAATTAATCATTTCTAATTCCTTTATTTGGGTAAAGTTTTCACTCTTTGATTTGTGGTCACATCAATTGGTCATTGATTGATAATTTTTAGTTTGTTAACCTCAATTTTCAGTGCTTTAACATAGATCCCTTTAGATTTTTCTTATTTATCAACTCCATTTTTATTCCTTCTTCCCCTAATAATGATTTGAATATATTTTAATATTTTACACCGTTGGATCTATCAATATCAATTCATCATTAGTTATTCCTTCAAAATTTATCATATTAAGATCCTCTTATAGTCCTATAATATAATTATATGAGAAAGTAGATACATAATCAGATTCAATTATACCAACTATTTTAAGCTAATGTGATTCTATATCATGATCACACACTTCTCAAATAATATTTTATTATATGTAATTTATTTGGACATATTATTCTTCTTTATATTCCTTCTCCTTGCGAAATTAAATTGTATGAATATATTTCAACTCAACAAAATGTACATATCATTCAAAAACTAAAAAAATCATATAAGATAAACATTCCTTATATTGAGAAGTGTTAGGCCCACAAGGGAATATAGCATGTGATTATTTGATAGTGGTGATTTTGGGTGAGAAAATCAGTTATTTTTTCCTATGTACCCATGAATTTCTCACTACCCAAACTAATGAAGACCTCACTTTTATGGTAGGGTTACTCTTGTGTTCACCCGTTAAGTGATGATCAAATTAACTGGGGAACTATATTAAGATAATTCAGATAAGATGAATGATTGATCAACACACATGAATTGATTATCATTGTACAATATATAAAAAAATAATGAAATAAATACATAATAACATTACTTGGATCACCTATATTGAACTATATCCAAGTAGCACACACAAATGTTGTCTCAATATACCAAAATCCACTAATCTTCACAAGTATTGTGGGTACAATGATTTGGATATGGCCACTCCAAGTAAGGATCACTACTTTGAAATTATTTACGGTTTGGATCATTTCCACCCAAATTTCACTCCCTTTTTACTCTCTATTTCATCATTACTTCATGTTGGAAACCATTTTTGACCATAAGCCAATGTATGAATTCACTATTTATTATTTAGTGCATTGACTAGTGAATATTTAACTTCACAATAATTTTACACAAGTTAGTTGTGAATGTCACCATTATAGAATCTTCAATTACCCTATTTAAGACATCTTTAAGGAATGTCAAATTATTTTGGAAAAGCCTATAATGAATTCCAATAATTTTATGTATTGTCCACTTCATATGAATTTCTAACAGTCCATTTCACCCAACTCGTCTAATTTTCACCCGACTATTACACTTTGGAACAATATTCAAAATTCACACAACTTTTCCTATGTTTTTAAACTCTACACTTTCTGGAATTTCATTATGTCAAAAAAAATCATCACTTTCGTGTAGCATTCTCTATTTTATGAAACTCTCCGCTTTTGGGGAACTTTCACATTATTTAAAAACTCTCCAATTTCATAGAACATTCTTTCATTCATGATGCACCATAGGTTTGATAAGACACCATACCTTTATTCATGGATCTAATGTTCTTATGATTTCTACACATAATAAATACCTTCACAAAACTCTTTGAAAAATTGAGACCCATTGGACCATCATTATATATTTTTTTACTGAAGTAAATGGTATCAAACAATTTTTAAATGTTATCACGGCTTCAAAAAATATACACAGTAACCACTAAATATTTTTGAAACTCGTTAATTTATTAGTTTAACTATTACTTTTAATTGAACATGTTGGAAAATATTCCATTCACAATAATTTTTAAAAAACCTGGCCACTTCAGATAAAATTCCTCCTTCACAAAACTTAATGCCTTCTAGATACATACTTTTATAAAACAACCTAATATTTCACAAATTTCATGAATTTCATATATTCTCATGATGTATCCTTTAATATTTTCACAAAATTTCTCCATTCCCCTATATTTTGGAACCCAAATACTTGGTAAACACTAGAAAAAGTCACCACATTGTTTTCGTATGTTTTTTCAGCTTTTAGAGACTCCATACCTTTATCATAGATATTTTTCAACACACTATTAACAATTATATTGGAACTTCATCACAAGCATTGCATGATTGATCCTTAAATGTATTATCCTCTATGATGGACATCTTCAACCCATCACATGTAATGAATAGAATCAACATTATAGACTCACACATTGCCTCATGAAATAATACACTTCTCCTTAATCAGGAACATAATTATCTCATATAAATACTGATATGGTTAAAATAAAATCCTAAATTATCCACCCCTACCATGTTAGTGGAAACAATAAATAAAACTTACTATGTATGATAATGAATGGGTTGATGACAAACCCAACATGAAACACATGGAACCAAAAATTCTCATTCATGCCTAGTAATGATATAATTACTTTTAATTTTATGAATAAAAAAACTATTGAACTTTTATATTATGATGATTGAGAACATAAATTAGTTATTCTTCTAAATATTTAACATATTATTGTTCCAGGATTCATCAATTAAGTAAATGATAGGAACTATGGTTATACTACTTCAATCAATATATATGAAACATTTTATGGTACATCAGATTTAAAAAATCTATAAAATATAGTACACAACCATTTCAAATATTTCAATAACATTAAATGGTTTATAATACTTTTCAATGATCTTAATTTTCTTCCCAACTATATCCATTTCTTTATTTATGTGAATAAATTTACCACTCAGTCACCCATTGCATCCTAATAATTTCTGATGACATCCAGCATAAGATTCATGGTGACATTTAGCTATCAAAAAATAGTTTCATCGATGTGTATTTTTCTATTCTATGCTACACTATACTCAATCCTACAAAAAACATTTCATTACTGACAATGAAATTCAGAGAGACCGTAACCACCATAATTTCATTCCCTATAGATGAAGGTTATTTTCTACAATGGTACCTAATATATATGATTAAAATAATCCAGATCCAATAATATAATTGTCTTAAGAGACTCTATACATACATTATCATTACATTATATTGGAAACATAAAATACATCACATGAATACATAGAGGTTTATTATTACTATAGTGATTATCCATATATAAAACCTAGTAATCTTTATTGTTTGTTAGATAAATTACATAAAAATATAAATAGGTTTTATCATAAACATAGTAAAGGGTAGCATAAAATGAATTCTAACATGACATTAATATGTCATACATCATATGGTATGAATAAATAATAAAATAATATCATAAAAACTATAACATTATCATAATATATATGGATTGAATAAAACATTACATGGGTAATGGTAACTGATCTCACAATGATCTAATGTATAATGCCATACATCGTAACAATACCATCATAGAATCATTCAAAGAAATCATAAATAAATGGGTAGGTATACACCAAATACCCAATAATTTTTGTCTCGTGAGTCCTATCGATACATCGAGGGACTATATCATTCCACAACCCACCCATCATAAAATAAGTACAATGCATCCACCATATAATAAGTTTGGGTAATAATAAATATCATAATGTTCCCTAAAAAACCTCATATATTAACATTAATATGTAATCAATAAAAGTCCTTATAAATTTTTCGGATATAGTGATAATTAAATTTCCTTATTTAATATAATAATATATTTAATTTGGGGAATATCAATTACTCAAATCAAAAACAATAATATATCCACATTGTAAAGGAATCTACCCTTGTCAATGGAATGATAATAGAGTAATATAGTAGGGTACTTTCATTCAATAGATATGATAATAAAGATTAATAAATAATTATAATAGATAATAAGTTGTATGAGACCAAATTAAATATAGACAAATATGATGAAAAATATAGGAGTTTTTGACATGTATATTTGATAAACACAAGGGATTTAAAATTTACATAAGGAGAAAATCCTAGGTTTTTCTACATTGATTCCAAAGCTGAAATTGGGCCAAAATTGACTTTAAAATATCATGTAACTAATTAATTCAATACTTGATACATTATTATCATCCTTTTGAGGAAGAAGATCACATATGTGAAATAATTCATCCATAATACCCATAATACATGGCATCCATGTGGATTTGGATACTAGATATTTTTAGAAACTGAATTATTTATAAATTATAATGTCTTATTTTGGGGGGTTTATTAGAGGCATAGAAATATATAATTAATATTAAAATAATTGATTTTTAATAGTAAATTATAAAAAAATTGGCTATGAAAATGTAAAGGAATTAAAAAGGATTACAATTGAGAAAGTAAGAGAGGAAATTAGGAACCCCTAGCATAAAATGTGGTCTTTTAAAAAATGTGTAAGGATAACACAATACATAAAGAGATGATAGGGAGAAAAAATTATATGGATATTAAGCAGGCTAATGTGTTCAAATACTTTGGAGTAAATAAGAATTGTATGATGAGGGTTTATTGATGGAAATTGTTGGATAATTGTTGATTAATTTTTAGGATTAGGCTATGGAATATTGGTTTTAAAAAATTCAATATGAAATCATTACCCATTGTTTTATATCATTGTATTTAAAATTTAAATTATCATTTTTATCATTAATAACATAAATAATCGATCCCGGTTTAATTTTATTTTTCCCAATTGAAATTTCTTTTTTCAAAAAAAATTATATCAAAACATTAATTACCATTTTAGGATTTGGAATGTCCATTGTAAGTTTGAAAAATGATTTTAATATATGAAACATATTATTTTCAATAATAAACATGTTTCAGTTCAAGGATTAATTTATATTAATTATGGAATAATTTTTATATCAAATAGAAATCATAATACACAATTTATACACATAACGTATTTTATAACTCACCAAACAATTCAATTATTATAGAAAACTATAAAAAACTTCACCACTAGATAATTATTTCATACATATTCTAAATATGAAATTTTTTTTAAATATCTTCATATATAAATAAAATTTAATTATTCGTTCAACTCTTAATGTACTTAAAAATCATGTGTTTAGCACCAAAAAAAATTTAAAATCCCTTTTAATATATATTGTATTTTTGAGACATATGTATGTAACTAAATTATTATATAATGATAAACATACATTAATTATTAATTATTAATTATTAAATAGACCATTACCTAATAATTTTTTATATTATATTAGACACTTACATATTACACACTACAGTCGCATTACTATTACAACATTCATGTTGCTATGTTAAAATTCTACAGGTCACCTTACCATTACCAAAATAACATTAAACCATGAAAATAAACTTTATTCTTACTTATATAATAATTTATTTTATTCTATTATTTTCCATACCATAAAAATTTAGTTTTTTATAGTTTTCTTCATAATATCAATGTATCCTTTATTTTTATGATTCTCTATAGAATATCATCCTTTGAAGTTTAATATTATGTAACTTTATAATGATATCATGTGTTAGGTATCCCTAGTCATATCCATTCTATTGAATGAAACACTTTAGTTTGTTTTGTTCTACTATAATGAAATAAAATTCCTGTATTGTGTGATGGAAATTTTAATGATTTTTTTATTAATTATCATATAATATCAAGTCTTATATTCCCCCCCCTTATAAAATTTCATCATCAAAAATTTAATCAAACGTTGATATAAAAAAATGTGGTTATATATTCATCATTGATTCTTTAGGCATCCTAATTTCATCTTCTATCTTGTAATTCCTACAAATTACCTTCACTATGTGAGTTGTCTGGCTCCCAAATACTTGTTCTCTAGTATTAAAGATCTTGAAAATATCATCAAATATAATAATTAACATTCGAAATATATTTTTTAATTAGTGACTATGTGTATTAGTTATAACAGGTACTTACTCAATTGTGAGATATGGATGACCAGATTCACATTCGAAATTTTTGGTGACATAGTCGAATAATAATCAATGACCCTAATTCTATCTAAAACCATAAAAGGATCAATTTATATTTGTACAAGTTTCCCCTTATAAAAAACCTTATAACTTCAATCAATATAGATACCATCTATAAATAATGGTACCCAACTTGAAACTCCAATCCGTTCCTTTGATTATCCATATAGCTTTTCTATCATCGTTGATCAATATTTATATGTTTCTGGGGATTTCACTTTCTTATATGTCTCCTCAACTAGTTTTAGGCCAATTAATCTCATTTTCTTGACATTATCCTTGTTAGTTAGATAACAACATATTTTTTCATTTAATTGTTTGTAGTTTTATATTTTACTCACAAATGAATGCTTTTATTGTACAAAATCCCCCCTAAAATAAGATATTGGTCCCACGATCTTTTGAAGTCGAGTGATCATATCATCAAAATGCCTTATACTATTTTTATAGTTTTACCAAACTATGAATCCATTTGAGTATGATAGGCAGTGACCATATATATCTTGGTGTTCAATTCCTTATGAAGACTCCTAAAAATGATGATATGAATAATGGGTTAATATCATATACAATTTATAGTGGATCACTATAAAAAATTAATACATTATTGATTTAAATTTATGAAATTAAATGAAGGGGTATATATGATATTAATTGTAGAAAATTTATATAATATATAAGGGGATCCATAAAACCCCATATTGCATCATTCCTCTTGGATGTCTAATAAATCCTTATAACATAGTCCGTTGTGATATTTTCACACTTTTATATTAGTATATAAAGATGTTTCCTGACACCCTTTAAAATTGTTTTCTCGATATTTACTTATCTTCATACCAAGCATCTTGGAACATAGTCATATATTTCTCAAATAATGTTGTTCCTCCAGAAGTGTTATAGAAAATACATATAAATCATGGTTCAACCAGGGTGTATATAAAACATTAAGCTGTTAGATTAATTTAGAAAAACTCTCATCAGTATAGATACTGATTATATATATAGTCTTTTTCTAAAATTAAACATTCCATATTCATAGTTAAAGTCCACTATCCTCTCATGTTTTTAGGGATTTCATATTTTTATAGAACCTTTTAATCTTATCAAGTCATCTTTATATTCTCTATTAAATATGGTTGGAAAATTATTTGAAAAATAAATTATGCTTCCCCTTGTATAATAATTTCCACATCCAACTTTACTAAATTAATGTAGATCCTTATCCATCCTCATCATTGATAGAACTCTATGATCTTACCTAATGAAGGCATATACCACCATTTTTAATTTCTAATGTTGTCGTGTATTTTCCATTCTTAGCTATTGAGTAGTTTCATCATTTTCCTTTATCCTAGGTTGAGCTCTTTACGTTTGAATATATACTTAAAACTCTTATGATTAGCATATATGTCCCATATTTCACTAGAGAAATAGTATTAGGATATCTTTGGGGAAATTATTACAGCTGAAAAATCAAAATCCCGTGTTATATAATTTTTAAATGTTTTTATCTTCTTTAATGCGTAAATAATATCTCTATTATTTTTTATAAGGATTCACCCCATACCTTTATTTTATTTATCACCGTATATAACAAACCAACCGCCAATTTAAAATTTAATATCATAAATTTAACAATAACTTCTTTACTTTGTAATAAATTCCATAATATTTCCTTCATTATATAAATTCGATATGTTTATGTGTCAAATTTGTCAATGTATAGGATAATAATGAATTATTTTTAATAAATCATCCATAGTAACCAAATAATCCAAGTACACTCTGTATATCAGCTATACTCGTTGGTGTTGTACATTAATTGAACACCTTGGTATTTAAAAGTTATATATATATATATTTCATCCTTAAATAAAATATATCAAAAAAAATAAAATTTATGAAACCAGAATTCACACATAAGAAATTTCCCATATAACCCCTTTCCAATAGGGGTCTCAAGATCAATCCATAAATGTTTCTTGTACTCTTCAAAAATTTTAGAGTATATAAAGATATCATCAATAAATTCCATAATGAATTTATCAATATAAACCTTGAATTTTCAATTAATCAAATCCATAATCATATAGGGTGTATTATTTAATCCCAAAGGCATTACGGTGAACTCATAATTCTCATACCTTATAAAGAATCCATTTATGGTATACCACCCTTCTTATATTTTAGGTGATGAAAAATATAATTCAGATAAAATTTTGAGAATTATTGATCCTCCTGTAGTTGTTTAAATATGCCAAAAATATGATTTAATGGGTGTCTTTTCATAATAATAATAACATTGATTTTCCTATAATTGATGCACAACCTCATAAAACCATCATTATTAAATCCAAATTGATGGATTGATCTATATGGTGAGAGACTAGGGTGTATGGGTTCCTTATCACACAAACCATTTAGTTTCTTCTTAAATTAAACCAATTCATATGGTTCTATTCTATAGGGTGGATTAGATATGGGGTTTACATTAAGGAAGAGGTTAATAAATATTCCATCATCACATTTAGGTTGATATCACGGTAATTAATCTATAAATATATCATTAAAATATTTCACAATAAATATATATGTTATTATTAGGATATCTTTTTCATTCATATAATATATTTTATCTTAATATTATCTATGTATTTCATTATGATGGGCCACTAAATGATATTCCATAGAAGACTTGGGTAATAAAGAATCTCTTTTAAATAGTAGATATTCTATACATTCCTCTCATATTGTAATACCATTACCTTGGTACTAAAATCATAAACTATAAATTGATAGAGAATCCACCCAAAGAATTATGTTAACGTCAACTATTGGTATAACAATATGGTTTTAAACTAGACAACCACTATGAATTATAACAGAAATAACCCAATAGATTTTCACTATGAAATGATTGCTACTATTTGTTTTATCTAACAACTCCTTCATTAATGTATCAAGGTTAGATTCCAAGTTCATAGAAAGAATGAAAGATAAAAAACTGTTTTTAGATTCAAAATATGAAAATTTAATAGACGAATGTGGGTTTTTGATCAAAGTACATACTATTAAATCTATTGGAACACCAACTTATATCATATTAATTTCATAATAATGGAATTTATCCCTTATATTATTATGACTAATATTAACATAACACTTGGGTAACTGATTAGAATAGTGTACCATATACTTGGAATCAAAAAATTATATATTAGTAACTTTTATCAGACATTTTAACTGAAGATTATGATGTTTAATATCACCACATTAGTAACAAACACACAATAAATTTAAGTAAGCTATTGTGTATTTCTTCCCAAAATAATTGCATGTTCAAAAATTTCTATTTCCTTTATTCTCCTTTTAAAAAGATATTTCTACATTATTCACAACCAACGTATTATTCTATTTATTTTGTTTGAAAATATAATACATTCATAACATTTTATTCTAGATTAAACTAGTCATTGTATCCATATATGAAAATAAATGATTAAATAATAATTTTATATAAATTATTATAATTATACAAAAAAATATGTGATCAATATTTCTTTTAATATTTTCTATTCACCAACATGTCTTTATATCCTTGTAAAGTTGTCCTTATACTCATTAATAAATCCATATTCCTCTCATTTTGAAATTTAGAAATTGATTTTTATTTTTAATAAATTACATTGATGGAAAGTAATTCTCATATAATATCTCCTTAAAAGTTTTCCATTCTATTATTTCTCTATATTCTCTCTTTTTAGTGTGTTGAATGAATGACCACTATTGACAAATATCTCCCCTTAGACCATAAACCTCTATGAAAATCTTCTAACTTTTAGTATATCTCAAATAAAGGAAAATATATTATATAAATACTAGTTCCATTGGTTTTCCAATAATGGATTAGTGGTCACATAAAATGATGGTGTGTTCTACTAGATAAGAAAATTCAACAATGTTAGACCATCTTCAGAGAAAACAATATTTTTTATATGGGTAAGGTTATTTTTCATAAACATTGTCAGCTTCCTTAATATAGTGATAATATGATTATCTCAAACACTATCATCATCAGTATGTTTATAATGGAAATCCATACAATTATTATAGGTGTTGACTTGGTTTCTTTCATTCCATTTCACATGTTTTATAAACAATTTATTATACATAATTAGTTTATAAATTAAAAAATTAATTAATAATAATAATAATATAAAATTCCTATTCATTTACAAAAAATTAATATCTAGTATTTTATATATTTTATATAAATATAAAATATTTTCTAAGGGTTTATCATATGGTTATATTATCTAATTACATTATTCAAAATCTATTTCTTATGTTTTCTATTAAAATTACTTTAATAAAAAATATAACAAAACAAACTGTAGTATACTAGATGATATATACCAGTTTTAATATTCATCCATGAAACACAAAATATCATTACACAGACCAAAGGTGTGTTCCTAATCACCCTCCACTAGAAAATGTTTCCAATGGTATCAAACATATAATTTGAATGATTTACCCTTTAGGGTAAAAGTTCTGTGCCCCCCAAGTCCATTACATTGTATGTTTTGGTTGTTGGAAGTGTTCTGATAGGGTTCAAAGAATTTCTTTTGCTAAAGGCTAAAAAAGGGGGATTACACATTGTGTAATCGTGTTACCAAATGTGAACATAAATTTTGAGACTTGTCTAGGAGTTTCATGTCATGCAGACATTTTACATTGTGTAAATAAGGGATTAATGACATTTTTTATTTCTAGATTAGGAAAAAATAAAATAAAATTAAGAGGTGATGTGTTTTTTTGTAGAAACCAAACCCTGGGTATTACATGACATGAAAGTGGATTACACATCATGTAATACCCTGATCATGTATTTTTTTTAAAAAAAATGGTAAAAAACTCATTAATTCAGTCATGGTTTCATTTCTTCTCTCCTTTTGGGTGAACCCTTGGAGACCCAAGGTGTTATTCAAGCCCTTTCCCTACCTCTTTGATCCATTGAACCCTATGGGTGTTCCTTGGAGATTTGTTGTAGATCTTGTGTGAGTTCTCTTCCCTTTATCATATATTTTCTTCTATTCTTCCCATAGGTATCTACTTTGGAGGTGTTCCTTTGGTTTGGGGGTCCACTGGGTTGAATTTTGACGGAGCCTTGGTGAGGTATAGGTTGTCTGCAGCTGTCTTGGTGTGGTTGTGTTTCCCAAACCTTCTTCTTCTCTCTATGGTGCATAGAAATTGGAAAGATAAAGATGTATCGAGATCTTTGAGAGCATTATTGGTGGTATAATATAATGAAGGAGATCGTTGAGTATACATCAATATGCCTGGTGTGTCAGAAAGTGAAGGCCAAGTGGAAGATGTCTAAGGGGATGATGCAACCACTTCCTATACCATTATGTAAATGGGAGAACATCACAATGGACATTGTCAATGGACTTCCAAAGAAATACAAAGGAAAAAAATACTATCTTGGTTATTTTGGAACATCTTACAAAGGCCTCACACTTCATTTCAATTCAGGAGGATTTCTCATTGGATCCACTAGCACACACACACACACAGATATATATATCCTGGAATTGGTCAAGCTTCATGCTGTAAAACTATCTATTGTATCCAATTGAGATCCAAAATTCACCAATATGTTTTGGAAGAGTCTTCAACATTCTCTGGATACTGAACTGAAATTTAGTATATCATATCATCCTCAAACTGATGTCCAATCTGAGTGAACTATTCAGACACTCGAAGATATGTTAAGATCATTTTCAATAGACATTAAAGGAGGAGGAGATCAACATCTTCCTCTAGATGAATTCTCTTATAATAACAGCTTCCACCGAAGCATCTGATTGGAACCTTGTAAAGCCATGTATGGGAAGAGGTGCAGAACTTCAACATGTTGGGATTAAGTCAGTGAGCGTAAGCTTCTAGGACCATAAATGGTCCACTACTGGAAATGCTGTTTTTCCCAACGGGTTTTTACCAACGGTTTTCTAAAACCGTTGGGCTTGAAAGATTAATAAAGCCTTTCCCAACGGTTTATTGAAACCATTGGGAAAAGCCACCCCTTTGCCAACGGTTCACCTTTTTTCCAACGGTTCTCTTGAACCGTTGGGAAAGGGTCACCCCTTTGCCAACAGTTTCCTCAAACCGTTGGAAAAGGGGTCCTTAACATCTATTTCCCAACGGTTCTTTAAAACCGTTGGGAATTATTTCCCCCAAATCCTGCTCTCCCCCATTCGCACAGAACCTAATTTCATCCGCTCCACCGCTCTCCTCTGGCGAAATCCCCTATCCGAAGAGGTGAAAACCATCTGAAATCAGGTATCTTTTAATTTTTACACATATACTTCCTTATTTTTATTGTTATTGCTTTAGTATTTTAGTTTTAAGTTATCAATCCACCTCCACCTCTCTGCTGCTCTCCAAATCCCCCATCCGAATTGGTGAAACGCCATTTGAATCATCTCAAATCAAGTAATTGTTTCTTTATACACATATGTTACCTTGTTTTTATTGTTATTGATCTAATATTTTAGTTTTATGTTTGGATTTTGATTTGATTTCACCGTGTAAAATAGGGAAATGAATAAATATTTTGTTAATTAATTAGTTTCCCCTGGAATATCAGTTGTGTTATAATGTCCATGCTAAATAAAGGGGTAATGTAATAAAAGACCTTGAATAAATAAATTGTGGAAGTTGGGGTATGTTGCCTCTATGAGAGGTTTTTTGTTGTGTTTCATTGTATGTTGTAGGCTGTTTTATGGGGATTGAGGTGACCAGTTGGGCTTTATGATATGTGGGGTTGTAATGTGATGGTTAGTGGGCAAGGATGTGTCATGTGAAGTTGTATGATAGTGATGATGTGTGGTGGTGTTGTGTCGTGTGGAGGTGTTGTGTGATGAAGTTGTGGTGTATAATGTGGTGAGGTGGTTTTGGTTGTGCGGTGGTTTGTGATGTGCAATTTTTTTATTGTGATATGTGGTTGTTTTGGTGAGATGGTTGGTCGATGTAACATGGTTTCGATGGTTATTGTGAGATGGTGAGTTGTTGTGTGGTGGTTTTATTAGTTTCCTGGTTATCTATGGAATAAATTATGCTGTTAAAACAGAAAAACAAGATATTAAATAAATGAGATGGAATAGAAATGGATGTGTGGTAAATGGATTTAATTAATTTAACATTAAATGAATAGACAATGTAAGTGTGAATGAAGTGGATTATAAATGAATGTGAGAAATGCTATGTGTCTTGTGTGGTGGTGGTGTAGTTTATGTGTTTTATGGTAGTAGTGAAGTGTGTGATTATGTAGTTAATGTGAACCCATAGGTTGAGTATTTTGTGCAATCTATATATCATGTATTTTTATGTTATTTCTACACAACGGTAGTTTGACTGGGCACACCGGCTGGCCGGTGGTGTCTCACCAGCTGGCCGGTGGTCCAGACAGATCAGGCTTTCTGTCTGGGTTCCACCGGTAGGCCGGTGGTCATCCACCGGTTGGCCGGTGGCACCAGGCAGTGGGCAAGCCGACTGCCTGGGTCCTACGGCTGGCCGGTGGGCAAGAACCGGTTGGCCGGTGCCCATACCGGCTGGCCAGTGCGCTAACACCGGCGGACCGGTGGCTCTGGCAGAATGCAATGCTTCTGCCAGAGACCACCGGCGGGCCGGTGGACTCAGAGAGTCCACTATCAGCCTTCTTGGGCCAACTCCTGGGCAACCTTTTTCCTAGCATCAAAACACTTGAAAACAAGTTAGAACACAATGAGAGTGATTGTGATCATTAAAATCCAAGAGAGAGGGGTACAACAAAGGAGGGGTGGGCGGGCTATCCAGGGGGGGTGGGTGGGCTGACCACAGGGGGTAGGGGTGTCCAGGATTGTGGGCGTGCTATCCATTGGGGTGGGGGGCTGTCCATAGGGAGAAGGGGTGTCGAGGGGGTTGGGTGGGCTGTCCACGGGGGTGGTTGGGCTGTCTAGGGGGTAGGGGGTGTCCACGGCGGTGGGTGGGTTGTCCACGGGGGTGGGCGGGGCTGTCCAAAAGGGTACCCTACTAATATGGTTATGGGATGAGGCATGCTCTGATGTGATAACACATTAAGTTCTTGTTGGTTTTACATTTTTTCAATAACACATTAGTATGTTTTTTTCACATGTCTAGTTGATACCATGATTATTTTCTTCCTTTATCGTTTACTTAAATGTATTTTCTATTAAAGTTCAATCCTATTGAATTATTTTTGACAAAATGACTTATATGAATTTTTTTACAGAATGGACAGAAGTTGGATGTATGAAACCGATCGTATCTCAAGCAATTTTCAAAACAATTTGGAGAGCTCTATAGATTTTGCATTTCAGAATGCTTCAGATAATGGTCGCATACACTGCCCATGTTCTAATTGTGTTGGTAGACCTTGGTTGAGTCGTGAAGAAGTCATCTACCACATAACCAAAAATGATTTTCAAGCAAACTACTTTGTGTGGTATCACAATGGGGAGAAAATGAAATCTCAAATTGGTGATGATCGAAATGAAAGGACTGGAATGGAGAATTTGTTAGATGATCAGTTTCTGTTTATTCGTCATCATGAAAAAGAAAGGATTTCGACTCAAGAAGACGTCGATATGAGGACAACTGATGCATCTAGTGAAAATGACGATATTGATAGGGTGAAAAAATTGAATGATGCTGCCACGACTCCAGTATATCGACAATGCGATAAAATGAAAAAGCTGGAATTTTTAATCCGATTGTTTCATGAAAAAACTATGTATGGGATTTCTAATACAGCAATCGATTACATTCTTACCCTCTTGAAGGATTTACTTCCAGATGATGCAGATATTCCCTCAAACCACTATATGGCAGGGAAGTTAGTTGAAGAACTTGGATTTTCCAGAAACAAAATTCATGCTTGCCCGAAAGATTGCAGTTTATTCTGGGAAGAAACCGCTAAACGAAATGAATGTATAAAATGTGGCACATCCCGCTGGAAGTCAAAATCTGATGGAACACCATCCCGCGTTCCACAGAACGTAATGTGGCACTTTCCATTGATCCCCAGAATCCAGAGTCTTTTTATGTCTGATGAAATATCAATAAAAATGATATGGCATGATACCGAGAGAAAGAAGACTAATGATGAGTTGGTTCATCCTGCGCGTTTACGAAGCGTGCACATCACATAAAACACGAATATTGAGCTGTAGCGCGCAAACCGCACGTCCGATTGACATGCCGTCTACGTGTACACATCACGAATAATAATTAGAATGTTTCACGTTTGTTTCAGCTCAATCTGAGGTCGTCCGCTATGAATCTGACCGTTGGACGCCCGTTTTGGCCGTTTATGACACCAGAACTGCGTTGTCGGTCACCGCGGGCACACGGCACATCCGATTGATGTGCCGTCTTCTCTAACACTTCAGAAATCACTCACCCGTATTTGTCGTCTGATTTCAGGCCATTCCAACTTCGTTCGGCCCGTTTGGACCCCCCTCACGCGCGTTTACGAAGCGTGCGCATCACTTAAAATACGAATATTGAGCCGTACCGTGCAAACCGCACGTCCGATTGACGTTCCGTCTGTGCGTACACGTCACGAATAATTATTAGAATGTTTCACGGTGGTTTCAGCTCAATCTGAGGTCGTCCGCTATGAATTTGACCGTTGGACGCCCGTTTTGGCCGTTTCTGACACCAGAACTACGTTGTCGGTCGCTGCAGGCACACGGCACGTCCGATTGACGTTCCGTCTGCTCGACCACTTCATAAATCACTCTACCGTATTTTTCGTCTGATTTCAGGCCATTCCAACTTCGTTCGGCCCGTTTGGACCCCCCTCACGCGCGTTTACGAAGCGCGCACATCACTTAAAACACGAATATTGAGTCATACCGCGCAAACCGCACGTCCGATTGACGTGCCGTCTGCACGTACACGTCACGAATAATAATTAGAATGTTTCACGGTGGTTTCAGCTCAATCCGGAGATGTGGTGTGGCCGGCACCACTCAAAGTGTCCGTCTTTTGTTTCAAAAGGACGTCATTTTAGGTGAAAAGCATCAACTGATATACGGAAAACCGACCAAACGCATTCCGAATCTATTGATAATTTATCCCAACAATCCATGGGTCATATGTGATGTGTACGAGCCCACCCGGGATGAATATGAGTCGCGGTGTGGCCAGGATAAGTCTAAGTGACTCTCTTTTGTTTAAAATGGACACCATTTTAAGTACATACGGAAAAACGACCAAACGGATTCGGTTTCCGTTGAAACCTTATGAGAATGATCCATGGGTCATATGTGACGTGTACGAATCATCCCTGCTTCAATCCGACATGCGGTGCGGCTGACACCACTCAAAGTGTCCGTCTTTTGTTTCAAAAGGACGTCATTTTAAGGGAAAGGCATCAACTGACATACGGAAGAACGACCAAACGCATTCGGATTCTATCGATACTTTAGCACAACGATCCATGAGTCGTATCTGGTGTGTACAAGTCAACCCCGTCTTAATCCGAGACGCGGTGTGGCCGACACCACTCTAACTCTTTCTCTTTTGTTTAAAATGGACATGATTATAAATGAAAAGAACAACTGACATACGCAAAACTGACAAAACGCATTCGTAATCTTTTGATAATTTATCACAACGATCCATGGGTCATATGTGACATGTACGAGCCAACCCGGGATCAATCTGAGTCGCGGTGTGGTCAGGATTAGTCTAAGTGTCACTCTTTTGTTTAAAATGGACAACATTTTAAGTACATACGGAAAACCGACCAAACGCATTCGGTTTCCATTTAAACTTTAGGAGAACGATCCAAGGGTCATTTGTGACGTGTACAAATCACCCCCGCCTCAATTGGAGACGCGGTGTGGTCGCCACCACTCATAGTTTCCGTATTTTGTTTCAAAAGGATGTCATTTTAAGTGAAAAACATCAACTAGCATACAGAAAACCGACCAAACATATTCGGATTGTGTCGATACGTTAGGAAAATGATCCATGGGTCATTTGAGACGTGTAAGAGTCAACCCCGTCTAAATCCGAGACGCGGTGTGGTCGGTACCACTCTGACCGTGTCTCTTTTGTTCAAAATGGACAAGATTATAAGTGAAATAAACAACTGACATATGAAAAACTGACCAAACACATTCGGAATCTGTTGAGAATTTAGGACAACGATTCATGGGTCATATGTTACGTGTACAAGTCAACCACGCCTCAATCCGAGTCACAGTTTGGCCGAGACCACTCTAAGTGTATCTCTTTTCTTTAAAATGGACTACAATTTAAATTTATACGGAAACCAACCAAACGCATTCTGATTGTGTTTATATTTTAGCACAACAATCCATGGGTCATTTGTGATGTGTACGAGTTAACCCCACCTCAATACGGGACGCGGTGTGGCCGACACCATTCAAAGTGTCTCTCTTTTATTTAAAAAACACTTCATTTTAAGTGAAAACAACAACTGACATACGGAAAACCAACCAAACGATTTCGGAATATGTTGATACTTTAGGACAAAGATCAATGATTCATTTGTGACGGGTACGAGTTAACCTCGCCTCAATCCGAGGCACGGTGTGACCGGTATCATTCCATATGTATGTATTTTGTTTAAAATGGATATCATTTCTATGAAAAATATATGGTATATGAAAAACTAATCAAATTATGAATTGAATTCCGGATTCCACATATGATTGTCATCTAAATTTTAAAATGAATTCTAAATGAATTATGTATGTTTATAATTATGTTATGAATTCTACTTTAATTATGGATGATTATATTTTCAGGATGCATTATATGTGTTGGTTGGTTGGTTTTCATTATTTGTATGTGTTGGTTTGTTCTCTATATGTATGCATTATATGTGTTACAGGTAAAATAATTGGATTGAAAAATGAATTGAAAACGAGGGAATAATTGGATTGAAAATTGAATTGAAACGGAGGGTGAATGCCCAAAAACCAGACCTGCTGTGCAAATTGCAGGCTGCTGTGCAATTTGCATAGCAAAGCCTATGCCAACGGTTTTCAAACCATTGGCATAGGCTCTATGTAGCTGTTTTTACCAACGGTTCAAGGAACCGTTGGTAAAAACACCTATCCCAATGGTTTGAAACCGTTGGGATACCCTGTTGCATGGTGGTTTTTACCAACGGTTTGTAAACCGTTGGGAAAGGAAATTATTTTTTGATATCCCAACGGGCCAAACCATTGGGAAAGGCCTTTCCCAACGGTTTGGCAGAACCGTTGGGATAGGTTGATTTTTTCTAAACTATCCCAACGGTTCTGTGTAAACCGTTGGGAAAAGCCTTTCCCAACGGCTTACTTCCCCACGGTTTGCAGAACTGTTGGTATAACATATACCAACGGTTCTGCAGCCTTTCCCAATGGTTCTAAACTATTTGGAAATGCTGGATTTTCAGTAGTGGTCAAAGAAATGGTGGGGAAGGTGAAAACTATTCAATAGCATATCAAGGCAGCCTAGAGTCGGTAGAAGATTTATGCTGATAGCCGTTGATGAGACCTTGAGTTTAAAGTTAGTGAAATGTTATTCTTATGCATATCTCCATGGATGAAGTTCATGATGTTTGGAATGAAAGGGATGTTATGTCCTAGGAACATCATCCCCTTCGAGATTCTTGATCTTGTCGGGGTTGTGGAATATCGACCAACACTTCCACCTACCATGGCCAGAGTAAATGATGTATTTCATGTATCCCTATTAAAGAAGTACATACCAAACCATTTACATCTACTCTCTTCAGAGGTAGTACAGTTAGAGGATGATCTTTCTTACGAGGAGAAACTTGTGAAGATCATATATCGTAGGGAAAATTTCCTACGAAAAAAGATAATTCCCCTCGTGAAGGTGTTGTGGAGAAACCACATGTTTAAAGAAGAGATGTGGGAATCAGAGGAAGTGATGAAGTAGAGTTACCCGCATCTTTTTAGTGTTAGAAAAGTAAATTTTGAGGGTGAAATTTCTTAAGGGGGGAATATTGTAACGACCCAATCTTTCATTAATGAAAATTCCTCTTGATCTAATTAAATGTATTATTATGTAAAATGGATATAAAACATATAAACTTATTTTGTTTTATGTTTCTAGTTTTTAAAGAATCGTTAAGAATTGTAACTGTTGCTTATATATTCGTTAAATAGTGATCACATGATTAGTATAAATATACTTCTTTAACAAATCCAATTTACTCAGAAAAAGGGCGTGATGGCCTCATCCAATAGACTTTCCCCATATCAAGATCATTTATCAGATCTCAAAATAATTGTTTCATCATTGGACTTCTATCTAGACCAAGCACAAGCTGAACTTCAACATGGTAAGCTCGAATGGAACCGCCTATGTGAGAACTGGATGTTGATAGAGATTACCATCTGAACAATGTTATCTGAGCCCCTCCAAGAGTCTGTCACCATCGCACACCTTACCCTTTTGTCTTATGCGGGTGTTATAAGGGGTTATGTAACATGACCTTAGCACTATGATTATGTGAATTATTTTTGTATATAATAATGAATAAATATTCATTTTATAGTAGTAACTTTGTAAATAGTTTTTAAAGTGCAAATAGTATTTTTTGTTAATATTCAACTGAGAAATCTATTTTGATGAATTAGAGGATATTTGAATTAAATAATATTTTAATAAATATTATTATTATTAAATTTATTTTTATTAAGTATAAATGATTGGATAATTTTATGAATGCAATTGTAAGTTTTAATAAGGATTGAAAGTCGTTTTTATCAAAATCCATGAATTTTCGACAAATGTCAGTTTTTATTTTAAAAGTAAAAATTAAATAATTTAGAAAATTATTTAGATAAAATGAATAATTTTTTTGGGATCAGGATTTCTAAATTATCCAATGGTAAATTTTTCATAATTTTCTGAGATAGTTGAATTTTTGGGTAAAAATTAAATATCATTTAAATATATAATGTGTTTTTTTACATCATAATGACCCAATAGTGATGTAATAAAACAATATAAATGATATTTTCTGCCAATATATGTTTTTCCATTAAAATAATGTTATTATAGGTTTTTTTGATTTATTTTAAAAAACATTAGTGGACCCTCCAATAGTTCTAAAACATTTTCACTTTTTATATGAATTTCCTTGAGAGTGTGACTCACCTCCACATAAGTAACAATATTATTTTAAGAAGTTAAGACATTGGGATTATAAAATATTATTTTGAACTCCCATTTTTCAAAAACCATGGGCAAAAACCATGGGTTGGTTTGTGGAATTTATTAGTTTAATGTGTGGTGACTCAACCCAAAATAATAAACAATTTCCTCTACATTCCTATATAAACCCACCCATGATCCCACATCCTCTTGACTAAAAGCATTTGGAGTTCGTCCAATCTCTTCCCTCCCCTCTCTAGAATCCTCCTTAGGTTCCCCAAGCTCCAAATAAGACTCTCTCAAGTCTCTCATAAGCATTTGGGATCACACTTTCAAGTAAGGGATTTCCTCTTTTCTCATTTTTGTCTCTATTTATTATGTTGTTCCCATACTACTCTCTTTATGTTTGAATTATGAGAGTCCCATTTCACTCTAATTTAATGACTCCCACTCACAGCTGTTACCATGCCGAAATTCCATAAAGAATTTATCTCTCATCATTTACAGTCAAGAAATTATTTTATATTATGAATCAAAATTCCTTTGCTTATGTTGGGACATGTTTCTACATGAAACCATTACTATCCATTTCAAGTATATATGATGAGATACCCATTTCTCTCTCATCAAATATTTTTATGAATTTATATGTCATGCTGTTATGCTACTGAAATTTCACCTTGATTTTCCAAGCCAAAATCATTGGGTAGTGAATACCGTACCCAAATCTCTATCAAGGGTATTAAACTTTATGAACATATACATATTGAATGGTACATTCATGTGTGTATTCTATATTTCATAATTGTTTAATAACTTTTGATGTTGAATGATTCCATTTTATATGATCCACGTTTCACACTTGTATAGGAAATGAAAGGTTTGAGAAAGGTGCGCCCTGATAGAGCTCTAGTGCATTGGGTAAAGATTAGTATCATGATGAATCAAGTGTAATGATGGTTTAATACTGCTAATTCAAGATCAATGAGTATTTACTCATGACCCATGTGCAATGATCCTTGCCTCATGCTAAAATCATGTTAATGGTTGTTGCCACATTTCCATGTTATATTAATCATGTTATATCATGCCTTTATGTTCATGTTTATCCTATACTCCATTGATATGGCTATTGCCGAAAATGTATTGTATATTTCATGTTATTCCTTGTTAACTCCCTTACTGGGATTTATAGATCACCCTTTTCTTATGCGTGTCCTCATGTTATCCCATTAAATGTTAATAATGAGGTAATGTAGTGGTCATGAAAGAAAGTTTTGAATAAGATGTTGCATTCAATGTTTTAAGTTATTATGTAATGTTCCTAAGCCCCGAAGACACTAGACCTCTCTATCTTCCATGTTGTATCAAGTGATGTTTTCTATGTAATAAATCATGTATAAGTGTGTAATAAAATTAAGGGTTGTTATAAAATCTACATGAAATTTCCTTTATATACTTTAACTAAGAATACATACCACTAATAAAGAGCTAAAACAATACATATAAAATAGATAAAGAGAATAAAAAACTACATAAACAACATCGTGTTTATGAAGGGTGTGAGCTTATTTTTAATAGGATCCAACCAAAATAATATATCTAATTCCTTTTACTAGTCAAGATAAAAATTTGAGTTTTAAATTCACATAGAAAATAAGTTTATAACAATTTTTATATATGAAAAATAATATCATTCACATTTCCTCTACAAAACATCACATTATAAAATTGAACATATACATGAAACATGTAAATATGAATATAAATAAATAATGAAAATTTAATTATAAAATATATTAATTTTATAAAGAAATCATTATAAAAGTGTAATGAACCATATTCAGTGAAAAATAAAATGGGATAAAAACCTCAATTCTATTAGGAAAATCTAAGACTAGATAATGGGTCAAAATGATAGTATATAGTGTGAACCATAAATATATACCCTTAATTACCCTCATAGACTCAAATGGAATCAAAACCCTAATAAGAGTGATATCATAATTAGGTGTACAATCTAAAATGAAATCATAGATCATGTGTCATTCATCTTATATTACGCATATAATACCCATGTATCCCTTGTAATCCAAAAAACTCAAGACCAAACTAACAACACATAAACTGCACGACACATATAACAAAAGGTATTAAAGGAGAGATTATATAGGTAAATTAATGTCGAACCATGAAGCTAAATATTTCTCCAAAATACTCATTTTATTTCAAAATCATTAAGTTCCACCAACCAACATGACATATATATATATGTGTGTAAAAACTTTTATCAAAATTATATCATACCTTAAAAATCACATTTATATTAAAATAAATGAAACATGTGAAAGTTTTTTTTCAAAAACATTTAATGGATTAAATATACCATTATATACAATAACTCATGAAAACCATTGAAACCCCTATTATAAAATAAATTCCCTTTCAAATAATTCTTTAAAAATCGAGGTAAACCAATACGAATCTCAAATATATTTTACCAAACACCTTGAGTTCACAATGGCACAATAGGATAATATTACTTGAAAATAACTGTACAAATCCCATGGTATAACATGGGTTTTGGATGAAAAACATGAAAAATTATAAGTTTAACATCAAAGATAAATTATATATGTGTTTCAAAATAAATAAATATAATTTAGAAATATTAGTGATCCAAATCATGGAAAGTAAAATTGTTAACATATTAAAAAATACCTAAAAACCCTCGATATGATGATACCCTAGTGAAGAGATCTTGGACAATAGGTAATTAAGTTGTTTTCCTCATTTTAAGTCAAAAATACCTATGAAAATGGGAGATTTTTATTTGACCTGGTAAAACATAAATATTTCTTTGATGGGCACCCAATACATTGAGAGATCATGAGATAGATTTAAATCAGAGAATAAGAAGAAGAAGAAACTTAATGTAAGACATAAATTATGACCTTAAGGAAATAAATCATCAGAATATGAGAAGTGAAGATAGTGGAAGAGAATATCCCCATATCAAATGCACCTCAACTGAAAAAATTATGCGATAGGGGTGATTCAACATTATTTAATAAAAATATCAATACTAATAATAACGATATCAAAATGTATGGGTGATGACCAAAGAATCCCTTATAAAAATATAAGCCCACATAAAATAATTTAATTATTTATTTATTTACATTTAATAATATTAATAATAATAATAATATTTATAGTGTTTCAAATTGACACAATAGAGAATACACATGTAAATTTTACAAAGAACACTTGGTGGAATTTTGGAAAGAACAATAAAAATATTATATCTTCAAAAGATATCCCAAATATCATAATTATAACATTTATAAGTCAATTAAAAATGTTATTTGGAGGTTTGGAGTTGAAGAACAATGTTTTCATGAAATAATGGGGAAGCATAATTACCATTCATAATTTCCCAAACTGCGTGGTAACCATGTGTCACACCCCAACTCAACACCCAAATGTTTTATGGTTTTATTAAATGGTTTTCCCTAACCGTGCATCATTCACATTTCATTAAACGTTAATATTTCCACTTCTAAATTTCAAATTATTTTTATTGTTTATGGAAAAATAAATATGGGGGTATTACAATTCCCACAACCATAGAACCCCCTACAATTCTCCTTAGGGTTACATTAGAAATCATAAATCTATTTTTATTGAGAAAAAATTATATGTTTGAAATAAAGTTTTACAAACTTATTTTTATTTTTTTATTTTATAAAAAACATTTGTATTTGATGGAATTAACATAAGTAATTCCTTTTATGAAAGTCATATGAACTTGTAAATATTACAATCCACCTGGGTACTCACCACTATAATGGATGATCATATACTCATCAATGTAATGTTATGGATCAATATTGTAGTGTACCATAACACATGTGGGTACTCCGCATCATAATGAAAAACATTATAATAAAAATCACATATAGTGGATGAATTAGTGAACTACCATATTTTATTAAAAATTTCCAAATGAGAAAACAAAAAACTCATTTCCCGAAAACCACTTTGAGTATAAAATATGTAGACCTAGAAAAAGTTTAACATAATAATAAAATCAATCTCATCATGAAATATTCTTTCTAAAATAAATCACATCCATTATATTAATACTAAATTTTTAATAAAAAATATTAACAAATATAAAACCAAAGATGGTATTTTTATTTTAATGAATTTTCACTAAACATATAAATATTGGTATATCAATACAAAACCTAGTTTTAGAGGAATTATAAACCACTTTTTTCCAAGAAAATATTTTAATGGGGTACTTTGATAACCCATCTCAGGTCAACCATCCACATCACTAGATTTAGCCAATGATAAGGCTTAAATGGAAATACCAATCCCCATGGGAAGGTGAGAAGTGCCAGGGAATAGAAATGAGAATATATGGGAAGTATTTCACCTTCCAGAAAGAATTAATAAAATATTGGATCCTTACCATATATATGATATGGTGCATCTTTAAGATGGAAATCCACTAAAGAACAAGACAATCAGAACCAAAAATATTATATAACAAAACAAGTCACAAAAAATAAATATAATCCATCCCATTTATATTAACATAACTGAATCACCCAAAATTAATACAATATGAGGTACAACAAAGGAAAATTAAATATAAATAATATTATGTCTGATTAGAATGGTACATAAATATCTCAGCAAGAATCACAACTCAAAACATACCACAAAAAACCTTTATGTGTACCTTGGTCACTAACCATGTCCTAAATCACCCATCAATAGCCTAAGAGTGTGATAATAAATCCAAGAGAGAAACCTATAACATGTATAAAATATAAGAGTATTACACACTCATGAGTTTACACATATGATGTCAGCTAACAATCTTGGTAAGATCTCACCAATGAGACTAGGAAATTTATTTTATAAAATAGTTCTTCAATATTAATTCTAAATACAGTAAAAATAAGATTTTAAATTTATAATTCATAATGGAAATCTAATCACACACCTTTATTTATAAACATTGATAAATTTACTTTATGAAAATCTAAATTGAAATGGTATGAAAACATGTGCCTTTGATTCAATAATTAATAGTTAAATTTAGTAATGTAGTTCAAAAAACTTCTTTAAATTAAAAATATGAAACCAACCACCACTCTTTTAATTTGATAATAGGGTTCCAAAACAACAAGTAAAAACCATTTAGAAATAGTAAAGAAATCATAAATGTTATAAACACAATGAAAGTAAACCTCTTTACATCAAATGAATACATTAAAATAATATTATAAATAAACGAATCTATAATCAAGTCATGCACAATGGTATACAAATAATAATATAATACCTTATATATAATCATTAGCAATTGAATAATTATTATAGGAAATGCTCAAGGACCAAAAATGAGTGAATCCCGACCATACATAGTAGAAAATGAACAACTTATGGCCTACCTTGGATCTAAAATATTCCCCAATCCATTTAACGTTACACATTCTAGCTTCATTGAGGAAACACACCAAAAACCCTAATGTATCACATAGCTAAAGGAACACTAGGCCATGCGTGACCAAAACTATTATATCTTGAATCAATAATTCACACCTAGTCACCCATGTTCCAATGAAGAAAATAATATTACAGGGGTGAGGATAATGAATCAAAGATAAATAAATAAGGATAATATCAATTTCTTTATGTGGTTGTTGAGGTTCGTAGTCAAAAAGAATTTTTTTAAATTTTTTTGGGAATGTAGCATAGTGAAAACCATGGTAATTTCCCAAAAAGTGTATGTGGTCAATTCTCCAATGATCTGAGGCACATATTAATATTTTTCATTATATTTTTAAATAAATATCTTGAAATGGGGTTTGTGTTATTTATTTTCTATTATATTATTTTTAAATGAAATGAAATCTATTTAACATTGTTAAATAAGAAATGTAGCTAATCCTAAGGTGAATTCCAATTGGTTTAATTATTATTTACATGTTTTCAAAATCACCTAACTCAGCGCACATACACAATATAATTCTCTTACACAACCTTTACTATTTCCATTTATGGAACCCTTAATATACATAAGGAATCCACATGTTGACTAATAATACAATTTATACTCCTTGATTAATGGGTAATAACACCTTTAAACCAAGTGAATACTCTAACTCACTCACCTAGAAGAAATCACATACCATTATTCCTTTCAAAAAATAACTCCACTACTATAAAATGTGATCTTATTGGATGGATAATTTGGTTGAAAATAAATAGAGGGATATAGAAATTCTGAGAGAGGATGGACTTTCAATCTCACTCCAACTCAGCACATTCAATTTTACACATAAATAACAAGGAATAGATTCAGAAATGGAATGAATAAATTCATGAACCCACACTATAACTCCCCATAGATTACACACAATGGATTATTTCTATATAATTATAGAGTTATAAATCATCATGGCTTGAAATTTTTTCAAAACATATGTAATTTTTGGAGAATCAAACAAAATATAAGTAGTTCAATAAAAAATGAATACAAAATAAAATAAATCAAAATAAAATAAACACTAATATATTTGAGAAATTTCCAAAGTAAAAGGATTATGTTATTAATATTATGTAGAGAGGTAAAAATTATAGTGATTCTAATTTTATTCACTTTCAAATTAAATTTTTAGTGTTGGGAGTTGCGAGATTCTTTTTCCTTGGATGGGTTCCATGTATATAGGATGAGGGTTATGGTTTCACTAGGTGGGAACATCGTGAATCTTAATAGCTTGAAAATTATTCCAATGATTGAGTTACATACACATTGAATAATAATTATAGTGAAAGTACACATATATGACATGGATAGGTGGGAATCAGATATAGAATCCAAACATGAGGATAGATGCATGTGTAGTTATTTTTGTCATGGAAATGAATTCTAGTAGTCCTAGCCTTGTAAAATTAGAAGTTTCTATATTGGTCCTAGTCCAACAAGTATTTAGTGGAATTGAAGAACTTGGTTTTATGTTCTTTATTTATTTATTAATTTAATACCATCGTATTTAACCTCATATGATTCAAGTGAAGAACCCTCAAAAAATTTCATTCCCCCCACATGGGGTTACTACACCAACTCGAACTACTCTTGAGAATTCAATTATTCTATATATGTTTCTTAGATTAAGCTCCCCTTTCTATGATTTTGATATTTATTTTAATTTTAAATTTATGAATTATCATGAATTAAATTTTTTTTCCCTTTCAATATATTTGTTTTCACACAATGGACCTTTCTACACTAGCCATTGACCTCGAAATTTAATTTAAACTTGGTGATTGATTCCTTAGCAGCAGTCTTCTCTAATTATTCCTTCCTCATTGATTTATATTCATGAAAATTACAATTTATCATGAAAATGGGAACATCTTCCATCATATATATTACATAAACTAGACACGCTAGGATATCTAAAAATCATTATCCAAACAATTTAGTCCCCCAGTGAGATCAATATTGAGTGTGATTTCATTTTTAACCCAACATTAACCTTGACAACTTGTCGGTTTTGAGGTCAGACTCTAAATGCTTCATTTTTTATGTAGTTAGTCATAGAATTGGGCCACAAATTTTATAAATCAATATGGATAAGAAAAAAAATCCACAATTGAAATTTTAAATCAAACAAACATTAAATATTTAACCTCAGTTTCATTAAATCCATCCATGGATCAAGTTCAAGAAACCCAATATCAAATACTAATCCTGAATTGCTCATCACCATCAAACATACTAGGTATGGATCATGTTCATGGCCTCACTGAAGTATTTCATCAAGAAAATGGAATGAATTCATTTCCATTGTACAATTATAGTGCACAATATTAACAAGGCCTCACTTACCTCTTCAATCCATTCTGTAAATTACAGAAATTTTTCAATCATAATCTTTGAAATATTGAATTCAACTGGATCATTTATAATCCATATCCAATATGAATTACTGTAGTCCCTACTCGATATTCCATGAAATCTAATTCCATACTTTGAATTATAACATTATGAGAGGAAATAATCAGACGAACATCCTTCTAAAGCAGTTTTGATCCTTCTTTAACACAATTTTGTAATGAATTAAATAGAACCCATGTGTTCTGAGATCATAATTTTCTTGGATCGACTTCCCTATAGTTGACCAATAAAACATAATTCGTGGTTGTCAGAAACATGGTATGTTGTTTTCAATCATGTGATTACTTGATACAAAAGGTTGGTTTAACAAAGTCAGTCGGAATCTATCTTGAGATAGCTTTCCTTAATTCTACAAATCCAACCATAGTGGTCAATTATTAGTCTTATTAGGGTTAGTTTAACGTAGGAGGCAAGGTTAGTTGTAGGTCATTATATGGCCAAAAGAGGAATTTAATATATTTTTACCCATTTGGGTTGAGTCATTTAGGGAGTTTGTATTTTTCAATGAAAATATAATTAAACATAAAATAATTCCATTTAAATTTAAAATTTTAAAAATATTTAAATTCAATTTCAAAAAATATACTAACATATTCTAAATAAAATTTATGAAATAAAATTTAAATTTAAATTTACCACCTATCAATCAATTCTAAGAATAAATTTATTTCTAAAATCTAGGGAAATAATATGTATTTTTAATTTACATCCAAAGTCCATGAATTAATAAAACACCCTAATTTCATAAATTTTAATGAAAATTAAGGAATACAATTAATGAAATAAACATTAAATTTTTTAAAATCTAGGTTATGTCCCTCCGTTACACTTAAAATTCTACACTCTTTTGAAATATAAATAATTTTATTTAATTAGAATAGTTATATCCTACCTAGACTTAACTACAAAAACTAGAGAAAATGTAAATAATTGATTCCTTAATTGATTGAATTATAATACATTATCTATGAATTAAAATAAATACCTCCTTTATATTAAGTTCAAGATTCAGTTCCATGACTGAAATAGAAATATTTAATTGTAATCAAAATTTTAGAAATTGAAACGTCTATTTATCCATTTCTCTTAATATTTATAAAATAGATTCTCAATTTTCATTTCATTGAAAAAAAGTAAAATGAAATTTTTATAAATAAATTTCACATTCTTCATCTAGGTTTTGTATTATAGTCACTTAATGGAGTTATTATTTTTAAATTATGAACATACTTAATTTTTCCTAGCCATGATTTTGAAAAGAACTTTTTAAATTTTCAATTTAAATTTATTACTCACACAGTTGTTGCCTAATGTCTCAAAACATCACCATGGAATCCCAATTTCCCATTTTACTCTAGGTTCAAATGTATTATATCAATTTATTTTTATTTTAATCCCAATTTCTTCATGTTTCAGTATCACATCCACAAATATCTTTTCACTTACACTCATTTTCCTAGTGTTTAAAAAAAATATTCATGAAAATAGAACCCAGATTTACCTGAAAATCATTATGTCATGAATTTTTAGAACCAAAAGAATCCATAAATTATATAATGTAATTTTTATTTGTATTATAGAATTAGGGTCATGTATTCAAAGACTATAAATATACTTCAATTTAAAAAAATGTACGAAATATAATATAAAAGAAAAACAGAATGAATATTTTATTTATAAAATTTGAAAATTGGTCCAAAACAAAATATAAAAAACACAAAATAGGATTTAATCCTCCACTACACTTTTTATCACCACCACATTGATTTATAGTAGATATAAATCAATTTGTAGTGAAAAATAGTTTTCAAATGATAGAAAGCACCTGGTTTTATTTATCTATTTTTTTGAGTTAATGAACTCCCATAGGGTGCTTTGTATATTGCTATGAGCTATAATCTTTGGATGTTATAAACATTGGTAAAACTGTAAAAAAATATAAAAAACATGAGAAATATTTATTGAAAAGTAAAGGAAATGATAAATAATGTGAAATGGGCAGGAGACATGGGTTTATCTCACCCAAGATGGGTTTTTATTTTGACCATCAAAACTATATAGTCTTAGAGACATCAGCTTTTCATACATAGATATGGTATCATTTTTTATGAATATTAATTACATTACACAAGAACTTTCTTGAGTAATATAATAGTTCATTACCTTTGGAAACTTATAAACATAAAAACTATTATATAAGTGAGTTATACCATCTCCAACTATGTTCTTAAAAAAAATCAACCTTCTTAGAAATATAATACATAATACATGTATTAATAACAAGGGGGAAAGAAAAATAAGTAAGGGTGATATAAACTGCATAGTAAGAGTAAAAAATGGAGATATATAAGAATAACATGATCATAAGGGTATGATAACAAGAGAAACAAAAATTTAAAATCATACCCTGCATATCAAATATCATAATATTGTGTCATGGAATAATGATTGGATGTTTATAGGACATGAATCATTGGTAATAAAAGAACATTTTCCCTGAGAGCATAACATTGGCATAAGACATTGAATTTATGGCATAAACATAAGAATAGAAAATAATTTCTATATTAGTCAAGGATCACTTACAATTCTATCATAGTAGACAATGTACCTTACTGAATCAGGTTCACTCCCCATTCCACCCCTGTCTTATTGAACTGGGTTCACACATCCATTCTATCCCTGTCTTACTAAACCAGGTTAGCTGCCCATTCCTACCTTTTCTTACTGAACAAGGTTCACTCCCCATTCCATCATATTATATCTCTTGAGATATAAATGATTACCAAATTAATTAAGGAGATATAGGCCCTATCCACCACAATATAAAATCATACATATATGTGGAAAAAGATCATAAACATTCATTATTTCATAACCTGAGATCTCAAATGGGTTTCATAAACATTTAATCATATCAAAACATATAGAAAATTTATATGTTTATCAATCATATCATCATAGAATAAACAATAAAAATAAGTGGGTTGTATAAGAATTTCCTCATGGTATAACCCATATAAGAGAAACAATTATCATAAACAAAATTTTAACAAATCATAAACCATTCATAGAATTAATATGAATGGTAACCTTGGATAATATTAATAGTAAATAATAGGTAAGAACAAAAAATTTCATCTTGGATGGAAAATAGCTTGTAATGATCATTTAAATAATTTCATGAGGAAAACATCCTTTCCACATTAAATTTATTTTGAAATAAATAAAAATTTAAAAACTTTTTTCTTTTATAGTGATCTTTATAAAATATAATGTAATCCTTAAATAAATTATTGTTCATGACATAAAAAATTATTTTCATGCCATACACGTTAAAATGATTATTCCATCCTTATTTCATGTAAAATACATACATGAATTTTTATAAAATTACACAAATATTATTTTGAAATAAATTAAAATAATTATAAATAGTTAAAAATTTATTTAAAATAACATAATATAGTAATGAAATATTTTTGGAATCATTTTCAGAAAACCTTATTTTTTAGAAAATAGATTTCTTACCAAAGTGACAAAAAGTTTGATTTTATTAATAAAATTAAGTTCCAAAGAGTGAAAAAAGGTAACATTAATTTATAGAATAAGGAATAACCAAAGGATAATGAAATTTAAAATAATTATTGAGAGATATATCTTGATATTTGAACATTGGAGACTTCATCATAAATAATCTTGATAAACGATGAGATTGTAGCATTAAATATTTACAACTTTAGTAACAATGATTCACAATAACCATGAATAAATAACATAAAATAACATGAGTATAAATAAATTGATTATATTACATGTAAAATAGGATTTATATACATCCTTTTAAATAAAATAGGTGAACAACATAACATACGTCTCTAAGAAAGAAAATTGACACAAAAATCCCTTACCCATTTGGTATCTTTTAAACCGTAATACTTGTGAAGGAGATACCCTAAAATTGATATATAAATAAACATAAGGTTAATTATAATAATCATAAAAATATTACATGGGAATCATTTATACAACATAATGAAACATGTGGTTAAAATGGAATTTTTTTCACCGAAAATAAATGTCGGACTGAAATCCTTTACCTTATTTTGTACTCATTCAAACCTCATCTATAATAAATATAAGTATATTATACACCTATTGAAGATACATATTCATATATATCATATATATAATATTTTATTATTACATTTTATTACCATTTTATTAACAATTCAATGTTAGAGTTATATTTCAGGTATTAACCACTTTATTCGTATATGTATTGATTTTTTATAATTTTACCCTCATGCATTTATTATGGTTCCATATTATCTAGAATGAAAATATAATATAACTATAATATATATAAATTATATATTAATTTATTTTAATCAATAAAATTCAGTGATATGAAGTTAAATACACTGTTCATTGAGATGGTAGGTCATACATTTACATGAACATTATTACCATTTTCTTATTGGACTGCACAAGTGAAAATTAAGTGATATATATTATCATAAAATATTAATTTTTATTTCATATATAAAACAAATTTTCATCAAAACCATTCATATTACCTTTTAGGTAAATTTGAAATGAATAACATCACTTTGCGAGGTGGTAGTCTGTCGTATACGCCAACAACATTAATGTATTAAAAAAATGATAAATATAATGATATGTGGGACATAATAATTAAAAAATCATAATAACATAATAATAATAATTTATATAATTAATAAATAATATATTAAAATTATTTTGATCCTTGAGTGGTGTTAATGGAAAAACAATAGACATTGGTTCGTGAGGCGGTAATCTGCCATAAACACAAATAATGATTTTGTAGCCCATTTGATGGAAGTAGAGATGGTTATAAGTAATAAACATAACATAAAAAATTATTTATATTTATTATTATTAGGATACTATATAATCATGTTATAATAATAATAATTTAAAGGGGTGTAGGAAGAAATAAAAAAATGCTTGTTTATGAACATTACCTCTTCTTTAGGTATCCTCCATAGGTTTGAACTAAAAACCCTAATAGGTTGCCTTTATACCCAAAATAAGGATTATATTATGAGTTTATTAAAGTGTGTAAGTTATATGTGTAGATATTTGATAAAAAAATTGTTTTTTGGATTGAATAAAAGAGAGGAGTGGGTGGACTTTTATAAGTTAGGGAGAGGACACACATGGTATTTTTGAAATGAATTGAGTGTTCCCAAGTTTTTCACTTTTAAAAAGTGTCAAAAATAGAATATTATTTAACTTTATATGTATAAGTGTCTACATATGGCTACAAAAAAACTTTTTAGGCAAGTTTATAGGTTATTTTTACTTGTATATTTTTAGTTTAACACCCGGGTAAAACCATTTTTGCAATAACTATGCTAATTAATTTTTACTGCATTCAATATTCATTTTAGTCAAAATGTAAGTTTAAAATTTTATATAATATAAATTATTATTATTCCAAATAAGGAATCAATTTTTAAAAATTCCATTCAATTAATTGGATTAAATTAATTTAAAATTATCCCCACAAAAATGACGAGAAAACATGTTTTAAAGTGAAATTGTTTAAACTTTGACCATGTTTTTAAATCCAAATTCAATATAAAATTGATTAAATTGACCTAAATATTATTAATATATATTTAATTTAAATAATTATACATTAAAACCAATTTAAAATATAATTTATCTTTATAAACAATTTAAACCAAAAGGCAGTTTCCAATTAAAATTTAGTATTTTTCACTATTCATGAAAAAAATTTAATTTTTCATAGAAAATACAAACAACTCATCCTATGATAATTTAGACATTATTAATTATAAAACTAATATTATTTTATCAAATTAATACCTTATAATTTTCAAAATTAAATTTTATTATTGTCCACAAAAATAAGTTAAAACCTTGTTTTAAGAAAACATTATTTTTGAAACATTTAAAGACTTTACAAAAAATAATGTATTTTATTATCAATATGTTATATTTATAAATAACATTATAGATAATAAAAATTGGTCATTTATATTCATATCAATAAGATTATAGACAAGGTTATAATAGATACATTTAAATAACTAAATTAATAATAAATCATTGTTCTGTTAAAATGTAGTGTTGCAGGTAACACAGGCTAAGCCAGTGTTTCATGTAGAGTAAAATTAACTTAGTGTTATGTATAACATAATATTAAATTTTTTCATTCGTTTAACTCAATAAATTAAATAAATTTAATTTATTCAAAAAAAATAATTCAAAAAAAAACACAAGGTGTTACATTCTACCACCTTAAATGAATTTTCGCCATATGATTTTCCACTTTGATATAAAAAAATGACAACACTTATGCCCCATAATATTATCAATTTCCCATGTAACTTCCTCAAACTTGTAGAGACCCGAAGCTTGACGTACATGGACATTACATTACTTTTGCGGAATACTTAGTACATACCAAAAACACACACACAAGGATCGTAACAGTTTAGTGACTTTGGAAACTCGGAATATAATCTTCTAATCGTGGTGAAAGATCTTCAACATCTCCCATAAAGATCTTCTTTTTTTTACCTAAAACCATTATTTATATCCTGGGGAAAAGAAAACATAAAAGGGTGAGCTCAAATGCACAGTAAGGGTAAACAAGAGAAATATCAATCACATCATTTTCATAAGAACATAACATTTTGGAAATCATAACATGCAAAAGAAAGCATAATTTCATAACATGGGATAAATCATAGAAGTGAAATGAAATCCCAATAATCATAACTTAAAACATGAAACTTTGTGGCATACACACATAATCATAGAGAATCATATCTTATTAGTCAAGACTCATTGCCAAGACTATCTTAGTGGACAAAGTCCATTTCTAAACCGAGTCACCCTCATTTCAGTCATGTTTCACTGAACTGGTATAACCTACTGTTCCATCCATGTCTATCTCATGAGATATAAAATCTTTACACAATGCATTTGAGGGAGATATAGGTCCCACCCATCTCATAATGATACCATTCTTATGTGTGCCACAAAATCATAAACCATACATCATAGAAAAACCCATGTAATAAAAATGGGATTCTTAAACAACAAGACATAATAAAACAATTCATATAAGAGAAAGGAATTCATAAAAATATTTCCATCACAACATAATCAAATCCATGTAATAATAGGGATAGAAATAGAACCCTATATTATCTTATATGGAAAATAATTTTGATAATACACTTGAACTCCATTCTTGAGGAAAATATCCTTTCTAATTCAAAAACACTTTTCATTTCTTGAAATGTCATAAAATTATAACTAAAAGAAGTTGATTAAAAATAAACTTGAAAACATATAGAGGAATATTCTTGGAAATAATGTTTTAAAAATCCATTCATGCCGTATAATTTAAAAAAAACATTCTTCGTACTTTTGTCGGAAAAGTCAAAAAGTACATCGTACGAAAAACGACAAAAGATTCCTTTCATATCCTTTACTAAAAACTCACTGAAGGGTAATATTTGATTTAAAAAATTGTAGGTGGATGGAAATAATATCACATATTGAGGAAACATGGATGTGGATGATAAAATACACCTCAGTAAATACTAAAGTATAAACAATCTCGGATAAAAATGAGATTGTGATATTTCCCTTACCTTTGGTCCGATATGCTTTGTACATGTCTGAACCTCCTGTATAATGGTTTAAATAATGTTATTGACTTATTAAAGAATCATACTTATTTTTATGATATCATATATGGTCATATTCTTAGCTTATTATTAGTAATATTTCATTACTACTTGTTATTTGGGTGTTTATTACTTTTTGTTCTTATGCGTGTTTTGTCGAATAAATTCTTATTCTTCTCTTTAGTTTATAGATACCTCATTTCCAGAATGGTATTAGTGTAATATATATCATATTCATTCATTCAATTCATTTATATAATCATTATGAAATGAAGATCATGTAGAATTAGTCGCATCACATCGTGGAGATGGTATTCTGTACGTACGCACGAGTGATGATATCGTTCCTATGATCGTGGAATTGTATTGGAGTGTATTTATACTATTTCAGAATCAATATCACTTTATAATATTTTTATATAGTCATTATTTACACCATTATACCCATCCAAGTGAGGTGGTGGTGGAAAATAGATTACACCACGGTGTGGAGACGGTATTCCGTACGTACGCATGTGCGGTGATTTCTTTTTCCGTAGGATGGATAGATGGTGAAATAGGGCTGTTTAATACTTATAATAACATATCCGTATATGAGTGATACTTATTTTATTACTTCATAATGAAACAACTAAAGAAGAAGAAGTGGAAGATGAAATAAAGATGAAAGAATCGGTAACAGACATTACCTCTTCTTTGAAGTGCTTCTTTGAGACATCCATTTAGGGCACTAAAATAGGTCTTTGAAGAAGTCCAGAACCTATAGGATATTTCTAGAGAAGTGGGGAGAAGAAATTGGCAGGGGTTGTCCGAGCTTGAAGGCCCAATGTGGTGTGAGGAAGAGGGGGATGAGGTGCCCTTTTATAAGGGAGGAGAGGGGCACCTTTGGAATAACTAAAAATATTATTTTATTATAAAGTCAAGTTCAGTTTTAATAGATCCAAATTGATTTATTTAAAAGATAAGGTGGGGATGGGTCTAAATCCTCTCATCAAATAGAATTTAGACAATTTTAGGTCATTATATTATCCTTATCTTTTAGTATTAACTCTTAGTTAATTAGATTGACATTTACCATGTCACATTGTATTTTTATTATATATAGTTAATAAACTTACCATAAACATCCAAGAGACCCACAAGGTGTTTTTTATTAATCTATATAACCTTATATAAGTCATTTTTCCAAACCATAGATTTTTAGGAATAAAATAACAATTAATAATATAATATTGGTTTTAAAAACTATTTTATGTCAATTTTGACAGTATTCAATAGTTGATTTTTTTGAAACTCATAACAGAATGATTACTTCGACAGAAGTTAATTAAATCAATAATAACATGTCATATTAACCTATAAAATTATTTTAGTTCATAAAAAGTCTCAAATTATACTTATTTAGTTATTTATAATATCAAATATTCTAATTTTTCACTATTATGGGAATTACTGCATCATCATTGTGTCATAATGAAAATACATTATTTAAAGTCTAAAAATTACAAATAAAATACCATTATGTATGAAATCTTTTTATCTTTCTAATGAATATTTATAGTCGAATTTATCTTATTTATAACCCCATTTTAAAATTGATTTACTTATTAAACTTTGATTTTAACTATTTTAACCCTTCTTTAAATAAATTAATAATAAATGTCCTAATCTAATCCAAGTGGGCCTTAATGGTCATATTTTATTCCTAAGGTTGTTTTTGGTCGAATTAAACTTATCCAATAGAATTTGTACATGTGTTAAGGTAATAATAATATCATTTTTACCCTTAATTACCCTATTTACTTTTAATCGTGGTAAAAAAAGTAAAAAGTTACTATTGACCAAAAATTATTTTCATCTCATTAAACCACATTTTAGTCCTTGATTTTAACAGTGTCTCTAGGAATTTTGAAATTCCACTCACAGAAGCGGTAAAATTAAGTTTTATGAAAAATTTAGTTTTTTTAACTACCACTTAGTGGTTTCACTATTCATCAAAAAAATGAAGGTTTCCAGAAAAATACCAAAAATTAGATCTAAGCTATATTTGATATTATGAATTCAAAAATTATGTCTATTTTATCAAATTAAAAACATATCAGTTTCATTAATTCATTTAAAAATTAATTCACGTCGTCAAAACAAATAGCGTGTTCTTAAGAGATAATAACTATCAAAAGATTGACACTTGTGTATGACTGGTTTAAAGGTGAAATTACATCTAATGACCAACATTGTATTAAATTGTAAAAATATATTCTAAATATACGTTAAAACCACTCAAATTAATAATTTATCACTATAAATTATTTCGATTAAAAAAGTTTTTTTTAATTATAATTTAGTAAGTTTCACTATTCATCAGAATATGAAAGTTATCCGAAAAGTACCAAAATTTCACTTTAGGCTAAATTGGACACTCCGAATCCAAAAATGAAGTCCATTTTGAGAGCTAAAATTTCTAAAATTTTAAAAGGTGGTTATTACTATTCATAACGGCTAGTTTTAATAATATTTTAATAACATATCGTTGTTTAGTGAAACTCAGTATTGCGTACTACACGCGCTATCGAGGAAGGTCGCGATTGTGTGTAATGCAAGGCAAGTCAAGGACGCATATTGAGCAAGCTCCTTTTGGTGTAGCGTACAACACAAGACATTAATGAAATTAAAAAGAATATTTTTTTATAAAATCTCGGGCTGTTACAAAACATGTAGTTTTACTACAAAACATTGAAAATGTGAGTGGTATTATTTCATAAAATATTCTATATATGATCTAGAATCTCCCACATATATTCCTTATAAGTAATATCTTTATCCAGTGGTATAACCTCGGAGTTCCGTACATGTGAGGGGTCATGTATGTATATAACTATAAGAGATGTATGGAACACATTGTGTACTTGAGAGAGGTTTAGTGTAATAACAATGCCATATGATATTATCCCGATATGCATAATAATTTCAAAAGGGATTAAATACCATGTTCTTAGTTTCCCTTTCTTCCAAAATCTCATAAACATATTCCATTGATTAATTATTAGAAACAGATTATAACTGATTTAAAATTCTATATCATGCTGGTGAATGTCAGTATAACGTTTTTGCAGACTCCGAGCAACCTTGATGTGTTTATGATTATCATTAACATTCCCTTCCATTTCTTTAACTATATCGTGTATCAATAGATTTCTTTCACCAACATCATTCTAGAAAGTTAGCACTACATATTTATTTTCATAGAGGACTTCATGATGGTCCATCTGAATTCATAAGTGTAATCTATTGTTGTAATAAAATTAAATTATATGAATATTTTGATCCCAACCACCCTCGAAATCGGAATAAAAACATATCAATATATCCTATGGTGTTTGATTTTTTTTCATCTTTAAAATCTATCTGACAATGATACATTGGGATAAAATCAACTCTGTATCAATATCCTGATGATGAATCTTCTATAAATATGAGGTAAACATTATATCATGATAATATATAATAGAATGTGGAAATCCATGAAACATTAACACTACCTCAATTTATATCCTTGAAATCTAATCAGAAGATAATTATTTTCTTATAGTGATGAAGTGGGTTGACTTAGTTTGGAGATAGACTACAACACATATAAAATTATTCCCTTTTGACATTTTGAATAGTCCAATGCAAACATATATGGTGATGTTCTCCCATTTTTACTCTGGTGTGGGTAATGGAAAAAACATCCCCTTATAATTTTTTCTTTCAGACTTAACATGTTGACATACCAAGCACCAAGTTACAAACTCTATGATATCTCTCTACATGACATCCCACCAAAAGTATTATTTCAAATATATATTCTTCTTCATACATCCTGGCTGAATAGAGAATCTATACCTATGATATTCCTCTAAAATATCATTATTTCCATCTATTGTGGACCTAACGCATACACGGTTCCAGAACCTTATCATTTCCTCACAATCAATGCTATAATAAGGAACATTTATAACCTTATTTTTCATCTATACATCTTCTTTTTATGCCTCTTTAATCATCAAAAGGATAGATGTTTTAACATCCAACTGAGTAAGATAACATTTTTTCACTATTTTAATATCCATCCTTTAGAAATCCGGAAACATTATTTTCTCTTTATCCTGATTATGTATAATCTTTCATGAACCTTTCTACATTGTGCATCAGCAACCATGTTCACTTTCAAAGGGTTATAATGTATTGAGATGTTATAATCATTGTTCATCATTATTCATCTTCTTTGGAACATATTCAACACATTAATTGTAAATATATACATTAAAATTTTATTATTAGTATGCATATCACACTATTCTTGGTAAATATGATACATCCATATATTTAATGTACAAATTTCCACATCGAACTCTACGTCATATGTTTGGTAATTTTTTTCATAAACCTTCGATTATCATCAGGCATAAGCCATAGGCATGTCATTCTACATAATATAAAATCCTAATACCTTTTTGGATGCATCACTATATATTATAAACCCTCCCCCACTATAGGGTAATGTAAGCATAGATGTGTTGTCTAATCCTCTCTATAGTTCCATTAAATTTTCCCTACATTCATCTATCCATAGGAACTTCGATCCCTTTTGAGTCAACTTTGTTAGAGTATTATATTTACATAATAAAGTATCCAAAAATATGTTGATAATATCTAGATGAACCATGGAAACTGAGGGTCTCAGTCACTATGGTTCCTCTAGTTAAAAATTCAATAGCCTTTTCCTTTGATTGTTATACTGATATGCCCTCCCTTGAGATAATTTTACCCCAAAATTATACCTTCTTAATCCAAATATTTTTCATATTTTTTCTACTTCCATTGTTTCTTCAGTACAATTCTAAAGTGGTATTAATATTGTTCTATTATCATTGAGTATATAAGAAGTCATCTATAAAGACTACCAAAAACATATTACGATAAACTCTAAAGACACTATTCATTAAATCCATGAAGATTGCATGAAAAATAGAAAGGCTAAATGGAATCAATGTATATTTATAGTATCTATACCTTTTATTGAATGTATTATTGGTTTTATTCTTCTTCATGAATATTAATTGATGATATATAGAACAAAATTCAATCTTGGAAAGCTTTTATGCTCTCTAAAATTGATGAAACAAGTCATAAACAAGAGGAATAATATAATGTTTATTAATTTTTATCTTTTAAATATCTTAATAATCAATAAAGAGGTGAATTGATCCATTTTATTTCTAACAAAAAGAAAAATTTCTCCCCAATGTGACACACTCGGCCAAATTAATCCCTTGAATGGTTTTCCTGGTGTTGATTTTTTAATCCTAGAAACTCAATTGAGACCACTATCGAGGGAGTATTTGAAACTATTATATCACAATGTATGAGTTTTATTGAGCACTCAATCTCATATTTTGTAGGAATACATGGAAACTAATCCGAAAATAAATCAAAATATTCCAAAACAATAGGTTTATCATGGATTCGTCTCTCTCCCAAACTATTTGAAATAAACACCCCTTTAGAATTTGAAATAAGACCCACACAAGGGATTAAATCTACATAGGAAGTTCATACATATAATCACACTAAAAAATGATTACAAGTAGGTTTAAAATATATAAATTTGAATTCCCTTCCTACATTATTTATGTGTTATTTATATACAGAAATCCAATCCATGCCAAAGATGACATCAAATTTAACCATAGGATTAATGAAAATATTTTTCAAGAAGCACATTACCACAAACATCAACAAGAGTGGAATGATAAACTTGATATGTGATCAACATACCATTAGGGGTTTAAAATCTAATTCGAGGTCTAATAATTTTGGGGGAATATTTATAGCCTTAGAAAATTATTTATAAATGAAAGAATGGGTATATCTATAGTCAATAAAGGCATTATCAATTCTATAATTGATGGTATGTGTACCTTTCACCATGTCATTGTCACACCCATCTTCAAAAACAGTGATTGTAACAGCCCGAGATTTTATGAAAAAATATTCTTTTTAATTTTATTAATGTCTTGTGTTGTACGCTACTCCAAAAGGAGCTTGAACAACACACATCCTTTACTTGCCTTGCATTACACGCAATGACGACCTTCCTCGATAGCGTGTGTAGTACGCAATACCGAGTTTCACTAAACAATGATATGCTATTAAAATATTATTAAAACTAGCCGTTATGAATAGTAATAACCACTTTTTAAAATTCTGTAAATCTTATTTTTCAAAATGAACTTCATTTTTGGATTCGGAGTATCGAATTTAGCCTAAGGTGAAATTTTGGTACTTTTCGGATAACTTTCATATTCTAATGAATAGTGAAAATTACTAAATTATAATTAAAAAACAATTTTTTTAATAAAAATAATTAATAGAGATAAATTATTAATTTGAGTTGTTTTAAAGTATATTTAGAATATATTTTAACAATTTAATACAATGTTGGTCATTGGTTGTAATTTCACATTTAAACCAGACATAATCAAGTGTCAATCTTTTGATATATTTTGTTTCTTAAAAACACGCTATTTGTTTTAACAGCGGGATTTAATTAATTAATGCAACTTCTATGATATGAATTTGGTAAAATAGACTTCATTTTTGAATTCGGAATATGAAGTATAGCTTAGGATGAAATTTTGGTATTTTTCTGAAAACATTCAATTTTTGATGAATAGTGAAACTACTAAGTGGTAGGTTAAAAACTGAATTTTGCATAAAACTTAATTTTACCGCTTCTGTGAATGGAATTTCGAAAATCCGACAGACACGGTTAATATCAAGGACTAAAATGGGGTTCAATGAGATGAAAATAATTTTTGGTGAATAGTAACTTTTTACTTTTTTTACCACGGTTAATAGTAAATAGGGTAACTAAGGGTAAATATGATATTACTATTACCCTAACACATGTCCTAATTCTATTGGATAAGTGTAATTCGACCAAAAACAACCTTAGGAATATAATATGACCATTTAGGTCCACTTGGATTAGATTATGACATTTAATATTATTTTATTTAATGAATAGTTAAAATAGTTAAAATCAAAGTTTAATAACTAAAACATTATTAATATGGGGTTATACATAAGATAAATTAGAGTATAAATATTCATTATAAATATAAAAAGATTTCCTACATAATGATATTTTATTTATAATTTTTAGACTTTAAATAAATTAATTTATTTATGACAAAACGATGATGCAGTAATTACCCTTTTAAGGAAATATTAACATAATTGATGTTATAAATGCTCAAATGAATTTAATTTGAGACTTTTTATGACTTACACTAATTTTCTAGGTTACTATGATATATTAGTGTTGATTTAATCAACTTGGTTCGAACATATAATTCTGTTATGACTTTCACAAAAATCATATATCAAATAGTGTCAAAATTGACACAAAATAGTTTTTAAATAAAATATTATATTATTAATTGTTATTTTATTCCTAAAAATCTAAGGTTCGGCCAAATGACTTAGATAAGGATATATTTATTAATAATATACTATTTGGGGTTCGTTTGGCATGTTATAGTAATTGTATTAACCATATAGTGAAAGAAAACAAAAAGACACGGTAAAAGTTAAATTATTAAACTTAGAGTTAAATCTAATTGATAAGGTTAAAATAATAACCTAAACTTGTCTAAATCCTATTGGTTGATAGGATTTCGACCCATCCCCACATTAGCTTCGAAATAAGACCCTTTGGAACCATTATAAACTGATTTTGACTTTAATGTAAAATAATATTTTGAGATATTCCTAAAGTGCCCCTCTCCTCCCTTATAAAAGGGTACCTCCTCCCCCTACTCCTCACACCAATTTGAGCACTCAAGCACGGCCAACCCCTGCCAAAATCTCTTCTCCACTTCCCTAGAAACATCCTAGAGGTTCTGGTCTTCCTCAAAGACCAATTTTAGTGCCCTAAGAGGAGGTCTCAAAGAGGCGCTTCAAAGAAGAGGTAATTACCGTTACCAATTCTTTCATCTTTATTTCTTCTTCCACTTCTTCTTCTTAGGTTGTTTAATTATGAAGTAATAACATCAGTATCACTCATATACTGATATGTTATTATAATTATGAAACAACCCTATTTCACCATCTATCCATCCTAAGGAAAAAGAAATCACCGCGCGTGCGTACGTACGGAATACCGTCTCCACGCCGTGGTGTAATGTATTTTCCACCACCACCTTACATGGATGGGTATAATGGTGTAAAGAATAACTATACATAGTTATTACAACATCATATTGATGCTGATATATTGTATAATCCACTCCAATTCAATTCAATATTTATGGAAATGATATCATCGCTCGTGCGTACGTACGAACTACCGTCTCCACGACGCGATGAGATTCATTCTCCATGTTAACCATTTAAGAATGATTATAAAGTATATATAAGAAATAATAATGAAATATATGACATAATAATGATACTGGATTTATGTATATATATATATATGTATGTCATCTACTTACTTCCATTCAAGACAATAAGGAAAGAAAAACAGCGTTCATGCGTACGTACGGACTACTGTCTCCATGAACGGTGTTTTTCATTTCATTTATCTATCTATTATATATATATATACTGAATATATATGATATATAAATCATATTTTATATTCTGGAAGTAAGTAAATCATGATATAAGTAATAATAATGTCAAGAACAACAACTCAAAACACCTACGATAAATGAAACGATTTTACCCAAAACGCTTCTTTAACATGGAATTTACAAAAGAACGGGTAATATAATGTCATAAGTGAAACATATATGATATCATAACAATGAATATGATTCTGTAATAAGTCAATGACATTATTTAAATCATTATACAGGAGGTTCGGACACATATGAATCAAATCGGACCTAAGGTAAGGGAAATATCACAATCTCATTTTTATCCGAGATTGTTTTTTCGTAAGTATTTACTGTGGTGTATTTTATCATCCACATCCATGTTTCATCAATATGTAATATTATTTCCATCCACCTACAATTGTTTAAATCCATTTTTACCCTTCGGTGAGTTTTTAGTAATATCTATGAAAGGAATCTTTTGTCGTACGAGGTACTTTTTGACTTTTCCAACAAAAGTACGAAGAATGTTTTTTTTAACTTATACGACATGAATGGATTTTTAAAACATTATTTCCAAGAAGCTTCCTTTAAAAGTTTTCAAGTTTATTTTTAATCAAATTATTTTATTTTAAAGTTGTATGACATGTTATGAAAGGAAAAATGTTTTTGAAGAAGAAAGGATATTTTCCTCAAGAATGGAGTTCAAGTGTTTTATCAAAAAAAATTTCCATCTAAGATAATAAAGGGTTCTGTTTTATCCCTATTATTAAATTGATTTGTTCATGTTGTGATGGAATTATTTTTATGAATTCCTTTATCTTATATGAATTGATTTATGATGTCATGATGTTTCAAGAATCCCATTTTTGTTACATGTGTTATGCAATGATGTATGTTTTATGATTATGTGGCACACATAAGAAAGGATTCATTATAAGATGGGTGGGACCTATATCTCCCTCCAATGCATTGGGTAAAGATTTTATATCTCATGATATAGATAGGGCTGGAACGGTAGGTTATACCGGTTCAGTGAAACAGGACTGAAACGAGGGTTACTCAATTCAGAAAGGGACTTTCTCCACTAAGATAGTCAAGGCAATGAGTCTTGACTAACAAGAAATGATTCTCTATGATTATGTGTGAATGCCACAAAGTTTCATCTTTTATGTTATGATTATTGTGATTACATTTCACTTCCATGATTTATCCCATGTTATGAAATTATGATCTCTTTTGCAGGTTAAGATTTCCAAAAGTTATGTTCTTATGAATATGATGTGATTGATTTTTCTTTTGTTTACCCTTACTGAGCATTTGAGCTCACACTTTTATGTTTTCTTTTCCCCAGGATATAAAGAAAGTTTTTAGGTAAAAAAAGGATGATCTTTATTGGAGATATTGAAGATCTTTCACCACGATTAGAAGATTACGTTCCGAGTTTCCAAAGACACTAAACTATTACGATCCTTGTGTGTGTGTTTTTGTTATGTACTAAGTATTCCGCAAAAGTAATGTAATGTCCATGTACGATAAGCTTCGGGTCTCTACAATTGGTATCAGAGGAAAGGTTTAGTCAACCTTTGTAAACTAGGATGCGAAAACGTTAGTGAGATCCCTAGAGATATTTCTAAGGTATGTCTAGGGATGTCCCTAAGGTTAAGTATACGTATAGGTTATAGTACTAGAATTACGCTAACGATCATAGAATTAAACCTATGATGTTAGATATTGAAGGTACTCCCCCTTTATTATGTTGTTTTCCCAAGCATGATTTTTGCCTCTCACACTATTCTTTTTGGGTTTTAGATGATGGCTGGAACCCGAAGGAACCGTGTTGATCAATGAAATGGACAATGCAATGATTGTCCTCCTGAAAAAACAAATGTTATGGGAGATGGAGTGCAAAATCTTATTGCTATACTTACACAAGCTATGAATCATTCTGGACTTCCAAATGAGCAGAGAAGGGAACAATATTCTATTGAGTCCTTCATGAGGCAACATCCACCTTCTTTCAGTGGGTCTTCTGATCCACTTGTTGCTGAACAATGGATCAGTACCACTGAAAAGATATTTTCAGTTCTTCAATGTTCTGAACATGACAAATTCATCTTAGCAGTATATCGTTTGGAAGGTGAAGCTGATCAATGGTGGAATCTTATCAAGAATACGAGGCCAAGAGATGAAATTGAGTCCATGGAATGGGACGAGTTCAAGAACTTATTTTTCAATAAGTACTTCCCTCGTATTCTTCGAACAAAGATGGAGAAGGAGTTTCTTGAACTAAAGCAAAAGGATTATGAATCTGTTGGTATATACGAAGCGAATTTTACAAGACTTGCAAGGTATGCATCTGGCATTATCATCCAACCTGAAAGTAAAGTTGATCGATTTTTCAGTGGCTTAAAACCAAGTCTTCGAAGGGCATTAGCTATAAGAGACTTCAGCAGCTATGAAGAAATTGTGCGTTGTGCTATCAAGGTAGAAATGGAAGTTGGTGTTACATATCCATCTCATGGTTTTGACAAAAAACAAAAGATGGAGTTCAAGGAGAAATCTCAGAATAATGGTGAAAAGAATATGAATGTTTCCTTATGCACAAAGTGTGGAAATAAGCATGGTGGAGATTGTCTTAAAGGGACTAGAAAATGTTTTAAGTGTGGAAAAGAAGGTCACCGAGCATCTGAGTGTCGAAATAATGGAAAAAGGGTTTCTAATGATGTGAATAAATCAAACACTGCAGAGAACGCACCACCAACACTTCAATGCTTCAAGTGCAAAGAAATGGGGCATTATGCTAATAAATGCCCTAATCCAAGGGTTAGTAATGATCAACATGAGAAACCACTGAAGGCAAAGGACAATGGGAAGTCACATGCGATCACTATTGGCAATGTTGAATATGACAACGATGTGGTGGAATGATTAAGTGTTTATGTAATGGGATTTCGAAATAATGTTGTATTATTGAGTATTGCAATATTTATTGATGTGGTATTCAAAGTGATTGATATATTTTGGAAATAAGATGATATGCGCATAATGAAGGGAAAATGAGAAAATGAAATGTTTAATAGTATTCATGAGCTCATGATTGATATAAGGACTAAGTGATATCATGGTTTGAGTATATAGAATTTTGAGGATTTTGGTATGTGGAAAGTGTTAACTTTAAACTGCATTCATGTTTTCACTAAGGTATTCAAGAGAATACATGATTAAGGACTTTGAATGTTTAGAATGTGACCAACAAGACATATCTTATGGAGATCAACGATGGTATTAAATCTCTGGTAATTGTTTTCACTATATTATGAGAGTGGACTGCAGTATTATGGGTAAGCCTAAAGATTGGAATGGATTATGTTGGAATAAGTTAGTATTGTTTAAGGATAGAAGTTTTTTTTCGAAATTATTGATGGGATGTTATAGTAATGTAGTTTTAGAAAAAGGAAAACCTGCAGGACGGGCGACAGCCCATCGCTTCGGACAAGGCTGTGGGAATCGAACCCACAACCGAAGTGCGACTGGCCTTTATCGCCTACCACTGGCCTACAGGAAGTCCCTGTTTAGTAGAAACTAGTTTTATTATATTAAGCAGTATGATATATGAAGTATAAGTCCATTTTGGGAACCATATATGATTAATCTCACTATAGATCGACTTATGCATATAATTTTTGCTAACCTTTTGTTTGAGACAGATGGAATGACCCGTCATTCTATCACATGATCTGCTAACACTTCACTAATAACATATTCAACTTCATTTATTTAAGAGATGAAGTGGAAATTGTTCAAGGCACGAACAATAGTGAGATTGTACCAAAATAAAGTAAGTATTTATTCTAATTCAAAATTTCAACTTTAGGGAAATGATCTTGAAAACCAAAAATGTTGTCCTAGTGATCTTATACCTGATTAATCAGATGGTACCTTATATCATCACAAATCTATGGATTTGTGATTACTGGCTTTTCCATAGCCATGTTCTCTACCACTCTCCATCAGAACATGATAGTTAGATTTTTCTTCCATATCCATATTTTCACCTATGTGGAAACCCAGTGATTAGTTTATTTGGGTAATTATTGCGTTTCATACGTTAGTTTTTAAAGCCATGTTTTGGTATTCCTTTTTACGATGTGGGTTTCTATTAAAGAAACTTTCTAATAGTAAACCATTTATAACCCCAACGAATTTCGAGGGCGAAATTAATTTTAAGGGGGGTAGAATGTAACAGCCCGAGATTTTATGAAAAAATATTCTTTTTAATTTTATTAATGTCTTGTGTTGTACGCTACCTCAAAAGGAGCTTGAACAACACACATCCTTGACTTGCCTTGCATTACACGCAATCACGACCTTCCTCGATAGCGTGTGTAGTACGCAATACCGAGTTTCACTAAACAACGATATGCTATTAAAATATTATTAAAACTAGCCGTTATGAATAGTAATAACCACTTTTTAAAATTCTGTAAATCTTATTTTTCAAAATGAACTTCATTTTTGGATTCGGAGTATCGAATTTAGCCTAAGGTGAAATTTTGGTACTTTTCGGATAACTTTCATATTCTAATGAATAGTGAAAATTACTAAATTATAATTAAAAAACAATTTTTTTAATCGAAATAATTAATAGAGATAAATTATTAATTTGAGTTGTTTTAAAGTATATTTAGAATATATTTTTACAATTTAATACAATGTTGGTCATTGGTTGTAATTTCACATTTAAACCAGACATAATCAAGTGTCAATCTTTTGATATATTTTGTTTCTTAAAAACACGCTATTTGTTTTAACAGCGGGATTTAATTAATTAATGAAACTTCTATGATATGAATTTGGTAAAATAGACTTCATTTTTGAATTCGGAATATGAAATATAGCTTAGGATGAAATTTTGGTATTTTTCTGAAAACATTCAATTTTTGATGAATAGTGAAACTACTAAGTGGTAGGTTAAAAACTGAATTTTGCATAAAACTTAATTTTACCGCTTCTGTGAATGGAATTTCGAAAATCCGACAGACACGGTTAATATCAAGGACTAAAATGGGGTTCAATGAGATGAAAATAATTTTTGGTGAATAGTAACTTTTTACTTTTTTTACCACGGTTAATAGTAAATAGGGTAACTAAGGGTAAATATGATATTACTATTACCCTAACACATGTCCTAATTCTATTGGATAAGTGTAATTCGACCAAAAACAACCTTAGGAATATAATATGACCATTTAGGTCCACTTGGATTAGATTATGACATTTAATATTATTTTATTTAATGAATAGTTAAAATAGTTAAAATCAAAGTTTAATAACTAATACATTATTAATATGGGGTTATACATAAGATAAATTAGACTATAAATATTCATTAGAAAGCTAAAAAGATTTCCTACATAATGATATTTTATTTATAATTTTTATACTTTAAATAAATTAATTTATTTATGACACAACGATGATGCAGTAATTACCCTTTTAAGGAAATATTAACATAATTGATGTTATAAATGCTCAAATGAATGTAATTTGAGACTTTATATGACTTACACTAATTTTCTAGGTTACTATGATATATTAGTGTTGATTTAATCAACTTGTTTCGAACATATAATTCTGTTATGACTTTCAGAAAAATCATATATCAAATAGTGTCAAAATTGACACAAAATAGTTTTTAAATCAAATATTATATTATTAATTGTTATTTTATTCCTAAAAATCTAAGGTTCGGCCAAATGACTTAGATAAGGATATATTTATTAATAATATACAATTTGGGGTTCTTTTTGCATGTTATAGTAATTGTATTAACCATATAGTGAAAGAAAACAAAAAGACACGGTAAAAGTTAAATTATTTAACTTAGAGTTAAATCTAATTGATAAGGTTAAAATAATAACCTAAACTTGTCTATATCCTATTGGTTGATAGGATTTCTACCCATCCCCACATTAGCTTCGAAATAAGACCCTTTGGAACCATTATAAACTGATTTTGACTTTAATGTAAAATAATATTTTGAGATATTCCTAAAGTGCCCCTCTCCTCCCTTATAAAAGGGTACCTCCTCCCCCTCCTCCTCACACCAATTTGAGCACTAAAGATCGGCCAAAACCTGACAAAATCTCTTCTACACTTCCCTAGAAACATCCTAGAGGTTCTGGTCTTCCTCAAAGACCAATTTTAGTGCCCTAAGAGGAGGTCTCAAAGAGGCGCTTCAAAGAAGAGGTAATTACCGTTACCAATTCTTTCATCTTTATTTCTTCTTCCACTTCTTCTTCTTAGGTTGTTTCATTATGAAGTAATAACATCAGTATCACTCATATACTGATATGTTATTATAATTATGAAACAACCCTATTTCACCATCTATCCATCCTACGGGAAAAGAAATCACCGCGCGTGCGTACGTACAGAATACCGTCTCCACGCCGTGGTGTAATCTATTTTCCACCACCACCTTACATGGATGGGTATAATGGTGTAAAGAATAATTATACATAGTTATTACAACATCATATTGATTCTGATATATTGTATAATCCACTCCAATTAAATTCAACATTTATGGAAATGATATCATCGCTCGTGCGTACGTACGGACTACCGTCTCCACAACGCGATGAGATTCATTCTCCATGATAACCATTTAAGAATGATTATAAAGTATATATAAGAAATAATAATGAAATATATGAAATAATAATGATACTGGATTTATGTATATATATATATGTATGTCATCTACTTACTTCCATTCAAGACAATAAGGAAAGAAAAACAGCGTTCATGCGTACGTACGGACTACCGTCTCCATGAACGGTGTTTTTCATTTCATTTATCTATCTATTATATATATATATATACTGAATATATATGATATATAAATCATATTTTATATTCTGGAAGTAAGTAAATCATGATATAAGTAATAATAATGTCAAGAACAACAAGTCAAAACACCTACGATAAATGAAACGATTTTACCCAAAATGCTTCTTTAACATGGAATTTACAAAAGAACGGGTAATATAATGTCATAAGTGAACCATATATGATATCATAACAATGAATATGATTCTGTAATAAGTCAATGACTTTATTTAAATCATTATACAAGAGGTTCGGACACATACGAATCAAATCGGACCTAAGGTAAGGGAAATATCACAATCTCATTTTTATCCGAGATTGTTTATTCGTAAGTATTTACTGGGGTGTATTTTATCATCCACATCCATGTTTCATCAATATGTAATATTATTTCCATCCACCTACAATTGTTTAAATCCATTTTTACCCTTCGGTGAGTTTTTAGTAATATCTATGAAAGGAATCTTTTGTCGTACGAGGTACTTTTTGACTTTTCCAACAAAAGTACGAAGAATGTTTTTTTAACTTATACGGCATGAATGGATTTTTAAAACATTATTTCCAAGAAGCTTCCTTTAAAAGTTTTCAAGTTTATTTTTAATCAAATTCTTTTATTTTAAAGTTGTATGACATGTTATGAAAGGAAAAATGTTTTTGAAGAAGAAAGGATATTTTCCTCAAGAATGGAGTTCAAGTGTTTTATCAAAATTATTTTCCATCTAAGATAATAAAGGGTTCTGTTTTATCCCTATTATTAAATTGATTTGTTCATGTTGTGATGGAATTATTTTTATGAATTCCTTTATCTTATATGAATTGATTTATGATGTCATGATGTTTCAAGAATCCCATTTTTGTTAAATGTGTTATGCGATGATGTATGTTTTATGATTATGTGGCACACATAAGAAAGGATTCATTATAAGATGGGTGGGACCTATATCTCCCTCCAATGCATTGGGTAAAGATTTTATATCTCATGAGATAGACAGGGCTGGAACGGTAGGTTATACCGGTTCAGAGAAACATGACTGAAACGAGGGTTACTCGATTCAGAAAGGGACTTTGTCCACTAAGATAGTCTCGGCAATGAGTCTTGACTAACAAGAAATGATTCTATATGATTATGTGTGAATGCCACAAAGTTTCATCTTTTATGTTATGATTATTGTGATTACATTTCACTTCCATGATTTATCCCATGTTATGAAATTATGATCTCTTTTGCAGGTTAAGATTTCCAAAAGTTAGGTTCTTATGAATATGATGTGATTGATTTTTCTTTTGTTTACCCTTACTGAGCATTTGAGCTCACCCTTTTATGTTTTCTTTTCCCCAGGATATAAAGAAAGTTTTTAGGTAAAAAAAGGATGATCTTTATTGGAGATATTGAAGATCTTTCACCACGATTAGAAGATTACGTTCCGAGTTTCCAAAGACACTAAACTATTACGATCCTTGTGTGTGTGTTTTTGTTATGTACTAAGTATTCCGCAAAAGTAATGTAATGTCCATGTACGATAAGCTTCGGGTCTCTACAGTGATTGCATGATATTTCCCCTTGTTCCTCAGTATAAGAGTTTCTTGATGTTGATCATCATAATTAACACTCAGGTTTGGGAATTGGTTAGAATAATTTCTATTCTACTTAGACTTGAAGCACTGATGGGTGGGAAGATTATTATATAAATCTTTCTCTCTATTCTAATTATTATCTAACTTATTCCCATCACTTCATTAATAAAATTCACAGTGACCATACATTCCACACATAAAACTATTACTAGTCCCCTTAATGTAAATTTTTCTATGCTTTATTCCACTCTTTGATCATAAAGCAAAGCTCATAATCCTCTCTCCAAAGATTTTATATTTTCCTTTGTAACCTATATTCCTTTTTTTTATCAAAACCATTAGATAGATACATAAATAAAATTTCTATTTACACCATGATATCAAATCAAAAATTATATATTCATAGCTACTGAAAACTCTTATTTCTAATTCCCTTAGGATACAGGGTTTTAATCCACTGAAGAATCGATCAAACATAATTTCTATGTGGAAGATATTTCTAGAAGTATACCTCACAAGACTTTTAAGATTTTCCTCATAGGTAACAATAGATTCATTATCATTTTTATTTGGATAACGAAAATCCTTTTATATATTCATAGAAATAATATGATGATGTTACATATTGAAAAATATGTTCCTGAAATCGTTCCCATACATTGAGTCAATTTCCTCACATTGTCTTGAATTCTTGATAAGGGTACACATTTGATCTTCTTCCCATTTCAAATAGTATATATTCAAAACTACCTTTTCATGTTCTAGATGAAAGATAATAGAAAATAAATTTCTAATGGAATTGATCAATTTTTTAGAAAATAGTGGTCCAGAATAACCACAAAAAGAAGGTGGATGTTTCCTGAAGAAGAACTCAACATAATGTTTTCACTATGTTCTTTGGTTAGAGGTATGACATGATTCATGTCTTTAGAATGTGTTTTGACCATCGTAATTAGACTTCTCATTTCATTTCTTATAACATTTATATTATCAAGATTAAAATAATTGTATTATCCACCACATTCAGAATTATTGTGGTTCCATTACCATCCATCCATATACTAAAACCAATAAACAATAGTGTTAGAGCAAAAAATCCTAGCGGGGAACCACCTAATCTTGAAAATTTACTTATAAGATTTATAAATCATGAGACTTTATTTTTTAATCTTGAAACATTAGGATTATTGTAGTTAATTTATAGTCATATTATATTTAAATCCATCATGATGGTTCTTAAAGAGTTTTTGAATTTATAAAGTGTATGTCTAAGGAATGTTAAATAATCTGTGTAGTAAGGCTAGTAGTTGTGCACCATTTATCAATCGAGTCTAGCTCAATACGATGATTCCAAGGTTATTACCCCTATATAAATCTATTATATAACCACTTGCACTTGTAGAATCCAAATAGAGACATATTTCTAGGAAACCACTCGATTTATCCTCAAAAAAATAATGAATTTTCTTATACATTGATTCATCCTGAGACTTATCCTTAGATGTGTCCTTAGGAATATTTCATAGATTTTTCATTATAATTTCCAAAGGATAACTAAATAAATATTGTGATACCATCTATATAGACTAATGTTTTAGTTAAATTTATATTACAACATTATTTATTTATATTAATTAAATTACAAAAGAACATGTCTCAAGAACTTAATAGTTAAGTTTCTTTAGAAATGTTGAAACAAAAATAGTGGTCTATAAGTGAGCTGCATCTTCTCCAACTATGTACTTTTTAACTTTCACATTTCATAGAAATATAAAACATAATAAACTTCTTCATAATATGGGGAATATATAATCAAGGGATATACATAAGTGTAATAGGCACATAAGAGCATGGGAACCTTAGTATATCAATTTAAAAATAGAACCTGCATATTAATTCATTATAATTGTTCTTGAATTGATTTATAGGTTTATTATTTTATCTTGGGTGAGTTATTTTTAAATATGTTCATCTTTATCATGGGGGTACATATGATGACCTGAAGATTTATTATTCCATATTTTGTTGTCCACAATAGTAAAATCAATAATCATTTCATAGAGGACTACCATTTGATTATTTAAAATTTATTTTTAAAGTAGTAAACTCTAATTAAAATTTTACATAAGATAGTAAAAACTATTATTAACTATCCATCAATGGAACCAAGTTGATCACATGGTTATAAGAAGCCATGATCAAGTAAAACATCTAATCAACTAGGAATCCAGTATAAGTGTTAAAAATATCGTTTACCAAGGAGTGTGTGTGGTTGATTCTTCACTGAAATAAATCACTTATTAATATATTTATATATTATTTTTTTATGTTGAATAAGAAACTAGAAATATTAGTGATGTTTGGTATTTTCAATTTTATAAATTGGAAATAAAATGAAATCAACAAACCACATGTTATTGAGAAATGCAGGAATTCTTATAGTGAATTCTTAGTTGGATCGGTTAGTAGTTAATTTTTTATAAGTCACCTAAATATATAAACATATTATAAAAATTCTTACACACACCCTATAGTATTTTCTTGTACAGAACCCTAATGTTATCAGGGAATCCTTTTTCAAACCAATACTCTTATTTCTTCTCCTATGTGAATGGTGAATAATACTCCTCAAACTGGTGAATTCTCCTACTCAATCACCTCGCTAAAATCACATAACATTATTCCTATAAAACCACACAACTCTAATCATATAATGTGTGATCTTGTTGTAGGAATACAAAATTTCTTATGGATAATGGATATGAAATCACACTCCCACTATTCTAATTCACTATCTCATCGAAGTAAGAGTAAATATATAAGTAAATGGGATGAATAAATTCCTGAAACCCTACTCCAACACCCCTATGTTAAGCTACAATGTGTTCATACTCTACAATCAGGGAGTTCCAGGTCATGAGGACCATACAGGTGTTGATAAAAAGATAGGGAACTGAGAGAGAGGAGAACACAACATAAATAGTTAAAGAAGACATGAATAAAAATTATAATGACATAATTATAGTTAACCATAATATAATCAAGACTAGGCCAAAGGCCAAGGATAAGATTATTTATAATGGTGATATTGGGGAAAATGTATAAGTATTTCTCTTTAACTCTGTTTCCAACATGAATATCAATTTTCATAAAAGTGGGATTCTACATTCTCAAATGGGTTCCATGTTTAAAAGTTGAGGGTCAGGATTTCACCTGGTGGGTATATTGTGAATCTTATCATATATACAATTAATCCCACGATCAAGATTCAAACTCATTCTAGAGGAATGATAGTAAGATATTTATATGTTGTCGGTTCCATGTTGGACATGAATTATCAAAGGGATAGACTAGGAAAAAAAGATCTTAATTTTGGGCAAGGTCTAGTGGTTATTTAATGGATTTTGCGTACTTTGTTGGCCATGTTGTGTTTATTCATAATTTTTTTATATGATTCTTCATCCTCATGTGATTTGATCAAAGCTCCCATGATAAGTTTTGTTCCTCACATATGAGAATTATCCCCAAACATGAACTCTTCTTGACCATTCAATCTTTCTCTAGAAGATTCCCAGCTCGATCCCACTTTATTTTCTTTTAAATCTTATTTTTCAATTATATTTAAGGCCATCCCACACTTTAAATTTACACTTCCATTTTCATAGATTTATAGGTTCACAATAGGCCTTTTTATATTATTCAATTAACTTGATGTATCATTGAATCATTTTAATCTATTGCTTTGCATCTATGTTCTTTGAATCCTTCTATATTGGACTCATCTTTATCCCACTATCATTCTAAATGTTATATTTTTTTGTTAAATAAAAGTGACATTGACATAGGTACCATCTTCCTTTATGAGGGGAGAAATAACCATACACACCCAGATAGATTACTTTCTTCATCCAATAACATTGGGTTTTAATTGAAATCATCAATGAGCCTAGTATTATTGTCAACCTAATTATGACATCTATATATTTTAGGTTAAATATTAGGAACCAACATCTTCATTTTTTTGGAGTTAGTGGAGGAATTTAGATGCTGAGTTTCAAACTTAATATATCTATGAAATAAAATCCATGCATGAAATTATAATTCTGATAAACCTCAATGCTCTAGCATTAGTCCCATGAGATATATTGATCAATTAATTTCAGGTGACATGATTCAAATTGTAATCATAAATTGTTTATAATCATTATGAAGACATGTCTTGGATGATAGTTGGGAATTCACTAATGTATTTCATCAAGTTGATGGTGTGAATTCCTATTCCGTTGTGAAAATATAGTTCTTTGAATCAATGACCCCCGAAAAAATATTTATTTGGTCCTGAAATCATATTCAAATCCATTTATAGAAATCTCATTAGCTTCAAGTTATACTGGATTGTCTTTGATTGATCTCAAAACCGGTTTCCACCAATGAATACATGAGATTCTAGGAAATCTGATTCCATACTTCAAACAAGAATAGTATTGAGGGAGATACTAGGATGAATCTCATTCAAACTACTTTATAAAACATCTTTAAACCAGTTCCAATTTATCTTTAACAGCACCCCCAAATCTTGAGCTCATAAATTTCTTGGTTATCCATCTTATTGGTCAATCAACCAATATTCATTCGTGATCGACCAACACATGATAGATCGATGGAAGTTCGGTTTTGATCATGTCATTACTTATTATGGCGGGTTTTCAGGGCATGGTTGGTTGGGATCTCCCTTGTGTTAGCTTTACATTATGGTGTATATCATGCTAATTCAGTCAATACAAGGTCTTGTTGTGGTTGATTGGAAGGAGAAGGAAAAGTTAGTTATAGTTATTTATGTTCCCAGATGGGGAATTTAGTATATTTTTACCACTTTTAAATTTTAACTTTATGCAAAATGCCTTTGTTTGTGAAAATATAATGAGTAAGTTAGTAATTGCAATAAAACAATAATTTAAATATGAATATTAAATTATATTTCAAAATGAATGATTAACGAATTTCCAAATAAATTTCCAAAAATAAATTAAAATTAAATTTATTGCTTCCCTAAAATATCCAATTATATATATTTATCTATTATCCAAGGAAATAAAACGTATTTACAACATATATAGAAATTCCATGAAGTAATTAAAATACTATAATTATATAACACATAATAAAAATATGAGAATAAAATAAATTAATTTAACTTTATAAAACTCAAAATTTTATGATCCATCAAATGCATAAACAATAACTCTCCCTTCTATCCATAAAACTCACACAAACCCCCCATTTCCACATCATACAATATTAAATAATAATTAACAGTCCCTAAGGGAAAAAATAAGGTTCATCAATGAGGATCCCACAAGCATCCAATAATTTCATTATATGGTTCCAAATGGGTCATTATAAGATATATGACTCAGATAACAAACTATATTTCATTTAATTGAAAACTCATCCATTTAAAAACCCTTTATAAATCATTAATAAAATAAAACTCATTTCAATTAAAACATTAATTATTAATTACTTAAAAGGAAAAATACCCCTTTATCCAAAATAATTCCTTAAAAATAAATTTTCTTAATAAAAAATATTATATGATAAAATATATCATTTTACAAAAAGAGAATTTAAAATAATCCTATTTGAAAGAGTTATAAATTATTGGAATATAAAAAATATTAGTTTTAATGAAATACTTGAAATCCCTAGATAAATCTCTTTATTAAATTCTTAAAATTCATGAAAACACTTTTCAGACTAATCATTGATATCATACATGATCATAATTTAATAGGAAATTAATTTTAGGACCCAACAATTTCATGACTTATAAAATAAAGGAACAACATTGAAACACCGCCCAAAATCCAAGATAAAAAAATAACCTTTTATGTATAAATACACACTAAGAAATAAATCAACCATTTTACGACCGAAAACAAAAAAACCCAATCTTTGAACCAACCAAAAACCTAAACATAACATGGATATTGATTAGGGTAATATGTAGAAATAGAAATAGAGGAGAAATAAAATGGCTAGACAACTATGGATAAATTAATATAATAAAAAGAATTATCTTGGATAAATAACTTTTAATCCCAAAAAGTGAATAAAAAATTTACTAATGAGAAAAATAGATCTCTCTATTGAGCTCTTATGAGGTCAGTTAGATGAGTGGTTGGGGAAAGAGAGGATAAAATCCATCAAAATTTAAGAGGATGTGAAAGTAAATTTAATTTTTAAGTGAAATTGGATATATGAAATAATCTGAAAGGATGGTATTGCAATATTTTCACCAATAATGTGGAATCTAATAGAAGGAACCTACATTACTCACACATTCTAGATGCATTGTTCTACCAAAATATGTGCCAACTGAGTGGGTCACCCATGAACATAAAACTACAAAACACATTTTTCCAATAAACCCAAACAAGTTTTTATTATTCAACCTCCAAACATGAATGAACCAATATTAAAATCTATGTCACTATGAAATGTTATCCCAAATAGTATCCATTAATCATGTGGTAACCATGTGATAAATGGAAAAAAAATTCATTGTAAAATTTCAAAAAAAAATCCCAAAAATTAAAAATTTGTCCATAATTAAATAATATTTAAATTAATAGTGTCCTGGGTGTTATGGTTACTCTATATATTATGCATCATAGATCTCATTGCACCCTTCGATTTGATAGTCACAAAAATCAAACAGAAACTAAGATCAAAATTTATGTCATGTTGAAGTTAAGCATCTATTTTCAACCTCTCTTAGGGAAATTTTGATGTATATATAACATAAGTAGGGAATCGAAGAGTTCATATGACCAAATAACGGTTAAAAAGGTTTTTATGGACATTCCACCTTGCACGGTTAGTTAATATGTTTTCCAAACCATGCACCAGTCATGTAAGAGGTTCTAGAATATGGTCTAAACTAGAATAAATTACATGCTTGTTTTACAAACCATGTGGAAACTATGAATGTTAATCTAAAATTATTTTATACATTCATAGTTATCGTAAATAATTTTCGAAACCATTCACTAACCTTTAATTTTCCACTAGAATTAGCTGCACGGTTTGGAAAACTTATGCCCAAACTATTCACATTTTCTAGTTAAATCATACATGTCGGTAAAAAACCTAGTTGATGTCCATTTCTTATGATTTGGATATAAAAGGTACTAAAAAAACTATTAGAGATGTTTTCTATCATTCATAACAAGTTTCAATGAGTTTTCCCACTTTTTCACTTTTTCTTTAGAAAATATCATCATTTTCATAAATTTATAAGTTTATTCACCAACTAAATTTATCAAAATCACAATTTTTACTAAAAAAATAAAAAACCAATTTACAAAATTCTTTTTTAGGTATATTATACTTTCAAAAATATTTAATTTTCAATTTTGAGTCCTTGTTACACCCCAAAGCAACCGATACTCTTAAAATTTAAAAAAAAATCCCATGATAAATAATTTATGAATAAGAAACGACAACAATACACGTCCTTGAAAAAAAATATCAATATACTATGGGAATAATGATAAAAATAGATGACACCATATAAATATATCAAACCTTATTAACACACCACAAACAATAAATATTAGAAAAATGAAAACACCATACCATTATATAAAAATTCCTTTTCGAAAAAAACTAACACCTCTAAACAATCTTATATATATGAAAGTGGTAAATTAAATATATTTATATAAATCTAAATCCATTGAATTAGAGCTTTTTTTAAAAAATTACCCAATAAATTAACTAGCATTAAATTTCAATAAAAATGAGAAAAAATAATTTACCAAAAACATTTAGAAAAGTATGGAATCATTTCTTATAAATTTAACACAAAATCTCTTTATTTAAATTCCTTACACAAAATATTGACATCTTAATTTTTTAAATCCTTTAAAACCATTTTTTCTTAGTAAACTAGAAAAAACATCCCAAACATCAATCAAACCAAATATTTTCTCCAATAATATTACAACATGTACTTATAATCATCTATTTGATGAAATTTATGATTTCATTATAGTTGAATGTTATATTTTTTAAAATTCCATTACATAAACCACATAAACATAAATATATGTGTAATAAAGATATATTATCTTTTTTTAAATCACTTGTTACTCAGGAATACGGAAAAAATCATTTTTATATCACCTAATATAACAGATTATAAAATATTTCCACAACATATATAAAGGATAGTCCCAAAACCTATTCTTATAAAGTAAACATAATAGATAATTTTATATGAAACCAAAAAACAAAAATATAATTCATTTATAATCATAATAATTTATTCAATTATTATACTATTTTATATAAAATTCAATTGAAAATATAACCAAATAAAATTTTATCCTACTTTTCATTATACTAAATGATTTTGAAAAAAAAACATTATTAAAAATAGCACACTAAATTATTTGATTCTAAAATTCCCAAATTGTTTCAAAGGAATTATAATTATAAATACTCATTACTATAAATAAATATAAATTCTATTAGAATGTATAAATTAACCTATATTAACATAATATATTATGATAATATAACCAAGTTCCAATACTTATTCATTAAAATATATTTGGAATTTTAACAAAATGAAATGTTTTATATATATCTAACTTATCACAAAGTACAACCTCAAGGATGCAGTTATATCAAACGTAATTAGAAATGATTCTTGTTAAAAAGGATGGACATGTAACCAATTTCCTCTTAGGTCATGATAAAAATATGTAACTTAATACTAGTTGAGAAACTAATTTGGTTATCTTTAAATTATTGTATGTGTCATCCCATTTTATAGTTTCCTAACACAAACAACCTAGCTCATAAAAATTACTTCACCTAATAACAATATATAGTCATTTTTATCTAAATGAGAATTATTTTCTATATATGTTAGGATAATTTTTAGTAGTGAATCCTAATGGTTGGAATTTTACTAGATGGTGGTGATGATATGGTAGTGACAACGTCTAGGAGTTCAAGATATTGGGAAGGCAGCAATAACTTGGAACCATTTTTTCAAATGATGGGAGTGAATTATGGAGCATGTACTATTCATCAAACATTAGTGGTTGAGATGGTGCTACCTATGGGAAACTAGAGGTTTTCATGATCAATGGTGAGTTTTTGTTTAGTTTGAATAGTGATGGAACCAATTTTATTAGAAAATTATTATAGAGATCTTCTATATATAAATTGGGTCTGATAACATGCATTTTTTATGATTATCCTAGTTATAATATATCTTATATTTCTCTCAATATAATATATTTTAGTGTTCCCCCATCGAGTAAGACTACATCAAAACCAAAAAAATCATATGTTTTGATATTTAATTTATTATTTATATAATTATTTTTTATGTTCTTTCCTAGAGGTGGGGTATCAGTGAGTGATTGAGGTGTCTAGTCTTCTTAATTTCAGATATGTCAACTACACATGTCCATTCCAATTTTTGGATTTCTATTACATTATTCCCTTTTTTTATAATCCATATAATTTATCTATTTAGATGGTTTTATTCCTAAAAATGTGGTATTAGGGATAAATTGTAGTGTTTGAAATATCAAAACCTTGTCTAAGTGCTTTATATCTTGTTTCAGTATAATATTTTATCCTCTGACCTTATAGTATAATTCTATTATGTAGTTACTAATCCATCTTTCTTATTTTTTGGATTTTTGGGAAATGAAATATTTTCAAAATTAGGGAATTAGATGCTGTTAAGTATTTTATTAAGAATTTTTATGTGAAATGTGTCAATTTATATAAAATTTAGATAGAGTGTATTCATCTATAGACTGAGATAGATATTTCATTCATGGGTTTCGAATAGAATGATATGGAAAATGAATAATGGGAATGGTTTTACAATGATGAAATGATATTGATTCATATTCCATTTTCATAGGATATAGACTATAACATCCAATAAGTAAATTTAGGTTACAGAACTTATGATTTATTTAACCAATATAAAATGAAATCTAACTGTAATAACAAAAAATTTATATTGTAGAGGTTATTTATCATGTGAATGTTTCATGGAATGTCATTGGTTTCTCATTCCAATGACTTCAACATGATTTAAATTCAACTTGAATTGGTAGAATAAATGGTACTAAATCTCATGATGGTGTTTTTTCTTTCATAACATTCAGTATTTTGTAACGTGACAGATACCATGATGAGAAACAACAATGGAATGTGTTATTTAGTGGTCAAGGATGCTGGTGATCTAAATGTGAATGAGGAAATTCATAGGAAGGGGACTCAATATTTTATCAGAAATACTTTCAATGCTGTGGGTAGGGGTTTTTAGTTTCATGAAAAAGTAACACGAAAAGGAAATAGAAGAGAACTAGAATTCATAGTAGTTTTGTTAAAGGTGGTCCCATATACATTCATTGTAGGAATAAAGAACATGTAAAGTATTAATTCTATGAGGGATCCTTTAATGTGATTATATTTTCTTCTAAATGTATATTCTAAAAAAATTTGGAATATACAATTAGTTTTTGATGAGTGAAAACTGTATTCTTGGGTATTAAATTGTAGACATTGGAATATATTTCATTCTAAATATGAGAGGAGTGTGAGGAATTATAATTCTTGAATATTTAATAATGTACTTCTTATTGATGATGAAACTCCTCAGATAGTGGGAAAGGGTTATGTTATTTTTTTGACTCGGGATAAAGGCTTGATGGAATTTATAGTAGTCAGACACATACCAGTGTTAAATAAGAATTTTATTTTAGTACGATATCTAGATTACCAATTTCATTATAAAATTTATGGGTGGATAATAGAACGTTATGTGTAGTTATATAGTGGTTTCTAAAGGATTCAAAAATAAAACATTTGATCTGATGAGATTTTTAGAAAGACAAAATTCACATTAGAAAAATAATTTTTGTATCCTCAATGTTTTTCAATGAAAATATTGGTCACATAAGTGAAAATTGATGATAGTAAAATTTTCTAATGGTATACTAAAACATTGAAGCATGGAGTGCGGAACACATAAAAGGTGTTTTCCTGGGAAGTAGTGTAAGGTGTATTTTAGAATAGGTGGAAAGGCACTAAATGATATGAAGTTTGATCTTGTTAATATTGAAATATGGGTGCCTACTCTAATCCATTATCAAAGTTTTTCACTTTACTTTTTCCCTTTAATGATGATGCTACATGAAAGGTATGGATGTTAGTTCTCAAACATAATTCTAATGTATTCAGAACCATAATTTTATAGAGGGTAATGGAGGGATAGATTATTGGAATGGAGCTAAAATTATCATGTTATAAAAATTGTGGGGTTTAAAAAATTAGGGAGTTTTTTGTTCTTCTAGTGTAAAGACATAGAATTTTAGAATATCATACCAAGAACTCTAAAACAATTGTTCCATTTAAGGAATGAAAGAGACTTTTGTGGAGTGGGAAAGAATAATGAGGCTACATGATAATTTCTCCATGGAATTTTGGGTGGTGGTGATAAATTTTACTAACTATATAGTGAATCTGATTCTTTCTTATCCAGTAGAGTAATAACTTATTTAGTAATGATTATTTATAAATAAATACAAAATTTACCATCTCATCATTTTCAGATCAGACACCTATATTCAAATAGATGTTACAGAATGGGATAAGTTATAGGTTAATCCAATACTGTGTTTCTTTATATGTTATAATAATATAGAAATTGTTAATAGACTTTAGTATAATGACTTATGGATGTTCTTTATATGTTGAAATATTTCCTTCAATGTAGATATATTATAGACGGATCCAAAACCGTTATAATTTGTTGATGATAACAAAGAATCATCACAATATTTGGTTCATCATAATTGATTTCCAGAGTTTTTTATTGTTTAAAGAGTATTATAGCTTCAGAAACACCTGAAATTATATGAGTGTTAATTGATGTAATTCTTATACCATTGTTATTTTTTGGTCTAGTTTTATTGAAAATATTAGGTACCGTTAAACACCAGGGTTGAACTCGATAAGGTGAACACAAAAAGAAGTGTATTTGGAAAGATCCAATCCATTAGTTCAATTGTGAATTTCTACTGGGATTTAGTATAAATTTTTGAGGTAAAAAAATAATTTTCACTAATTTCATCTCATATATGACAGAGAACATGAGTATTGAAAAAAGATAAAATTCAAAGTGAATTGACACATTGGGAGTTATCCATAAGGGTTGAGTTTAATTCCATATATGATTCCATGACAATGGATCTGATAGAACAACCTATTAATAAAATAGTTCTATAATATAAGTTGTTTTATCAATTAAATTTAGAATTGGATAATAATTTTTTTAAATACAAGTTTGGTTGAGGATTATTTTTTCCAAATGTATTGCATGGATTTTTTTAGGTATTAAAACTCTAGTTGTAAAGAATTTTATGATTCAAACATTACATGGGATGGTTTCTATTGATGGGTTAAATATTGAGAAGTTAAATGTCAAAACAAATTTCACTCATTGATATTTAAAGGTGGAGATTTACATTGAGAAACCAAAGGTTTTAATGAAGGAATTGAATGAGAACATGTTGTGTCAACTAAAATTGAATTTTTATGATTGAAAACATGGACCTGGAAATAGGAATTGGAATTTGAATTTTGTTATAAAAATATATATTTTTCTAAATAAATTTAAATCACTGTAGTTACAAGAAGGTGCTCATTGATGAGCACTTTTTAATTATTCTTTTATATGTTGGATACATGATTTTTTTTATGAATAGTGATGAAAAATATTTTGGACCTGAAGATTGATTTGTAAAAATATTTCAAGAATAATGATCATGGTTACCAAAAATGTGTTTTTGGGGTGTAGATAATAAGGGAGTTTATGTATTTTAATTTTTTTCCTAAATCATTCTGACAATATTTGAAAGGTAGGGGAGTGATTTAGATTGAGATAATTAAAGCTGGTTTCCACTCATATGGCTGATACATGAATTAGAGAAATTATATGGCACCTATAAAGTAATAATAGGTTGGGTACATGTAAATGTTTCTTTTTTAATTTAGTATTAGAATGTTGATATACACCTTTGTTTGTTTTTGGATTGAAATTTTTCATGTTGTGAGAGTTTTTAGAATACTAATGGATAATATTATAAGGGCACACTGGGAAATGGTAAAATGGATATGTTGGTTTAACAAATGTTCTGAAATAATTTTATTCCATTTCAGGATGGATGAACAATTACATGGGTTTTTATACAGACTGTGGGGTATATGGATACATAGAAGACTAAAATTGGCTATGTTCTCACATATGGAGTGAAAATATGTTTTATTGTCAAAACATAAACCTATGGTTGAAATTTCTATAATATAGGAAGAGTATATTACACTAAAGGACGTAGGGAAGGTGTTGAATTAGTTGAAGGGGTTGTTATATGATATTGGAAGAAGTCATAAAGTTGGAATATTTTCCTTTGATTCTCATAGTGAGATTTAATTTGATTATAATATGATTTTTTTTACTCATTTACAATTCATATTCAGTTAATGTATCACTGAATTCTGATTTTATAAGAGGATAAACTGATAGAGCTTTGAGAGTTTTATAATGTTCAAAATTCTATTGATATATTGATAATGATTTTAGTTCTATAAATTTTGTTGCATTTTATGGCTTAAAGGGGATAGGGTAAAAAAATTTAGGGGAACTATAATATTAAAAAAGGGTGATTATTATTACAAGCTATTTGAAAATATAGTTGAAGGACGTTGTGTGGCTAAAAAATTATCCTTACATGGTAAATTTATATGTTCAACTATGTGAGAATCAATTTATTTCTGTCTCAAAATTTCTCCAAGGGAGTGAGTCAAGATGATTATAATATAACCAGATGGTGGTGATGAGGTGACTATGACAAATTCTAGAATTTGGGAAGCATGGAAAAAAGGCAGAAGTAGGCGGTGGTTGTTTTTGGATGATGGTATTGACTTATAGTGCATTAACTATAAATTAACAACTAACATTTGAGGTAATACTAGCTATGGGAAACCATAGGTGGACAAGGTAAATTGGATGATCCCCATAAATTTTTGATAGTGGTGGTACTAGTTTTACTATAAGACTATTATATTGATCATATATATATATATATATGGGATCTGGTCACATTTAATTTGAATGATGATTTGAGTTATAATTATTCTCATGTTTCTATCAATATACAATTTTACCAAGTGAATACCATGTAAAGAAATTAAATTTTTATATTTTTTATTTATTATATAAATTTCTTTCAGATGTGTTTTACTAGAGGTTGTATATAGGTTAATGACTAGGGTTCTTATAGTTTTCAGTTTCGAATAAAACTACTACATGGAATCATTTTTATTTCAAGAGTTCTAAAACTTCGTTCCATGTATTTATGTTTTAGATTGTGGTTCCATTTTGGTACTTCCAACCCCAACACATATTACAAAAACAAAATTCACACAACACACTACTTATGAAACACTAAAAGTAATAAATTAAAATTAATTCCTTAAAACCAAACTTGTAACAAACATATTGTTTATATATATATAATGAGAGATATAGAGTCAAAAATTTCATTAAACCGCATTAAATCAATTTTAAAATACAATGAAAATCCATTACACTTTGATATTTTGAACTAGTATATCAAAAACCATCCACATTATGTTATATTCAAATCCCTTCAATTTCATTATAAATAATTTATGTTAAATTAAAAATTGGGTCCTCTAGAACCTATACATTTTTTTCAAAATCACTTATTAGAAATATTATATCCTTCTAAAATATGTATGATACCATTCATAATAAAAAATATCTTTTTATTGTTATTATAAAATAAAATTTCATCTGAAAAATAAACTTCTATATTTCAAAGACATCTATAAATTTCATTACTTATTTTCAGATACATATATAAATAGATAAATAATGAATCCATATATGATGGAAATGAAACGAAAAACAAAAATATGAAAAAATATCATGGATAATTCAATTGAACTATATTACTACTAGAAACTATGTAGGTTAGCACAAAATTATTATAAGATGCATTCCAAAAAATTATAAGTAATCAATTATATGTGAAATTGAGAATACCACCATTAAATATAAACAACAATTCCCATCAAATCTCACCACTGTAAAAGAAAGGAAAAGGAAATCCTTTGAATGGATGACATACGCACTTGACCCAGAATTCTCAATGTAACATGGGTTTCCACCATAAATGTGTTAATAAAGTCCATATATGGATTACTTCCCATGTTATGATGACAATACCACCACATACCACCCAACTACCAACTCATTCATTGTTACAATTTTGTAACATTCCAGATTGAATACAATTCATCATTCCTAAATTAATATAACATGGACCTATGGAACATTCCTGATTTCCCTAGGATAGAACATGTGCTAAATGATATCACATACATGATGAGAAATATTTACCCTTTATATATTATAATTAATAATTGAAGTTAAACCAAACCAACTAAATAAACAATAACAAATACAATATAGAAAATAAAAATTAGTAAAAACTAAAACACTAATATAATATGAATTATAAAAAATACGCTCTAATATACATATGTTACATGGAAAAATACACTTAAAACCTCCTCCACATCCTTGATCAAAGAAAATAAACCCCTCTTAAAGAGCTAAAATAGGACTGGTAAATAGATTAGGAGAATATAGAAATATATACACACTAGAGTGTGTTTATGGGTTGGGTTTGAGAAAATGTCTAAAAGAATTCCACCAAAGAATTATAAAATTATATTTACTACTAAGGATCCAAAACTAGGTTTACATACATATACAAAATATTTTTATTGATTAATTTTATGATGGAAAAAAACCACAATCACTTTTTATTTTAAAAAAACATTTTATTTTGAAAGTAACAATGTACATGTAAAATTAAAATTAAATTCAAAAAAATCATGAAAATTTGACTATAAATTATTCCAATTTTTTTTAGAAAGTCATATAAAATATGTATATAAAACCATATAAAGTAAAACACAACATTAGATAATAACCTAGAGTAGAACCACCTTCCAATATACCATGAAAACCATAGAAATATATCCCAACTTACCCTCATAACCACATTAGAAAGAAACCCCCTAGCCATAGTAAAATCATGATTTTGGGAATGATATAGATTAAAATCATAGCTCATAAAACATTAATCCTTGATTTCCCATCTATTACCTAAGGATACTAGGCTTTCCAAAAAAAATACAAGCCTAAAAATTAAATAAATACCCACAAGATATATCAGACTTGGCATTAAATAAGAGATTGTGGAAAGAAATGAATGTTAAATCATTAAGTTGATATTATCCCAATAATTATTAATGTAATGATAAAATAGAATGTTCCATAAATTATGATCAGTCACTTCACAAAACAAAATTTATAATTTTATTTAAAATCAAAGAAGCCTTTATAAAACATAATGTTTTTTTAATACATGGAGAACCTCCTATAGAATGTTAGAAATGTCTCAAAAGTCTATTTAAAATTCAATTAAATTAAAACGTGTATCAAAAACATTTTATTAAAAACCATTAATACGTAAAATACAACATTCAGTAAGATAAAACTTGAAACCCATTAAAACTCCCATTATAAAAACGAAGATCCATTCAAATAAATATTTAAAAATAATTATAAAACATAATGAGTCTCAAATTCATTTTACCATACACATTGAGGTAAAACATTCACAGGAGTTTAATTTTACATGGAAATAACTATATAAATATCATGATATAGCATGTGTTAGGGAAGAAAGGAATAAAAACATATTCAGTGTCCATTATAAATTCTTATATATGTTCATTAAATTTATGAAAAATCATTATAAAAAACAACAATCTTTAGAATTCCATGTAAATAGATTTACAAAGAGACAACTACCTAAAATCGCTTTAAATGTAAATTACTTCATGAAGAAAACATGGATATCGGGTATCAAAGTTTTTTCCTCCTTTTAGAGACATAATCCTCATAAAAATTTTGGTTTTCTATAACATGGAAACCCTTAATTTTATAATTATGGGAACCCTAAATTTTGGAATATTATGATAAGTGGAAAGAGGATAATAATATGGAGAGGTTATGTGAAGGATACCATACCTCAAAAAACTATTTGGAATTTTTCTCAACATAGGAAGTGAAGATGGTGGTATAACACTTTTTCCATCCCCTATAAACCTCTACCCTAAAATGAAGGAATTTTTTTTGATCCCCCACTATGTAAATATATATTATAATAATAATATAAGGAATATCAAAATGGAAGTGTAAGGACCAAACTACCCCAATAAAAATATCAACACACATATACACTATGTAAAATTAATACATATTTCTCATTCATAATAATAATGAGAACAATAAGAAAAATATTTATGTAGTCATAAATAAAAACATTAGAGAATTCAAATATATATTATATGATGAAAAAGTCAAAAATTTTGAAATAAAAATTCAAATATTATATCTATATATGTTAAAACTAAATATAATCATTACAATATTGAATAATTCAACTAAAAAGGGTCTCATGAGTTTTAGATAAAAGGAATTTAGTTTCAAGTCAACTAAAGGGGATGCAAAGTTATTATGAACAATTCCTCAAATTGTGAGGTAATCATGTGACACCCATTAGAACAACACCCTAAATAAGCATGGATTGCATAATTTCCTGAAACCGTGCTAAAATCAGACATCATTTATGTTTCTCCAAAAACTAAAATTTCTATTAATTAAATTAAATAATTATTTTCATAATTATTATTTATTAAAAAAATTAGATCAGGGATCTTTCACTAGAGTTGGTGGTTATTTACTATAATGAAATGTAATACAAAATATCATAATACACAAGTTCCAATAGTTTAGTAGTCTTATGGGACTAGAAGCATACATGGTCAGAAAATTATATTATAATCGCAAAATAAAACATAAGAATACATGATACTATATTATTCCGCCAATTATCATACTTAGATGAAATATAGTAATCTTCATGATTTCATGAGAAAATGGGGATGAAATATAAAGGGGATAACTCACTTTATTTTTTAAGGGGGTGGTGTACAGTAGAAGATAACATGAAATTAACATGAAATACACAATATTATAGGAATACATAATCAAATATTACCATATAAACTCTAAAATTAGTTTAATATATCCATGTATGACATAAAAATGAAAATAAATAATCACATGTATAAGAGTAACAGATCTTATTATGATGGAATGCATAATTTAAAGCATCATGAACATATTATCAAGGCCTTATGGTAAGATATTATACACTAATGGGTCTGCATACACCAAATAATGAAGATATTTTCTGTCTTGAGACCTAATAATACATCAATGGGATCTATAATTTTTGGGTAAACTTGTCACATATTTAGACCAATTCATCCATTATATAGAAATAATATCTAGAAATACATAACATAATAATCATTAAGGAACCTCATACATAAATATATGTAACTAAAAAATAATTATCCAAATTGAAATAATGAATATACTAATATTTAAGTATTTCATTGTCAATGCAGAGGAACTTTCAAAGCTTGCTTAGAACACATTGGAGTACAATGAGTAGCTCATATTAGACAGTAACTCGGAACATGGCCTCCATGAGGGGAAGGGTGATGCAGTGATGGTCTCTCCCATTTCGTCTCCATTTCCTCACAGAGACTGCATAAGGATGGTGTCATTTCTCGGGCTCCTCCGCAAGTCATTGCAACACCTACACAACCTTGTGTTATGGAACATCCTCTCCCAGAGAAGTCTGATGCCGCTGCATCAAACGGTATTAATGGTATGCATTCTCCTACTCTTATTAAAAATGAAAATTTAATTGTGGTGAGTTCATATACCCCTGTGCAAACTCTAATATCCCACTGATCTTATATGATTTTAACCCCAGACTATAGCACTAACATGTGCTGAATGTGTCTTCTAAAGAAGTAGATACACTAGTCTCTCCAGTATTGACTACTGCACCCCATACCCCTATTACGACGGATCTTTTTGATGCTTCTATAGAATTAAATATTTTAAAATATAATAATGTTTTATCTGCTTATCCTATGTGCAAACAGGACATGAAGACTCATTTAGCCTCATCCTCAAAACTACGAAGATCTAAGAGGAACAAGGGCTCGAAGGGATCCAAAAAGAAAAAAAGGAGCTCGGGCTCCAAAAAATGTATTAATGGATGTGATTTTTTGGAATTGTCAGGGTCTAGAGAACTCTGACACTGTTTTGGTTCATAAAAGGCTCGTTGGAACTTAGAAACTCAAAATTTTAGCACTTGTTGAACCCAAAGTCAATTTCTCTATGAATTTTTTGCACCGCTTTTCTGTTGGTTATAATTTTCTTGGTGCTTGTGCTAATTATAGTAATGTTGAATCTCTCTAGATTCTTTATCACAATTCCTTGCGTGACGTTAATATTAGTATCCTTTCAGACCAAATGTTCACTTGATATTTTCTTTATGATAGAAAAAACATTTTTTGTTCCATTGTTTATGCTAAAAACTGATATCAGGATCGTAGGCCATTATAGAGTGTCCTCTCTTACTTAGCTAACTCAATGCATGTCCCATGGTTGGTGATGGGGGACTTCAATGCTATTCTCTAACCCACTAAGAAGCTAAAACCAACACATTCACCCATATCATCAAGACAATTTAGAGCTGCAATTGAGGATTTTAATCAGGTTTAAGTCAATCTCATAGGTGCTAAATTTACATGGTATTGTATGAATTATAATCGGGTTGTCGCTAGAAAACTTGATAGGGCTCTTGTGAATTCCCCAATCCTAGATTATTGGGACACCAACTCTAGAATCACCTTACCTAAAATTAATTCTGATCACCATCCCATTCTCATTACCTTTCACATAAAATAAGCCAAGGTTAGTGTTCCCTTCAAATTCAATAAAGCTTGGTCACATGATCAGGATTGTACTCATCTCATTCAAAGTTGTTGGAATTCTATGAGCCATCCATCTGTTTCTTTTTCCTTTATCACTAAGCTCAAGCATCTTAAATATTGTCTCAAGAGTTGGTGTAGTGCTAAATCTAAATAGACAGACCAAGAAATATCAATCCTTGAGAATGACTTCAGTCAAATTCAAATCTCCTCCACTAACTCGCATTTTTCCTCTAACCCCCAATCTGAAATAAACATTTCTGCCAAGCTCAACTCCATTTTATCCCTCAAGGATACCCTTCGCAAACAGGTTTTCAAAATGAAATGGCTCACCGATGGAGATAAAAACACTAAATTTTACAATTCCCTTTAGAGGATTAGAAAAGTCATACTACCTCTATCCTCTCTAAAAGATTATGAAAATGTCATATAATATAAAGTTTCCATTTCAAATCATGTTTTCCTAACTTTGAATCCATTTTTAATGGTCCTCATATTAACAAGAATATTCACCCTGGGATCATCCAAACTCTGTTCATTGAGGATGATAATCTCTCTCTTTTAATTACTCCCCTAGATCATGATATAATATCCAAGATATACAGTATAAACCCTGACAGTGCTCCGGGTCCTGATGGCTTCAATAATGGTTTTTTTCAACATCATTGGGAGGATTTCTATACTGATGTCTACAAACTTGTTAAATATTTTTTTTAACACTATCTCTCTTCCTTATGGTCTTAACACCCAATTCCTCACCATAATTCCAATGGTTACTAATGCCTCTGAAATCCATCTGTTTAGACTCATTTCTCTAATCAACTATATTTATAAAATTATTACCAAGACTCTCACTAATCTCCTATCCTCTCTATAAAACAAATTTATTTCTCGGAACCAATTTGGTTTTATCAAAGGTCAATCCATTTAGGACTGCATATGCCTTGCTTCGAAATGCACCTACTCTCTAAACAAAGTCTCCTGAGGAGGCAATATTTCCATGAAGCTTGATGTTAGGAAGACTTTTGATACTATTGACCAGAATTTCATTTTTATAGTTCTCAAAGGTTTTGGAATTAATGATATATTCATTAGTAGGATTAACTCTCTGCTTAACTCTTCCTCAATCTCAATCCTTGTTAATGGGTCTCCTAAAGGCTATTTTAAATGCTCTAAAGTAGTTCGTATATGTGATTCTCTCTCTTCCATTCTCTTTGTGATTGTATAAGACTATCTTAGTAGATTTCTCTCATCTCTTGTTCATCAAGGTAAACTTAAACCCATCTCGGCGTCTAGGAATCTAGCTATCCTGACCCATCTTCTTTATGCCAATGACATTATACTTTTCCTTAATGGAAGTAAACAGAATGCCCTTAAACTTAAAAAAGCCTTATCCCATTATGAGGAAGTTTTGGGTCAATCCATCTGTTTGAATAAATCATTTATTTTCTTTGGTAAATCCTTCCCCCTCTCTCAGAAATGTCACATTATTGAAACCCTTGTCATCAAGGAAGGTTCTTTTCCTTTCACATATATGGGAGTTCCCATTTTATTGGGTAGGACGAAAGATATTTATTTTAATGTTGTTGTTGATCAGGTGATTAAAAAACTCTCTTCATGGAGAAGGAAATCCATGTCCATGGCTAACAGAATTTGCCTTGTGAAATATACCATTATCTCCAAATTGGTTTATTCCCTCTTGATCTACAAATGGCCTCACGGTCTTCTCAAGAGAATCAATACGAATATCAAAATGTTTATCTGGACATGTAACATCATTGAGTGGAAACTTTTTACCATCCCCTGGTCGACCTACTTCACCCCCCTTGAGAAGGGTTCCCTTGATATTAAAAATGTCAAATTGTTCGATGAAGCCCTCCTAGCTCGTCTCACTGGGAGACTGATCAATAATACCTATGACTCCCTTTCTTTCCTTAGAAATAAATTTATTATGAGGTTAAAAAATGGGAATCTAAAATATATCCAATCATCTCTCTGGACCGCCAAAAATATTATCTGTTCGCATCATGAATAACTCTATATGGTTGGTTAGCATGGACTCCACCATTCGCTTTTGGCTGGATAACTAGATGGGCTCCCCTCTTATCTTTAAGCTTCCTCCTATTACTTCTCCTGAGATAATTAACTACACTATAAAGGATTTTATTCAATCCAGAACCTTAGATCTACCTAACACTATCACGCAGGTGGTAGATGGTTACCCTTTCTCTAATGATGAGGAATTCTTGGTTTGGGAACCGGCTCACAATGGTATTCATAAATCAATTTTTTTACAATCATTGTTTTTCAAACATGGAGTTTGACTTTTCCTAGCTGATGTTTTTTAAAAAACCTTAGATTAAACCATATAAGCGTTAACTTATTTGGCGCATGGTGCAAAATCGCATCCCTACTAAGACCTTTCACCAATCCGTTGGTATTTATCTCTGTTCGAAATGCCCCCTATTTCATCAAAACTGAGAGGATATCAACCATCTATTTTTATCTTGTGATACATATTTTTTCATGTGGAATTTTATTGCAATCATTTTTAAATGTAGGTGTCCCTCCTCTGACAATATTCTTTCCCACCTAAAGCATTGTGTGATGTTCGATTCCTCACCACAAGTCAAGAATCGCTTCATATCTACTGTGTTAGAGCTTCTAATAATATTCTCGTATGATAGAAATTTCATTTTTTACAATAATAACTCGCTCAAAATCATTGCAGGCCATACGAGAATCATGATTTCCATTAACGATGATGCCTCGATACATAAAGATAATTGTGAAAACTCAATCGGTGACTTCGTGATCCTACAGCGTTTGAATATTGGAGTCATTTTTCCTCATCAAAAACGTTTTCTTGAGGTGTTCTGGATATCCACGCTTTCAGGATGGATCAAGATTAATATTTATGGAGCTTCTAAAGGAAACCCAGGCCCTGCGGGTTGTGGAGCAGTATTCAGAGACTACAAAGGTCACATCCATGATTTTTTCTATGGAAGTTGGGGGATCCCCTCCTCTATTAAAGTAGAGACATTGGACCCCATCCATGCAATCCATTTTGTAAATATTAAAGGCTGGAACAACATCTGGATCGAAAGAGACTCCACTACCATTGTTCAGCCAATTTGGAAGGGGGTTGTTCACCTCTCTTGGCCCCTTACTGAGAGTTGGATGATCTGCCTGAACTCACTTCTTGATATCTGATATATTTCCACCTATAACTACCGTGAATCTAATATGGTGTAAGATGTTCTGGACAACAAGGGGATCATCGTAGACATTACGTGGTCTGATGAGTTACTTGATGATCTCCTCCCTCTCCTTGCTAAAGATTGTAATAAAATTCCCTCTTTCATACTTTTGTAATTTTCTGGCTTGTTTTTAATATATTCTGTCTTGGTTGTTGACCAGGACATTTCCCTTTAAAAAAGGATTTCATAGTCAATAGACTAATATAGCTAACTAAAAGAATATCCACAAATAAAATTTGAAACTATAGGATATTACAATGATAACGAATGTACTCTTATAAAAGGAATTATAATTGAGTAATATTATAGGGTATTATCATTGAATAATGTGTTGGTATTGGGTGCACAATGAATGTGTGAAATAATATTATTTGAAAAAATTTATCATTGGATTGACATTGTGATTTCATATCTCATGATAGACAATGCTCCATTGAAATCCTTGGATTTCATGCAGAAGAAATTAATCATTGGAATCTAATCAAATACTCACCTCATTAGATTTGAAGCCACACACTTATTCTGATTGTCCTCAGAGATACCTACTCAAATGAACTGAAAACATGTCCCTATATATCATCCACACATGCATCAAGAGCCTATTGAAGCATCATTCATTTAGTTCTATGTGATAGCGTGATCAACCAACGAATCTATCAAGGTCATAATGATCACCACAACACTGGATCTTCAATTTGGGAAATAATTCTTGGATCAAGAAGCTTGGAGGGGCTCCTGATTACGTTAATATATGGGAGAGAAGGGAGAGAAAATCCCAAATTTGAGGGAGTAAATAATGATCCGAATACGGGCTTCTAAAAACTTCTATACCTAGGATAAACTTATAGAAATTTCACATTGGCCCCCAGAAATGATTAATATTCCGAATAATCCATAAATGAAATCATATAAGCTATTAATCATGTTATAAATACCATTTTTACTTCATCAATTAATTTTAATGAAATAAATTTTCGACTTCATTAAAACCGAGTCGCGTACTCAAATAACTTATCCCACAAATATCAAATAAACCTTGAATATTAAATATTCTGTCATAACAAATTCTTCCTCGTATTCACTAAAAATATGTGAATCCTATGAATAAATAAATTCAATACTTATTATTATAAACATTAATAAAATGAATTTATTTACCTCTTGCCTGTCATTTAATTTTTAACAAATTCCAAATCCATAATGTGGGACCCACCATGTTCTAACCTTATATTCATAAGAATATGCTAGAATATTGAATACACTTAGAGTGTACCCCTCCTGGTGCTTATCTGTATAGAAATGAATTCTACTCATAGACCATGAGTGAATTCTAGTGACCCATCAAATCCCCCTAGGAGATATGGTTTATTCATTACAACGATGAGATTTCCTATGTACAAAATCCATCAAATATAATCAATTTTTCATGTGATATATCATAAATTATAATGCCCACTTTAAGCCATTATCCTTTTTTATTTATTATTTTATAACCTTGTATGATTAACATACATTTTCTATAATGAACATAGATTATATAATGGTACTCCCTACCTGGTCAACTGGAACTAAGATTTTTCATCCACAACTATGAAGTGGAAATTCTGGTCTTCGTCATTCAATCAATTACATACCATCAATGACATATACAAGACAATCTACCAATCTAAAAAAAATAAATTTCTTGGTTTACAATTATCATTTAAGTATTAGATCATATGTTACATATTAATTATGATATCAAGTCAAGTTACCAATACACATGATCATTGATAGTAACAAATGATGAAACCTAAAACTTGTGGTGTTGTTATTAGCGATTCAATCCTCATGTTCTAATATACTCAAGATCACTTAGTGAAAACTTCACGAGAATAAGTCTCAATTCATATAATACCCCAAAACCTGATAATCATGTAATAATTGGTTCCCTATAACAAACATGATTGTAAATTTTCATTACTAATATTCATGTATTTTTATAGTAATTTTTTTATCAAATAAATATTTCTATTTGATGTGACAAGTATGTGATAATGTCCCAAGTGAACTTGTCACACTAAAATTTCATAGCATATCACATATATGATGGGAACCTACATGTGAAACAATATTATTCAAAAATATAAGTTCTATAGTGAGGTGATATCATTTAATGGGAAACAAATGATACGTTCTATTAGGGGTTAATACGTAAAGGAATTTTAGAAACATTATTGTGGTAAATTCCATTGGTAAAATTTAGTGAAGAAGATTATGAGAACATAAAATATCAAAAAGAAATACTCATTTATTTGTGTCATTGTATATTATTATCTTTAGATGTGTTTAATAATACATATACTTTAATATGATAATTAATACATGTAATGGGTTATTTATGTAGATGAATTGATGAAAATCAGGATAACATATGATCATAGTGATGTAGGATACATTGGGTGTGTCATGAGAGATTTTGTAGTAATGAATAATATGAGAAAAGATTTATCCCTTAATTTTGTTAAAATAATTTTATATCTTTGTCTCATTGATGAGAATTTAATGACTTGATTAATTCCACAACCATGGAAGTTTTTTCAAAAAGATTATTTCTAGAAAGTCAAAGAAAGTGATCTCAAGAACATAGGTTTATGAAACTAAAATAAAAACTTCATGTATATATATATATCAATATTAAGGTATTATATAACATGGATTATGTTTATAGGATGTTACAGGTCATTGCGATATTAACTTCTTTCTCTATGGGAGACTTGGTGATTTGAAATACTCTATTATTCGACTGATGGTAATGTATCAAAATTCCACTAAAAAGGGTTTAGATGGTCTCACACTAAGGGTATTCATAATATCAATTAAATTCCATATGAACATAACATGTTAGGTATATATTATACATGTATGTGTTTTAATAATTACTCAAGTCAGTATGATCGCAAATATTCAATCACTAGTTATTCAAGAGAATACATATACGAGTTAAATATTTAATAATTATTTAGTCACTAGGTAATTATTTATTTATTTAGGTAAATGCATAATATTTTTTTATTCTAGTATATTTAAAATGTAAAAAAGTTTTTATTTATCTAGTCATGGGAATATTTGATAAATATTTATTCATTGATTTCAGTGAATAAAAAATTTATTTATTTATTTGAAAATAATGTACTGAAATTTAATTAATTAATTAATTATACAATATTAATTGATCGATAAATATTGAGGAGTATTGGTTGAATGAATCTTATGATCTAGTGAGAAATGTCATAATAAATATTATTTGAATAAATTTAAATTTATTTATTCAGGGAAAATGATATTTATTTTATCTGGTATTTTCGATGATGTCATCTGAATAAAAACAATTACATTATTTTTTAGTCATGGGATTCATTGAGGATTAAGAAAATAATAAGATCCCTAATGTAGTTATTATATTTGTACCCTCGCACTATTAAAACCCTTTTATAAAATTCTCTATATGTAAGAGAAAAATTCTTTTGTTGAGAAAAACATGTTCTATAACAGATTCTAACAATCCATATTAAGATCTCTCATAGAATTAAATTAATAACATAGAGATATTATCATCCTCTAATAGAGTAAATCCATTACACCTTAGCATTCTATTTTGATCAACCTCAATCACTTTAAGGATTAAAACCATCAGTACTAGAACCCAATGGATTCTATGAAAACAATCATAGGTTTTTGAAGCATATGTGGATCACCGCTAGAGGGAATATACCATTTATTCCTCTGATTAAATGGCAGTATGATTAGAGTTATTTATCTAATCATCAATAATGAAGAAATAACTCAAAAAATGGCAATTCTTTATTAAAATAAATTATTTTTAAATTATATGCGAAATTATCCTCTATTCTAGGTTCCATTTTATTTTAAAATAATTTTCATTTTACTTTTTCTGGTTATGATTATTCTTTATCAATTAAATAACATATTAATCATGTATTATGATTGTGTTTGAGTTGGTTACAGACTAGTCGATGCTTCTACTGTGCCCATAACATTCATTTCAGACATATTCTATATCCTTTTAGTACATTGTGTCTTAAACATAAGACATTTATTCAAGATTATTTTCATGGTATTTCAAGGTTCTCATTATAGATTGGAACATATATAACCTTTCAATATGAAATGTAACATAAGTACATTAAGATATATATAGTACATATAGAATTAACGTAACTACAATGGTAAGAGAAAACATATGTATATATATCAAATTGTTTACATGTAATGGTAATCAAAGTACTTGAAGGTGTTGGGTATAGGGAACCCACTCAAAACACTCCCACATTAACTAGATCCAACTAATAATGGATATTAACCTTATATCTCTCACATGAAAGTCATACTTCTGTAGAGATATGGATTTATTCCTATAACATCTATATAATCCTCTGAATTATTCAGCTAACTATGACATCACCTCTCTATGTAAAATCCCAAATGATATGAATCTTATAAAGTATATGATTTGTCCTCTGGTGTGACCTAGGATCCATAGAAAGTAACTCCACTACAATACTATCAAAAAACCCATTATAGGGTGTACACTGACATATAAACTCAAATAACTAATAAAAAGTTAAATATTAAAACTACTTCCTTAGTTGAACTATAAGGAACTATATAATTGTATTCCACTATATAATTAGTGACCATACATTAATTAAAGCTTCCACAACTCAGTACACCACTATTTAGGAAATGTAAGTAGCTTGACTCTAATTTCAGACAATCTTGATATGTCTTGAAGCTATCATCAGTGTATCCCCTCACTACTAGTTCAACATCTCTTCTATATACCATGAACATATACTTTATATGTCTCACATACTTTTGGATATTATTTCTAGTTTTTTGATGTATCTCTCCTTGATTTTCATGATATATTCCCACTATGTTAAAGGAAGATGAAATATAAAACCCAGTTCATGGTATGATAAACATGATTCATCCCACTACTGAAGAATAGTAATTCTAGGTATCCTCTTAGTCTCCCCTCATTTTTTTGTTAGTTGACCAGATCATTTTATACAATATTATCAAATTATTATAGATTAATATTCAATACATTGAACAATAATTCATGCCCAAGGACCATAATGGATTAATTTAATTGAAGATTAGATAAATAATAAAATTATTTCTTGAATGATCTTCAATATATCCCAAAATTATCTTCTTATAAATTATACTTATTAAACATACATGACATAAAAACTTTCTTTAGAAACTGGGTAATGGAAACATAAGAACGGGTGATCTCGAATGAATAGTAAAGGAAAAAATGGGCAAGAAGGTTCGAACCAGGAAAAACCTGATTCCCAAATTTATGAATAAAAATAAAAGGCAGAAAAGTAGAGAAAATCACAAGTCATATTACATCACGTCATAACCAAATTCATTCTTACCTCCATAGTCTGAAAAATCATCATCTGGTCCAGCTGACTCCCATTACGAGGACTCGTACTTCCTCATCATCTCCAGATATTGCATCTTGCGCTGTAGTATTTCTTGAGATAACTTAGGTTTGGTTGGGTGATCCCCTTCACGAGCTTTCTTCGTTGCCGCTCTGCCCATGCCAGACCTAGTTGCCATTGTTTTAGGCAAGTAAGAGTAATCTTTCTGAGGTCGTCGCTTGATTTTGGTAGACCCATCTATCGCTATTTCTGATGGCTTCATACTCCCTTGCTAAACCATATTACTGTAACTAGGAATCACATTTTCTTTTTCACTTTCCAAAACTTCTCCCCATTTCTCATGGAGATTAGATTCATGCATGGCATACATATCTACCTTACTGTCCTTTGAAGAGCCATCATATACCACTAGTGAAAGAGATTCAGTACCAACCGGGCATGCACTCTCATCCACCTCAACTTGCATTGATTCCTCATTGTCATGAATATCAAAGCTGTTTTTTAAGCACACAGAAGGTTCATTTTTAACATAATTTGAAAATAACTTCCCATTTTCCATTTCCTCTAGATCTCCAGTCGACATTTGACCTCTGCCTGTATATTGGAAGCCTTTATTCATCATGTTTCGTTCCATACCTGGAAGATGGGTGTCATTCCTGGCAGGGCAAGATAGTTCTTCAGCATCAATGATCATCTTGTCACATGGTCCCACCTTCTCATGACCAGCTAGAACACCAAGATCCATTTTCAATCGCCCAAAAACCTCCACTACATTCGGCCCTGGATCAGAATTCAGAACTTCCTTCTCCACATTGGTTGTATGATCAGCATGCACATGCTGCACTTCTGTAGGGCCACCAGGAGGATTGGGGGGTTGGTCTTGCTTCCATCCAACGGACCTATGAGTCCACTACCAAAAGCATCAGCATCAGAAACACCTCCATCGTGACCCTCAGTATCTATTTGAAGCACTGGTTCACCAGTGTTCATGGTCCTATCATCCCTGTTCTTCGTCCATTGCTTGACACCATAACAATGGACAACCAGATGACCGAGCCGATGACAAGCCGAGTAATAATCAACCCAAGACTCAAACACAACAGGCTACTTGCATCTGAACTCTTCACCAACCGTGATCCAAAACCATTCAACAGGCGGCTTTGAGACATCCACTTCAACACATATTCTTGGATTAACCAGATGGAATATAGTAGAAGTTATTCTATCAGAGCAGAGGTATCGACCCACAAGGTTTCCCAGAATACACAAAATTGCTGGATTTTGAAAAGGTAATGGAAATTGAGGAAAACTAACCCATGTTGCAACAAAGGGAGAATCACGGTTTATATACACATCATACGACCAGCGATGAAGCATGAATATTCATCGGGTGCATCGTCTAGGAGCCCTAGACCACGCACAAATAAGATCCGCTTCTGATGCAAAGATAATCATCAAATGGTTATTTTCATGAAGACCCACGACCGCGTGCTCTTCGATCCCCATCATTTGAAGATGAAGCGTTCAAATTCATCCACCGATGGCCTTCAGTGATTGAAGCGAGCCAGAAGTGTGAACATGAGGAGATGTGATTCTTCAGAGAACTCCGATGTAGAAATTTCAAGCTGAGGATCACCAAATCGGAGATCAGGGACCTTCGGGCTTAACGAGATGGCCAGGAAATTAGGAAAGAGAGTAGGGTTAGAAAAGGGTGTAAAGGGTTTCTTCAAATCCGGAGCAGGCGGATCCAGACACTCATCCCCCTGTCCACCTCTAGGGAGAGGGGGGAAATCTTCGATGTTCATCAGCACCCATAAAGGAAAAAATGCGAGATATAAGTCAATGAGCACAAGTGAGAATAAGATAAATATTAGGGTATGATAACATGATCATAACATAAAATAGTTATAACCAATTAGTCAATTTCTTTAATCAGGAATCATGGAATAAGGTTTTTTCAATCAAAACACATAAGATATAAGACTGTGGAATCATACATAATCAATCATAATCTGTGATATCATATCATAATAATAATACATAAATTAACGGCATACATATAATTATATAAAATCACTACCATATTAATGGTTCACTCCCAATACTGTCATTGTGGAAAAAGTCTCTCAATGGAAATATATACCCAGTCATTTCTAACATTCCCTTAAGAGTAACTTCTATTTGTTTAACTCTTTCCTTAATTTGGATTTTATTAACTTCCTCATATCAAAGGATATTAATAACTTCATTATCATTATCCAATGCATTATAGTGCTATAATAGACCCACCCACCATCATGAATTATATCGGGCTCACCATCACATGATCACAATCTATATATATGAGTTTCCCTGATATTATAAAATATAAATCATTTTATCATTCCATAACCCATTAAATGAAAATAGGATTCATAAACAGTTCATCACTTCATTATATAATAACCCATGTAAAAGAAATAGGGTTTATAATGGTTTCATCATAACATAATTATCCCACTGAAATGAAATATGTTTCATAGAATCATCGTTAAATCATCATCATAAAAAAGGAATCCACAGAAAGTAATTGGATGGTATAATAATATCTTATCCTCAATGAATCATATAAATCCTTACAATATGTAAAAATAGATAAAAACTATCAATAAAATATCGTTCAATCATATCATTGAAAACATGAAAAAATATAATTTTCTTTTGATGATAAATTAAAAAAAATTCAAGGATGTTTAGAAAATAAATTTGTTTGAAACAAAAAATTAAAATTGTAATTGTAATATTAAAATAATATAATTCTCATTTTTTTGGTAAAACCTGTTCATACCATATGTGTTAAAAAAGAACATTTCTTTAAATCTTTTGCAATAATTCAGAAATGGCCTTTTAGAAAATTATTATCTTAAAAGATTCCTTTTGAAACATTGTATTCAAAGTAAATGTTAATTAAAATAACATTTTTAAAAAATTACAATAATAGGTAACTACTTCCATAAAACAAATTTTGTGAGAATGGAAATAGACAAAAATTTAGTCAACTAAATAGGAAATAAGCCATGATTTTATTTAAAAATATTTTCTTAATAATTTGAAGTACTAAAGAGAGGAAATTAGTATTGATATGTAAAAATTCTCGAAATAACCATAGGAGAATAAAATAAATGATTTTAAAAGGGTAATATCCATATAATTTCCCTCATTAGAATTTTTTCATATAAAATCATAGAGATTAATGAGATAGTAAAATAAATCTCACACCTCAAGTCCCATATTTCTTCATACATATTCCAATATTCTATATAAAAAACTTCTATTTATTATAAATATATTAAAAAAACATATTAATACCTAATATAAAATTTTTATTCCTTTATAATTCCCAATTACCGTTTTATTAATAATGTCTTCATTAAAACAAATATTTGAATGAAAATTGGTCTGTGTTCCATTCATGGTTTGGTTCAATGGTGTTGATAAATTTAACTTTTTCATGGTTTGATAATATCTAGAATCTTATCCTTGAAATAATTATAATATTTATTCGACATATAAAGTTTTATAATTGTTTGAATAGCATGGTGATGAAACATTTATAACATCACAGTTGAGATTGTAGTTTATACCCAAGCATTAGTGATGTTTCTACTTTTCAATGGTTAGAATGAAAGAAATATAAATAATAATACACATTTAAAAAATAATTCTTACATCATAAATATCATATATATTAATTAAATATATCCTTATAACCATCCATGTAAAATGGAAATGAAAATTTACTCACATTGTTTAATGAAGGTGGTAGTACACACATATGCACGATCAAAATTATCATTTTCCAACTAATAGAAAGGAAAAAATATATGGCCATATCCTTAAACATTAAATAATATTTATTTATGTTAATAATTCACATCAAGGATCTTTTCAAGTTTTTAGAATAAAATAATTAGGTCATAATACATATATAACAACTTGAAATTTTCATTTAGACACTTCTACTCAATATCCATTTTTTCATAAAATAAAAACTCATAAAAAAGAGTCAGGTATAGTTCCAATGTTTTAGACAACATGACTTTTCCATGATCCCATCCTTGACCTTATTAATCTTTAAGTTCTATTAAAAACATTTCAGAAAAATTTGGGATGAGCATAAAACGATTAGTAAAGATTATTAAATAAAGAAAGAAAAAATTAGTTCATCAATACATAAAAAACATAAGCTCTTTAAAATACCTCATGAAGTTATATGATTTATGAAAAACACTTAGAAATCATAAATCATAAAGGTAACTTGTGGAATCCATATCATACTACCATAGTAGAAATTAAAACTACATTGGGAGTTACGTTGAAATTCCCATCATAGTATATTCGATAAATCTCATAGGAGAAACACTAACATTTACCTATATCATGTTACCCAATTCATTGGAGAGCTATATCGAGCTCACTTGCCCTAGGTTTATCATGGAACCACCCGTACCCATAAAAAATTCCCATGAACCATAACATATTCAAACACATAAAACAAACATAAAGGATAGCTAAAATTTCCACATTTCAATGAAAATATATCATTTAATGATATTGACAAAAAAATACATTATCAAAATCATTTTAAACACCAAAATATGTAAAAGAGTATATGGTACTTATTTTATTTTTAAAAAAATTACAGCTTGTTAAGGAATCCAAATATCAAACAATACTCATTGAAGTGGAAATGTCTTTGTCACTGCTTATGTTAAAAATAAACATTCTATTTTTTTGTTTACTAAAATTTTTCCTATAAAAAGATTCCCTTTGAATGAAATGAAAATATAAAGTTGTTTATAAACCGTATAAAATACAGTTGTGTATGAAACAAAAAATGCCTCAATTAAAGGAGATTGAGACGAAGTCCCTTACCTCATGTCTGACTTGTCCGGTTCATTCTTTAATCATCGGAAAAATAAACTGAAGTTAATTTCTACTTTATTCAAAACTTATTTCAGGATTATTTTTCCTTTTTATGACTTATTAATATTATATTATAATTTAAGTTAATAATTGTCGTTTTGTAGATATTTGGTACTTGATTCAAATATGACCTTCTTATAATTACAAGTTGTCCATGTGGTAAAAATTACATTATCTCCAGAATGATATTCATGATTTAGATATCATATATATCATATATCTCCGGTATATATATGTATTTATAACAGTACAAAACATTTGGAGATAAAAAAATGAAATGCACCATTCATGGAGATGATAAGTCATATGTATGCATGAACGCTACTTTTATTTATATTTCATATTTTAATGGAATGAAAACATAATGATACATAGTTATATTATAATTCTAGTATAATGTCATATATAATATATTTTACATAAGTTCATTAACACCATATTTTATACATCCCACGTATGGCATGAATGAGTCATATCATAAAGAGGGTGCAATATTCCGCACTTCCTCAAATGAAATTATCATATTTACCCATTATAGAAACAATTGAGGTATGCTGTAAATGAAAAATATAGAAGCATATATAAAACATAAAAACAATATATTACATGTATAAATACATTTCCATCATGATGGACACCACAAGTGGTAGTTGGATATTTTTGAACAATCATCGTTTCGTGAGGCAGTAGTTTGCCATCCACAGAAACAGTATGTTTGTATCAATTAGATAGAGGTGTGTGTATGTGAAGTTCTAATAATTCTCATAAAAACAAACTATTATATTGATTATACTGGAGTTTCTATCCATTCAACATTACCTTTTTATATTCCCAACACTTTTAAGTGGATAGTGATAACCCTCACAACATTAAAAACCAAAAAAAACTACATATTTGTTAAAGAACAGTTTGAGCTGATTGAAATCAATTTCCTTAAACAATATACAGGGAATAGATTTTACATAGGATTTAGGGTATCCCTTCAAGATGCATTCATAATGACGTGCCTTGTTGTACCAATCATTCATGAATTCCTCTAAGTTAATCTTATCCATATTGAAGCCTCTGAGTAGAATACGAGAATACTTATCAATCCACTAGCCTTGGTCCTTTGTAGTGATCTCATGAATCATTCTTCATGTCTTCTTCAATGTTTTAATATCTATATCTTCCTCTCCCATTTGTACATATGAGTGAAAATTCAGATCCATGTGTTCAAACATCGATGATATCTATCACTAGGGGTCTCTAGTGGAGCTTATCTTACGTTGCTGTCCAGGATCCCTCGTCTTCATCGAGGGAGTGGCAGGGACACCAACCTCACCACCTACAAACACCAGGTTGCTATATGTGTTGACCAATTCATCATAATTTCTCACTGTAATAGGATCCTTTTGGAGTTTCTTTCCCTTACATGAAAACCACATAATTGGAGGACAAGGTAGGTTAGAATACTCCTTCCTTCGTCGCCCCCTCTTGCTGTTCTAGATAATGCCATCAGAATCAGTAGAAGTCATTTTCTCTTCCGTGATAATGATCTAAGACATTCATCCACCATGGTCACATACTTTGGCTCAGAAGAGGCATCTAGAAAATCATCTATCTCCTCTTGGGACTCACCCACATCTACCACGTGGTCCTCTCCATGTCTAGACTTATTCTGATTTAGATCCCCACTAGCTTGGAAGTCATCATCAACCAACACTCCAAATGGATTATGAAGGTCCATGTTTGATCTCCCAGCTATAACCTTCTCCACATAAGAAAGGGTCGCCAACATGGCCTGCCTTTGCACTAGGAGGCTCCTGCCTGTTGATATCCTCGTCCCATATATTTTAATTGCATTGAGGTGTCCTTCAGAGTTAGACACTGGGAATTACCACCGGATTCATGGTCCTCAAAAAGTCCCTCAATCACCTCGGTAACATTGGATGCATTTTTTGGAACCATCTAGATTGTTGTTTCCTCCAAGTGGGCCTCCTTCACTCCATTATTTTTACCTAAAGTTGATACGCCTTCCAAAAGCAAGCACATGTCTTTTCCCACCTTGTTACAATAACCTGAAAATTCTTTATCTTACATTACCACCTCAATATCACCCACATCAGATGAAGTTTCTTTTCTCACCATTGTCCCTAGGATGCACACCCCCAGGTCACTATTCAATCTGTCAAAAACCATAGAAACATTTAGGTTTGGAGAGGGGGCTATTAATTTACTCATAGAATTTTGTGTTATAAGACCAAAATTGAGTCCTAGCGCCTCCATCTCCTGTTTCTCATATTCGGAACCACTGGTGAAGCGGACTGGTCCAAATACCAATGATTTTCCTCTACCTTCACCCATAAACAATCCCCTGCCATCGTAAATTGAATCCTTTACCTTCCTAGGATACATCCTTTCATGTTTTCAAGATACCCCAGGGTGACCCAGCTTCTTACTAGAATTACAGAAGTCAAACCAAGTTTCACATACAACATGTTGTTTGTGTCGATAATATACCTCCATTGTAATCCACACAAACTGGCGTGGAATTTTTGAGACATCATGTTCCACACATATAGGGGGACAAACTGGTTTATAGAGTTCCCTAGTTCTTGAATCCACACATATAAATCTACCCACAAGGTTAACAAGAATTCTCAAAATTATAGTGTTTTGAAATGGTAAAGGGAGATGTGGAAAACTAACCCAAACTGCTGCTGTAGGGGAGTCACAATGCATGTGGAAGTCATGCGACCAATGGAAGAGGTAAAATCGGAGACCATTGTAGCTTCATGGTGAACTTGGACAAGATTTAACCAGATCCTCTTTAATTTCGAATCAAATCAAAATATGTCTGGAATCAAGAAAACCCATTGTTTCTATATCCTATAAATCCCATGACCTGAATATATACCTGTCAAATGAATCCACCGAGGGGCACCACTGCTTGAAGCACACAATCAGGGTGAGATTTGGCATACCCGAAGCCTCGTTGAAATCCAAGGTTGAGAAAGAAAGGTTCGGAAGACCATTTATCAAGTCCATAGCTTTAGGGAAAAGATAAATCTGGGGGAAGGAGGGAAGAAAGTCGAGGCTCAAGAAGGGAGAGAAGGAGGGAGCCATTCCTGTGATGGAAGCCGGAGGTCCCTCCCCTGATGGGGGAGGAGGGACAAGGACGAGACACACCGCTGTCTTTGAAGGGTGAAGGCATCACCAAATCACTCCCACCTCCTCCCAGTTTTTTTATAGAAGAAATGAATAAATATAGTTTAGGGGGTTGTTGTAGTAAAATAAAATAAAATAATTTAAGAGATGACGTTACCTTTAAATTAGGTATCTCCCTTCTGTTTAAACAAAAAGCGTTACTAGAATTGCCTTCTGCCTAGGGGAAGGATTCTAGGAGGAAGAGAATAATGTTGGGAGATTAATTCAATAGAGGATAGATGAGCCAAGGGGCTTGAGAGGTGTGAGTAACAGTTTAGATGTGATGGCTTTTTATAAGGGGGAGGATGGGCTCTTTAGGATAGTTTGAATGTATTATTTTATTATAAAATTTATTTAGGTTTCAAAAGGTCCAAAACACATTAAAGTCAAAGATAAGATGACTCTTGTTCTAAATAAAATCATCTTATATGAATTGGAAATGTTTTGGATATTGTTTTTATTTTTATAATCTTATTTATTTAAATCATTCATTAATGAGGTAAACACTGCATCATTATTGAGTCATAAATAATATTATTTATTTGATGTCTACAAATTATAAATAAAATACCACGATGTATGTACTCTTTTTATCTTTCAAATATATATTTATAGTCAAAGAGATAGCTTATATAACCTCATATAAAAAATTTTCTACAATAAGGTATATGTTTATGTCATTTTTGTATTTTACTTTAAATTAATTAATATAAAGTGTCATTATAACTCCCAAGTGGCACCATGGGGTCCCAAAATCGACCCAAGGATTACCATGGTCAGATATTTATCATCCATTTAGATTAGAACCCATGTTAGGGTAATTTAATATTATTATAATATTATTTTTTTACCCTTATTTCCCAGATTTACCCTTTAACCTTAGTAAATAAAATATTTACTGAAGCGACTATTCATATTGTCTAAAAATAAAAGTTACCTATTTACCCAATTTGGACCCCTTGATTCCAAATATGGAATCCATTTTTCCAAAATCACAACACAAAAGATGCAGAAATTAATTTAAAATTAATTGCAGTTGTCAAAACAAAAAGCATGTTTTTTAGAAATAATAACAATAAAAATATTGGCACTTGTTTATGTCCAATTTAAATGTGAAATTAGTTATAATGACCAAAATAGGATAAATTAGAAAAAAAATAATTTTTTAAAACATTAAACCAATTAAAAAGATAATCTATCCATATAAATATATTATATTAAAAGGTAGTTTGGAATTAAAATATAGTATTTTTTCACTACTCATTAAAAAATGAACATTATCATAAAAATAAAAAAATTAATCCAAAGTAAATTTTTATGTCCTGATTCTAAATAAGAATATTATTTAGTTAAATAGAACTTTTCAAAGTGATGAAAATAGATTTAAAAATGGTTCTCCATCAAAAGGAGGTAAATCTATTTTTTAAAGAATATTAGAGTATTTATGCTTAAAATCGTATTCATTCTTATTTTAAGCCTATAATATTTATTGGATAATTTTAGAAACATTTGAAAAACATGTATAATCATATTGTAGTTTGTTCTGTTCATTCCTTCCATTACAACCGGTAGACAATAACTACCATTTAAAATAATAATATTTTATTAATATTTTTGAGTATTACTCAATGTTGTGTGCAACAAAAGTTTTTAAATAAACTTGTTGTTTCATGTTGAGTACGATATCCGACATAGAATAAACTTTAATGTAAAATTAATATTTTAATAAAAAATGTTAATAAATATAAAAATATCATATTCTTTATATACTTGGGATGTTACATTCTTCCCCTTTTTTGGGAATTTCATCCCCAAAATTCTATTCACTTATCAAATAAGTGGGGTTATTTATCCCTCATATAATTTTCAGATTCCCATGTTACCTCTTCAACCATATAGTTTTTTCCAAAAAACCTTTACATGATGGATAACCTTATTCCACAACACTTGCTCTCTGTGGTCATGAATCTGGACTGGTTGTTCCTCAAAAGAGTGATTCTCTTCCAACTGAACAACCTATGGACTCAATACATGAAATGGATCCAGCATATAATTTCCCAACATTGAAACAGGAAAAAAATTGTGTACCTGGGATAAACGTAGAGGTAATGCAACATTGTACGCAACTGATCTAACTTTCTCCAGAATTTCATTTGGTCTAATGAACCTCGAATTTATCTTTCCCTTCTTACTAAAATGCATCACATTTTTTCATAGATAAACTTTGAGAAATACATGATCACCTACCTAGAAAGAAAGATCCTTCCTCCAGATATCTGCATAAATTTTCTGCCTACTCTGAGTTGTTCTCATGTTCATCTGAATCAACTGAACTTTTTCTTCCATCTCTTCTACCAATTCTAGTCCCTTTAGTTTCCTTTAACCTAATTTATCCAAAAAAGGTAGAGTTAAAAACCACTTTCCATATAATCCATAAAATGGATCCATATATATATACTATAATGGAAACTGTTATTATAAGAAAATTGAACCAATGAAAGATGTTTGGCCCAACTTCCCTGGTAATACATTGAGCAATCATGTAGTATATCCTCCAATTTCTGAATTTTTTATTCTGACTACCCATCTGATTGACAATAAAAGAAATAAAAAATTTTAATTCCTTTCCCAATGACTTCTGAAGGCCTTTACAAATGTTATAAGTGAATATGAAATCATGATCAGATACAATACAGTGGGGAACTCCATGAAACCTAGCTATCTCTTTAACATCCAACCGAGAAATTTGATCTAGCAACAAAGTATCTCGAATCGGAAGGAAATGAGCAGATCTAGTCCATCGATCAACAATAAAAAAGATTACATTGTTACCTTGAGATGTCTTTGGTAATCCCACAATGAAGACTTTGAATATATTTTTCCATTTCCATTCTAGAACTAGTAATGATTGAAGAATCCCTTTCATTAACTGTTTCTCTGCTTTAACCTATTGACAAGTCAATCACTTCATAGTAAAGTCAGCTATATGTCTTTTAATTCCATCCCATCAGTAATACACTCGAAGATCTATGTACATATTAGAACTTCTAGGATGAACTGAAAACAGAGATCTATGAGCTTCACATAAAAACTTTTTCTTTAACATTTAATCACAAGGCACACATAATATCTTCCAAAATCTCAAAATACAATTATTATCAATGTTAAAATTAGGCAATTTACCCTTCTGAACCAACTCTACCTTTTTCAGTAACTCAATGTACTCCATCTGTGCTTGATTAATTCTATCTGATTGAGATAATTATGCTTACACCTGAAACAAAATAGAAGAATTTCCTGCCTCAAAAACTTTTATCCACAGTTCATCAAATCATTAATCAAAGGATCTTGTTCCAAACATAACATGGTTAATGTAGCATTAATTTTTCGTCTCAAAGCATCATTTACTTTATTTTATTTTCCCAGATGGTAATGGATCATGCAATTATGATCCTTGACTAATTCTATCTATCTCATATATCTTAAGAATAATCCATTCTGAGAAAATATATGTTTCAAAATTTTGTGATCAGTATATATTTCACACTTTAATCCATAAAAAGATGCCTCCAAAAATTTAAAGCCAAAAAAATAGCAGCTAATTCCAAATCATGGGTAGGGTAATTTAATATAACGACCCATACTTTACATACATTATTATTACTTCAGAATTGAAGAACAATTATTACAACATATAAAAAAACCATGAAAGGACCGTATAGGTATAGAGTCTTTAGAAACTGGGAAACATAAACAACTGGTTCATAAAGCATCTACTTTGCCTCCCATTTATTTCATCATATCTAGAGTCCCTTTTGGAATATCCTACTTAATAACCTTCTTCCTGACCTGGGGATATAAAACATACAAAAGGGTGAGCTCAAATGCTCAGTAAGGGTAAACAAAAGAAATATCAATCACATCAGATACATAACAACATAACTTTTGGAAATCTTAACCTGAAAAATTGATCATAATTTCACAACATGGGATAAATCATATTAATGAAATGTAATCCCAATAATCAAAACATAAAACCTGAAACTTTGTGGAATACACACATAATCATATAGAATCATTTTTTATTAGTCAAGACTCATTGCCAAGACTATCTTAGTGGACAAAGTCCATTTCTGAACTGAGTTCAGTCCTCGTTTCAGTCCGGTTTCACTGAACCGGTTTAACCTGCCGTTCCAGCCATGTCTATATCATGAGATGTAAAATCTTTACCAAATGCTTTGGAGGGAGATATATGTCCCACCAATCTCATAATGATACCATTCTTATGTGTGCCAAAAAATAATAAACTATACATCATAGCCTAACCCATGTAATAAAAATGGGAATCTTACACATCATTACATCATAAAACAATTCATATAAGATAAAGGAATTAAAAAAATATTTCCATCACAACATAATCATATCAATGTAATAATAGAGATATAAACAGAACCCTATATTATCTTAGATGGAAAATAATTTTGATAAAACACTTGAACTCCATTCTTGAGGAAAATATCCTTTCTAATTCAAAAACATGTTTCCTTTTCTTAACATGTCATACAATTTTAATATAAAAGAAGTTGATTAAAAATAGACATGAAAACTTATAAAGGAAGCTTCTTGGAAATAATGTTTTAAAAATCCATTCATGCAGTATAAGTTAAAAGACATTCTTCTCGTACTTTTGTCGGAAAAGTCAAATAGTACCTCGTATGAAAAATGACAAAAGATTCCTTTCATATCTTTTACCAGAAACTCCCCAAAGGGTAAAATTGGATAAAACTATTGTATAAGGATATAAATATTACATATTGAGGAAACAGGGATGTGGATGATAAAATACGCCCCAGTAAATTCCAAAGTATAAACAATCTTGGATAAAAATGAGATTGTGATATTTCTCTTACCTTAGGTCTGATATGCTTTGTACGTGTCCGAACCTCTTGTATAATAATTTAAATAATGTCATTGACTTATTAAATAATCATATTCATTGTTATGATATCATATATGGTCATTTTATTAGCTTCTTATTAGTAATATTTCATTACTACTTGTTATTCGTGTGTTTATTACTTTTTGTTCTTATGCGTGTTTTGTCGAATAAATTCTTATTCCTATTTATAGGATATAGATACATCATTTACAGAATTTTATTAGTGTAATATATATCATATTCATTCATTCAATTCATTTATATAATCATTATTCAATGAAGATCATATAAAACGAGTCGCATCACATCATGGAGACAGTAGGCCGTACGTACGCACGAGCAATGATATCGTTCCCATGATCGTGGAATTTTATTGAAGTGTATGTATACTACTTCAGAATCAATATCACTTTATAATAATAATATATAGTTATTCTTTACACCATTATACCCATCCAAGTATGGTGGTGGTGGAAAACAGATTACACCACAGCGTGGAGACGGTATTCCGTACGTACGCACGCGCAGTGATTTCTTTTTCCGTCGGATGGATAAGAGGTGAAATAGGGTTGTCTCATATTTATAATAACATATAATTATATGAGGGATACTTATGTTATTACCTCATAATGAAACAACTAAATAAGAGGGAGTAGAAGAAAAATGGAACTTGAAGAAAACGGTAGAAGGTATTACCTCTTCCTCGAAGTGCCTCCTGTAAACGTTCTCTTAAGGCACTAGAGTTGGTCTTTCGATAAGAACAGTACCTCTAGTAGGATTCTAAGGAAGTGGGGAAGTGAAATGGGTAGGGGTTGGCCGAGCTTGAAGTCTAAAATTGGTTTGAGGAAGAGAGGGAGGAGGTGCCCTTTTATAAGGGAGGAGAGGGGCACCCTTGGAATAACTAAAAATATTATTTTATTATAAAGTCAAATTCGGTTTTTAATAGCTCCAAATTGATATATTTAGAATCTGAGGTGGGGATTATTTGAAATACTCTCATCAAATAGAATTTAGACAAGTTTAGTTATCAATTTGGACCTTATCATTTATAGTTAACTTTAAGTTAGATAATTTAACTTTTACCGTGTCTTCTTGTTTTCTTACACTATATGGTTAATAAAAATACTATATCAAGACAAACGAACCCCAAGTTGTTTATTATTAATATATATAACATTATCTAAGTCATTTTGCCAAACCTTATATTTTTAGGAATAAAATAACAATTAATAATATAGTATTTTGTTTAAAAACTATTTTATGTCAATTTTTACACTATTTGGTAATTGATTTTTGTGAAAATCATAACAGAATGATTAGTTATAAAAGATTTAATTAAATCAATAATAACATGTCATATTAACATATAAAATTATTTAAATTCATAAAAAGTCTCAAATTACATTTATTTGGGTATTTATAACATCAATTATGTCAATATTTGATTAATAAGATAAATACTGCATCATCATTGTGTCATAAATAAATTAAATTATATAATTTCTAAAAATTATAAATAAAATACCATTATGTAGGAAATATTTGTATCTTTATAATGAATATTTATAGTCTAATTTATCTTATTTATAACCCTATATTAAAAATGATTTAGCTATTAAACGTTGATTTTATCTATTTTAACCCTTCTTTAAATAAATTATAATAAATGTCCTAATCTAATCCAAGTGGGCCTAAATGGCCATATTTTATTCATAAGGTTGTTTTTGGTCGAATTAGACTGATCCAATAGAATTAGGACATGTTTTAGGGTAATAATAATATCATTTTACCCTTAACTACCCTATTTACTTTTAACTGTGGTAAAAAAAAGTAAAAAGTTACTATTCACCAAAAATTATTTTCATCTCATTGAACCAAATTTTAGTCCTTGATATTAACCATGTCTCTCAGATTTTCTAAATCCACTCACAGAAGCGGTAAAATTATGTTTTATGAAAAAATTCAGTTTTTTAACTACCACTTAGTGATTTCACTATTCATCAAAAAATGAAAGTTTCCAGAAAAATACCAAAAAATAGGCCTAAGCTATATTTGATATTATGAATTCAAAAATGATGTTTATCTTACCAAATTAAAAACATATCAGTTACATTGACTAATTTAAAAATTAATTCCCGTCGTCAAGACAAATAGCGTTTTTTAAGAGATAATAACTATCAAAAGATTGACACTTGTTTATGTATTGTTTAAATGTGAAATTACATACAATGAACAAAATTGTATTAAATTGTAAAAATATATTCTAAATATACTTTAAAACAAATCAAATTAATAATTTATCACTATTAATTATTTCGAATAAAAAAGTTGTTTTTAATTAAAATTTAATAATTTTCACTATTCATCAGAATATGAAAGTTATCCGAAAAGTACCAAAATTTCACCCTAGGCTAATTTTGATACTCCGAATCCAAAAATGAAGTCCATTTTGAAAAATATAATTTACAAAATTTCAAAAAGTGTTTATTACCATTCATAACGGCTAGTTTTAATAATATTTTAATAGCATATCGTTGTTTAGTGAAACTCGGTATTGCTTACGACGCAAGCTATCGAGGAAGGTCTTGGTTACGTGTAAAGCAAGCCAAGCTAGTGTTGTGTGTAGTGAAAGATTCCTTTGATGATTTATATGACATAAAAACAAAATATTTATCATAAAAGTCTCGGGTGTTACATTCTACACCCCTTAAAATGAATTTCGCCCTCGAAATTCGTCACTTTGTAACAAAAAGATGAGGATACCTCTCCCTCATCATATCCTCAAGCTCCCATCTAGCTTCTTCTAATTGGTGGATCCTCCATAAAACTTTCACCAATCGAGTGGTCTTGTTTCATAGGACTTTTTCGCTACAATCCAGAATCTCTATCGGCTGTTCTTCATAAGAAAGATCTTGCTCCAGCGGTAAAACTTCTGAGTTGAGTACATGTGAAGGATCTGGTATGTACTTTCTCAGGAGAGATACATGGAACACATTGTGAACTTGAGAGAGATTCGGTGGAAGTGCCAATCGGTAAGCTACCTTTCGAACACGATCCAGTATTTCGAAAGGACCGATATATCTAGGGCTCAACATCCCCTTCTTTCCAAATCTCATGACCCTCTTCCAGGGAGATATTCGTAAAAACAAGTTATCACCCACTTCAAACTCTAGGTCTTTTCTTCGGTTGTCGTCATAACTTTTCTGTCGACTCTGAGCTGCTCTTATGTGTTGTTGAATAGATCGGACCTTTTCTGCAATCTCATCAATAAGATCAGGTCCTAATAACTTTCTTTCCCCAACTTCATCCCAGCAAGTTGGAGTCCTGCATTTCTATTAATAGAGAGCATCACAAGGAGCCATTTGAATATTGGAGTGAAAGCTATTATTATAATAAATTCCACCAAAGGTAGGTGTTGATCCCAACCACCTTTGAAATCCATAGAGCAAGCTCTCAACATATCTTCTAGAGTTTGAATTGTTCTCTCAGACTGACTGTCTGTCTGAGGATGATAAGCAATGCTGGAACTCAACTCTGTATCCAGAGTACGCTAAAGACTTCGCCCGAACTTCGAGGTAAATCTTGGATCCCGATCAGATATAATAGAAACTTTTACTCCATGTAATATTACCACTTCCTTTACATATATACTGGGAAGATGATCCAGAGAGAAATTGTAACGCCCCGACCCCAGCTACCCAGAGTCGGTGCATTATTACATAACATTGGCATGATCACAAGAAAGATCAAATCTCGAAAGACCGATTGGTTTAGTAGACTTGGAAACACTAGATATATTCATAAGTTTTACATTACATCATAAAATGAAAAACTACTACAACAACATAATGTCTCCACAGTCCACACTATTATACCCTCATAATATCCCTGCAGCTCATTCATAACATACTTCTCCACGTCATGGGGAAAATAAAACATAGAAAAGGGGTGAGCTCAAATGCCCAGTAAGGATAACAATATAGCGGAACATTCAAAATAAGCATAAACATTTAAGGCAATGCATTACTAAAACAAAAGCCTTTTAAAATTGAACTTCAACATAGTATGGCAAAAGTAAAATTAAATAATTCCATTTACTTATTCACATGGATATTCTACTAATCGAATAATCACATGCAAAAATAAATAACCACTTTCATAATGATGGAATGCATAATGCTAAACTTTAATTTCTTTTCAAGGCCTCGTCCTAAGACCTTGGGGCTAACTGTAACCGGAACCCAACCCGGAGTGCCTCTAATAACCGGACACCAACCCGGAGTGCCTCTAATAACTGGACACCAACCCAGAGTGCCTCTAATAACCGGAGACCAAACCGGAGGGCTTATGTTTACCAGTCCCTAACCTGGAGGGCTTACTTTTACCAGTCCCCAACCTGGAGGGATTACTTTAACCAGTCCCCAACCTGGAACATACTTGTCCAACACATTCATATGAAGTAAAGGTTGAAATATAACATAAACATTCTTATTGGAACTAGCATACGAAATGTCAATACTTTACTCATAAACTATGAATGCTATATAAATGACACATCTACAGTCAAACATATCACAAAAATTCATTACAATATGGAAGTTTTATATCATAATAAGTCAACTTCAAATAATCTTAAAATCCATCAAAGGATTTTGACATAGATGAAAATATTTTGTTTTTAAATTATTGAGAGAAATATCCCTTTTTCATGAAAACATTTTAATGTTACACAATTTAGAGAGTAAGGCATTTAAATACATTTTTGAATCAAATTGTCCCATACCACTTTGAAACTTTTGAATGGAATTAACACTTTTAAAACATTCATTTTCATATAATAAATCCTTACAAACCATTTTGAAAACGTGGACATAAATGAGGATGATTTAGAAGAATAAATATTTAAAACATTTAAAATGATGTTTTAGTAAAAGTTCCCTTAAAAATAATCCCTTTGAAAACTCTTTTATGAAATATGGACATGGATAGTAAATATGTCCCTGTAGATACTTACGTAAAGACAACCTCGGATATTAAAGAGATTGTGAAGTAAACCCTTATCAATTTGGTAACTTATGAAACATACAACCCATGAAAGAGGTATCATACAATGAAAATGTAAATACACATAAGGTAAAGTGTATTACACAACGAATACAATTATGGGCAGTACATACACCACACAAAAGATAATAGTGGAAATATGGCATGAATCTCACGGAAATAAAGAGTGAGATGAAAACCCCTTACCACGTTAATCAACTGAGTCATATGGACAAAAGTTAATAACCACCAAATTATTTACAGAATAACATGAATATAATGATAATCATGATAATATATATCAAAATCTAGTACACAATACACCACTTTCAATAATTTAGTGGCGAATAATGGAAATCTCACGGAATTGAATGTGAGATAAGAAAATCCCTTACCTTGTACTTTTACTTGGTTGGGGTAGGTTAACCTCCTCTTCTTCGGGTTCTTCCTTTTGATTTGATCAAAAGGGCTCCTTAGGTTGGCTTTCAGATCAAAATAAGGCCTCTAGGTTGTAGTGAGGGATGTTGGGAGAGTATTTGGGCAGATTTTGGCCGAACCAAAAGGCTTTTAAGGTGTGAAGAAATAAGGAGGAGTTCCCTTTTATAAGAGGGGTGAGGGGCACCATTGGAAAAGCTAGAAATATTAATTTATAATAAATTCATATTCGGTTTCTAATGGCTCCAAAGTTTATTATTCAAAGGTTAAGGTGGTTATAGGTCGAAAACCACTCAACCAATAGAATTTAGACAGGTTTGGGTACTTATATTAACCTTATCTTTAAGTATTAACTCTAAGTTAATTAGTTTCACTTTTACAATGTCTCTTTGTATTTTTATATAATATGGTTAATAAACTTACTATGTACATCCAAGAGACCCCCAAGTGGTCCATTAATGATGAACCTATCATGATATAAGTCTCTTGGCCGAACATTAGATTTTTAGGAATTTAATATCAATTAATAATATAATATTTGTTTTAAGAACTCTTTTATGTCAATTTTGACACTATTCAATAGTTGATTTTTGTGAAACTCATAACAGATTGATTACTTCAAACAAAGTCAATTAAATCAATCCTAATATATCATATTATCCTATAAAATTAGTTTAATTCAATAAAAGTTTCATATTATATTTATTTGGGTATTTATAATATCAATTATTTTAAATTGTCACTATTATAGTAATTACTGCATCATCATTGTGTCATAAATAAAATATATTATTTAATGTCTAAAAATTATAAATAAAATATCATTATGTAGGAAATTATTTTATCTTTCTAATGAATATTTATAATCTAAAATACAACATATATAACCCTATGTAACAATTGTTTTTCTAAAAGATATATGCTTGTGTCATTTTTGTATTCATTTTAACTTAATTAAAATAAAGTGTCATTATCACTTACAAGTGGATCCATGGGGTCCCAAAATCGACCCAAAGATGCCCATGGTCGACCATGTATCAACCAATAGGGTTAAGACATGTTTTAGGGTAATTTAGTACTATTATAATATTATTGTTTTAACCCTTATTTACCGGATTTACCCTTAACCATGGTAAATAAAATTTTTACCACAGTAATTATTCAAAATGTCTAAAAATAAAAGTTACCTATTTACACAATTTGAACATCCTGATTCCAAATATAGAATCCATTTTCCTAAATTAAAAACACAGAAGTGGCAGAAATTAATTTAAAATTAATTCCCGCTGTCAAAACAAAAAGCGTGTTTTTAAGAGATAATAACTATCAAAAGATTGACACTTGTTTATGTTCGGTTTAATTGTAAAATTATGTCCAATGACCAACATTATATTAAATGGTAAAAATATATTCTAAATATACTTTAAAACCACTCAAATTCATAATTTATCACTATTAATTATTTTGATTAAAAAAGTTGTTTTTAATTAAAATTTAGTAATTTTCACTATTTATCAAAATATGATAGTTATCCAAAAAGTACCAAAATTTCACCTTAGGCTAAATTCGATATTCCAAATCCAGAAATGAAGTCCATTTTAAAATATAAAATATATATAATTTCGAAATGTAGGTATTACTATTCATAACGGCTAGTTTGATTGGTTGTGGTGTGTGTTAAAACTCAAGGTTGCGTACAACACACGCTACTGTATTATTCAAAGAAAGTGTACTGTGGAAGCTTGGGATGTTTCATTTTAAATTTTTTTTTGATGTCCCCATTTAGTCAAAAAGTTTAAAATATTGTATTTAAAAAGGTTTCATTATTAAAAGTTGATAAAAGTGCAATACTGAAAATGAATCTGTTCTTGTATTATTTCTAAGAAACTCATAATATGGATTCTAAAATTATAAGGATTATATAAAGTTTAAAATTTAGTTAATACTATTCATAACCTCTTTTGAACGGATTGTTTGGTAATTCATGGTGTGCTTGAACTCGGTGTTGCGTGTAGAGCAAGTTATTGTATTATTTTAAAGAAATAACACACTATGAAATATTGGTGTGTTACATTCTCCCCTCCTTCAATAAATTGCGTCCTCGCAATTTGAAATTGTTCTTCGAAAATAAAAGGTTGAAAATAAAAAATATCTTTGTGGGAAAACCCACATCAGAATTTGGGTTACTAAAATTTAGTCTTAATATGAGGAAATGAGAAATGAAAGGGTCACCACCAAATTATGATCTCGATTAGGAGAACATTGGTGGCAATTAGAGACATATAATTGGAGGAAAACATAAATATTTATAGGTAGTGATTGAGGTCATCAATCACAAACAAGTATAAAATTGAGGTCCTTAAACTCATCAATCTATGATGATTTGAAATACCATCGGTTCAACAAAATATAGGGTATTAGGATAACACATTTTTGACGTTTCAAAATATCTTAGTTGAAATCCCACATCGAAAAATGAATTAATGGGGCCTCTATTTAAAATAAAGAGTGGAAAGTATGAAGATTACCGAAAATAACACATACTAGGGTTCCATGTAGGAAAACATGGATATGGAAGAGAAATATAACCATCAATTATCTGATGGAGAGTGGTAGAGAACATGGCTATGAAAAGGCCAACAATCCCAAAGCCATAAATTATTGGTGATTTAAGGTACCATCTAGGACAAAATTTTTGTTCTAAGTTCCTTTTCTTAATGTTGAGGAATTTATTTATGATATTGGATAAGATCATAAGGAGATATACTTACTTTATAATTAGAGTTTTGTCTATTAATAAATTTCTACCACAAACTCATCTTTCACTCTAAAAGATAATAGAATGTAAAAAAATTCTATTTACACTATTCGTATAGGGTTCCAAAATAAACGAATTTATAATTAATCTACCAGATCTTTTAAAAAAAACTACATTATTTAATCCAGGACATCTCTTGGGCCAGTGGTAGGTGATACACCCTTGTCGCCCTTCGGTTGCAGGTTCAAGTCTCGCGGCCTTGCCGGACGCGACGGGTTGCTGCCCGACCTCCGGGATGTCCTTTTATGGTAATCCAAAATTAATCTCAAACTAGAATTTATCCAAAATATTTCTGACCAATCTCACAATCCAACATTTATAAGGAATTTAAACATAATGTAGATCCTTTTTACCACGTAATAGCATATTAATACCTTCATTATGTATTCTTTTAATACACTGAAACATCCTGAATTACCATATTCCTTATTGATTACATTCATGCTCCCTTATTCCATATAGAATGCTGGATATACCTCATCAATCCAAAAATGTTTTAAACCCCAACAATAATGGAATATACAAATCATTAATCAGTTCCAAGGTAGTCAAGAATATCCAATATAATTTATCCAAAACAATCACATATTATTCCAAAATCACTACCTCAGTATCAGAACTATATTATGATTTATCATTCTCTTAACCATATATTATCCAAAAATTTATCCTGCTATTGAGTCACTTTTCTTTGTTCCACACAATCTCAAGTCCTTAATGAAATAGTACTGCAATACAATCCTTATATACTCCATAATTATTATAACAAGTACATTGTTGATACAACACTCAATTGACATAATCAACATAAGAACTCTAATCATTCCTCTTCATCTGTGGTAGTATCATAACTTGATTATTATCCAATAACATCATTTGCGGCATAGTCTGATGACTGGGACATAGGTTCGTGTAGTGTCCAAACTCCATGCAAATGAAGCATTGTACATTTAAAACCATTTTCTTACCCTTGCAGTCACGTACTTTGTGCCCTTTTCCTCCACACTTATAACAAACTTCCATTCCTTTCAGGCAAGTTCCAGGGTGTTTCTTTCCACAGTTACCACATATGGGAAAATTCTTCTTTTTCCTCTTCCCTTTATCCATCCTTCCCTCTTCCACCATTTTCTTCTCTTGCTTCCCTTCAAAGCCATAGGACTCAGTAAACTCTTTACTTATCTTATCAACACATGATATTATTTCTTCATATGATGATAATACATGTGAGACTATTTCTCTTGTAAATTCTGGCTTAAGACCATAAAATATATGATCCTTATTTCTCTTTGTATCATGTGCATTGCTGGAGTTCTCATTCCTTCTACTAGGCGCCATTTCTAAACATTGGCATACACTAGATTAGTTTATGAATAACAATACCTAATCCCAAACTTTTAAAACACATAACATAAATTAAATTGCTTATGGATATAATCCATAATCATAAAAATGTCTCCTTTGAGGATTTATATACTCATAAACCCTTCATAATGGTTTGTAAAGAAAATGAGAATTATCCTAAGCATATCCCACGGGAGTGTCGTAACCAAGAGTGCAGCAAGGCCCGTTGTCGTGCACCAGTTCCCGTTCGAGTCTAGCTCAAAGCGGTGTTTTCAGGTTTTACCCCTAGGTACATCTGTGCCAGAGCCGCCTCTACCTGCTCGTATCCAGACAGGGATGTATTGCTCGGAAAACTCACAAAATCTCAACAATACCAAAATTCTAGGAAGTTCTTCTATACTAATCCTCAAAGTTCATCTTAGGTCTATGTGCTCTAATCAGAGTTTATCTAAATCTAGCTTCCAAGGTTTGTACTAAACTTCCTCTGATACCAACTGTAACGCCCCGACCCCAGCTACCCAGAGTCGGTACATTATTACATAACATTGGCATGATCACAAGAAAGATCAAATCTCGAAAGACCGATTGGTTTAGTAGCCTTGGAAACACTAGATATATTCATAAGTTTTACATTACATCATAAAATGAAAAACTACTACAACAACATAATGTCTCCACAGTCCACACTATTATCCCCTCATAATATCCCTACAGCTCATTCATAACTTACTTCTCCACGTCCTGGGGAAAATAAAACATAGAAAAGGGGTGAGCTCAAATGCCCAGTAAGGATAACAATATAGCGGAACATTCAAAATAAGCATAAACATTTAAGGCAATTCATTACTAAAACAAAAGCCTTTTAAACATGAACTTCAACATAGTATGGCAAAAGTAAAATGAAATAATGCCATTTACTTATTCACATGGATATTCTACTAATCAAATAATCACTTGCAAAATCAATAACCACTTTCATAATGATGGAATGCATAATGATAAACTTTAATTTCTTTTCAAGGCCTCGTCCCAAGACCTTGGGGCTAACTGTAACCGGAACCCAACTCGGAGTGCCTCTAATAACCGGACACCAACCCGGAGTGCCTCTAATAACAGGACACCAACCCGGAGTGCCTCTAATAACCGGAGACCAAACCGGAGGGCTTAATATTACCAGTCCCTAACCTGGAGGGCTTACTTTTACCAGTCCCCAACCTGGAGGGCTTACTTTAACCAGTGCCCAACCTGGAACATACTTGTCCAACACATTCATATGAAGTAATGGTTGAAATATAACATAAACATTCTTATTGGAACTAGCATACGAAATGTCAATACTTTACTCATAAACCATGAATGCTATATAAATGACACATCTACAGTCAAACATATCAAAAAAAATTCATTACAATATGGAAGTTTTATATCATAATAAGTCAACTTCAAATAATCTTAAAATCCATCAAAGGATGTTGACATAGATGAAAATATTTTTTTTTAAAATTATTGAGAGAAATATCCCTTTTTCATGAAAAAATTTTAATGTTACACAATTTAGAAAGTAAGGCATTTAAATACATTTTTGAATCAAAGTTTCCCATACCACTTTGAAACTTTTGAATGGAATTAACACTTTTAAAACATTCATTTTCATATAATAAATCCTTACAAACCATTTTGAAAACGTGGACATAAATGAGGATGATTTAGAAGAATAAATATTTAAAACATTTAAAATGATGTTTTAGTAAAAGTTCCCTTAGAAATAATCCCTTTGAAAAATCTTTTATGAAATATGGACATGGATAGTAAATATGTCCCTGTAGATACTTACGTAAAGACAACCTCGGATATTAAAGAAATTTTGAAGTAAACCCTTATCAATTTGGTAACTTATGAAACATACAACCCATGAAAGAGGTATCATACAATGAAAATGAAAATACACATAAGGTAAAGTGTATTACACAAAGAATACAATTATGGGCAGTACATACACCACACAAAAGATAATAGTGGAAATATGGCATGAATCTCACGGAAATAAAGAGTGAGATGAAAACCCCTTACCACGTTAATCAACTGATTCGTATGGACAAAAGTTAATAACCACCAAATTATTTACAGAATAACATGAATATAAAGATAATCATGATAATATATATCAAATTATAGTACACAATACACCACATTCAATAATTTAGTGGCGAATAATGGAAATCTCACGGAATTGAATGTGAGATAAGAAAATCCCTTACCTTGTACTTTTACTTGGTTGGGGTAGGTTAACCTCCTCTTCTTCGGGTTCTTCCTTTTGATTTGATCAAAAGGGCTCCTTAGGTTGGCTTTCTGATCAAACTAAGGCCTCTAGGTTGTAGTGAGGGATGTTGGGAGAGTATTTTGGCAGAGTTTGGCCGAACCAAAAGGCTTTGAAGGTGTGGAGAAATGAGAAGGAGGAGTGCCCTTTTATAAGAGGGGTGAGGGGAACCTTTGGAAAAGCTAGAAATATTAATTTATAATAAATTCATATTCAGTTTCTAATGGCTCCAAAGTTGATTATTCAAAGGTTAAGGTGGGTATAGGTCAAAAACCACTCAACCAATAGAATTTATACAGGTTTGGGTACTTATATTAACCTTATCTTTAAGTATTAACTCTAAGTTAATTAGTTTCACTTTTACAATGTCTCTTTGTATTTTTATATAATATGGTTAATAAACTTACTATATACATCCAAGAGACCCCCAAGTAGTCCCTTAATGATGAACCTATCATGATATAAGTCTCTTGGCCGAAACTTAGATTTTTAGGAATTTAATATCAATTAATAATATAATATTTGTTTTAAGAACTCTTTTATGTCAATTTTGACACTATTCAATAGTTGTTTTTTGTGAAACTCATAAAAGATTGATTACATCAAAAAAAAGTCAATTAAATCAATCCTAATATATCATATTATCCTAGAAAATTAGTTTAATTCATTAAAAGTTTCATATTATATTTATTTGGGTATTTATAATATCAATTATTTTAAATTTTCACTATTATAGTAATTACTGCATCATCATTGTGTCATAAATAAAATATATTATTTAATGTTTAAAAATTATACATAAAATATCATTATGTAGGAAATCGTTTTATCTTTCTAATGAATATTTATAATCTAAAATCCAACATATATAACACTATGTAACAATTGTTTTGCTAAAAGATATATGCTTGTGTCATTTTTGTATTCATTTTAACTTAATTAAAATAAAGTGTCATTATCACTTACAAGTGGATCCATGGGGTCCCAAAATCGACCCAAAGATGCCCATGGTAGACCATGTATCAACCAATAGGGTTAATACACGTTTTAGGGTAATTTAGTATTATTATAATATTATTTTTGTAACCCTTATTTACCGGATTTACCCTTAACCATGGTAAATAAAATTTTTACCACAGTAATTATTCAAAATGTCTAAACATAAAAGTTACCTATTTACACAATTTGAACATCCTGATTCCAAATATGGAATCCATTTTCCTAAATTCAAAACACATAATTGGCGGAAATTAATTTAAAATTAATTCCCGCTGTCAAAACAAAAAGCGTGTTTTTAAGAGATAATAACTATCAAAAGATTGACACTTGTTTATGTTCGGTTTAATTGTAAAATTATGTCCAATGACCAACATTATATTAAATGGTAAAAATATATTCTAAATATACTTTAAAACCACTCAAATTCATAATTTATCACTATTAATTATTTTGATTAAAAAAGATGTTTTTAATTAAAATTTAGTAATTTTCACTATTTATCAAAATATGAAAGTTATCCAAATAGTACCAAAATTTCACCTTAGGCTAAATTCGATATTCCAAATCCAGAAATGAAGTCCATTTTAAAATATAAAATATATATAATTTCGAAATTTAGGTATTAATATTCATAACGGCTAGTTTGATTGGTTGTGGTGTGTGTTAAAACTCAAGGTTGCGTACAACACACGCTACTGTATTATTCAAAGAAAGCGTACCGTGGAAGCTTGGGATGTTTCATTTTAAATTTTTTTTTGATGTCCCCATTTAGTCAAAAAGTTTAAAATATTGTATTTAAAAAGGTTTCATTATTAAAAGTTGATAAAAGTGCAATACTGAAAATGAATCTGTTCTTGTATTACGTCTAAGAAACTCATAATATAGATTCTAAAATTATAAGGATTATATAAAGTTTAAAATTTAGTTAATAATATTCATAACCTCTTTTTAACGGTTTGTTTGGTAAGTCATGGTGTGCTTGAACTCGGTGATGCGTGTAGTGCAAGTTATTGTATTATTTTAAAGAAATAACACACTATGAAATCTTGGGGTGTTACAGAAATCCTCTCTAATAGCAATGAAGTGTGCAGACTTTGTAAGATGATCAAATATGACCCGGATTGCATTATTGCCTTTGGATGTTTTAGGAAGTCCTGTGACAAAGTCCATAGTGTTGTTTTCCCATTTCTATTCGGGTATGGGTAATGGTTGCAACATCCCCTTAGACTTCTGTCTCTCATCTTTAACATGCCGACAAACCAAGCATCGAGAGACATATTCAGCAACATCTCTTTTCATGCCATCCCACTAGATGTACTCCTTCAGGTCCCTATACATCTTGGTGCTTCCAGGATGAATAGAGAATGAAGAACTATGAGCCTCATCCAGCAGCTCCTTCTTTAATTTTGGGGTGGGAGGAACACAAACCCGATTCCTGAACTTTATTATCCCATCACAATCAAGGTTGAATTCAGGAATATTTCTCACCTTCTTTTGTAACTCTACATCTTCTTTCTGTGCCTCTTTAATATTCACATGTATAGATGGTTGAACATTCATTTGAGAAAGATACGATTTTCCCCCTTCCATTCAAATTCCAAGAACCATCCTTTATAAATCCATAAATATTGGATCTTTTGTGATCCTCATCATGGATAAGCTAGCATGGTCTTGTCGACTTAATGCATCTTCCACCTTGTCTGCTTTCCCAGGGTGGTAATGAGTTGAGAAGTCGCAATCCTTAATCAGCTCCAATCATCTTCTTTGGCACATATTTAGCTCCTTTTGTCTGAAAATATAATTTAAACTTCTGTGATCAGTATAAATATCACACCTTTCTCCATAAAGATAATGCTTCCAAATCTTTAATGCAATGATTACCATAGCTAACTCCAAAGCATGTGTTGGGTAATTTTGCTCATGGATTTTCAACTGTCGTGAGGCATAAGCTATCACCATATCATTTTGCACAAGAACACACCCCAACCCCTACTTGGATGCATCACTATAGATCACAAACCTTTCTCCACTATAAGGAAGTGTGAGCACAGGTGCACTGGATAACCTTCTTTTAAAATCCTTGAAATTCTCTTCACATTCCTCCATCCAGACAAACTTAACTCCTTTCCGAGTCAACCTGGTGAGTGGATTAGATAATCGTGAAAAATAATTCACAAAATGTCGATAATATTCTTCCAAACCAAGAAAACATCGGATCTCAGTTACTGTTTTTGGTCTCGACTATCTTTCGATAACCTCTATTTTGCTGGATCCACAGATATCCCTTCTTTTGAGATTATTTTACCCCAAAATGCAACTTTTTGAAGCCAAAATTCACACTTGGTAAATTTGGCATAAAACTTCTCCTTTCTCAGGGTCTTCAATATAATTCTCAAGTGATGTTCATGTTCTTCCTTTCTCTTTGAATGGAAAATAATATCATCTATAAAGACTACCACAAATTGATCAAGATAGTCTCTAAAGAATCTATTCATCATATCCATGAAGATAGCAGGGGAATTAGTAAGACCAAATGGCTTCACTATAAATTCATAGTTTTCATACATTGTACGGAAATTCGTCTTTGGTATATCCTCCCTTTTGACCCTTAATTGATGATACCCTGAACGAAGATCAATCCTGGAAAAGTATTGAGCTCCACGTAGTTGGTCAAATAAGTCATCAATGTGTGGGAGAGGATATTTTTTCTTGATAGTGATCTTGTTAAGTTCTCGATAATCAATTCAGAGTCTCATTGGTCCATCTTTCTTATTAAAAAATAGAACAGGTGCTCCCCAAGGTGACGAACTAGGGCGTATGAATCCCTTACCAAGATTCTCATGGAGTTTCTTCTTCAATTCCAGCAACTCAATTTTGGCCATTCTATAAGGTGTCTTTGAAATAGGCAAAGCACCCGGTACGAGTTCTATTGAGAACTCAACTTCACGATTTGGTGGAAGACCCAGCAATTCCTCCAGAAAGACAACACCAAACTCCCGTACAATGGGAATATTCTTAATCGTGAGTTCCTTACCAACCATTTGAGATAAATAACCTTCATTTAGTGGAATCACGACCCATAAAATGGATGAAATTTCCACTAGAAGGTTATGTTCATCCTTACATTGATAGAAGATTATAGATTGATCTGGAATATGAAATCTGACTTCCCTTCTTTGCAAATTGATATGATCTCCATATAAAGAAAGCCAATCCATTCCAAGAATCACATCAAATTCCACTATAGGAAGGATCACAAGATTTGCAGGAATAACTTTCCCACAAACTTCAATCGGGGAATAATTATAAACTTTTGATGCCACTGTTGTGACATTAGGGGTTGTCACAGCTAACTCAACATCTAATTTTTGAGGTAATATGGTGATACTATTAGAAAATTCTTCAGAAATAAAAGAGTGGGTGGATCCAAAATCAAATAAAAAATTTGCTACTATAGAGTGGATGGTAAGTGTACCTTTCACCACATCGTTATCGTACTCCACATCGTGGATAGAAATTGCATGTGACTTTCTTTGTCTTTAGCCATAAGATTTTTTTGATTTCGATCATCTTCAACAACTCTTGGATTAGGGAATTTATTGGAATAATGCCCCATCTCCTTGCACTTGAAACATTGAAGTGTAGTAGGTTCATTCGGTGTCTCCCTTCCTTTGTTTCCATCATTAGACATCTTCTTCCCATCATTGTGGCATTCAAATGCCCAATGACCTTCCTTTACACATTTGAAACATTTACTAGTCCCTTTAAGACAACTCCCTCCATGTTTCTTTCCACACTTTGAGCATAAGGGAAAGCTCATCTTATTTTCAGTGTGCTCTTTAGATTTTCCTTTGAATTCCATTTTCTTCTTCTTATCAAACCCATATGACTGATGGGTTACTCCAATCTTCATCTCAACTTTGAGAGCACATCGAATGATTTCCTCGTAGCTATTGAAGTCCCTTATGGATAAGGCCCTTCGAAGACTTGGTTTTAAGACACTAAAGAATCGATCGATCTTACTCTCAGGTTGGATAATAATACCAGAACCGTACCTTGCAAGTCTTGTAAAATTTGATTCATAGGTACTAACAGATTCATCATCCTTTTTCTTCAGTTCAAGAAACTCTTTCTCCATCTTTGTTAGGAGAATACGAGGGAAGTACTTATTGAAAAATAAGGTCTTGAACTCGTCCCATTCCATGGAATCAATTTCATCCCTTTGCCTCGTATTCTTAATAAGATTCCACCATTGATCAGAATCTCCTTCCAAACGATACACTGATAGGATGAATTTATCATTTTTAGAACATTGAAGAACTGAAAATATCTTTTCAGTAGTACTAATCCATTACTTAGCAACTAATGGATCAGTAGAGCCGCTGAAAGAAGGTGGACACTGCCTCATGAAGGATTCAACAGAATGTTGCTCCTTCTTTTGCTCGTTTGGAAGTCCTACATGATTCATAGCTTGAGAAAGTTGTGTGAGCATGGCTACAATATTTTTCATTCCATCTCCTATAACGTTTGGTTTCTCAGGGAAACAATCATTGCATTTCCAGTCGGATTCCGCATTAACACGGTTCCTTCGGGTTCCATCCATTGACTAAAACCAAGAATAATAGTGTAAGCAACAATAATTATAATAGGAAAACCACATAATCAATAATAAAATTTCACACTTAAGGTCTTATCCTCGGTTATTAATGGTCATTTCTAAAACACCAAGATTGTGTTTAATGCTTAGAATTATCCTTAGGGTTATTACTAAGGATTTCACATCCTAGTTTCCAAAGGTTGACTATACCTTTCCTCTGATACCAACTACAACGACCCATACTTTACATACATTTTTGTTACTTCAGAATTGAAGCACACTTATTACAACATATAACAAAACCAGGAAAGGACCGTATAGGTATATAGTCTTTAGAAACTGGGAAACATAAACAACTGGTTCATAAAGCATCTACATTGCCTCTCATTTATTTCATCATATCTAGAGTCCCTTTTTCTATATCCTACTTAATAACATTATTCCTGGTCCGGGGAAATAAAACATACAAAAGGGTGAGCTCAAATGCTCAGTAAAGGTAAAAAAAAGAAATATCAATCACATTAGATACATAAGAATATAACTTTTTGAAATCTTAACCTTCAAAAGATATCATAATTTCATAACATGGGATAAATCATAGTAGTGAAATGTAATCCCAATAATGATAACTTAAAACATGAACCTTTGTGGCATACACACATAATCATAGAGAATCATTTCTTATTAGTCAAGACTCATTGCCAAGACTATCTTAGTGGACAAATTCCATTTCTGAACCGAGTTCACTCCTCGTTTCAGTCCTGTTTCACTGAACCGGTTTAACCTGCCGTTCCAGCCATATATATCTCCTGAGATATAAAATCTTTACCCAATGCATTGGAGGGAGATATAGGTCCCACCCATCTCATAATTAAACCATTCTTATGTGTGCCACAAAATCATAAACCATACATCATAGCATAACCCATGTAATAAAAATGGGAATCTTAAACATCATGGCATCATAAGAAAATTCATATAAGATAAATGAATTCATAAAAATATTTCCATCACAACATAATCATATCAAATGTAATAATAGGGATATAAACAGAACCCTATATTATCTTAGATGGAAAATAATTTTGATAAAACACTTGAACTCCATTCTTGAGGAAAAATACCCTTTCTACTTCAAAAACATTTTTCCTTTATTAACATGTCAAAAAATTTTAATCTAAAAGAAGTTGATTAAACATAAACTTGAAAACTTGTAAAGGAATCTTCATGGAAAAAATGTTTTAAAAATCCATTCATGTCGTATAAGTTAAAAAAACATTCTTCTCATACTTTTGTCGGAAAAGTCAAAAAGTACCTCGTATGAAAAACGACAAAAGATTCCTTTCATATCTTTTACTAAAAACTCACCGAAGGGTAAAATTGGATATAAAATATTGTATAAGGATTTAAATATTACATATTGTGGAATCATGGATGTGGATGATAATATACACCCCAGTAAATTCCAAAGTATAAACAATCTCGGATAAAAATGAGATTGTGATATTTCCCTTACCTTAGGTCCGATATGTTTTGTACATGTCCGAAACTCCTGTATAATGATTTAAATAATGTAATTGACTTATTACAGAATCATATTCGTTGTTATGATATCATATATGGTCATATTCTTAGCTTCTTATTAGTAATATTTCATTACTACTTGTTATTCGCGTGTTTTTTACTTTTTGTTCTTATGCATGTTTTGTCGAATAAATTCTTATTCCTCTTTATAAGAAATAGATACATCATTTAAAGAATGGTATTAGTGTAATATATATCATATTAATTCATTCAATTCATTTATATAATCATTATTCAATGAAGATCATATAGAAAGAGTCGCATCACATCGTGGAGACGGTATGCCGTACGTACGCACGAGCGATGATATCGTTCTCATGATCGTGGAATTGTAATGAAGTGTATGTATACTATTTCAGAATCAATATCACTTTACAATAATAATATATAGTTATTATTTACACCATTATACCCATCCATGTATGGTGGTGGTGGAAAACAGATTACACCACGGCGTGGAGACGGTATTCCGTACGTACGCACGCACGGTGATTTCATTTTCTGTAGGATGGATAAGAGGTGAAATAGGGTTGTTTCATATTTATAATAACATATCAGTATATGAGGGATACTTATGTTATTACCTCATAATTAAACAACTAATGAAGAGGGAGTAGAAGAAGAATGGAACATGACGAAAAAGGTAGAAGGTATTACCCCTTTCTCGAAGTGCCTCCTGTAAAATTTCTATTAAGGCACTAGAGTTGGTCTTTTGATAAGACCAGTACCTCTAGTAGGTTTCTAACGAAGTGGGGAAGTGAAATTTCCAGGGGTTGTCCGAGCTTGAGGGCTCAAATTTCTTTGATGAAGAGAGGGAGGAGGTTCCCTTTTATAAGGGAGGAGAGGGGCACCTTTGGAATAACTAAAAATATTATTTTATTATAAATTAAAATTCGGTTTTTAATAGCTCCAAATTGAAATATTTCTAAGATAAGGTGGGGATGGGTCGAAATAATCTCATCCAATATAATTTAGACAAGTTTAGGTATCAATTTTAACCTTATCATTTAGATTTAACTTTAAGTTAGATAATTTAACTTTTATCATGTCTTCTTGTTTTCTTACACTATAAGGTTAATAAACTTACTATATCAAGACAAACGAACCCCAATTTGTTTATTATTAATATATATAACCTTGTCTAAGTTATTTTTCCAAACTATAGATTTTTAGGAATAAAATAACAATTAATAATATAGTATTTGTTTTAAAAACTATTTTATGTCAATTTTGACACTATTTGTTAATTGATTTTTGTGAAACTCATAACAAAATGATTTGTTCGAAAAAATTTAATTAAATCAAAACTAACATGTCATATTAACATATAAAAGTATTTGAATTTATAAAAAGTATCAAATTACATTTATTTGGGTATTTATAACTTCAATTATGTCAATATTTCATTAATAAGATAATTACTGCATCATCATTGTGTCATAAATAAATGAAATTGTATAATGTCCAAAAATAATAAATAAACTACCATTGTGTAGGAAATCTTTTTAGATTTCTAATGAATATTTATAGTCGACTTTATATTATGTATAACCCTATATTAAAAATTCTTTAGTTATTAAACTTTGATTTTAACTATTTTAACCCTTCTTTAAATAAATTGATAATAAAAGTCCTAATCTAATCCAAGTGGGCCTAAATGGTCATATTTTATTCCTAAGATTGTTTTTGGTCGAATTAAACTTATCCAATAGAATTATGACTTTTTTTAGGGTAATAATAATATCATTTTTACACTTAACTACCCTATTTACTTTTAACCGTGGTAAAAAAAGTAAAAATGTCCTATTCACCAAAAATTATTTTCATCTAATTTAACCAGATTTTAGTCCTTGATATTAACCGTGTCTCTAGGATTTTTTAAATTCCACTCACATAAGTGGTAAAATTATGTTTTATGAAAAAATTCAGTTTTTTAACTATCACTTAGTGGTTTCACTATTCATCAAAAAATGAAAGTTTACAGAAAAATACCAAAAATTAGGCCTAATATATATTTGATATTATGAATTCAAAAATGATGTTTATTTTCACAAATTAAAAACATATCAGTTACATTAACTAATTTAAAAATTAATTCCCATCGTCAAGACAAATATCATGTTTTTAAGAGATAATAACTATCAAAATATTGACACTTGTTTATGTCTGGTTTAAATGTGAAATTACATCCAATGAACAAAATTGTATTAAATTGTTAAAATATATTCTAAATATAATTTATAACCACTAAAATTAATAATTTATTACTATTAATTATTTCGATTAAAAAATTTGTTTTTAATTAAATTTAATTATCTTCACTATTCATCAGAATATGAAAGTTATCCGAAAAGTACCAAATTTTCACCCTAGGCTAATTTCGATATTCCGAATCCAAAAATGAAGTCCATTTTGAAAAATAATATTTAAAAATTTTCAAAAAGTGGTTATTACCATTCATAACAGATAGTTTTAATAATATTTTAATAGTATATCGTTGTTTAGTGAAACTCGGTATTGCGTACGATGCAAGATATCGAGGAAGGCCGCAGTTGCGTGTAAAGAATGAAAATCTAGTGTTGTGTGTAGTGAATGATTCCTTTGATGATTTATATAACATAAAAACAAAATATTTCTCATAAAAGTCTCGGGTGTTACATTTAACTCATGAGGTTTCAATTGACATGAAGCATTAGAAATTACCTGATCATTCTGCATTTGGACACAATCAAGTCCTTTAAATGAAAAATCAATGTAGATAAAAAACTCATTGTTTCTAGGAGGCAGTGTTAAAACTATAACAATCCCCAATCTTCTTTTCAATTCCCGAACACAATCTTCACATTCTTTTGTCTAGATGAACTTAACACATTTTCGAGTTAATTTATTCAATGGTCTAGATAAATGTGTAAATTTTTCCACAAACCTCTGGTAATAACCTGCTTAACGTAGAAAACAACTAATCTCTATGATATTGGTAGGTATTGTTCATTCATCAACAACTTCTATTTTAGTAGGATCAATAGTTATTCCATTTCTTGAAACAATTTGACCATGGAACGAAATTTGTTGTAACCAAAACTCACACGTGTAAATTTTCCATATAGTTTCTTTTATTTTAAGGAATGTTAGAAAACTCTTAAATGAATTTCATGCTCCTATTTAATTTTAAAATAAAACAAAATGTCAACAATGAACACAACCACAAACTTATCCAAGAAATTTCAGATAATTCTATTCATAAGGTCCATAAATACAACAGGTGCATTGGTAAACCCAAAATTCATAACTAAAAATCATAATGGATATATATTTTATGACAAGTGGTCTTCAAAATGTCTACTTCCTTTACTTTCAACTGATGGTACACAGACCACAACTGAATAATCGAAAAATATTGAGCTTCCTAGATCTGACCAAATAAATAATCGATATGAGGAAAAGGATACTTATTCTTAACAGTGATGTTATTTAATTCTCTATAATCAATGAAAAGTCTCATTGAACCATCTTTTATTTTTAATGAACAAAACTAGATCACCCCATGGTGATGTGCTAGGTCAAATGAAACCATTATCTAACAACACCTGAAATTGTTTCTTTAACTCTAAAAGTTCATTTTGAGCTATTCGATAAGGGGGTTTTGAAATTTTCTTAACATCATGAACTAAGTAAAAAAGCAAATTCAACTTCCCAGTGAAGTATTATAACAAGAATCTTATCATGAAAAACAAAAAGATACTCATTTACCACTGGAACATCATTAATCTGAATATTTCCTTTAATTCCAACAATATGTGAAAGGTAACATTCATTTCTACCTTTTACTAGTTTCTCACCTTCTTGATATGTTATCAAATGTAAGGGTTCATGTTTAAACACAAACTAAAATTCTTTCTCAAAAAAACACTTTATCTCTACAGTAAATCATAACTTGATAAATAGAAAGCCAATCCATTCCCAAAATAACATTAAATTCTAATAAAGTCAAATTAATAAGGTTTACAGGTAGATTCTTTCCACACATAATGACAGGAAGGTTCTAATAATTTCTTTTTGTCTCAAAATTTTCTCCCAGTTGTTTTACTATAAGTTCAGGATTCATATCTTGAGATGGAATTCCCAATTTTCTAGAAAACTTCATAGAAATGAAAGAATGTGTAGAACCTGAATCAAACAACACATTAGCATAATCTGAATAAACCAACAGTGTACCTCATAATAATTCATTCGATGGAACAGTATATGTTGAAGTAGTTTTGAAGGATTTCACTGCCCCTTTAGGCTTGTAGTCTGTTTTCTTTCCCTCAGTTGAGTTTTTTTTTTGGAAACTCAATTCCCTATTGAACCATTTCATTTCACTTAAAACATTTTACTGATTGTAAATCAGATTTTTTGTTACCATTACCCTGGTCATTTTCAGTGAAATTATGATCTTTCTTCTATATTTTATAACATCATAAGAATGTACCATAATTAAAAAGACATTCCCCAGCGTGATTTTTACCACAATTTTCAGAAATTGTAAACTTATGTTTCTTAACATCATGCTTTTTTTAGAGTTGTTCCATATCATCTACCATTTTGACCTATTATTCTGTTGTTTTTCAATGAATACATGATCATCCGAAAACTCCATTTCCACCTTCTCTGCACATCGAATATGTTTTTCATAAATTTTGAACTCACATGAAGCTAATGATCTTGATACTTTGGATTTAATACTGATTAAAAATAGTTGATTTTACTATCAAGAACACAAATGAAATTTGTATCATACCTTGCTAGTGGAATGAATTTTCCTTCATAAAAAGCCAATGATTTATCCTCCCACATCAATTTGCGGAATTGTTTTTCCATCCTAAGATGAACCACCTGCGGAAAATATTTCTCAAGTAACATATATTTTGAATTCCTCCCAATAAAGTGCCTAAATATCCTTAAAATCCTTGATATTTTTAACCATCGACCACCACTAATCGACTTCACCTTCAAAACAATAAACAATGAGTCTAATCATTTGATGTCTTGAACAACCCATGACATGAAAAACATTTTCCAGTGCATTAATCCACCCTTCATCTAGAACAAGGTTAGATGGTCCTCTAAATGAAAAAGGGTTTTGCCTCATGAAATTATATACTATTAACATGTTCGTCTATGGTTGATCTAGATGATATCCTACATGGATACCACCACCATTTATATACTATGCCAATTGTGCCATCACTACAACAAACTGTTCAGTTTCGATTCCGACTATCTCAGGTTGCTAATTTGGAAGGCTGTCTTCCTCCTGAGGTCTTCCCATCACAATTACCTTATTACCTATGTGGATAACCATTCCGAATATAGAAATATCTTAGGTGAAGCAACATGGTAATCTGTAAATGATATATCATTTTAATCTTACCGTAAAGTAAAAAAATTATGGATATTAATTAAACAATATCAAAACTTCTAAAGTTGTCTAAACTAACCTATGATACCAACTATAAGTCCCATCCTTAAACATTACACAATATTGAATTATCTTAATAATACACATCAAGGATATTATCATGTTTATATATTTATATAATTGGGTTATAACATATACATAACAACTTGAATACTACATGAAGACACTTTTGATCTGTATCAATTTTTTCATAAAATAAAAACACTTGAAAAAATTGTCAGGTCTAGTTCCATGTTTTAGACAACATGAATTTTCCATGATCTCATCCTTGACCCTATTTAACTCTATGTCATGTGAAAAACATTTCAAAAAAACTTGGGATGAGCATAAATAACTCCGTAAGAGTTGATAAATAAGGAAAGAAAACATTAGTTCATCAATACAAACAAAACATAATATCTTTAACATACCTCATGAAATCATAATATTTATGAATAATTCTTAGAAATCATAAATCATAAAGGTAAATTGAGGCATCCATATCATACATAAATTATAGATATCAAAACTATATAGGGTGTAATGTTAGAATACCCATCACAATATATTCCCTAAATCTCTTAGGAGAATCATTAACATTTACCTATGTCACATTATCCAATGCATTAGAGAGATATCTTGGGCACACCTGCCAAAGGTTTATCATGGAACCACTCGTATAGTAAAAAATTCCCAATAACCATAACATATTCATACACATAAAACAATCATAAAGGAAAGATAAAATTTCCACATTACAATTACAATATATCATTTAAATATATTGACATAACAAATCCATTATAAATACCATTTTCAAAACTAAAATACATAAAAGAGTATAAGATATTTATTTTCAATTTAAAAAAATTTCGTCTTGTTAAGGATGCCAAATATAATATAATACTCACGGTGGCGGAATGGTCACTGTCACCACTTACGTTAAAAAGAATCATTCCATTTTGTTGTTTAGTAAAATGGCTCGTAGAAAAATATTCAATTATAATTAAATGAAAAGTGAAAGGTGATTATAAACATTATAAAAAAAAGTTGTGTATAAAACAAAATATGACCTAATGAAAGGAGATTGAGAAAAAGTCCCTTACCTCATGTCAGACATGACCCATTCATTTATTAATCTCGTCAATAATACACATAAGTTAATTTGTACATGCTTCATAACCATTTTCATGTTTACTATTCCATTTATATCACTCATTGTAATTATATAATCATTTAAGTTAATGATAGTTGTTTTGTCGATATTTGGTACTTGAGTCAAAAATGAAATTCTTCTAATTACAAGTTGTCCATGTGGTCAAAATTAGATTGTCTTTATAATTATATTCCTGATTTAGATATCATATATATCATATATATCCATTATATATATGTATTTATAATAGTACGTAACATTTGGAGATAATAAATGAAATACACTGTTCATGGAGTTGGTAAGCCATACATACGCATGAACACTAATTTCATTTCTATTTTGTATTTTATTGGAATGAAAACTTAATGATACATTGGTATATTATAATTCCAGTATAAAATCATATTTTATATATGTTACATAATAACATTAAAACCATTGTTTATATGTCCCATGTATGGCATGAAAGAGTCATATCACTTAGAAGGGGTGGTAGTACGCACTTCCTCAAATGAAATTATCATATTTACCCATTATGGAAACCATAATGGGATGATATAAATAAAAAATAATTATGTATAGATAAAACATGAACATAATATATATATCATGTATAAATACAGTGCCATCATGATGACCAGCATGAGAGGCAGTTGGAGATATTTTAACAATCATCGTGTCGTGAGGCAGTAGTTCACCGTCCACAAAAATAGTCTGTTCATATCCATTAGCTGGAGGTGTGTGGATGTGTAGTTAGAATAAATCACATAAAAATAACCAATTAAATTTAGGAAACTATTATCGTTATAAAATAAATGAATAAAGAGAGTTTAGGGGCTTGGAGATGAAAAATAAAAGAAAAGAACTTAAGAGAAGATGTTACCTTTAAATAGGGTTTTCCCCTTTGGTTTGAACGAAAGGGTTTAATTGAAATACCATCATCATAGGGTCAGGCTTCTAGGAGGTAGATATAGATGTTGGGAGCTTAATTGGGTAGAGTTTTGAGAAGCCATGAGATTTATAGGTGCGAGTAACGGGTTAGAGGTGACGGCTTTTTATAAGGGGGAGGAGGGGCTCTTTAGGAAAGTTTGTAAGTATTATTTTATTATAAACTTATATTAGGTTTCAAAAGGTCAAAAACTCATTAAAGTAAAATCTAAGATGACTATTGTTATAAATAAAATCATCTAATAAGAATTTTACAGCATACAATTTTTTTATTTTTATAATCTTATTTATTTAAATCAATAATTAATGAGGTAAACACTACATCATTATTATGTCATAAATAATTTTATTTATATGATTTATAGAAATTATAAATAAAATACAATGATATAGGAAATATTTTTATATTTCAAGTTAATATTTATAGTCAAAGAGATAACTTTGATACCCCCATACAAAAAATGTTTTAATATAAGATATATGTTTATGTCATTTTTGTTTTTTACTTTAAATTAATTAATATAAAGTGTCATTATCACTCCCAAGTGGCTCCATGGGGTCCCAAAATCAGACCAAGAATTCCAATGGTCTGAAATGTATCATCCAATTTTATTAGGACATGTGTTAGGTTAATTTAATATTATTAAAATATTATTTTTTTACCCTTATTTACCAGATTTACACTTTAAACATGGTAAATAAAATATTTACTGAAGTAACTATTAATAATGTTTAAAAATAAAAGATACCTATATACAAAATTTGGACCTCCTGATTACGAATATAGAATAAATTTTTTCAAATTAAAACCCAAAAAATTCTATATATTAATTTAAAATTAATTTCCCTTTCAAAACAAAAATCTTGTTTTTAAGAAATTACACCTATCAAAAGATTGACAATGGGTTTTGTCCAATTTCAATGTGAAATTACGTCCAATGTCAAAAAATGGATTAAATGGTTCAAATATAATATAATTACACTTTAAACCAAATTAAAAAAATAATCATACCATATAAATAATTTTAGATTAAAAGTCAGTTTTGAATTAAAATACAGTATTTTCACTATTCATTAAAAAATGAACATTATCAGAAGAATACCCAAATATCATCCAAAGTAAATTTTTATTTTCCGATTATAAATATGAATATTATTTTCTAAAATATAACATATAAAATTTTAATAAACTAGATTTAAAAAAGTTTCGCCATCAAAAGGTAGTAAGTCACCCTTTTAAAAAATATTAGAGTATTTATGCTTAAAATTAGAATATTTCTTATTTTGTGCCTCTAAAAGTTATTGGATAAATTTAAATGCATTTAACAAAAATTTATAATCATATTTTAGTTAGTTATGTTCATTCTCTCCATTACAATGTCTAGTCATTAACTACCATTTAAAATAATAATATTATAATAGTATTTTTCAGTATAACTCAACATTTTGTGAAACGTAAGTTTTCAAATAAACCTATTATTTCTTATTGATTATGCTATCAGACACAGAATCCCCTTTAATGTAAAATTAATATTTATTTTCCAAATATTAATAAATATGAAAATATCATATTCTTTATTTACCTAGGATGTTAGATTAAAAGGTATATGAGATATTATAATTAAAGAACCAAAATAATTTTATAAATATAATATATAAACACTAAAAAAGATATAATAACAAACATGAAATATGGTGATGGAAAATGAATCATATCACTACATAGAGGTGGTAGTCCACACGTATTCATGACCAATACTTTCATTTCCAATTTTATGGAAAAGAGGTAGAAAATGGTTGTAATGTCATCATATTAACATCTAATTGTATTTATTTTACTATTAATCATGTTATTATAGATACCATAAGTTTATATTAGGTGGAAATGGAAATAAAATTGAATGTAATTAGTTAAGATATGTTGACATTTGTTAAGAAATATCCTTTAGATCACACCTTAAACTCTGAAATAATGGTATTTTGATCAAACCAAGACCTCTCCTGAGTGCATAGTGATGTTATGAAAGAATTATTATACGGATATTATGATATATAAGGATAATTAATTATGGTTAATATTTGATATGTGGTATCCTTTAATAAGGGAGATAGGGTATACAATTGGAATCTTTCAAAAAATTAAAATATGTTAATGTCTTACTCAATTAATGTGTCTCTAGAATTGTAAATATCTAAATTTAATAATTCTACGGTCAAAATAAAGTCATCCAATCAAATTAATGTATTTTTTTATGATATTTCTAACCTTATCTCTTAGTTTAATCCCATAATAAACTATTTTTAACCCCTATGATGGAAAAACAATTTTCTTTTTTTAATATTATCTATGATAAAAAATTAAGTTGATACTATAAAATTATATTAAATATAATTAATAAAAATGTGTAATTTATTTTAAAATATTAAATTTCTATTAGTGGTAAATATTAATTTTATAATAATAATACAAAACAAAATAAAAACTGTTTTTAGAAAATAACGCTTCTACACATAAAATTGGATATATTATTATTCCCTTACTATTAAAAACAATTATATTAATATTAATACATTTTATTGAATATATAATCAATATATTTAAATAAAATAATTCATCAATTTATATTAGTATAATATAATAAGACAAAAACACATTATGTTCATAAAAACTATTTTTCCAAAAAACATCTTTATTTACCTTCAAACTATTTTATTTTCATTTTTAACCTACTAATAAGCATTGAAATAAAACATTTGTCTCATTATAATTATTGATTTCTGGACTCTCCACATTTGGATGGTCTGTAGTGCTTAGAATTCTTGTATTTTGAGAGGTTATTTTGGATATTGTAGTAGGGAAGTTGTTTTGACAGTTTGGTTTGATCCTGGAGGAGGGAATGTGGTGTTTCTGGTCTAGATCACTTAGAATAGGCCCAAAGTATGTTACAGAGCTGGTGGTTCAGCTTTGAAACACTTTTCATATTTGGATGTTTGAGAGGGTATGGAATCTTCCATTGGATTGGGCCGGTTCTTTGACATATGACACTTGATTGTCGATTACCATTGCAATGTTGGAGTGATTCATCTTGTTTTTATGCTGGGGTGGGGCTGCTTTGGTTTTCATTATGGTTTTCAATCTATTTTTCCTCAGGTGTGTTTGTCCTAAGTCCATGAATTCCATTGGGTTTCCCCATTATTCCATTAAAAAAGGGGAATTATCAATAATAAAAAATATTTTAAGGCAATCATGCCATTGGATGGATGTAACCATCCTTAAAATATCAATAATTTTAAAGGGACTGACATATCTAGAGATCAAATTTCCCTTATTTCCAAATATCATAACCATATTCAAAAGAGATATTATTTTGAATACCTTGTCATAAACTCTAAACTATTGATCTCAATAAAAATTGTTGACATAAAATTTTTGTTAACTATGAGATACCCATATGTTCTACTGAATATATCTAACATTATATATCATTTCTTCATCAAGCTGAGGTATTAATAGATTTCTTTCACCAACTTAATCCTAACACGTTGAATTTATGAACTTCCTACTATAGAGGGATTTAAAATGATCCATCAATATTCTCGAGTGAAAGATATTATTGTAATAAAATTCTATGAAAGGAGGGCATTAATCCTTAACAACTTTGATATAAATTTAAAATATCTTGAACAAGACTTTTATAGTTTGAATTGTAACACCATTTGAATTTGGGAAATTATTATTTTTCTAATAGATTTGATATTTTCCATAATTTTTATTGCAGGAAGCATAAGTTTTTTAATGGATTACAAGTAACATAGAGTTCAGATTTTGTAACATGAAACACTGAGTCTAGATTATTTTACTCATAATACTGAGTTTATCTTTCCTTAAAAGCAACTACATGTTTAAACAAAATGTTTCCTACAATTAAAATATTATTATGAGAGTTATCTCCTATCATTTATAATCAAAATTATGAATAATATTAACTAAATTGTGAATATATGGTTTACACACACACATATATATATATAAAGAATTATTTGGAGACTAATTAATTGGAAATTAAAAAAATGGTTTCAAAATAAATGAAATAATTTTCTGAAAAACAAATTTTTTATGAAATTTTTTTTCTACCTAAATACAATAAAAACCAACTTTTTGTGAATGATTTTAATGATATGATTTTATTATATATTCAATAAACTATTAAATTTTATTCTTATAAAATATATTATAAACAATCCAATTTTACATTTATAACTCTATTTTTTTGAGAAGCAGTTCTTTCACCTATTTATGGTGCACTTATTTTTTCATAAATTGACACTTTTATAATTTATATTTGAAAAATCTAAACTTTATTTATGAAATAATAATATAAAAATTATAATATAGTGAATTTGTGTGTTTTTTCTGAGAAGTTTCATTTCTATTAATAGTAAAAAATACATATTTTTTATTGAAAATTGACTTCTCACATATATTAATTACAAAATTATGTTACATTATAAATTATTTATTATGTATAATTATCTCATATATATATATATATATATATTTATTTATTAATCCCATTTATGAAATTTTAATCAATTTTATAATGATATTGGATATAAATACATTGTAAATTTTTGAATACTTTCACTTAAAAATGTTTTTTTCTCATCTTGTTTGTGGGAGTAATTTTAAATTTAATTATACCAATAATATTACCAGAATTTATAAAATATGATTCCCTACTTGGAATAATCATAATTTATATTATATAATAAGGTAAAATTATACTATTACCTTAATGATTATATAAAATTGATATAATTAATTATTGTTATTACAGTTAAAACATGGTTTTGTGTGTTACATATGTTAATATTAAAATTAATTTTACGCACACATAGACTTTTTATTTAATTATTTTGAATTCAAATGTAGAACTTGTGAGTCTAAATTATCTTATAAAACTCATTTTAATTGTATTATTAAAGGATAAATTACCCCGATAAATAAAAAGACACTTGTTTCCATGGTATAAACTAAGCATATAAAATTGAGTAAACATAAAGACTAAGGAATAAATTGATAAAAGTTTCTTGATTTTTATGTGTTATAGATATTTACCAACCAAATAATCCCTAACCTCTATTATTATTCAATTGGCGAGGAAAATGAGGTAATGGTGACAACCGAATAGTGAATACTTTTGAGTATTTTAAAAAATTCCTCTCCTCCCCAACTATAAAAGGGAACTAACTTTAAACATTTTTTACACCTTAAAACCTATTTAACTCAACCAATACCAACACAAATTAGTTCCCAAATTATTCCTTCTCAACCTAGAAGCCTTATTTTTAGAATAAATCCATTTTATTACAAAATTTGGTAAAAATATAGGTATTGTACTTGAAGAAGAGACGTTTTGAATGTTTTTGAAGTAAGTCAAGACTTACGGTGATGGATTTCTAATTCACTTTTATTTTTATGTGAGACACATTCCATATTAATTGAGTATTTATTTCATTTAGTGTATATACTTCAAATTAATTTATCTTATTATTAATGTATATAAAATTATGTGGATTTACATATCCATATGAGGAACTCTCTTTCATGGGGTTTAAATTTCAAAAGTTATCAAATTGATAAGGTATTTCTGTCTCAATTTTCTTTCTTGGGTACATTAGTCATATTATGAACCTATCTTCTTATAAGAGGTGTAAATAATTACCCATTATGTTTTTAATATCATCAATATCTATATTTTCATTATATTTTAATTTTTATTTAATTTATCTCTTTCATGGTGCTTGTGATTAAAAGTTACCAATGTGATGAGAGTTTTATGTTACAATCCCATCGTTTATCAGAAGTATTTATCAACGTGATTTTAATGGTAAACTATTATGATCCAAATCTCAGGAAACTCGTGAATCATTATCTCATATATTTATTCCATTGGAATACATTTTTTATATTCATTTTTCATCTCATTATATACTAAAGAGTTCAAAAATAATGTTTAAAAAAACATTTTCTCTATAAAACCCCACTTTCTCCCAAAACCATATTTTCAAAAAAAAAAAAATTTTTGTTTAAAAAAATCAAACATGGAAGGTTATTTTCTTCAATAAGTGTTTTAAATTATTTTTAAAACCTCATTTATAATTTTTTTAGATTATTTTCAAAGTAAAATATTTATAAAATATTTATGTTTAAAAAAGAGATTTTTAAATACAAGTTATTATTTCTCATTTAAATGTTCCATGTGATCTTTAAAATCATTTTCCATCTCTGATGAAATCTATTGAGGTAACATATACATTATTATGGTTATGATCCAACAATACCATTGTTATTCTTTCTTCAAATGGTTTATCTTTATGATGGCATGATGTTTATGAAACAAATTTTTCTTTCTTTGTTTATACATTGATAAAATATTTATGAAACCCATTTCTCTTTCATAGGGCATACCGTGATAAAATTTTTATAAACCCCACTTCATTTACCATGGTTTCTTATATGAGGAAATGATTAAAAAACCTATAACATATCAATAGGTTATCATATGATGAAATGTTTATGATACTCATTCAATTTTATTTGTTATTATATAGTGAATATTTTATGATATTTTGGCACATGTATTTATGTTTTTAATTATGTTATGGGTGGGATATATATCTCCCTCAAATGAATTGGGAAATTATAAATGTTTTTTGTGCTCAGAGGGTATATTAGTAGTTAGCCGAAGACCAAAAAACAAGGGCACATGGGTTGATAGTACAAACCTTAAAAGAAAGGAGGGTACATGGGTGGTTATTCCAATACAAAAAAGGATGGTACACTGGACGTTATCCCATGAAAAAAATAAATGGGGCACATATGGTTACTCCATGCCCAAAAAAAGAGGTTACTTATGGGGTAATCCCATACCCAAAAAGAGAGGGTACATAGTGGGTTAGCCCAAACCTATAAAATAGGGTACACAAGTTGTTATCCAAATGCTAAAGTATGTACATGGTTGGCCAACCGAAGCCTAAAATATTTCAAATGTCTTGGTGGGTAGCCTTGATATAATATTTTTTATTATTATGTGTATTCCACAAAACTATGACTTATTCCAATGTTATCCTCTCATTGATCATGTTATTTGATTCCATAATGATTCTTGCTTTATGAACAACCCATATTTATTCCATGACTCATGTTTATGATCTTTGATAGGTTGGGTATGAAATTCGTAAGTAATGTTCACTATCATGTACCCTTATTCATATATTATGCTTTCATATAATCATATATTGAGGTCTCTTGTGTTTAAAATTACTGATAATATTAGTTCACCCTTCCTTATATTTCATTTCCAAAGATTATAAAGAATGGTTTTATTTAGGTTATCTCTATGAAGAATAATAAAGTAGATGATATATGTGGAAAACATTGAATATTTATCACTATATTAGAATATTATGTACCAAGTTTCCCAAGGAACTACAATATTATATTGCATAGATATGTTTTTTGTAACAAAATGAATATTCATCTAAAAATTTGTAATATCTATCTATGATAATCCTGGGTCACTATATGAATGGTCCCCCCATATTGATCATTTGTCTTGGGATGATATGTAGTACTCAAAATCAATTATATATCTAGATATTGGTGAAGACTTCTTGATAAATTTGAGATAAACCTTTGATCTTGATCAGATAAAACAGAATGGGGTACTCCATGAAATATTACCACTTCATTAATATATATCATGGAAAGGTAACCAACAAATAAATATTCTCCAATGGTAATGATATTTTAGGATTTAATAAGATGATTGATTACAAAACAAATATATTTATTCCCTTTATATGTTTTGAGGAGTCCAAAAATGAAATCGCTGATAATTGTTTCCCATTTATATTCTAGTATGGGTAATGGTTATACCATACCCTAATACATATATCACATTCTATTAGTTTTTTTGATATACCATGAATTGAGATAGATTCTCTACAATGACTCATTCCATGTTATCCCATTAGAAATACTATTCCAGATATCTATACAACTTCAAACATTTGTAATGAATAAATAATGATGGACTATATTATTTATCCAAAAAATACTCATTTATGTCTAGTATTTTTGGAAAATATATTTGATTCATGATCCTTATAATTCAATCGTAATTATGGTTGAAATTACTTGCATTTATCACAATATTATGTAGTTACACATCCTCCTTCATGTCTCGTATGGACATTTCTCATGAGTATATCCTCCTTATAAACCCTCAATTTATGATATTCATATCAACGATTAATCCTATAAAAATATTGATCTTCCAATAATTGACAAAATATATCATCGATATGTGGTATATAATACTTATTCTGGACAGTGATCTTTTTATGTTCTCAATAATAAATTAAAAGATGCATTGACCCATATTTCATCTTAATAAAAAGTATATCACCCCCATACTGATGCACTATGTTATATAAATCCCTTATCATGATTTTCTCAGAGTTACTTCTTCAATTCCCACAACTCAATCTGAAAAATTCAACATGGATTCTTTGGAATAGATATAACACCATATTTGAGTTCTATTGATATCTCACCTTTATAATTCAAGTGAATACTAAAAAATTCATTAGGGAATACATCATCATATTCCAAAACAATATAAATATCTTCAATATTCACTTTCTCCCTATTAATTTGATATAAATATCCCTCTCGAAGAGGTATAAAATATCATACATTAGAAATAACTTCCATTGGAATTTCATATACATCCCTACACAAAAAGGAAACCATATGTTTATTCGGAATATCAAATGTGACTTTGATTTTATATAAATTTACATGGGATCTACATATAGACAGACAATCTATGCCCAAAATCAAAACAAATTAAATTAGGGGTAGAATAATAAGATATACAAGAAGTATATTTCCACATACATCTATCAAATATGAACTATATAATTAATATTTGATCATCATAACATTTATAATTTTTATCAGTAACATAAAATATAATAATTAAGGTGGTGAGGTGATACTCTTATAAGATTATTTAGATATAAATTATTTGATTGATCAAAAATTAAATAAAACATTTGAAGTTCTAGTGTGGATGTTAAGTGTACCTTTCACCACTTTTTCTCTTAATCCAATATAATAGTTGTGATCGTATGAAATTTTTCTTTTGATATTAGATTAAGGGGTTTGTAACATTTATTTTCATTTTTAACCCTTTACAGAAACTAAGGAAATAAATTAGAATAATGTAAAACTGATTTTTACACTAATTGGAATAATTTCCACAGTCATTACAATTATATCATTAGAATGTGATTGGAACATTAAGTTGATCATTTTCACCATTGCTTTAAATAATTGGCCTCTTTACATCAGTTTTACATTATTCTAATTTATTTCCTTAGTTTCTGTACATTACACATATAACAAACACCATAATTCAATTATTTAAATCCTAGTTCTACACTTATGTCATGAGGAATGATTAATTTTTTTTCCTCAGTGGTTTTAATAATTATAATTTTCTCAAAATTTCATCTTTCCGTTTTTCCCTAAAATAATGAGAACAAAAAGAGTCACTAATTTACATTTTTAGTTCCATATCAAATTTAATTATTTATTCGATGTAATAAATTAAAATTATAGAAAATACTCTTTGGAAACAATGCCTCAAGAAACGAAATAATCTGTCACCATTTCTTTCAGGGTCAATGATAAAACCATAAGTATAACTTTCAAGTATAGATAAGTTTTCCTCATATATACGAATGGATGTTTCATGTTTTTTATTTAGTTATATATATTCCCTTTCTATTTTAAATTGATTTTTTCCAGGAAAATATGTAATCAAAAATGCCATATTCATCTCTTCCCATGTCATGGAGTTAATTTTCTCCACTTACCTTATATTCATGATTAGTTTACACCATTTATTTGATTCACCTTCCTAATTATATATTACCCATATAACTATTTTATTTTTTGAAAATGTGATAGTGTAAAAAATATTTTCACTAGTATTGATCCATTACTCATCAATAAGTGAATCAGAGGAAATAGTAATGAAAGGTGGGAATTTCCACATAAATGAATCAATAAAAAGTTATTCCTTCCTTTTTCCATTTGTAATAACAATATAATGGAGGTTATCATTCATATCATGAAAGAGTTGGGTGATCATAGCAATAAGTTTTTTATCTCAAAATACAATTTAATTTGGGTTCTCTTAAGTATGGTCAATGCATTTCTATCAAATTCAGTGTTAACATGATTCCACTTCGGTCCATCCTTTGATTAAGATAAAAAATAATACTATGAGAAATAATAATCATAATGAGTAATCATATAATCATAAAAAAAATTCATAGGATTTCAAAATCATGACACCTTCTTTTCAATCTACGACACCTTAGGTTTATCCTAGGTCATTTGTGGTCATCATCTATTCAAATCCTTTATAATGGTTCATAAATAATATTTTAACTAACCCAATCATATCCTTCAAGAGTGTCTATCCTGTTGTGTAATATTATGACCACTCATTGAAAATTGATGATGATCAATTTATTACCCAATATTCCACATTCAGAGTTGTTACCCCTTGGTGTATATTCTCTACAGCTACACCCACATTATAGTATCCAAAAATTGATATATTTCTAGGAAAACCACATTACATAGACTTATCCCCAGTGATTTCAAAAAACATATCTAATACTAATATCCAAAAACAATTAAACCTTATGTGATACCAACAATAGTGTCCCAAGAATTAAATATATAAATACTATATATTTTCGATGAATATTCAATATACCTCCCAAATAAACACTCCCACAAACCCTAAAGGTTTAGTTTACTTTGAGACTATATATATACAGTTCTTATTTACGTAAAATATTCATAATATATAACATATTTATTTACATATGGTATCCTTTTAGACACATCATACTTAGTACCCTTCTTCGCAACTTGGTGGAAAATTAAAATATAAGAAAGGGTGAACTCAGATGCTTAATAAGTATAAACATAGGATATATTATTCACTGATCATAAGTGGTAATAAGATAAATATATTAGTATAAGTATATTATAGTAAATTACCAATATCATACACAATCAGTTAAATACCTTTAATCACGAATCATCGAATAAGGTTTTTTAAATCCAAAATAAATAAGACATAAGAATGTGGAATCATAAATAATCAATCATAATCCATGAGAGCATATCATATTAATAATAATAAAAAATTTGGCATACACATAAGCATAGAAAATCACTTCCAAGGTTAAGGTTATATCCAAAGAATATCATTGTATAATTTTCCCATGATGGAAATGCATACCTAGTCATTTCCAATATTCTCTTAGAAGCAGCATCCAATCGGTAAACTCCATCATCTCTTATAAGTTTATTGACTCCATCATCTTATAGGATATCTAAAATCTAAAATTATTACCTAATGCATTGGAGGGGTATAATAAAACCACCCATCCTAATAAAGTGTATGAGGCTCACCCATCACATAATCATAATCCATAAATATTAGTTCCAAAAAATCATGAACATTCACTATTTCATCATATAATAACCCATGTAATGAAAATGGGTTTCATTAATATTACATCAATTCATCATAGCATAACCCATGGAAAAAAACATTTTTCATGGAATCACCATTAAATCATTATCATCAACATAAGATAAAAATACAAATAAATTATTGGTAACATGAGATCATATATCTAGAGAATCATAAGAATCCTTAAATGATGTTAACATAGATGAAAAATAATTTTAAATGATAATTCATGCCTTTTTGTATACATGAGAAAAATGTCATTAAAATTTGATAAAATGTTAACTAAAAAATCCCTGAATATTGAGAAAATAATTTTCCATAAAAATAAAAAAACGAATGAATTAATATTTAATGAAAATAATTTTACTGATGATGGGAAAATAATTTCATACAAAATATGTTTAAAGATAACAATATTTTCACACTTTTTCAAAAATTAAACTATCAGTTCTTCGAAAAACATTTCTTTAAAAATATTTCCTTTAAAAAATATATAAATAAAATAAAATTTAATGAAAATAAACATTTTAAAACATTTCATGTATATTTAAAAAAATCGATAAAACAATTTTTATGATCATGGACATGGGTAGAAAATCTATTCAATCAAAGAAGAAATTGTAGCAGCTTATCATTAAGAACATTTTCTTGATAAATTTAAGTCAAAAAGAGTGGAAAATCAAACTAATACATAAAACTTGTTACGTCCCTGATCCAGAAGCCACCCAGAGCCGCCCTATACCTGGTTGGTCACATGGCCTCAAGCGGATTTTCCCGAATTCCAGAGGCTACTAACTAGCAGCGAGGGCCATTGGTGTGATAGTGGGTAAATTGTGCCCTCATTGGCAGACTACATAGTGGAAGAAAAAAAAGCAATAGCGAAAGCAGTAATAATCTATAAAAAAGTAAACAGTAGACGATTGAAAGTAAGGAACAACTAGAGAACATACATATATAAATGATAAATGGAACATATGTCTAATAAAACATCAAAACACAACACAATGCTGGAATACAACAGTACTAAACCCATGTACAAAGAAAACAAATAATCAAATCCTCATCATTGCATGCCAAAACGTGGTCTCATTCTCTCCCGCTCCCAGGCAAGTCATGTACCTGAAGTAGAAGGGAACTTTACCTTATATATATCCCTATAACAATATAATCATTTTGGGCCCAAAATCCTGACCCAAACAATGTGTGAGAATAAATCCCAGTAGGAAACCACCCCAAGATCTACACCTAACAGTCAGTGAATATATAGGAGTTAAAAGTACAGAAAGTAGTAAATAGGAAAGTACTCTATAGTAAACAATTACACATGTCAAGTAGGCATCTATACAAACAAGGTAAGCCTCTGGGAAGTACACACAACCCTCCCCTCTGGTCTTACCTAACAAGTACAACCAACCCTCTGGGCAGTACACTCATCCTAGCCCCTCTTGTTCAGTCATACAAATTTTTAAAGACTCTCTGAGGAAGAACTCACAATCATTTCCATTTATAGTCTAAGGTAGTCATGGAATCTATGAGGAATCACACAAGGATAGTTCCCCTTATATCCCCATGGCCAAGGAATCTCTGAGGAAGATCACCCAGTCAATTCCCTTTATAGCCCATGTGGTTCAAAGAATCTCTGAGGAATCTCACTCGGTCAATTCCTCTTATATTCTAGGATGTTTCAAGGTAATTAAAAGTAAACAAAGACTCTCTGAGTAATCTCACTCATTCTATCCCCTTATAGAATATAATTGTTGGGAAAAATCCATCATGGTATCATTGACGCATTTTTTAGGTGATTGTGTTTGTTGACAAAGTGGACATCTATGTTGTGATTGTTGAAAAAGCAAACCATGAAATATAATTTTTTTGAAAAAGGGGATTTCATGGTGGAATTTCGAGTTCAAGGGCTGTGGTAAATGATCTATGTTTGATTCAAGAAAGTCGAAAATGGAATGTATGCTCTGGAGGTAGTACAAAAACAGAAGATACAAGGTTGTGTCATTTTCTAGTGTGCCAAATTTTTGGGCCTGAAAATCAACAAATGGATAAAAGTGGTTTTGGAAAAAGGAATTGCGCACCATTGTCTTGAAGCGGAGGAAACATGAACGCCATATGTTTTTCAACATCAGAATATCAAAATATGGAAAATGGAAAAGGGGTGCCCAAGGTTTAGGGTTGGTCGCGCAAGTGACTTGCACAGCAGAGAGTTGGGCGCCGAGAGGAGACTTGTGCACCATCGCACAGGGTGTCAAAATTCCTATAAATAGAGGTTGAACCCTCCTCATTTGGGATGAGTTCAACTATTAGAAAAAATCAGCGCTCACGTCGCGCAAGTGTGGTGGTCGCGCAAGTGGTGGTGTGGTCGCGCAAGTAGAATTTGCGTTCCAGGTGATTGTTGCATTCCCAAGGTGGTTTGGGCAAGAAAGTAAGTGAGTGACCCAAGTTTAGAGTCGAATAAAAATGTGTTGTGCAATTGGTTGAGGTAGACATGCATGCCAGGTTTTGAAGAAGCTCGATAATTGATGGTTGCATTCCAAATTTGGTTTGGGCGTAAAAGGGTGTGAGTCACGCAAGTTTGGATTAGTATAAGCTGGTGTCGCGCATGTGGTTGAGGTGGACTTGTGTGCTAGTTATCACTTTCACGCTGATACTTATGCGCCGTCTTAGAGAAGGGAACCAGGAAAGGTTGATTTATGACAGTCATTCAGGGCTGCGTGAAATCTGGAATATTTCCCGTTATCTTAGGTGAAATGTGATATTCATCTATGGGTGAATGTTGGACTTCAACAGAGCATACACATAAAACAGAGGATGTATTAATTAGTGATAATGAAGAGACCTACAGGTCTATAAAGTGTGAGTGGATCCTTTCAAGAGCAGTGAGCAAAGAAAGAGAAATAAGGTGATCCTCTCCACCGGCAGTGATCCAAAGAGAGAGAGACATGGAGTGACCCTTGGAAAAACAGGGAGCTAACCCTAAACATTGTAAAGTCAGTGTTTTTCAGAATATAAGTGATCTATCACAAACATTGTAAACAGCAGTGCGCTTTTAGTGGATTTGGTACATCAGGACGTCACCGGTGTATGCTCCTTGGACATAGCCCGGTGAGGGTGAACCAAGTAAAAATCGATGTGTCATGTGCATTATTTAGTTTCTATTTATACTTTTATACAGGAATGCGAGAAAATATAGTATTTTTTAATAGCAAGAAAAGATCAATAGGGGTAGTTGTTTTAATCTGTCATACCCTGATTCACCCCCACCTCTCAGGGTATTTAACCTAGTGGACCTAACCATAATACCCAAAGACTCTCTGAGGAAGCTCACTTGTTCTATCCCCTCATAGTCTATAATGATCAAAGACTCTCTAAGGTATCTCACTCGGTCTATCTGCTTATATTTTATAATACCCAAAGACTCTATAAGGAAGCTCACTCAGTCAATCCCCTTATAGTCTATAACACCAGGTTCTCACGGCCCTGTGCAAGTCAACGAGCATAACAATGCAATATGTCCAAGGTAAACCTTAAAGAAATACTTGGATAAATATTCTACAGATCAATAACATGTCAGAAAAACAACTCTCCATCCTACAATCAGTAGGCATGGGAAACAGGTAAAATAGGACCAAACAGTCAGAAACAGGACATGCATGGGCAAGGCATCCAAAGCATAGCAATTCCACCATATTCATATCCAATCAAACTCTACTCCAGACTACTAGGATGGAAGGAAAATCACAGGTGTATAATGGTAAACACACAATACCTCGTTCAAGGGTATTGGCACAATTGCAAATTATACTCAAATACTTTCAATGGAAAGGCAAAAACCACCTACCTTTTGGGTTCCAGCGCAATCAACCGCACCCACAAATTTGGGAAACCACTTCAGTAAATACCGCTCTAAATATCTGTATCAATAATCCACAATACATAAAATAAACACCCAAGGAAAAACCAACAATAGATCTACATGAAACAGATGTATATCTAGAAAACCTAGAGAGCTGGAAGAGAAAATCTAGGTGAAACCAAGAGGAGGGACTTACCCGAGAAGAGTCGCCTTCGATCCACCAAGAACCCCCCCCCCCCCCCCCTCGATTTGCCTACAAAAAGAGTTGGGTATCACCTTCAACCTTTGAGAAAACAAAATTCCGAGTGAGGCTCGAGTGGGAGAGAGTTTGGAGAAGAAATGAAAAATCCCAAGTGGTCTGGGACTTAAAAACCCTAACTTTAAGTGGTTGCATGGTTACCCCACACAGTTTGGAAAACTATGCGAAAACCATGTGGTTTCTACTCTATCAACCAAGTATTTCACATTTCCTGACCACATGGTTTGACAAACCATGTGATTCCCGTGCGGATCCCACTATCAAGGGTTTCACTATTTCCTTGGCTGACTGCATGGTTTGTTCAGACCATGTGCCAACCGTATGCCAATCGTGCGCCCCTGCACGACCTCTGGTATTTCATCTTTTTCTCAGAAATGACCAGAAAAGGAAATCATAAATGAAAAGAATGTCAGAGTTCTTACAAAATTCCCCCCTAAAATAAATTCATCCCCGAATTTTCCTAGCAAGGCGGCGCAAAAGAAGAAACCCCAAACAATTCTGGCTACTATGCCCATACATTAGCCTCCCCCTCCCATGTCTCATCTTGTACTCACATGTGCTACCATAACACTCATACTAGACGAATAGACTGGCCTAGAAGGGCCATTTTACTGTGATTGGAAATCTGGATAGGATGCTCCTCGAATGAGGCGTCCAACTCTAAGTCATCCTCCTAGGGTTAGAAGGCATGAGTCGAGTCTGAAAAGTGAAGTCGAAGCTGTGAAACGTGGAAGACGTCGTGCATTTCCTGGTACCTTTGAGTTAACTGCAATCGATAGGCAACCGGTCCAACTCCCTCCAACACCTCAAACCGACGATGTACCTCAACAAAAGCATACCCTCTCTCCGGATCCTTCTGTGCCCCATCCTCGGTGCGACAGGTAGAAAAACCTAATCTCCGACCTCAAACTATAGAGGTTGTCACCGCTGATCAGCATAAGACTTCTGACGAGACAATGCAGTATCCAGCCTCTTCTGAATCAACTCTATATGTTCTGTGGTCTCCTGGACAAGGCAAGGCCCCAGCATAGCTGCCTCTCCTACCTCCAGCCAATACAAGGGTGATCAACATGGCCTACCATACAAAGCCTCATAAGGTGCCATATAAATAGTTTCATGAAAACTATTGTTGTAGGAAAACTCCACTAGAGGTATATGTCTCTCCCAAGAACCTCCAAAATCTATAATGCATGCTCGAAGCATGTCCTCAAGCATCTGAATTGTACACTTGGATGGGCCATCTTTCTGGGGATGGTATGCTGTACTCAAAAGTACCTGTATTCCCAAGTCCTTCTGAATCCCCTGCCAGACCCAAGAAGTAAAATGTGCATCCCTGTCTGAAAATATGGATTGGGGAACCCCATGTAGACGTACAATCTCTCGGATATACAAATATCTCAGCTTTTCAACACTAAAGGTCTCCTTGATCGGCAAAAACTGAGCGAACTTCATGATTCTGTCAATGACAACCCATACCACATCATTCCCTAGAGGTGACCTCGACAAACTGGTCATGAAGTCCATCGTGACATCATTCCTCTTCTACTCAATAATGGGTAACTATTTTAGAAGTCATGCTGGTCGCTGATGCTCCACCTTCACCTGCTGATAGGTGGATCACCTCATGATAAACCCAGTAGCATCTCTCTTCATACCTGGCCACCAATACTAATGGAGTAGATCATGATACATCTTGGTGACACTAGGATGAACTGCCCAAACTAAGGAATGAAAGTCTGGCATTAGCTCCCCGCGTATGTCTGCAAGAACCCATACGCACCCCTAAAAACACAAGAACTTATCCTCACCAATGTTCCATCTAGGAATAGGTTCCTCTCCTGACACACTTTCCCACAGGACTAAGCCTTAATAATCTGATAGCTTACTCATTTTCACTCGATCAAGAAGAGTACAGGTAAAAAATATAGAAGAAAGAAAAGTCTACCCCTGTCTATCATTAACCTCAAAATGCATCTCAAAGAATAAATCCATAAACTAACACTCACTACTCACCTCCTGGACTACCTGTATTTGAGTCCTCCTACTTAATGCATCGTCCACAGTGTTGCCTATCCCAGGCGTATCGGCAACATCAAAATCAAAGGATTGTAGGAACTCGACCCACCTCCACTATCTCAAATTCAAATCATGCTGAGTGAGAATGTGCGTGAGACTTTCGTGGTCGGTGAAAACAAAAAAATGCTCTCCTAGAAGGTAATGTCTCTAACAGTGTATGTCATGAACAATAGTTTCCAACTCCAGATTGTGCATCGGGTAGTTCCTCTCATGTGGCCTCAACTGCCGAGACCCAAACGCAATGACTCCATCTCCCTTCATGAACACATCTCCCAGACCGATGCCCGAAGCATCATAGTAAATAGTATATCTCTTTCCTAGCTCTGTAAAGACTAATATTGGTGCTTAATTCAACCTCCCTTTCAGCTCCTAAAAGGCTGAATCACATGAATCTGACCATAAGAACATTGCACCATTCATAGTTAGGACCGTCAATGGTTTTTCTAAGCGTGAAAAGTCATGAATTGAGCCTATGTATTATCCAGCCCTCCCTAGAAAACTCCACACCTCAAAGAAATTATTTTTCTACTCCTAGGAAACTACTGCACTCACTTTCTTTGGTTATACTGATACTGTTGTCTCTGAGATAACATGACCCATGAAGTGAATATGATCCATCCAAAAGTGGCATTTTTAGATCTTAATATATAACTGATGCTCCCTTAGTGTACTCAAAATAATATCAATATGGGTAGCATGGTCATGTCGAGTGCGAGAGTACACCAAGATATCTTTCATGAAGACCACCATGAAAGAATCCAAGTATAGATGGAACACAAGGTTTCATCAGTGCCATGAAAACTATAGGCACGTTCATGAGACTGAACAACATAACCAAATACTTTTATATACCATACCTTATCCTGAAGGTTGTAAGAGGTATATATGATGGAATAACGCGCAAATGATGATAACTGAACCTCATGTAAATCTTTGAGAACACATGGGCTCCTCAAAGCAGATCAAAGAGGTCATCAATCCTCGATAAGGGATATCTGTTCTTGACCATCAACTGGTTCAACTTTCGATAATCCACACACAACCAAAGAGTACCATCTGCCTTCTTTACTAAAAGGAAAGGAGAACCAAAAGGATAAATACTAGTATGGAGAACTTCTCCAACTACTTATTGAGTTCCAACAAATCAGGTGTATCCATCCAATAAGGAGGAATAGACACCGGTGCCACTCGGGGCACAAGATCAATCGAAAATTCTACCTATCGCTCTGGAGGCAAACCTGAAAAGTCCTCTAGAAAGGAATCTTTGAAACAATCCACTACTGAAAGAAATTATAACTTTGAAGTCCCCTATTCATCCAGATATAGACTGGAAATCTGGGATGTAACTCCTCCTAACCCATGATGCTCTAGTCCCGCTCTGCTCGCCAGGACATCTCAATCGCCCTTATGAAGAAAATATCCACCCAATGGTGATATAAAACTCACCCTACAGTGATAACAATAAACAAATTCCTAGAAGGGAACCAAACAGTCCATTCTGAGGATGGAATCACAGCCTGTCATTTGTAGAAAATAGAGGTCCCAATTTAAGTGAAACCCACCAATCACAAGAGGGAACTCCTTGCAATGCCGTACACTAGATGTCCTAATCCCTAACGAAGTGTATAACGTCAAGATATTGGTAGAGGAAAAGATACAGAGCCCAAGGATATCCACGACAACAACAGATATAATGTTATGGGAATCCCCCATATCAAAAACAGAAGAAGTTAAAACTGAGGCTACTAAGATTGTACCTTGAATGGTAGAAGGTTCGGGATCCTGCTCCTGCTGGGTCTGCTCTACTGCAAAATTCTGGCCTACTCCGTGGCCTTGTGACCCTGCCTGATTGCTTTGAGCTATTCCACCATGCTGTCACTGATAGCCTGGTGACTGGCTGCCACGGCCGTGACCTCCAACTTGTCCTGAATGGATGGATGAACTCCAGTTCCCATAGTGGTGAGAAACTGCTAGGACTACTCCTGTACAAGGAGTCATAGATGAACCCTTGGCACCAGCTGCAGGTGAAAATATCTGACATAAACGCTATAGATGGACCTTCTTGCCGCAAGATCAGCACTCCATCGGGTCTCTCTGGCAGTACGGCCTAGTATGCCTGCTTCTCCCATACTGGTAGCACACCAGCGGGTTACCATAAGATAAATCTCACCTACTCTGATCTTTTCACACAAACTCCCTGTGGTGCTTCCTGCTATCTGTAGGAGGAATAATAACTCTAGATGTTGAACCACTCTGTCTCATAGCTCCATAATCCCTTAGATTGCCCTCTGTGATCAGTGCTTGGTTGACGATGAAGGATATCGAAGTCAACCTGAATATGTTCACCTGCGATCGGATGTTGTGCCTTAGAACACCCTCAAACTTATATGCAAGAAACAACTCATCACCTCCTGAAATAGGTGTGAAACGCTGTAGCCTAGTAAAGTCAGACAAGTACTCCATAATAGATAGATTACCCTGCTCTAGACTCATGAGCTCCTGGGCCCGATCAGCCCTCAAGGTATTTGGATAAGAGTAATCATAGAAGATGCGCCGAAACTCATCCCACGACATATTCTGTTGGCTCCCCACATGTGAGATCACCTCTCATCACCTCTTGCTGATGTCTCAGAGAATATAGGTGGTGAGCTTCACCCTCTTCTCTGGTGGTATCTACAGATTCTCGAAAATCATCAGTGTGGCATCCAGCCATGGCTCTACTGCCTGGGTTTCTCCATCCCCTGAGAAAATAAGTGTATGCTGCTACTAAAAGACCAGCATCAATTCAACCATTGACGGGGAAGAAGGGGATGCTCCATGAAAGGACTACATAAACATAAAAAATCCCCCTTTGAACTAAGAATCAGTTCCTATGTTAGGAATAACTGTCGGTGCCATGACTGGAACAACTGGAAGATTTGTAGGAAGTCCCTGACAGCCATATCTGGTGTCTGTCACCATTGGGAAAATGGAATAAAAATGGAGGACATCTCAGTGGTATGACCCTTCATGGTCAACTAAACACCTTAGATTCAAAATTATCACTGGATGAAAACAGGAAAGAAAATAAATGAATAGAAGGAAGAAAGAAATCATGTTTTACAGAACACGATTATAAGGCGTGTACTTGAATTCTCTTCCCCTGCCTGAGTCCTTATACACAACTAACCCACATGGTTACCTTAAAACAAAACTACATGATGTGTTCTTTCCAGAAACTGTGTGTACTAAACAAACTTTAGGGACCCGTGTTGTTAGTTACATGGCCGGATACAAGGTCCAGAAACACGACGTGCACATCCGATACATGGTGTGTTCTACCATGATTTTCACAACCTCGTTTCTCTGCCCACACATTTAGTGACACAGTGTCTAGTCTAGATTTTTCCAGACAATAAGCCTCATAAACTACTCCGAAACCCATAAAATACAGAAAAAGAACATTTAAGTTCTATATTCTGATCCGTGTGGGCCCATACTCCCCGTGAATCAATGGTTGGAAACTTATACATGTTAAAACAAAGTGAAGAAGTCAATGATCCCCCAAATTCCAGTTTATGAGGGCCCATAGCACCTCATGAACCAAATATTGGTGTTAATTCAAAAAAAACCTCACACAAACACTACCATATCAAATAAAAATTATTCTTATAAAGGCATCTAGAACAACAACATTCATATTCTACACAAAATCTTTGACAACAACATGAAATTGCTAATGAACCCTAAATGGCATGGCAAGAATGCATGACATGTGATTTCTAGTAAGTGCCTATATGATGCATAAATGGAATACCATAATCTCATCGGTTTGAAACAAAAATATAACCTCAGTAATATCAAAAGTAATTGAACAAGGCATGTGAATCATCCAACAGAGAAATCGAATCAACTGTAAAATTGCAAACCAGCAAAAATCGCAATAAACGAGGTAAATTGGCTTTTCCCTATACATGGGTTATCTACTCCCATTCACAGCTTATTACCAAGTACCTATTACTTCTTATCCCTTTCCAAAGGTTCCAAACAATAATTAAAGAGAAAATAATTCCTCTAATATCACTTTGAAATTTCTCGAATCTGGAAGCCACACAGAGGAACCCTGTACCCGGTTGGTCACATGGCCGCAAGTGCATTTTCCCAAACTCTAGAGGCTACCGACTAGTAGAGAGGGCCATGGGTGTGATAATGTGGAAACCAATCCCTCATTGGAAGAGTATACAATAGAAGAAAACAAAAGCAATTGCGGAAGCAGTAATAATCCATTCAAAATTAAATAGCGGATGACTAAAAGTAAGGAATAACTGGAGAACATACATATATAAATGATGCATGGTACATATGTCTATGAATATAGAAAAACACAACACAATGCTGTAATACTACAATAAAAAACCCAGGTACAAAGAAAACAAATAAAAAACTCCTCAGCATCGCAATCCAATGCTTGGTCCCATTCTCTCTCGCTTCCCATCAAGTTAGGTACCTGAAGTAAAAGGGTGTGTGCCCTTATCTATCCCTGCAACAATATAATCATTTTGGGACCAAAATCATGACCCAAACAGGGTGTGAAAATAAATCTCAGTAGGCAACCACCCCAAGATCTATGCCTAACAGTTAGTGAATATATGGCATGTAAAAGTATAGAAAGCAGTAAACATGAAAGTACCCAGCAGTAAACAATTCTAATTCTCATGTAAGCAGCTAAACAAACAAGGTACACCTCTGGGAAGTACACACATCTATCCCCTATGGTCCTACCTACCAAGTATTAGCAACCCTCTGGGCATTACACCCAGCCAAGCCCCTCTGGTTCAGTCATATGAACTCATAAAGAATCTCTAAGGAAGCACTCACAGTCAATTCCCCATATAGTATAAGGTAGTCAAGGACTCTCTGAGGAAGCACACAAGGTCAATTCCCCTAATATCCCCAAGTTTATAGACCCTCTAAGGATGCTCACATAGTTTATTCCTCTTATAGCCCATGTCGTTCAAAGACTCTCTGAGGAAGCTCACTTGGCCAATTCCTCCTATAGTCTAGGATGGTTTAAGGCAATTCAATGTAAACAAAGACTCTCTAAGGATTCTCACTCGGTCTATCCTATCACAGTCTATAATGACCAAATACTCTCTAAAGAATCTCACTTGGTCAAACCCCTTATTTTCTATAATACCAAAAGAATCTCTGAGGAAGATCACTCGGTCTATCCCCTCGTAGTCTCTAATGCTCAAAGACTCTCTGAGGATGCTCACTCGATCTATCCCATTATATTCTATAATACCCAAAGACTCTATGAGGAATCTCACTAAGTCTATCCCCTTATAGTCTATAACACCAGGTTCTCATGACCATGTGCAAGTCAATGAGCATAACATGGAAATATGGCCAAGGTAAACCTTAAGAACTACTTGGCTAAACAGTCTACAGCTCAACAATATGTCAGAAAAACAACTCTCCATCCTAAAATCACAAGGCATGGGAAACAGGTAAAATGTGACCAAACTGTCAGAAATAGGACATGCATGGGCAAAGCATCCAAATCATAGCAGTTCAACCCTATTCCTATCCAATCAACCTCTACGCAATCCTACAAGCATTGCAGGAAAAGCACTGGGGTAAAAATGCAATTTCACAATTCCTCGTTCAAGGGTGTTGGCACAATTGCACATAATACTCAAAGAATTTCAATGTAAAGGCCCAGAAAATATTCTTTTAGGGTTCCGGCAAAGAAAACCACAATCAACCGCAACCACAAATCTGGGAAACCTCTTCATGTAAGACTGCTCTAAATCTCCTTCCCTATCATCTGAAAGCCTTAAAATCAACACCCATGTAAATCTCAATACTATATCTACATGAAACAGATGTAGATCTAGATAACCTATAGAGAGGGAAGATAAGATCTATGTAAAACCAAGGGGAAACCAAGAGGAGGGACTTACTCAGGAAGAACTGCCTTCGATCCACCAAGAAACCCCTTCGATTTTCCTTAAAAATGAGTTGGGGAGCACCTTAAACCTTTTAGAACCCAAAATTATGAGTGAGGCTTGAGTGGGAGAGAGTTTGGAGAATAAATGAGAAATATCGAGTGGCCCAGGACATAAAAACCATAACTTTAAGTGGCTGCACGGTTACCCCGCATGGTTTGGAAAACCGTGCGCAAACCATGGAGTTACCACTATCTCAACTAGGGATTTCGTACGACTTTCCCATACAGTCTGACAAACTACATGCAGCCCATGCGGAGCCCGCTGTCAAGGGTTGCATGGTTTCCTGGGCTGGCCATATGGTTTGTTCAGACTGTGCGCCAACCGTGTGCCAATCGTGAGCTCCTGCATAGCCTCCATAATTTCCTATTTTTCTTATAAACGACTTGAAAAGGAAAAAATACATGAATAGAAGGCATGGGTTATTAAAAAACTCTTGAAATAACTATATTTGGATAAAATATATGGGTTTTAAAGGATACGATTCATATAATTTCCCTCAATGTAAAATTCACATAGAGATTTTCGAAAGGAAATGATATAGTATCATAAACCCCTCACCTCAAGTGCCATCATACATCATACACATTAAATTATAATGTATAATAAATATATATTTATGAAAAATATATTTATGAAACATATTAATACATAAAATAATATAAATCCTTCCTTTATAATTTCCAATTTACCCTTTGTTAATAATTTCTTCATTAAAATGAACATTCATGAGAAAATTGGTTTGTGTTCCATGCATTTTTCGGTTCGATGGTTTTGATACCTGCACCTTGGACATGGTTTCAACATATATATAATCTTAATAATTACATAGGAATCATATTTATTCATCATATAAACTTTTATTATTGTTTATATAAGTTGTTTATTAAAAAATAATTACATCACTTCATGGAGACAGTTGTCTGTATGTACGCACGAGTGATGTTTCCACATTTCGATGGTCGGATCAAATGAAAAGTAATTAATAATTCAACTTTAAAGAATCATTATTATATCATAAATGTCATATATATTTAGTAAATATATCCTTATTACCATCCATAAAAAATTGAAATGAAAAATGAATCAAATCACTTAATTGAGGTGGTAGTCCATAGATATGCACGAGTGACATTATCATTTTCCAAAGGATGGAATGGTAAAAGGGTAAGTAATATATTATAAATTTTTTAATGGGAAATAGATCATATCTCTCTATGGAGGTGGTACTCCATACATATGCATGAGTTATATATTCACTTTTCATTTTATGGAAAGGATGTGAAAAATGGTTTTGGAGGCATAATAATAACATATAATTATATTTATTATACTTGATTAAATAATATTAAAATGGATAAAAAATTAAAGATTTTGTAAGAAGAAATAAAATTGAAAATACTCAGTTAATTGATCTATATCTTTATTTAGAATATTCCTTTGGCTTACACCTTCATGTTTGAAATGATGGTATTATGATAAAAAAGTCTTATAAGACATGTTGATGAATTTTAAAAAGGGATTTGTTTAGTTATTGATTTATATATAAGGCACATTATGTTTGAGGAATACAGTATAAGTGGTATCCTTTTTTAATAGAGGGAGAGTACATAATTGGATTTTATCAAAATTTTAAAATATATTAATATATTACTCAAGTCATGGGGATCCAAAATTACAATGATTCAAATATTATTAGGATAATGTATAAATAACATCATTTAATAAAATTAAATCATGCTTTTTGTATTATATTAAACCTCATCACTTATGTTAAACACCCCCTTCCCCACCCCAGTAAACCGTTTTTAACTCTAATCATGGTAAAAAAAAATAATTTTTTTTCTATTCATTATAAAAAAATTAAATTGATATATTTATATTATATTAATTATACTGATTGAAAATATTGAATCTATTTTAGATTATTCAATTTATATAACTGGTAGAAATTCATTTTAAAACAAGTTCTCAACACACAAAAAAACTATTTTAAAAAACTATTATTTTGTATAAAACTAGATTTTTTCTTATTCTATACCTAGTAAAAACCGGTGGATGAATGTGAAAACATTTTACTGAATATATAATATATTTATTTCATTTAAATAATTAATTTATATATATAATTATAATTTATTAAGATAAAAATATAATTTACATATTAAAACTATTTTTCAAATAAAAACATACTTATATACATTCAAATGATTTTATTTTCATTTATAACAAATTAATAAACAATGAAATTATTTTATACACATGAAAAATATACTTTTCCATAATTTATTTATTCATATTCCTACCATTAATTCCAATTTATAGGTGATAACTATCATAAAAAATAATATTATAGTAATAGTGTATCGAAATTTATTTAAATCTAGTGTTGTGTGTAAAGAAAGACATCAAAGAAAATAAATTTATTTTATGTGAATTATATCATAAAAACATGGGGTTTTGCATTGTGGAAAAAATTTATTGTAGATATTATGTAATAAATCCAACTCTAGTAACCTATTTTATATGGTTACCATTCTATATTGGTTCAAAATACCAGAGATTGCATCATGTGGGATCGAATAGTTTTTTAGTCTTAAGTGACTAAAGACATACATGATTCTCATATGATACAATATAACAAGAAATAAAACATAATAGTATAATGATAAAATTATAATTTATTCTATAATATAATTTAAATCACTTTATCTTCAATTATTGATACCTTAGGTAAAAAAACATAATAATATGTGAGCTCAAGTTCTCAGTAATAAAAAGCATGCAAAGTAAGCTATCATTGAATAAATGTAACATGGATGATATATAAGAAGTAAAAAATAATAAAATATGCCATATAACTAATATCATGGAATTAAAATATATGTTTTTATGATATATAAACATATATAATCACATAGATAACAAGTAACTAGTTTTATAACAATTCAATGCATAATGTTGGACATCATATTATTATCATCAAGGCCTCAAGCTAAGTCATCATACATAAAAATGTAAGTAATTTTCTTAATTCCCATGCTAGTTTGTATCATGATACCTAATGATCCATAAAGGGTCCATATACTATAAGAGACCACCATTCACATACTAATACCAATTCATTCATCATTTTAAATAAATGAATAACCATATAATACACAATCAATACAAACATCTGTATTGAAAAACTAGCTTGTGAGATGTCAATATTTCCCAAGAAAACAAATTGAAAAACATGATTATAATTCATATATAAAAATAAATTGGATTGTATCATTATATTATATACCTAGTGAATCATAAAAATCCTTAAATAATGTTTACGTAGATGAAAAACACCATTATAAAAACATTTTAATTATTTAAAAACAAGAAGAAATATTTGTTTCTTTTGAAAACATTTTAAAAATAATAAAAATTCTAGAACAATAAGAATAGAATTTTATTTAAAAATATGAAAACATATATAGTATTATTGTTAAAGAATAATTACTATAACGTTTGGAAAAAGAGATCATGCGGTAAATGTTAAAAAACTTTATTTTCCTATTTTTGTAAGAATTCAAAAAATATTGCTGGTATAAAAAAAAATAAGAATATTACATTAAAAATTTGTAAATTAAATAATTTATAGTATAAAAATAAATTTATAAATCACTTCAAATTAGTTAATGAATTCCATAAAACAATTTTAGGAACATGGACACTGAGTGGAAAGATTCCTAATCCAAATAGAAGAAATATTGTCGGGTTTTCTTAAAAATATTTTCTCTATCATATTGAATATCAAAGAGAGAGAAATTAATGAAAACACAAAAACCCCTAAATATACAAATTATAAGAAAATTTATAGGTTTAAAAAGATTATTGTCATATAATTCACACAATGTATACTTAAACATAAACAATCTCATATGATAGTGAGATTTTAAAATAATCCATTACCTCAGACATCCACATGGAAGAGAATGTTATAATATACCGTTTAACAAATTTATAAATATTATAAACCCATATAAAAACTATATTTGAATTTATAATTAAATAATTTACTCATTAATAATTTATTTTTATCTATTTATTAATATATATATATATATATTAAAAATCAATACTTTAAAGTTAAATGTCCCATTTTCCCATAAATGTTTCTGTTCGACAGTTATAGTTCTTGAATATTTGTCACTATTTCATGATATAATGAATATTAAAAAAATTATTATTATTTTTATTTAAAATTAAATATAATTTTAAATCCACCCATAAATAAAATTACCAAAAAATGAAATACATAATTTCATAGAAATTGTAGTCCATGCATACACTAGATAGATGTTTTCTTATTTTTGATGGATGTAAAAAAAATAGATAATGTGTTAGTTTTATAGAATCATAATCATAATATATATAATAATTATTTAATAAATATGTCTTTATGACAATCCATGTAACATAGAAATGAAAAATGAATTGCATCGTTTAGTAGTGGTCATATTTCAGACATCAGCCTGAGAAGAATTATAATTTTTCAATAGATAGAATGGTAAGAAGGTAGATAACATAATATATTATAAAATATAATAGTTTTATAAAAACAATATATATTAATTAATTCCATATTTAATAGTTTGTGTGAGGTAGTGATGAAAAATAAAATAAATAACTTCATAGAGGCAGTGGTCCACATATATACATGAGAAATGTTTTCATTTCCCATATGATATAAAAGGAGATAAAACGGGTTATAACAAAAATAAAATTATATTATATTTAATATATGTATGTTATTATATAATCAAGTTTATGATAGTTTTGAAAGAGTTAGAATTATAAATAATCAGGAAAGAACTCAGTTAAGAGTTATACCACTTCTATAGAAAAAATCCATTTACTTATTTCTTAATCCTTATTTGGTTAGTCTTTTTGTGAGACCATTACCTATAAAAAATTGGAAGGTTAATAATATATTTTATAAGGTTTTTAGTGAAATAGAGTGCTTAATTATTGTAAATAATTGATAAGATGGGGTTCCCTTTTATAAGCTATGGTAGTGTCACAAAGTAATTATTCAAAACATTTAAATATTATAAGTGTCATACTCATCATCAAGTGGAAATAAAACAATTAAATTTAAAATATAAGGTGATAATGGTTGAAATAAAATCATCCAATAAGATTTAATATGGGATTCTGTGACCTTATGACACAGTTTTCACCTCAATTAACCTGTTTTAACCTTTTACCATGGTGACATCATTTTTACCCACATTACTATTCATATTGAAAAAATTAAATTGAAATAATTAATAAATTTTAAATTAATATTCCAAAAATTAAATCTAATTTTTGCGAAATAATTTTTTATAATTTAAAAAATAATAATTTTAATATAATTGTGTAGAAGATAATAAACAATGGTATTTAGAAAAATTTATTTTTAAGCATACAAATTATCTTATACAAAAATCAAGTATAATGATGATTATTGTGGAATTAATTGGATTAATTTTTGAAAAGTTTATAATTTGTTAATTTTAAACAAAATAAAAAATATTATTGTACTTTTAAATTTCTTGTATTAAAGAAAAGAAATTATAATGTGGAAAAAATATGAATTTTCACTATTCAGTCAAAAATCAATTATTTTTTAGAAAAATAATAAAAATTAACCCTAAGATAAATTAATTTTTATGAACTCAAAAACAATATCAAATTTATCTAGTTCAATTTAAAATATACATATATTTTACTTTAAAAATGAAAACTTGAATTATTTCTATTATAACGATAAAATAATAGGATGTATGTTGGGAAGTGGTCTAGGGATATAATGTTTACTTATTATAAGACTATAATGGGTATGAAATTATCCCCCCATTAAATATTTTCATCCTATACATTTTTATAAATTATATTACTTAAAAAATGTTTGTATTCATTCCTCATAACTTCTTCATGGTCCCATGTCACCTCTTTTATTTAAATTATTTCTATAAACAAAATTCACGAGTCGAGTTATCTGATTTTGTAACACCTTCAATCTAGTGTAAATAATTTAAAGAGTCTATTCATTATAATATTATTTAATATCAAACTATACTCCCTCATAGGTGAGTATATTCATTGGATCTATCGTGTATTTACTCAGTAAAAATCATGGAATACGTTATGTACCTTAAATAGGTTGGGTGACATAGCCAATTGGTATGCCACAACCCCAATTATCTATGAAATTTTAAAATTTCCAATGTACCTAGGGAATAACATCCCATATTGACGTTATTATATCGTCCATGATATGATTTTGAATAGATCATTCTTCCATAGTTTTTTCATTGACAAGTTATTAGCCTACTAGATTCTTTTCTCTAACTACTTCTCAGCCATTTGGTGTATGCCATCTCTTCTTGTAAAATTATTTATATAGTTACACATGGATTATTGAATGAATGTTATTACTGTATGAAAATTATAATAGGGGTAGGTATTGATCCTACATACCTTTAATTTCATGTGAGAAATAAATCAACTATTATTCTATTTTTTGAATAGTGCCTTCAGACTGCTAATTAGTTTTAGGATAATAGGTAAGGGTCAAAGGTATCTCAGTATTGAGAGCCTCCTAAGGAATCCTATAAAATTTTGATTTGACATTGGGGTTCATGATAAAATATTATTGATAGACATATATCATGAAGTATCATATTTTAATTAATATAGTGATGGGTAGGGCACTCAAAGAGTAGATCTTGCCTTACTTCAACAAAATATATAGGTATGGTGAGTTCATCATTCTTCCTAACAGTAAATTCTAGTGAAATTTTTTATTATACCATTTTACCACTTCCATATTAGTATATTCAAAGTCTTCATGACTCTCTTATGTTGTTTTCACTAATTTGTAACTTTATGGCACACAAACTTCAAGGTAAAAATTACAAAATTTCCTACTTCATACCATACCACCACAAATGTTATCTTAATTCCATTTAAATTTTTGTGCTACAATGTTTTATTGAAAATTGTGATCTATTTACTTCATCTAATATATCCCTTTTTAATTCCAGTATTGTTGAAATAGATAACATCTTCTCAGACATCAAAATTATATCGTTATAAAATAATTATGAAAATATCCCATCATTAAATGCTTTAATATTCCATTATAAACTTTTATCATCCTATTGTGACTTCTTTTTATTTTCTGGTAAATATGGTTAAGAAATTTCATGGAAAATATATTATGTTTCCCCTTTCTAAACAATTATCATATCAAAATTTACTAAACCAAAAAATATATGCTCCTTTTTAATTCTCATCATAGTTAGAAATCCATGGTCCTTACCACTCAATGTATCAGCCACCTTATTTTACTTACCATGTTAGTAGTGTATCGAGAAATTGAAGAGCATGAGTAGTTCTTACCATCTTATTTTCCTCATGTTGTGATCTTTGTAAGATAATATGTACTTCAATATACTATGGATTGTATATATGTTACATCTTTTATCAGATAGAATGTTCCTTCATATCTCTAAGGTAAATATTATAAGTATCAAATAAAAATAATGAGTTGAGTAATTTTATTCATGGATCATTAATTTCATATACTCATATAAAAAACCCTATTATTACACATATGGACAATATGAATCCTTTTTTGTTCATTACTATATATTACAACCCCTTCCATTCCTAGTAGTAAAGTCAATACTGGTGGATTAACTTATTTCCTTTTTTTTCTCCTAAAAAATTTCTTCACTTTTCCAAGAAATTGTGAATTAAAAACCTTTACGTAATAACATGGCTAATGGGTTGTCCAATTGGGAAATATTTTAAACAAACCACTGATTGTAACCTATTAAACCAAGGAAACAATGTATCATGATTATATTCATCACCATGGGCCATTATTTTATTACCCATGTCATTGAAGGATCAATATATATTATGTCATTAGATAAAATATGGCCATGAAAAAAACTTCGTTGAGGTAAAATTCATACTTTTTGAATTTCTCATATAATCCGTTTCTCTATGAGTTTTAATAATTATTAAAAAATTATTCTAATTCCTTTAATGGATTTTGTAGTATATTAAGCTATAATTAATGAATTCCACTATGAAATTTTAAAGATAATACTTTAATCATATATTAATTAGATTTATACATATATGAGGTTCATTAGGTAATCCCAATGAGATTACCATTGACTCATAATTTCCATAACTCATATTAAATGTTGTCTTCGATATATCTTCCTACATCACCCATATTTTATGATAAATAAAGTGAAAATTGATATTTATAAAATATTTAGATCCTTGAATTTGATCAAATAAGTCATCAATAAATTTAAAATTATAATTATTCATTATAATAATTGCATTGATTTATTTGTAAATTATTCACATCCTCAACCTCATAGTCCCATTCTTATTTTTCACAAATTGGAAAAGGGATCGCAATGGTGAAACATTAGGGTGTATAAATCCCTTATCTAAAAAAATTTGGTTTTTTCTTCAACTCTAACAATTCTACAAGTGAAATTATATAGGGAGTTTGGGAGATTAGTTTTTCACCAAGGATTAGTGTAATAAAAAACAAAACATTATGCTAATGTGGATGTATGGGTAATTCTTCTAGAAATACATCAGTTTATTCCTTTATAATGGGAACATACCCTATCCTTAGGATGTAATCACCATTCAAATATAGCATTTTATCTTCATCCTCTACAATTATTTCATTAAGGATATCTATTAGAGGTGGATATATTAATTATTTACCAGAAAAGCACAGACCATGTAGAATTCCATTGTCTTAGAAGGTTATTATGAAAAATATAAAACAAGTGAACAATGGGAGAACATGATAAAAGTGGAAAACAAACCACCATACCAAATACAAATAATCATTAATCATATTCTATTACTACAAACCCTTCTAATAAAACCACCCTAGCTAATTGAGGTCATTACTCTCATGCATTTCTTTGGAGTCTTCCACACACCACCCTGATCATCAGATTCCAATGGTTCATCATCTAATTCAATGTTATAGACAGTTTCAGCCTCCTTCCCATCCCAAAGAAGAGGTTTTTCATCCAACAGGTCCTTATGTGGGGGTATCCTTATCTAGAATTTATTTTCACCATCCTATTTGATCGTTAATGTGGAGACATCAGTCAAATATAATGTTAAATTTTTCATACCTTTCCCATCCCATATCTCTTTATATAACTCATATAACATTAAGGAGTTAACAAAATCCATCATAGTGAATAAGTTATGCTTCATAACACCATCGTTATTTCTAACCGCATGTGTATCACCATTGGTGAAAAACAACTGGGCATCTGTGGGTTCAGAAACATGAGTATCCTTAATAGATTCATAAGGGGAAGCCTACACTAACACCCCCCTGAAAATAAGAAGTGTCAAAAACTATAAGAGAAGCCTACACATCCTTTTAGGAAAAAAAAAATTTCACATCTAGAAGAAGAATCGTGTGTAACTGAGGATAATGATATCTCTAAAGATTCTATATGAGCAGAAACAGTAGCATGTGAAGGAACTTCCACATGCTTTTAAATAATAACCTGCATAGAACCTCCATAGATTGCATGTACTAGATTCATAATCTCTGAAGTAGGTACCAAATTTCTAGTGACATGCTTCCCTACTACAAGAGGATAACCCCATTTATGATATGTGGGACCATGGTCTAGTTTCCCTTTAGATAGTAACTGTTCATGCAATAACATCATAGGATACACATGATAATCACTATCATGACTATCAAATCACCCCATTTAGACATGGTCTCTCCTTAAATCATACAAATGCTGGTAAAATTATGATAAGGGGTTGTACATTCACTTATGGGTATAAAAACCCCCACTACAATTAACATCAAATTGATTTCCATCCCTAAAACATGAATACAGTTTTTTCATTTTCTAGAGTCACATAAAATTTTATTGTTTCATATATACATCCTCCTAAAGGATCCCCTTAACGAAAATGGTTTAGATATCCATTTTTCAAAGATAATAGTCAGTATATGTTGTTATGGTAAGAAACGTTCTGATTTATTTAAACTAGGAAAATGGATAAATTTTTTTATAGATAATTACTTAACATTGTCTATATTCTTTATCCACTATAAATGCATTATAGGTATTTACTTTAACTTCTATATCCAAATTTATCTTGAATATCCATTTATATACAATAGGATTTACATCAACTAGTGGATTGATATTTAACCCAAACTTGGTTTTGTTATGTGGAATCTATATTAGATTTCACGACTTCTTGCTATATTGATGATTTTGAACTCTCTACTAACTTATTATAGGATAAAAAATCATTATTGTCAATTAATAATGTGTCACCATCATTGTGGACTAAAAACCACGTTTCTTGGGTTCTCTTACCTCTATAGAGATCATACAAAACACTTTTGTTATTGTAATAATTTATTCAATAGGTACCTTTAGAGCCTGTTACTATACTAAATATTGTGTATCTTGAAAATTAACTTCATAAAAATCAATCGTTCTCCCACTATCCTACTTTAGGACATCCTCCCTCTCAAAAAATAGAGCGTATTTTTTATAATTTATTTCTTTTATGAGGGGTTGTATAGATAATATCCCCTTGTTTCCTTATGGTATCCTATAAAGATACACTTTGTGTCTTGGGGTGTAGTTTTTTTGGGCTAGAATTAACAAGTTACATGCAACCTCAGGCAACAACATGTGAAATATGGTTTTCATTCTTTTTCATAAAATGAAAGGAATACCATTTTATGCTTTAGTTGGTACTTAGTTTAGTATGTATGATTTCAAATATAATTTATATCCCCAAAAGGATAATGAATGTCATGAACGACTCATCATTGAATCAAAAATGTACAACAATGTGTGGTTCCTCATTTCATTAACATCATTCCACTTTGGTGTATATGGTGGTGTAACTTCAGATTAAATCTCACACTCACATAGAATATTGGTAAAGTACTGGTTAACATGTTCACTACCTTTATCAAATTGAATATTATTTATCTTACTACTAAGACAATTATGAACTTCATTATTGAAGCCTTTTATTTTCTTAAGGGATTCAATCTTTTAACTCATCACGAATATATAACCATGCATACTAAAGATATTAGTTAAATTAATAATGTGAACGAATCTATATCTATATTATAATTTAAAATTCCCACACACAGTAGTAAAACCTAATTATAGAATATTTATGGCCCATTCACCTCGACCACCTAGTGGTGGTTTGGTCATTTTTCCTTTTAAATAATCCTGACATATTTCAAGTGGTGTAAGATAAAAAATGTATATGTAACCATCTTGATAGATATTTTTTAAATTCTTGTCATTTATGTGAAAAAAGTGGTTATTCAACAACCGAGAGTTAAATGAGTCACATATATTTGTATCATTTTCAATTTCGAATATTTTTTTAAATTTAATACATAATGACTATTATTCAACTGTGACTTACCATAACTTATTTTATCTTTATAAATGTAGAAAATCATATCTAAAAAGTTAAAAATAAATCTATCCATGTCTAAAAAAGATATGAAAATGATGTTATTGGTAAAACTAGACACGTAATAACAATTCATTAAATCCAAAATGAATCTTGTTGGAAAACTGAGACAGCAGTCTCCAATTCCTAGTGCAATCACCATCTCACCATTGGTAGCATGTAGAACCACCACACCTATGGAAACCTTCCAAAATATATGTGGTTCCTATATTAGGCTAAAAATGTGAGAACCCAATATAGTATATGGTACCCAACTTGTTGATATATAAATATTACATTCGACAATATTTACACCTGATTTTTTTCCTGGGTTCTTTGGTTGGGTATAGTTTCTCTTCTAGTGGACCTACATACCACATGAAAAACACCCCAAATATTTTTCCATTCATTGCATCTGGATATTTTTCTTCTTGTAAGGGTAGTTATCTAGATCAATATGATAATAATGAGTTTTTTTCACCATTAACTTATTTCTCATCTTCTTATTCACTATAAGGACTACAGGTCTATCACACACCATGTCTTTATTAACTTAGATAATATGAGAAAGAATTTTCAAAAATTTATTCTCATTATTTATCATATTATAACTCAAAATAAAACAAGTTATATTTTTAGTAATTGATGATATAATGATATTTCTTCTCATCTAATCAGTGATCTTAAACCCCAAGGTGTCCAAGCACTCGATGTGTAAAATCATCTTAACTACATGCGGCATTGCTGGCTCTGACACTCCAATCTTCCCTATGAACAATACATTAGATATTTAATATCTCTATGCTCTTTTAATATCTTTATAAAGATCACAAAATTTAGGAATTTTAAAATATGCATACTTATACTCATATTACATTATAATATCATTGAACATAGAGGATATCATGCATAATTGGCCATACATTTCATTATCCACTTGTTTTATATAGAGATATACTTCTTCCTTACTAGAATATTGGTAAAGAGACTCAATAATTGGGGTTTCCACTATGTATAATTTCTGTTTATGGCATAGTATAACTTTTAAAACCCTATACCATTATTTTAAATTCATTCTAGGGATAAGATAATCATTTTCCAATATGTATTATAGTGATATTGTTAAATTTTTTTCTCTATTTCTAAAAGTTAAATTCATATGATTAGTACTTATGTGATAAAACAAATTAGATAAATAAAATTAAATAAAATTAAATTCCATTAATCTCTCACTTTTTTACAAAACCTAAAATCCCTCATCATCGTTTTTGGAAAATTTTGTCTCTTTTTTAATATAGTGGAAAGTGTCCATATTCTAAATGTCATAACCTATAATTGGTCTTAGAATGTAATTTAATGGTTTTTAGGTAAGTGTAACATGAAAACTAAATTAACTTGCACTTAATTGATCTGTTGAGTGGACTCACTAATCCTAAAATCCTGAATAATGATTTCATAAATCCTTAATTCTTTAGTTACACCAATTCTTTCATGATAATTTAATCCTTTATATAAACCAAGTTAATTCAACACAAAAAATTAATATAAAACTTCCACAATAATAGAAAGTTCCCTAACTTGGGTTGGTCAGGTACATTGAAGTATTATGTTGATTCAATATTTAGTAGTAGAAGGCTATGTTGAAAAAATATTTTCAACAAGGAATTTTTATCTATTGCTATAAAAGTACATTTTATCTTTATAATCTACTTTGTTAATATTGTGTGAATTTTTCTTATGTTATTAATATTGTGTCATAAAATTTACAAATAATCCATTGGTATTTTATTCTATCATACATGTTTGTCAATTCAGTGATGGTGTGTCATCCAACATCAAAAAAAATTAATAATTAACCATGAAACTAAAAGAAATAAATGAGAAGTTTCATGAACATTAGATTATCTAATGGTTAGTTTATCTATGATATGATAAACTAATGCTTGACTCTAATGAAAAATACTGTGAACCAAAGATGGGCTAATGTTTTTGCTTTCCACCTTGGATCATATGTATCAACTTGATTGGTTTCAAATCCGCCCCTAGGTTCAGACAACCTCCTCTATACAGGTATCTCCATACTTCCATAATATTTTACTCAAACAAAAGTGATGGGATCCAATGTATTAGTTAATGGTAGTTGATATAAAAGAAATTATTTAAATTCATTCCCTAACATAATAAATAAAATGTAATTAAATTTACTCATCATTTTTAATTTAATCATATGAAATTAAAAGAAACCAATCACATACACATGGATGGTCTAATCTCATGATAATCCATATAATATATAATGAGAATATATTTTTAATTTTTTTATCAATTACATGGATTTATTCACTAATTATGATACTTTACTATGAATTAATCTAATTAATTCTTTTTATCTTATTTCCATCCAATCATCCTTAACACACCATCATCCATGATTTAAATAAAAAATTAATTTCATTAAAATTAATGAATTAAACAAGTGTAATTCAAGGAAACTATGTACATACATTCAAAATTTGTAATTGGGTAATTAATTTAATGTATAATTTTTAATCTTATTACATGGCATGTACTATCAAATAAATGACAGTTGAAACACATGTGAATATTTTTTATTATATATTTAGTTCTTCCATCTACATATATTTGGACACCATATATATTGAAGACTACACAGTGAGTACTGCCTTACACAGCATGTACAATCTTTTTCTATTGGCACGCCTTGGGATTGGACATACCTCTATCCACTGATGAGTTTGAGGTATATGGAATGTTATCCTTCTAAAATGGTTTGTGGACTATGTGTTTCAAGGAATGGAAGTCCCCATTTTTTTAATCTAATACATGAAACACTGGGACACCTCATGTTTTTGGCCATGATAAAGAAAGGACTACACATTCTGTGCATTGGTCACATAGTGTGTATTTCTTCAAAATGTGGGCCAACATATCTGTATCTACACACTGATATTGTTTTTTCAAATCATATATCTGATTTCATAGGATTTATCTGATTTTATCATGAGATACTGATGTTAAACACTAATAAACAGTGTGTATTTATACAACACATGTTATGTACATAGGTTTTATCTAGTCAAAATCTTTGGCACCTTCGTATGGTGTTTTTAGATATTTCATCATTTAAATATAAAATATTTATCTTTTTTTAGTGGGAATGAAGAAAATGAAGAAAAAATAAAGTTTTAATATTAATAATGAATCAATATGAATTAAAATAAATCATAAATTCAATCAAACATCAATGAATAAAAATTATTTATAAATTAAACTAGTGACCTTTCTGATAACACGTTAAGGTTTTGGGTGCAGTGGATGTGCCTTGGTAGCATGGACAACTCAACATTGTAGTCATAATATATGAACAATTCTTCCTTAATAATACAAATAATTCTATGTCCAACAAAAAATATAGATTACATGACTGAATATAAAACCAGAAATATATTTGGAGGATCTTCAAATTTAATTTATAAATAATTTTTAAGTAGATATGTACTTACCTAACTTGTAATTCCTTCTTCATTTATGATCTTATTGACCAGACCTCCTTGTTCCATCATTGATTTGTAGGATCGAATTGAATAATTTCTCTATAAGTGATCTACACATGCACAACAATCTTAGAATTCCATTATAAAACTGTCGGGTGGTAGTAAGACCAATCCTAATTGTATTCATTTTTTGTTGTTAATCATAGTATAATTATTCTTGAATGATAAAGAAATCCTGATTTTATTTTAATGGGTTGAGGGAAGATAAAAAGATAGTGCATACTATATCTCTAGATATCTCTCTATGTATTAAGATAGTCTCTCTATATATAATGTGCCTAATAGGAGTTATTCTTGAAGTTGATATAATTAGGTATTTATTTTGGAAGGTTTAGGGTTATAAAATTACACATAATCCCTTTCCAACATTATAATTATTATTTGTTCCCATTACAAGTAATACTAATAATATTATTATTATTAATCATAATATATTCACAAAACATTGATAATATAAATAAATATCATTTATAACAGTTAAAATTGGACTATTAAGGTCGGACCACTTTCCTTGATCGACATTTACATATCCTTGAATAAATAATTTTTATTTAATAACAAAATATCACATCATTATTCATTAATAAATATAATAAATATTATACTCACCATGCCTTAAAAATAAATATTTATTTTTATTTGACACTCTTATCCTTTCCAATAACTTGTTGTTAAATATTTGCGATCAATCAAACCTGTTGAAATATTATTTATTCTAACCTATTGAATTAAAAACTTGAATTTCACTGAAGCTGTGGTTAATTTAGTGTGTGGGCCTCTAGTATTATTTATCAGTGGTATTAGGCATAACCAACTATATTCCAAACATATCATCTAGAAACATATAAGGTACCCCATGGACAAATAAGTTATTTTTGAAATAACATCCAAACTCCTATGATTTCTTACCATGTAAAATAATCATTTTATTATGATATCTCAAAATAAATAGGTTTCATGTGGTTTCAATAACCTATATACTAGATGTCTATTTCTATATATTTTAAAAATGAACTAATTCACTGAACACCATTCCCAAGTATTTATGTAGGAATTTTCCACCCCAATCAAAAGTCTTGACATATTAACTTTTGTCAAGGGACATAAGAAATAAATCCTTTCTCTCATTATCAATTAATGAAATATAAATCAGGATACACCCAACATATCATACCTCACCATGAGCATATGTTGTCATAGTTTTTCCCAATAGAAAAAAGTTTTTAATTCATGATAACCATTAATAATAATCATAATTTCTAGGGATCAATACACATATTCACTTGTAATAAAATCCAATAAAATATGTAAATGTAAATTTCTTATTTATGGGTCTATTCACATAACCATATATATTGAAGATTAAAAAGTAATAAAACCATTAGACTGATTATTAGTGTTTTATTAGCCACCAAACCTACAACGCCTATGTTATCTATGTCTCATCAAACAACACCATATTGTCATAAACCTATATCCCAAAATACTATTGTGGTACCTCTGGGTTCCCATTATAGTAGGGAACTACCATGACCTTTTAGTGTGATATATATTATTAATACATTTTCACATAAAATTATCATTTAGAGGTATAATATGATGTGGTAGATAAATTCCTTCATAATACAAAAAACTTCTCAAAGTACTATGAATTTTGGTTCTATGGCACCAACTCCAATAGTCTACATGTATGCACAAGAAAAATTTTCATTTTTAAATAGATAGATTAGATCATATATTATCAATAAAAATGATGACATTAAAATATTATATAAATTAAATAAGTATTTATAACCAGCATTATGAGGTGATTATAGAATATTAAATACATCGCTCCATGGAGGTGGTTGTCCACATATACAGACAAGTGATGTTTTAATTTATCATAGGATTGAAAAGAAGATGAAATGGGTTATGATATAAACATAACAAAAAATAGTATATTTTACATATGCATGTTATTATATCATCATGTATATGATGGGTTTTAAGGATGTAAAAAAATAATGAACATGAAAAAAATCTATATAGAGTTTTACCTCTTTTTTAAACCTATTTCGTTATACACCTTAGTACTTCTTAGGTTGGTTTTTTTTGAGGCCAAGAACAAAAAAACATGGGGAATGAATTTAGGAATTCATTTAGGTAGTTATTTTAAAATATATTGTTATTAATTATTTTGAATATGTGATTCTAAGGGGCTCCCTTTTATAAGTGTGGGGAGTGGAACACCTGTAATTATTCTTATAATTAAAGTATTGAAAGTGTATTAATCATGTTTAGGGGAACTAAAAATAAATATTTTTAATAAAGAGTGATAAGATAAGAAATAACCTAATAAAATAATAGTTAATATGAGATTTTTTTACCTTATCACAAATATTTAGCCATAATAAATATGTTTTACCTCTTTATCATGGAGACAACATTTTTACCGATCGTACTATTCATAATCAACAGAAATTAGATTAACCTCAATAATAAATTTTAAAATCATGATTACAAATATAAAATAAATTTTTTGAGATTGAATTTTTGTAGGGGTCATAAATTAATTCAATTATACATACGAAGAATGCAATAAAAATTGTTTTTAAAAAAATCTGTTTCAAGCCTAAAAAATATTTTACCCAAAACTAAAAATAATATGGATTTCTATAGAATTATTTTTATTATTTTTATTGAAAGGGGTTATATGCTACTTTAAAAACAAATAAAAAATACAATCATACTTTTAATTTACAATATTTAATTAAAATAAATGATAGATTTTCAAAAAAAATTAGAATTTTTCACTATTAACCTAAAAAATTTATATTTCTGAACAAACCTAAACATTCTTCATGTTTGAAACATGACATTAAGAAATAAATAATTATATCAATTTTATCTAATTATATTTATAAATTTTATAAATTTTACTTTTAAATATAAATATGAACTCTTTCTATTATAATAATAAAATAACACGATGTGCATTGAGAAATAGTATAGGGATGTACTGTTTATCTATTATAGGATGATATCGAGTATTGTAGATTAATTTCATGTGATATTGGAAGAATTACTCTCTTATATAATTCCATATGTTACCTTTTTATCTCCTTTCCAATATGTGTAGCTTACATAACCCTAGTAGCATATGATTTATATTTCGATGGATCTCTCTCCCAAAAATGTAATTTGTTTCACCTATTTATTTCATGGATAAATTCTAATTTAACCATGTATTTACTAACTATATGTCTTGAAATTTATTTTCTATAATTAATATATCATCGACATATAATACTAGGAAAATTATTTCATTTATAGCAACCTTATTATAGAAACATAGATCACTTCCATTCATGATGAAACCAAATTCAATTATGGAATAATAAAAATGAATATTACATGGTCATGATTATTAATTCAATCCATATATGGATTTCTAGAACATTCCAAACATATTTGAACTCTTTCACCTAATAAACTACTCATTTTGTTTCATATATAAATCTGCAACCGATATACCATTTAAAAAAGCGGCATTGATATAAATTTTCTAAAATTACTAATTATGGAATGCTGATATTTCAAGTAATATTTTGATGGATATCGGTATCATGAATGATTAGAATATATAACCATATTCTATTCCTTGATGTTGTGTAAACCATTAAACAACTAATTTTTCTCTATAAGTGTTAATATTACTATCTATAAACAAATTTTTCTCGAATACCCATTTACACCCCATGGGTTAAACATCGACTAGGGGGTCTACCAAAATGAAAATATAATTTAGGTACATTTACCCTATCTCAAAATGAATGGATTATTTCCTTTTAGCAGTATTCTTTCCATCTGCTACCTCCTTGTGGGTAAGAGGTTTATTATCCTCTATGAGTTATGTTTCAACATTATCGATGCTAAGGAAACCATATCACATTGTTTCTATAAACTATCTAGTTGACATATAAAGTACACGTGTCTTGAGAACATCCTTATATCCCACTATCACTTGTGGATATTATTATTTTACCACCTCAAGTTCATATAGAGGTTTGACTTCAGAAAATTCAACCTTTATCTCACTTTTTCTAAAGTAAATTTGTTCCCATTCAAGAAATATTATTTGTCTCACCCCAATAGATTCTCTGTAAATAGTATTATATAGATAATTTCATTTATATTTATTTAGATAACCTATAAATATATAGTATTTTCATCAAGACTCTAGTTTTTCATTTGATATTATATTGTAAGAGGATTCATATCTCCAGACACTTGTATATTACAGAGCATGGTTTTTCTCATACTGTAACTCATTAAAAATTCTATTAGATTCCTTAGATGGTACGCAATTCAATGTATAAGTTATTTCCTACATTGAATATCCCCAAAATGATATTGGTAGAGTTTTACGACTCATCATCGATCATACAAAGTCATAAAGTGTAAAATTCCACCATTCACATACCGCATTACACTAAGGATTATTATGAGGAGTGAGTTGGGATACTATTCCACACTCATTCAAGAGATCAATGAATGCTAGGATTAGATATACTTCACAAAGATCTATGTTGAGTTTCTTAATCTTATTACAAAGGTTGTTATATAATTCATTTTTTAATATTAATTAAAATGAAAAAAAATATGAATTATATTTCATGATGTAGATATATCCCAATATACTAAATTCATCTGTAGTGAATGTGAATTAGTAAAAGCCACCATTTTTCCTCTTTTACTAAAGGACCACATATACCAGTATGAATCAATTATAAGAGTTATATACATCTTTCTCTCTTCCCAGTTAAGGATTCGTTAGTTACATTTCCTTATAACAACTATGTAATAAATAAAATGGTTCTAAGTCAATAGTGTATAAATATATCTCTTAATATAATTTCTATAAATGATTCGCATTTACATAATCAATTTTAATGTTCCACAAGAAATTATGATATGAGTCATTCTCATTGTACTTTTAATTGATTTCCAATTTTTTTTTCAATTTCTAATATATCCAATCAATTATTTAGATATGTTACACCATATCATATTTTGTCCTTAAAAAATAGATGAAATGTATTTCCACACTTGAAATAAAATCATATAGTATCTATAAAATATACACAGATTATATTTCTTATAATATATGATGAAAAACAACATTTTTTATTATAAGAACCCAAAAAATAGGAAAAGTAAGATGATGATCTCCCACTAATATATAATAAATTATTTTTAGAATAATAATATTTATCTTGATTATAGAGATATTAAATATTAATCAATCATTTAATATCCCCTATTATATTATCAAATCTAGGAAGAAATTTCTAGGAGACTAAAAATACATGATATCTTGAGTATTCTAGTGGAAATTCACGTAAATCCTCTCCTTATAGTCCATGTATTGGATAAACTAGTACATTGAGAGCTTCAAGGTGAGATTTTGGTTGGACTTACATATTAACTCATGATACCTTCATCTTTTGAGTTATTTCCTAGATTTTTTAAATCAAAACCTTGATTTACTCAACAATATTCCTCTAAAGTTATAATAAGATTACTATGGAAACTTATTTTATACCAAATTTATTTAATTCAACCTCCACCTTAATAAAAATACCCCAATTGTAAGAGGCTCCCCCAAAAAGGTTTAAAAAATTCCTCAAACATACTACTTTTCTCAAATTACTATAATGGAAGGATTTTTATATAATATTTTTTTGAGATGTTTAAATTATTATAGGTGAATGAAATCATTTTCTATCTAAAAAGTTTGATCTATATGATTTTACTCATAAAATATACACACATAATAGAAAACAATCACCTCATGTTAATTATTTTTATCTATGTATGGTTATTTATAATTCTATGTGATGAAAAAATCATAATACATTCACAAAATAATAAATTATTCAAAAATAAATAAATAATTCAACTGATCATGTAACATCTCATGATCTAGAACTCTCCCACGTGGCAGAAATGGGTTTGTTACAAGAGCCCAAGCACACCTCAATGTATGCCAGAGGCTACCAAATGGAGGTGGGGGTGTGATATATATAGTGGAGAGACTATACCATAGGTTAAAGAGTTATAACAGAACATAATAATAAAAAAATAATAAGTAATAAATAATAGAGGGTAAAATAATTATGAAAATAGTAAAATATAGTAGAAAAAATAAATGACCAATCTAATACAAAAAATGGTAAAGGGAATATTGTAATGTCATACTAGAATGTAACTAAATTTCCTTCTATAAGTAATAAAAAATAAAATACTAATAGAATAAATTAAGACTCGAATTACCTGGCCTCAAACCCCATGTTCTTCTGTCTCTAATCTCTAGTCCATACAGTAAAAAAACAATCAACATGGAGGTCTCTTTTCCTTATCCAACCATGCATCCATATTATCGTTTCAGGTACTAAACAGAGGCCTAAATAGGGTGTGAATATAACATGGTAGGTCGACACCACTGTGTCTCAATTTAACCAGTCTGATAATAAGTTCATGCAATAATTTAATAACCAAGTGTATTAATCAATTAAATAATTAAATTAATACCACATCAACCTACTTCCAATAAATGCTAAAATATCTTTTTACCTGACCCACATCCATTCCAACAAATACCAAATAACAATAATAAATCATAACTTTCCACTATTCCAAGTCGGAATGTCTCTAAGAATGTCTCAAAACCATGCCAACCATAACCCTATAACCAAGGTTTGAATTATAAAAATCTAGGTCCAATATCAAAATATAAGTATTTCAAAACTAAATTAGGGATGAGATCGATATATAATAATTTCAACTTATGTCAGAACAAAGACCTATATATAATAATTTCAGCATGTCTTAGGGCCAAATATGGTATATAATCATTTCAGCATGTGTCAATAGGCATAACCCGCTATATAATCATTTCAGATTCTCTTAGGTCATAGCCTAGTATATAAAAAATCAGCATGTCAAGGGGTATAACCCATTATATAAGAATTATAAAAATGAAATTGATCCTACACCCTTTATTATAATTACAGCATATAAATCACAACTCATGTCATAGAAACCCATAAATCACAATATCTCTTTATAATAACCAATGATAAATTTTTAAAATTATCATTTATATTTCAATTAATCTTTTAAATTATCCTTTGTTCATTAAACAATGATAAGACATTCTACTAAATAATTAGGAAAACACATGGTGAATATATATCAATAAAACACCCAAATCACATGTCATGCCAAACACAATTTATGTCTTTAAAAAATTCATTTATAATCAAGGGTTCTATCACCCAAATGTTATCCATGAACCAGGTTAATAACCAATTGGATCCAAAGGGATTCCATGGAATAATAAAATTCATCACTCAGTTTATTTAGTTCATGATATCTATGAAAAATTTCAAAATTTTACATAATTGAAAAAAATCAAACCATAGGGCTTTGGTTTAGACCCCTACCTTTTACTGATGATCATTGAAATGCTTCTATTAAGATTTTCAATAATAAAAAAGGCACAGATGATCACAATAAGGGTCCAGGGATCAAATTTATGATTGGGACATTCATAATCAATAGAGGTGCTTCAAAATTGCATGAAATCTACAATAGGTATGAGAGGAGGAATTTTCATGTGATGTAAAAATAAAATCATCCACATGCCACTATTTAAAACTACGGTCTGGTAAATTACATGGCATGTAACTCATCTAAATGTCATGTAATTGTTTTTAGAGACTTATAATGAAAATCCCATCAATAAAGAATATTTACTTTATTAGTCTAAAAATTAAACAATGTGTATTTCTTAAATAGTGTGTAACTACTTCACAACCTATTTTTCTTTCAAAGCATGTGTTTGGAAGTGTTTACACATCATATAATATCTTCACACATCTTTTAATTCTCTTTCAGATAACATTCATCCCCATTTTTATTTCATAAGAATTTAAACACCACCAAATCCTTCCAAGCATGTAAACACCCCCATAAACCCATTCAACTTGTTTATACATAGGCGTAATTGATTAAAACAAACATTCATCCCTATAAATTATGTCATTTTCCCAATAAAGGATACTTATCTCCAAACAAGACTCATCCCTCAAGAATCAAATGAAAAACTCAAATTGGGATGTACATATGAAATATGGGATCTTACAACCTCCCCTCCATATAACATCTCTTCCCCGAGCTGCTCCAAGTATCATTGTGGGGTTAAAGAGAACAAGTCTAGCCACTGTTCTCATATACTAGACTCCCCTAAGTATACTCATACACTTCCCCATGCTTCCATTGCACTCGAACCAAAGGAACTTGACTAACATTGAGATACTTCATATTATAGTCCATAATCTACATAATATGCTCATCAAAGGACACATAAACACATATCTCAAAATATTATACCTCTATCACAAGTGAAGGTACTGAATAATATCTCTAAAGTTGCAATACATGAAACACATTGTTCATGGAAATATATTGATGTGGAAGGGATAATCGAGTTTCCACTAGACCAACCCAATCCACAATCTCAAAAAACTAGACAAACCTGGGATTTAGCATTCCTTATTTCTTGATATGGCGTTACCCCCAAACAATAACACACAAAAAGTTAAACACATTTACTAGACTAGATATCTAGATGTCGTATCTGATTGTCAAAATAAGATTTCTTCCAACTCTACATGCTCAAGAACTGATTCCCAATAATCTAAACCTACTCAGATGTACCATGCATGAGACTAAGCCCAACAATCACTGACTCACCTACCTCCAAAAAATAAATAGTTGAACGGAATGGGCTTCCATATAAGGCCTCAAATGGTCCATCTGGATGGATTCTTGTATGAAGTTATTATATAAAAACTCAATGAGTGCCATATGATTCCACCATGAACATCCATAATCTAGGATAGAATCTTACAACATATCTTCCATAACATGAATATTACCCTTAGATTGACCATTAGTTGGAGGATGATAGGTCATACGGAAAATAAAATGTGATCCCAGAACCTTCTGAATATCCTTATAGAACCATGATATGAAAGGAGGATCTCTATCTAAAATGATACTCCTCAGAACATCATGAAACTAAACTACCTCACATGGATAAATTCTTTCCAAATCATCAACTATGAAGGTATCCATGATAGAAAAAAATTGTGCTTCCTTCATCCATTGATTCAAAATAAAACATACAACATTATCCTTTTGGGTTCTCATGGGTAATCTTATAAAAAAATCCATAGTGACCCCATCCCATTTTCATCAAGGAATGGAAAACGGCTGCAAAAGTCGATATGTCCTCTAATGCTTGACATTCACCTTCTGATAAGTGAAACATCTAGCCATGAATCCTTATAATTCCTTCTTCATTCATGATCACTGATAATGTCTATGGAGATCATGACACATATTTTAAATCTAGGATGTACCACCCATATAGAAGCATGAAAATCTCTCATCAACTCCCTGTGCAAGCCTATAAAAACCCATACACATCCACGAAAAATAATAGAATTTTCCCTACCAAGATACCATCCTAATGGTGCCTCTCTACCATATAATCTATCTATTATAACTAATCCCTATAAATTATATAACTGCTCTTTCATAATATGGTCCAAAATAATTTGTATAATATATATCATTGTCAGAGCTATTATCCCATAAAACTCCTAAAAATCTAAATACATTCCTACAAATTGGGGCATCCTCCTCCACTCATCACAAATCTATCTTACTACCTCTTCCATCGTATTTTGGAATAATTTATCGAAAATAAATTTTCCCTTTCTCAATTTATAATCCAACTCGATGTCCAATGACTAGAGATACTCAACCCACCAATTCATCCAATGGTTTGGGTCCCACTGAGAAATATATATACCTGATTCCCTTGTGGTATGTGTATACCAAAAACCTCTCACCCATAAGATAATTCCTCCAGCATCTCTAGGAATGTATCACTACTAATAAATCCATCTCATGAGTAGGGGAATTCTTCTTATGTGGTCTCAACTATCGGTATCCATAAGTAACCACTCAATCCTCCTCCATCAGAACTTCTTTAAGTCCAACTCAGTATGCATCAATGTAAATGGTATACGCCTTACCTGAAATAGGTAAAGTGATGATAGGCGGCAAGGTCAGACATCTTTTCATCTCTAAAAGAGTACTCTCATAAGAATCAGACCAAAAAAACATCACCCCTTTCTTGGTCATAACATATATCAGTTCTTCCAAATTGGAGAAGTCTTAGATAAAGCACAGATAATAACCCTTTTAGCATAGAATGTTTTAAATATAGAATACATTCTTGAGTTTCTAACAAGATACCATGGATACAACTTCTTCTAGGTCCACTGACACTCCTACGTCTATCATAAAATGTCCCAATATGTACAATTTATCAATACAAAAAATATGTTTTGTTATCTTAGTGTAATCCCAATTCTCTCTCAATGTACTCAATATGATGTTATTATTTTTATCATGCTCGTCTGATGACTGGTAATATGCTTCGATTTCACCAACAAAACCACTAAAAAATGATCTACAAATGGATAAATGAAAAGATTCATCAAGTACCTGAATACTAACAGTGTGTTTGTCAAACCAAATGGAGTAACAATTAACTCATAAAGGTCATACCTACTCCTAAAAGCAGCCTGAGGTGGGTTTCATATTTTCTCCCTCAACTAGTGGTATCCATTTCTTCGATTGATCTTGGAAAATATCTTATCACCTTGCCTCTAATTTAAAATATCATCAATGCATGAAAGGGGATATCTGTTCTTGATCATCATCTGGATTGATCTATGATAATCCACATAAAATTTAAAATCCCCAATAACCTTCTTGGTCAAAAGAATGGGAAAACCCCAAGGATATGTATTATGCCATATTAAACCATTCCATTCTAGATCTTCCAAATAAACTTTAAAATCTGTATGCTCTTCTGGTACTATTCTATAAGGAGGGATAGAAATCGCCTCTACTCCTTGTACCAACTATATTGTAAGATTAATATCTTTATAGGGAGGTAATCTATAAAAATCATCAGGAAATACAACCTAAAAATAGTATACCATTTGAGGAAAATAATCCTTCTATATTACACCACCATCTTGATAAAGAACAATTATCTAAGACATGATACAATCCAATATAAACTGAATTGGTCCTATAAAAACTGCCTAAATGTCTCACTCACCTTTGTGAGAATAGATTCCTTTTTCTGGAGAGAGTGAAGTAATTCTCCTATAGTAATAGATGATATGATCCTAGTATAAAACTAAACAATACATACCATGAATCAAATAAAATAATTAAATTCACAACATGAGCAGTTCCCAAAAGAAACTGTAACCACCAAACTCTATAGAACATAACTTAAAACATTTTATATTCTCTGAATGCACTCTCAATGATGTTTTGATAGTAATAAGTCATCCAGCAATTCCATGTCCATGCCCAAAACATTTAATAAAAGATAAGATAAAAAGGAATGTGATACTCCTGTATCAAAAAACCATATATGAATCATAAATCTAACAATAGACAATAATGAAGCAATACTAGTATGAGTATCTTGCATAATGTAAAGGTGACTAACCCCTCTACCCTTGGCTCTAGCTTGACTCCCATGAGCTATACCCTTTTATTGGTACTACCATTCCATCACGGGCATACCACGTCCTCTGCCCCACATGAAATATAATATAGAACTCCAGATACCTACTTACTGAGAAGTATCTAATTCTTTCATAGACTATGTAACATGTAATTTTCCCCAGCCACTGCTCTACTACTACATGTCCCTATAAAACCGCTATCGGTGGACCAATATTCAACAATCATAACACACCAAAGTGGGGTACAGAAACTGATTCCATTTGTGGTCCATATGGACACACTGATAGCACTACATCATATCATTATCCTAAGATAGATCCCCTTTTCCATAATAGTTGTGATCATTTTTACGTAGGTGAAAACATTCATAGTGATTCCCCATTCCACTAGAAGAAGTGAATATATATTTCTCTACTAAAAAAACCTATACACTTTTTGGGGCCTCTCTCAGATTCCCTTCCATGAGGATTGCATGATTCATCATGTCTGAAAAACTACGTAGACATAATACATTAAAATATGACCTGATGTCATAGAGAAAACCATCATCAAAACATCTCACCATGGAGATCTCATTAGCTACAATATATAGTAAAATCACTACAGTATGGTGAAATGTTCAGTGTATTCCAACATTGACATGTCCTCTTATGTAAGTTTCATGAACTCATGGGCCTTCTAATCCCTCAAAATCTCCCAATTGAAAACACGTATGAAATTTATCTCGATGTACTTACAAGATAACTCATCTTGTGTCCTTTCTTTCTCCATAAAGTCCAACCAATTCTCGGATGGTCTCTAAAGAATATATGCAGTAAGATTTACGCTCTTATTTACAGGTGTCTCAAGATTATTAAAGATCTTCTATACTGACTTTATATAGAACTCGACTACCTAGGGAACTCCCTACATAGTAATCATTGGAAGTTGTTATAGCTGGTACGCTCTCATAATCTGATACAACGAAGGTACAATACAAAAATTCTCTCTCATGGATCAGATGACCCTAATGAAGTTATCACCATGTTTAACATCCATATGATCTTCAATAGTAATAAGAATCTCCATCTCATCTGTAATAAGAGTGTGCTAATTTCCACACTCCAGACACCCAACTCGAAGATGATGAGGAGGAATAATCTCTGCCAGAAGAAAACAATTCTTAGAACATTGTCTAAAATAAAGTCAACCTCAGTAGGTGATAATAACAATAAACCATGGATTATTGGTCTCTCTAAACTTGGATTATTGATGTTTTAACATGACAAAACAATACATATATTTCATTTCTTAGATATAACAGGTATCTTATATCACAATTCAAATAGGAAATGATATATCACATGCAATAGATATGCCCCTATCATGAACAATGGATACCAATATATATCCCTATGTGTATATCTTGGTGAATTCCTACTCATAATGTTCCATAGCAATCAATGAGTACAAATCTCAAGAGGCAATAACATCATGAAATAATAACCTCACACGACATGTGAATCACTCAAGGTGAAATAAAATCAATTATAACATGAAAATAGTATAATGAGAAATCCACCCACGGGAACTCGTATTTTACCCATACATGGATTAAGTACATCAAATAAGAATATCATTACCAATTTCTGAAACATCATGGTCTCATTTTTTCATTTCCTAAATAGTGAAGAAATAGAAAATAAACCTATAGATATGATATTACTTTGTAAAATCTCCTAATCTGACACCCTTTCATGTGACTGAAACTGGTTGGTTATGAGACCTCGATTGTATCTTTGCATATAGTAGAGGAAATATACTAGAAGTAGAGGTGTGATATGAAATGTGATGAGACTATATCCATGGTTATAAAGATACCAAATACAGAAATAATAAAATAATAAATATATATTTATGTGTTGCAAATAATGGAAATAATAGAAAACTAATAATAAATGACAACTGATAATCCAATAAATGATAAAGAGAATAATGTAATTTCACGATGGAATGTAGATAAATTTAAAGATAGAATTAATACAAAATAAAAGAATAGTATACTCAATAAAAACTCAAATTCCCCGATCTTGAACCCCATGTCAGTCCATCTCTAAACTCCAGTGCATCTAGAATGTAAAAAATCAATATAAAGTTCCCTTACCCTTGTCCAATCCTGTATCAATATAATTTACTTTTGTACCAAATGGAACCCTGAATAGGGGGTGTGTGTAACATAATAGGTTGACACCACTATGTCTAAATGTAACTAGTCTGATAATTAGTGCATGAAATAAAGAAAAACCCATGTTTATTAGTCAATTAAACTATAAGAATAATAAAACCTCAGCCTTCTTTGTATTTATACTTAAATATCTCTTTGTATGTCCCATGAACATAACTACCAAAACTATATAACCATTATAAGGACCCATCCTTAAACAATAAATAATCTAGTAAATTCCTTAAGAATTCACTTCTTTGCATTCCTAATGATATTTCTGGTTTAGAGTTTTAGAAACCTAGGAAATAATTCAAATATAACAACCCACCATAATAAAAATTGGGTACAACTTCAAACATTATCTTTTTTTTCATAATACAAAATATTATAATAAAAACATGAAATATTTTCATAAAATGACTTCACTGCATTCATATTAGATTCTCCTTTTACCTTACCCATACATAAAACCAATGATATAAAATTTAAAACATTAGATGAGAAACAAACCCTTGTAAGGGATATAAAAGTAAGGATAAAACCCATTATTACATGAATACTTATAAACACGTGAAATTATTTTCACAAAGACATACTTCTCACCCATAAAGTATCATGTCCTTTGTGAAATTAGATATTTCCATAAAACATAGAAAACATAAATAAATACATTTAGGTAACATGGGTATTTGCATAATTAATTTTGTAACCCTCAGGGATACCTTATGGTTTGTAACCCTCACAACTACCTTAGAATGTAACCCTCAAAGCTACCTTATGGTGTAACCATCGCAATAACACATGGAGTAACCAAACGGTTGACCACATAATTAAACATACCCAATGAATTGGAGGGATATATATGTCCTACACATTTTCATAAATATTTCCCAAGAACCATAACATAATCACAAAACATGGACACTTTCATGAAAACACTCCGTTTGAATTTTTAAAAAATATATTATTTAAAAGATGTTTTTTAATGAAAAGTTCTATTCAAATACAACATCATTGATGTGAGAATTTATAAAAATAAATTCATATGTATATTAAATGTAAATACGCATAATAATACATAATATAATTACATTAAATTTTACAAATAATTTTAGCATGACAAAATCAGATAATTAGAAGGTTATCCTAAAGAATGGAAGTTAGGTTAAGAATTCCCTTACCTCATGATCAACTTACATAAAATGCATTTAAAACTCCTATAAAATGGTTAAAATAGAGTTATTAATATTTTAAAGAAACATATTTATTTTTATAACACCTTATATGATCATTTTATAACATAATTTCACCCATTTAATAAAAATATTTAGTTATTTACATTGTTTCTAGGGAGTTCTTTACATGGTTTCCAGGATTAGTTTGTATTAGAATTTATTGTCGAATGGAAGAGATACTCTAAATGTGGAATTAAAATATATTAATATGTTTAAATAATATTAATGTGTTTGATAAATATTTTTTTTCAGATATTATGATGAATCATTAGATAAAACATTCGGGATGAACGTTAGTTTATTTTGGGGAATTTTGATCATTAAAGAAAACTTTTATTTCAATAATTAATATAATGCAAAAAAACTAGTTACAAAAAATAATAGAACATATAATATGTTTAATAATATATAATTTACCAATATTAATGTTATTATGACCATAATTGAAGGTGGAAATGGTAATTGAAAACACAACGTCTACGATGTCATTTAATCAACACATCATGGATGATATTTTTATTTTTAGAAAAAATGTAAGTGGAGAAGAATTATGATGATTAATTTTTCCAAAAATATGATACAGTTATAGAATATATAGGGTACTTCAGTTTTTATTACTATTGGATTAGGGTATGTGAAGAGATTATAAGAAAGGAAAAATAATTAAAAATAAAATAAATGAAAATTAATGGGATTTTTACCTCTTTAATTATCCTCCATGAGAACCTCCTTAAGGTCTTTGGTTTGGGAATCTTGGTGAGACTAGTAGGTATTAGAATTGGGGAAGAGGCTTGTGAGGAGGACTGGGAAAAAATTAAAATTATAAAATCTTGAGAGGTGTAGGGAGAAGTGGGGGTGAGTGGTGGTATTTATAATGGAGGAGAGGAGGGTTTTTTGATTATTTTATTTATTAGTTTCTAATTTTGGAGGAAGAAAATGAATATTTTGAGAATTTTCACTAAATATATGAAAATAATCTGGAAAAGTTTGAGATTATGGTTCTAAAATCATTCATGAAATTAGGAATTTTTTATTAAACATATAATGTATATATACCCTAAATTACCTCATTTCACTATTCACTAAAAATTCAAGTATTTCAGAAAAAACCTAAAAATTCACCCCAACCATTATTTGATTTATAGAATTAAAAAAATAACTTTATATTGTCAGATTAATTTTATAAATATGAGAAATTTAATTATTAATTAAAAAAATAATTTATTAAAAAAATTACAATTTTAAAACTATAAATGGTTTTATAACAACTTGAAGAATTAATTAAAGCCTCATAAAATTATCTTATAACTAAGATAAAATAAAATATTAATTTATGAAACTATTTTATGAAAATTAATTTTCTTCTAAATCAATAAATTAATTACAAAATTTTAATTAATTATTTTTGACTTACAAAAATACCAACACTTAATTTATCATTTCCAAAATATTCATTTACATATTATAAGATATAAATATACCGTGATTATACTTATAATATACAAAAAAACTATTCTCTCATATGGGAGGTTAATACTTATTGTCCAAATTTACTATACATAGTAGCAATTTTACTATTTCTAAGGTCAACTTACTATTCTCTTAGTGTAAATTCCTTAATTTCTATAAATATCAATTATTTCATTATAAATTTATAAATAATTTACATATTTAGTTCTAGAATAAAAATAGATTATTTTACATGTACCTGGGTTGTTACATTCTCCACACCTTCTGAAAATTTCATCCACGCAATTTTTATTTTCTTGCTGAATAAGGGAAGGTACTTTTCCCTCGTAGCATTTTCAGATTCCCCTGTTTATTCATCAACCATGTAGTTTCTCCAAAAAACCATAAACATGTGAATTACCTTTTCTAAAATACATTCTATCAACGATAAAGAATCTAAATAGGGTTCTCTTCATATGGAGGGTTCTCTCCCGGCTGAACAACTTCTGGGCTCAATGCATGAGATGAATCTGGCACATACTTTCTCAACATCAACATATAAAAGACATTATGTACCTCAGATAAACTCAGAGGAAAATCTACTTAGTAGGATACATGTCCAACTTTCTCTATGATTTCATAAGGTCTAAGGAACCATGGACATAGATTTCCTTTTTTACCAAAACACATAACACTTTTCCATGGTGAAATTCTAATAAAAGCATGGTCACCTACCTCAAAAGAAAAGTCTTTCCTCTTATTATATGTATAACATTTTTCTACTCTAAGCGGTCCTCATATTTTTCTAGATCATCTTAACTATCTTATCTACTTCCTCTAATAATTCTATTCCCATAAACTTCCGTTCCCCGACATTATCCTAAAATGCTAGAGTTCGACACTTATTCCCATATAATGCCTCTAAATGTGTCATTTATATTCTTGAATGAAAACAACTATTATAAGAAATATTAACTAAATAAATATATTGATCCCAACATTCCAGGTAGTCCATTGAACTTTCATGAATAATATCATCCAATGTCTGAATTATTCGCTTAGTCTGTCCATCAGATTAAAGATTATAGGCTTTGCTGAAATGTAATTCTGTGCCCAACAACTTCTGAAGGCATTTCCAAAATTTATAATTGAATTTGGGATCACATTCACGTTCAATGGAAAGAGGAAATCCATGTTACCTGACAATATCTTAGATTTATAGTCAAGAAAGCTGATCCAAATACATAATATCACGAATAAGAAGGAAATGTATAGATTTTGTTAGTTGGTCAACAATAACTCAAACCAAATTGTTACCACGATAAGTCATTAGCATTCCCACCACTCTGGTGTGGGAAAAGGATGAAGCACCCCTTTGGTAGTTTTAACTCTGAAAACACCTATTGACATGTCAAGTGTTTGATGGTAAAATCAACAATATCTATTTTCATCCCATCCCATTAGTAATAATCCTGAATGTATCTATACATATTAGTACTTCAGGATGAACTAAAAACGGAGAACTATGAGCTTCACACAATAACTCTTTCTTTATATTTGAATCAGAAAGACCACATAATCTCTTTCCAAATAATAAAATAAAATCATTATCAATGTTAAATTCAGGAAAACTAACTCTTTTAACCAATTATACCTTTTTCGCTAACTCATTATCTTTCTTCTATGCTTGATAAATTCTATACAATAGAGACGACTTCACTAACACCTGAAGCAATATAGGGGAATTTTCTACTCCAACAACTTCCAAGAAAAAATTCATCAAATCATTAATCAAAGGGTCTTGTTCCAAATGTATCATGTTTAATGATACATGATGTTTTGGAATCAAAGAATCTTCCCCTTTGTTTTATTTTCTAGGATGGTAAGTGATTGTATGATCATAATCTTTTACCAATTAATGACATCTTATCTACCATATGTTTAATTAATTTTGGGTGAATATATACTTCATACCTCTATGATGAAAATAAATTTTACATTAGGCTCTGTGTAAATGTTGCCACCAAATTTTCAAAGAAAAACACCATAGATGCTAATTCTGAATCATTTCTGGGAAAATTGAACTGATGAGGTTTTATTTTTATCGAAGCATGAGAAATTACCTGATCATTATGGATCCTAATACAACCAATCCCCTTAAATGAAGCATCACTAAATATGAAAAAAACCCCTTTTATGGAAGGAAGTTCCAAAATTGAAGCATTCAAAAATCTCTTCCTTAGTTACTAAAAACAAACACCACATTCTTCTTTCCAAATAAATTTAACCTCTTTTCATTTTAAATTATTTAGTGGCATAGATAACGATGATTTTCTTAACAACCCATCGGTTCTAACATGTTAATACAAGAAAACTACAAATCTCTATAATATTTTTAGGTCTTTTCCATTCATCAACAACTTTTTTTGGTAGGATCACCTACTATTCTATCCTTGTTAAAAATGTTCCCAAGAAAAAAAATCTATTTCGACTAAAAATTACAATTGTTAATTTTTATATATATTATTTTATGTGATAGTTTCTAAGAAAATCCTTAAATGTTTTTCATGATCTTCGTAAATTTTTGAAAATACATAAATATCTTCAATAAAAAACAACATTAATGTTATCCAAATATTCATGAAATATTATATTCATAAGATCCATGAATACAATAGGGGAATTTTTCAAACTAGTGGGAATAAAAAAACTAACAATGCCTATATCAGGTATGAAGAGATGTTTTTGTGATTTCATCCATCATCAACATAATCTAATGGTAACCATATATTAATTCAATCTTGAAAAAATATTGATCCCCTGAAGCTAGTCAAACAAGTCATCGATATAAGGAAAAGGATACATATTCTTAATAGTATTTTTATTCCAAGATCTATAATCAATGAAAATATCATGGAACCATCATTCCTTTTATTGAAAAAAACATGGGCGCCCCATGATGAAGTTCTAATATGAATGAAAACATTATCAAGAAACTCCTATAACTGATTTTTCAATTCAATAAGTTCTGTTGATCCATTTGATAAGGGGGTTTTGGAATTGACATAGAATCTGGATCTAAGTAAGTTGTAAATTCAACTTCTTGATCAGGTATAACTCTAGGTAACTCATCAGAAAAAACATTGATGTATTCATTTACCACTATCACGTCAATAATCTGAATAGTTACCTTATTTTCAACAATATGAGAAAGATAACTTTAACTTCCATCTTTTAACAATTTCTCTTCTTCTGGATATGTTATCAATTGTATGTTTTTGATCTTACATACAAAAAAAACTATTTCGAATTTTTTTCTCTATAATCGATCTTAGAATGATAAATAATAAATCAAATCCATACCCATAATGTAACGAAACTCTAATAAGGGAAAAATAATAAGGGTTTCAGGTAATTCCTTTCCATATACAATAATATGAAGATTCATATAATGCTTTTTTGATGTAATATTTCCTCTGGGGTTTTAACCAAAATATATGGTGTCATTTCATGAGGTAAAGTTTCATATTTTACAGAAAATTTATTAAAAATAAAAGAATGTGTGGACCTTGTATCAAATAATACATTAAAAAAATCTCAGAAAACAAACAACGTATCAGATACCACTTTATTGGATGGCCAGACATTTGATGTTGTAGTTGCAAATGATTTCACTGCACTATTATTTTTATAATCTACATTCTCTCCATCATATAGATCTTTCATTGGGAATGTATTTTCATAATGACCCATATCACCACATTGGAAACACTTTATAGATTTTTTATCAGAATTAATCATAAATTAATTATAATTACAATCTTAGTCCATATTTTCAAACTTGCATCATTTAAAACACTTCCCAATTTTGTTGAGGCATTCCCTAGTGTTCTTTTTACCACACTTTTCACAAACTGGAAACTAGACATTCCTACCATCAGATATCTTTGATTGATTCTTACCCATCACTTGTCTTCTAGACCTCTTGTTTTTCTTGTTTTCGAAGTACATGTGATCAGCATAAAATTCCATTTCAACCCTCTCAGCACATCAGACAAGTTTTTTCATAACATTTTAATTCATGGGAATTTAGATCCCTTCTATATATTATCTTTATCCATGAGTAAAAATTATTTATTTTGTTTATCAATATACCAAATTTGATTGGGAGAATACCCTGATAATGTATTTTTTCTTCATACACAACCACAGAATCCTCCCCCTTTTGTTTTAATTAAAGTAATTGTTTTCCCCTCATAATTTAAACTACCTTAGGAAAATATTTTCCAAAAAAAAGTTTTTTAAATTTATCCAATTCCATGTCATCGATCTTATCTTTATCAATGATATTCTTAAAAATTATCTACCACTTGTTAGATTCACCTTAAAAACTATAATGGGAAAGACTAACCTTTTGAATATCTGAACACCCCATAATATTTAATATCATTTTAAGGGATTTAATCAACCCTTCATCCACCACAGGGTTATACGATCCACTGAAAGCAGGAGGGTGTTAATTTATAACATGTTCCACTGCCATCATGTTTCTTCATAGTACTTATGGTTGTTCTCTTGAATAGATTCAGCCACCATTTATTACCTATTTCAGATCAACCATTATTATAAAAAACTAATCGGTTCCAATCCCTACCATTCAAGGTTATATATTTAGAATGATATCAATCACTTGGTAACATTTAACTTCAGCTTCCATAATTCCGAGGAAATTAATTCTGAATAGACATATCTTATATGAAGCATCATGGTAATCTTTAAATTCAATATCATTTCAACATTAAAATAAGGTAAATATATTTTATGGTATTCTATTAATATTTTCCTAACCCCTAATGTTATCTAAATAGTTATATGATACTAACTATAAGGACCCGACCTTAATCATTACATAATCTAGTAAATTCAATTAGAATTAAATTCTTCACATTAACAAAGATCATTTAATTCTATAGTTTTATAATGTTATGAGATATATCATACATATCAACTCACAAGCATACAAAGTGGGTACAACATAAAGCAATATCAATTTTTTCATACTAAAAAAGTTTATAATAAAAAGATGATATCTTTTCATAAAATGTATTCACAACATTCATCATAGATTCTCATTTTATCTTACCCATCCTTAAAACCAATGTAATACATTTTAAAATATGGTATGATCATAGGAATCTCATTAAAAAACATAAAAATAAAAAGCAAATCAATTAGTCTATGAATACTTATAAACCTATGAAATTATTTTCCCCAAGACATACTTATCACCCAAAAAGTATCTTTTAATTTGTGAAACAAGAGATTTATATAAAACATTGAAAACATAAATAAGTATATGTAGGTAACTTGGGGAATTACAAAACTTATATTGTAACCCTCATATCTACCTTATGATTTTTAACCCTCATGGCTACTATACAATGTAACCCTCACCACTACCTTATGGTGTAACCATCACAGTTACACTTGGAGTAACCATATGGTCGACCACCAACATAAAATTACCCAATTAATTAGAGGGATATATAGATACGATCATTCATAAAACAAATTCCATGTACCCATAACATTATCATAATACATGAACACTTTTATGAAAACATTCCTTTTTAATTTTGTAGAAATCCAAATTGAAAAGGGATTTCTTATGAAAAGTTCCTTACAAATAACATATTATTGAAGATAGAATTGATCAAATGAAAGGAATATGTACATTAACTGTAAATACACATTATTAAACATAATATAAATTAATTTAAGTTCATAAATAATCTTACAATGCCAATATCATTGAAGTAGAAGGTTAACCCAAAGAATGATAATTAGGATAAGAATCCCCTTACCTCGGACTTTTCTAACATCAAATGTGTTCATAACTCTTGTATAATAGTTAAAAAAGTGATATTAATATTTTACAGAAACATATTAATATTAATAACACCTTATATGATCATTTAATACATCATTCTACCCATTCGATAACAATATTTTGTTATTTCCATTATTTTGGGTCTGTTCTTTACATGGTATCCACGGTAAGTTCGTATTGGATTTCCTTTTCAGATGGAAAAGATACTCCATAAGTGGAATTAAATTGTATTAATATATTTACATACCATTAAATTATATAGTAATTTTTTTCAATAATGTATGATGAATCAGTAGATAATACATTCGTGATGAATGTTATTTTATTTTGGTGAATTTTGATCATTATGAATCAAATTGTTTTATTAACTAATATTGTGAATAAAAATTGGTTCCAGAACATAATATAAAATTAAATTTGTATAATAAAATATGATTTAACTGTATTAACAGTTTTCTGACTATACTTTAAGGCAGTAATGGAAATTGAAAACACATCATCCATGATTTAGGTAAATTGACACATCACAAATGATGTTTTTATTTTTAGAAAAAAAGGAGAGGAGAAAATGTATGATTGTTAATTTTTTTCATAATCATGATAAAATTACAATATATATATATATATATTACTATATTATTACATCATCGTGTATAAGTGTATGTGTAGAGAGTACAAGAAAATAAAAATTATTTAAAATAAATTAAATGAAAATTAAAGAGGAACCTCTTGAATTATTCTCCGTGAGAACCTCCTTAAAGACTTAGGTTTTAGACTTCTGGTGAGAAACAAATGTATTGGATGTGGGGAAGAGTATTGGGAAAATTATTGGAAATAATTTGGAAAATTATCATATATTGAGAGGAGTGAGGAGAGGAGGGGTGAAGGGTCGTATTTATAGTGGATGAGAGGAGTCTTTTTTGATTATTTTATTCAATAGTTTATTATTTTGGCCCAAAACTATGAATATATATTGAATTGTCACTAAATATTTTAAAATAATAAAAGTAAGTTATAGATTATGGTGCTTATATCATTCAGGATGTTAGTAATAGTGTATTTAACTGATAATTTATATATACTGTAAATTATCGTATTTCACTATTCACAAAAAATTCAAGTTTATCGAAAAAATCCAATTTATTCACCCAAACCAATTTTCAATCTGTTTAATTTCAAAAAGAACTCCATTTTATTAAAATAATTTTATAAATATGAGATAATTAATTTTTTAATAAAAACAAAATTTCTTTTAAAAATAACAATTTAAAAACTATAATAGATATTATAACACCTTAAAAATTAATGATGGCCTCTTTAAGTTATATTATAACCATAAGCTAATAAAATATTCATTTATGATTCTATTTTATGAAAAATTATTTCTTTTATATCATTAAATTAATTATAATTTGGTAATTAAATATTTTTGACTTATAAAAATACCAACACTTAATTTTTCATTTCCAAAACATTTATTTACTTACTCCATAATATAAATATACCATGATTACAGTTATAAGATACAAAAATTTTATTTATACTCTCTTAAGTGAGGTTACTATTTTATAGGCCAAAATTGATATTCCTATTAGAAATTTTATGATTTCTAGGATATTGTTATTATTACCTCAGTGTAAATTCTTTAATTTCTATAAATATAAATTATTTCATTATAAATTTATAATGAACATCAATATTTAATTCCAGAATGACAAGAAATTATTTTACAAGTACCTAGGTTGTCATAACCTTGTTAAAACATATCCTTCTTGGTTCAATACCGAAATGTCTTGGTGAATGTATCACAACCATGAAGACCATAACCTACATGGTATAAATTTATAAATCTGTTTCAATACTACTATATAAGAATTTTGGTAGTGAATCAGTATTGAGACTAGTATATAAGCATTTCAGTTTGTGTAAGCGTAAAGCCCGATATATAATCATTTCATCATTTCTCAAGGCCAGGCTGAGTTAATGAGAATTTCATATGGTATCATTGGTCAAATCCTGCTATATAATAATTTCATCATATCTCAGGGCATAGCTTAGTATATAAGAATTACAACAATCAAACTATGCCAACAGGTCATATAAGCATTACAATATATAAATCACAACAGACATCATAGAATCATGGATATCAAAATATCACATCATACAACTCAATATTATATTATGAAAATTACCATTTATCTTTCAATTACCTTTTTAATTTAATCTTTTTTCATAAACAAAAAACGATCAGATCATCTCAATAATTAGGAAAAAACCACAGTGAATCTATATCATGAAAACACCCAAATCCCATGTCATGTTAAACACACATTAATCCATTAAACCATTCATTTATAATCAATGTTTATCTTACCCAAATGGTATCCATAAGATATATAGTGACCCTAAATTATCATAAATTAATCACTACAGGAAAAATGCCCCATACTAATGGTTTGGATCTGTTGGTATAGGCCTCCAAACCGTTGGTATAGCCTATATCAACGGTTTGGAGAACCGTTGGCATGTAAGCTGTGAGGATAGGTCTATACCAACAGTTTTGGGAAAACCATTGGTATAAGTAATATGAAAATCTATACCAATGGTTCCATAAAACCGTTGGTATATGTAATTCAAAAAACAATCATTCAGTTGGTTTTGATCCCAGCACCTCCCATTTGTGATTAAGCGACCTAACCACTAACCTAACTAACTTTTGTGAACCTAATTTCATTAATATATATTTTTTATCATAAGTATTATATATTTTTATTTATTTAATGTCCTCTGTAAGAATATTCCATTAAAAATACATTTACATATACCAACGGTTCTTGAAACTGTTGGTATAGACCTATACCAACGATTTGGAGAAATGTTGGTATAGGTTCTTTGATTTTGGGACCTATACCAATAGTTTTGGACAAACCATTGGTATAGAGGTTTCTTATATCAAAGGGTTTTAGAAAACCATTGGTATAGGGTCCAAATTAGTTAACTATACCAATGGATAGCCCAAAACTATTTATATAGCTCCAAATATGTAACCTATACCAACAGTTTTGGGAAAACTATTGGTAAAGGTCCATATAAGTGATTTATACCAATGGTTTTTTACAAACAATTGGTATAGGTCCAAATTAGTGACCTATACAATTGGTTTCCCAAATAAATTGATATAGACTCTATTTCTAGTAGTAAATATTACATAATTTTTGTGAAATTTGTAAAACAATACACAAAAAACGGCTCAAAGATTGTATAATTTTAATGTCTTTGCAGACATGTAAACATAAAAACTAGTACATATGTGAGCTACATTGTCCCCCACTAAGTTCTTCAGGACTAGAACCCTTATTAGACACATAATATATACTACATGTCTTTATAACCTAGGAAAAAAAACATAAAAGGGGTGAGCTCATATGATTAGTATGGATAAACATGGGAGATATATAAGATTAATCATAAACATAAGTGTATGAGAACATGATCATGAAAAATTAATATTTTAACCTACATATCAAATATCATAAACATAAATCATGGAATAAATATTGATAGAATATAATCATAAGAGCGTAATCCATGAAAGCATAGCATAGGTATACGACATGGAATTTTTGGCGAACACATCACCATAAAAAATTATTTAAACAGTAGTCAAGGAAAATATAAAATGTTCATCATAGAAGTATGGGTTCACTTCCCATAACCATCTTATTAGTCAAGGTACACTTCCAATACAATATTACCAGACAAAGTCCTTTTTGGTTGTCTTTCTGTAATGCCCCGACCCCAGCTACCCAGAGTCGGTGCATTACTTCGTAACATTGGCATGATCACAAAAGATCAAGTCTCGAAAGACCGATTAGTTTAGTAGCCTTGGAAACACTAGATACATTCATAAGTCTTTCATTACATCAAAAAGTAAACAAACTACAATAACATGGTCTTCATAGTCCACAATCATATCCCTTTCTGACTACCCCTGTAGGTCATTCATAAAATACTTCTTCACATCCTGGAAAAATATTAAAACATTGAAAGGGGTGAGCTCAGATGCTCAGTAAGGTTAACAATATAGCGGAAGCTTTCATAAATAAACATTAACATTTAAGGCAATGTATAACTAAAACAAAATCCTTTTAAACTTGAACTTCAACATAATATGGCAAAAGTAAAATGAGATAATGCCATTTACTTCTTCACATTGATATTCTACTGGTCGAATAATCACATGCAATATCAATAACCACTTTCATAATGATGGAATGCATAATGCCAGACTATCATAACCACGTAGTCAAGGCCTCGTGCCAAGACCACAAATAAGATTTTGTCAAGGCATCGTGCCAAGACACTAGTTTGTCACATGAGACCTGCCGATGCATCGAGGAGCTATAGCGGGCTCCACCCGTCAATTATTAAGTCCAATGCATTCCTCATATAAATAGGTTTAAACATATCATAAACCATAACATAATCGTATCACATAATACATGCATAAAGGAAACATAACATTTCCACATTTCAATCACAAGATATCAATACAACACATTGATATAATAAAAACGCTTTCAAAACCATTTTCAATACCAAAATAAAATAAAGTTAAAACTTTGTATTTATTTTTCATTAAAAAAAATGATGGCTTGTAGAGGAAGCCGAAACTCAAATAATGGTCACGGCGGCGGAGAAGTCGTTCTCGCCGCATAAGTATGGATAGACAAACATTCCCTTTTTGTCGTTTAGTAAAACTCTTCGTATAAAAAAGATTCCTTTTGAATAAATGTAAAATTAAAAGTGGTTTATACACCGTATAAAAGAAAGTTGTGTATAAAACCAAATATGCCTCAATGAAAGGAGATTGAGACGAAGTCCTTAAAAAGATCATTTTTAAAATAAAATAGATCTATTATGTGTATTCACTATAGTTACACATAAAGAATGTAAAAATACAAAATAATACATAATAATATCATCACATAATTGAAAAGTATGAGATTAACCCAAAGAATTGAAGTTGGGTTAAGAAGTTCGCTTACCTTGTGTCCGACTTGACTCAACCGTTCTTTAACCTCCTGAATAATAAACTAGAGTTAATATCTACCTTATTAAGAACCATTTTCAATTTCATTATCCTTTTTATATCACTTATTACAATGTTATGAATATTATGTAATTATTCAATTTAATAACGATCGTTTTGTCGATCTTTGGTAACTTGAGTCAACAATAAACATCTTATAATTACAAGTTGTTCATGTGTTAGAATATCCATTATATCCAGAATTATATTCATGATTTAGATGTCATATATATCTTATATATCCAGTATATACATTCATTTATAATATTACGTAACATTTAGAGGTAAGAAATGAAATGCACCGTTCATGGAGACGGTAAGCCGTACGTACGCATGAACGCTACTTTCATTTCAATTTCATATTTAATGGAACTAAATCATAATGATATAAATGTATAATATAATTCCAGTATAATATAGTATATAATACCATTTACTCCATCCTTTATACATCCCACATATGGCATTAACGATTCAAATCACTTTGAGGGGGCGGTAGTCCGCACTTCCTAAAATGAAATTATCGCGTTTTACCCATAATGGAAATCATAAAGTATTCCATAAATGAGAAATAAAGAAGCATAAGTAAAACATAAAAATATTATATATCATATATAAAAATATTGACATCTTAATGGCCACCTTTGAAGGTGTTATATGAGTGTTGAACAATCATCGTTTCGTGAGGCAGAAATTCGCCATCCACAGAAACCGTATGTTCTTTAACCATTAGATGTAGGTGTGTGTAAGTGTAGCTTGAATACATCTTATAACAAAATCCTAGTATATTGAGGATACTGGTGTTGTTACAAAAGAAATGAATAAAAAGAGTTTAGGGGGTTGGAGAAGAAAAATAAAACAAAACAACATTAGAGAAGACATTACCTCAAAATCGGGTAACCCTTTTTGATTTGAGCCAAAGGTTTCCTTTGGAAGAGTTCTGCCCAAAGTAAGGCTTCTAGGAGTAAGAGGGGGAAGTTGGGAGAGTATTTGGGCAGAGGTTGGCCGAGACAAATGTCTTGAAAGTGTAAATGAGGTGGGAGAGGTGGGGGCCTTTTATAAGTGGAGAGGAGGGGCTCTTTTGGAAAGATTGAAATGTTACATTATTACACAATTCTTTTCGGATTCTAAAGGTCCCACACTTATATAATTCGAGTCTAAGGTGATAAGGTTTCTAAATCGCCTCATCCAATAGGCTTTGGACAAGTGTAAGCCTTGGATTTTGCATTATCTTCTCATTTTATTTAAATCATTAAATAATGAGGTCATCGCTGCATCATAATGATGTCATAAATAATTTAATTTATTTAATGTCTAAAAATTATAAAAAAAATACTATCATGTATGAAATCTTTTTAGATTTCTAATGAATATTTATAGTCAAAATTTGGACTTGTGTAAACCCACTTAAAAACTGTTTTAGTAAAATAACTCATGTTTGTGTCAATTTAATTTTAACATTAAATAAATATATATTAATGTCATTTTCCAACTAAAGTGGCTCCATGGGGTCCCCAAGTTGACCCATGGGTTGTCTTGGTCGGCCATGACTCATCCAATAGGAGTAGGACAAGTTTCATGCTCATCTCATATTATTAAAACATTATTTGTACCTTAAACTGCCCTAATTACCTCTAATCGCGATTAAGAACTTAAAAGTTACTATTCACCAAAAAATTATTTTAATCTCATTGAACCACATTTTACTTCTTAATGAAAACCATGTATGTCGGATTTTTGAAAATAAAATCACAGAAGTGGTAATACGAAAAATCAGTTATTTAACTACCACTTAGTGGTTTCAGTATTCATCAAAAATTGATGTTTTTCAGAACGAGGCCAAAATTTCACCCTAAGCTATAATTGATATTCCGAATTCAAAAATGATGTCTATTTTAAAAAATTCCAAAAATATATGTTGAATTAATTAATTTTATAATTAATTCCCGCTGTTACGACAAATAGCGTGTTTTTAAGAAACAATTTATATCAAAAGATTGGCAATTGTTTTTGTCCAATTTCAATGTTAAATTAATTATAATGACCACCATTGGATAAAATGGTAAAAATATATTCTAATTATACCTTAAAACCACTAAATAGTATAATTTATCACAATAAATTATTTTGATTAAAAAAGTTGTTTTAAAGTATTTTTCACTATTCATAAAAATTAGAAGTTCTCAGAAAAATACCAAAAATTCAACATAGGCTAATTTCGATATTCCGAATCCAAAAATGAAGTCCATTTTCAAATATAAAATTTCTATAATTTTAAAAAGTGGTTATTACTATTCATAACGGCTACTTTGATTAGTCGCGGTGTTTTAGAACTCGAAGTTGCGTACAATGCAAGTTATTGCATTATTGAATGAGAAGCGTATCGTGGAAGCTCGGGGTGTTACATTCTCCCCTCCTTCAATAAATTGCGTCCTCGCAATTTGAAATTTTTCTTTGAAAATAAAAGGATGAAAAGAGAAAATAACTTTGAGGAAAACCCACATCGGAAATAAGGTTAATAAATATATAACATTAAAAGAAAGCAGGATAAGTACAAAGGTCACCCGATATAGCCCATTCTAGGATTATATGAAAATATGGATATGGAGGAGAAACAAACCATCAAGGTCTGATGGAGAGTTATAGAAAAGAGGATTAGGAGAAAGTTTACCCACAAGAAAATCACAAACTTGTGATTGGTTAAACGGTAATTGAATCCCCAATTGGAAAAGTTAACCGAAAACATTTTTGTTTTAAGTTACCTTTTATAATGTTGAGGAATTTATTTAGGAGATTTACTAAGAACATAAGAAAATATACATACTTGTTATGTATACTTTCATTCGTTAATAAATTTTTACCACAAACCCAACTTTTACTCCAAATGGTAACGGAACTCAAAAATATTCTATTTATCCTAATTGTATAAGGTTCAAAATGTTAACACATACCATTTAGATTAGTAAATCTATTTTGTAATAACCAGGGACTTCCTGTAGGCTAGTGGTAGGAAATAAAGGCTTGTCGCACTATGGTTGTGGGTTTGATTCCTGCAGCTTTGTCCGACGCAACGGGTTATGCCCCACCCTGCAGGTTGTCCTTTTCCTAAAACTATAGTATTATAATATTCCAAAAATAATCTTCAGAAATTCTTTAACCTTAAACAATACTATCCATGGTTCAACTTAATCCATTCCAACCTTAATAGTTATCCAAAATACCTCCATCCAGACTTTCTCTAAAAGGTCTCTAAATTCCAAAATCAATTGTAACATCAGATTCCCCAAACAAAGAAAAGTTTCTCTTATTGTCACATACTAAAAATATGATTACCTTAATCATATTAAAACCTTACTGAAATCAACAAGTACTGCAGTACAATCCATATATATATATCACATTATTCTTATAACCAGAATATAATCCTTGAGTCCAAAAGCACCAATACATTAATTATTCCACTTCAACTGTAGTCACAGCATAAGATTGGCCTTGATCCCTTGGCCTTTTCTGAGGTAAGATTCCTTGACGCTTAGGACATTCATTTGCATAATGCCCTGTTTCCCTACAATTTTAGCATTCAACTTTGACATCCTCTTTCTTTCCCTTGCAATCACGAGCCTGGTGACCCTTTTCTCCACATTTATAACAAACTCTCATTCCTTTTAGGCAAGTACCCGGGTGATTCTTCCCACAATTATCACATAATGGAAAATCCTTCTTTCCCTTTTTCCCTTTATCTGTCTCTTGTTCCACCGTTCTCTTCTTCTCTTGATTTAATTTGTTGTCATAAGACTTAGAGAATTCCTTTTCTGTCTTGATAGCACACGAGACAATATCTTCGTATGATGAGAAGGATTGTGATACTAAAGCTCGACGGAGAAATTGTTTTAACCCATCAAAGAAACGATCAATCTTACTCCTTGGGTTACGTATATAATCGGCAGCATGCCTCGCTAACCTTGTAAAGTTAGCCTCATACTTTGCGGCATTCTCATCCTCCTTCTGCCTCAAACTCAGAAATTGCCTTTCCATATCTTCTCGATGGTCATGAGGAAAATATTTTTCTAAGAAAAGCTCTTTGAACTCCCTCCATTCCATATTCAATACGTCATCATCTTCCTTTGTGTTTTGAATCAGCGACCACCACTGATCGGCATCTCCAGTGAGGTGGTAAACTGCCATGACAACATTCTCCATTTCACTACTCCCCAAGGCATGGAATATTTTCTCTAAGGAATTTATCCATTGCTCAGATACTATAGGATTTGTACTCCCATTGAAGGTTGGTGGTTGTTGCCTCATGAAACGGTCTAGCATTGATCCTCCACGTTGCGGATCAGGGTGCTTCATACAAGTAAGGTTATTATTCATAACCTGCGTGAGTTGTCCCAGAATGGTGATTAGCTGATCGGCACCAGTTGCATCACCAGCCCCACTATAATTATCTTGAGTAGGAGGGAAATCCCTACATGGAGTGCGTGCATTGATACGGTTTCCATTTCTTCCACTAGGCGCCATTTCTAAACAATTTCATAAACTAGATTAGTTTATGAAATAAAATACATAATTCCATATTTGTATAATACTTTACATAAATTTACCTATTTATGGATATAATCCATAATCATAAAAAGAAATGTTTCCTTTGAGGAAGTATATACTCATAACCCTTCATAGTGGTTTGTAAAGAAAATAAGAATTATCCTAAGCATATCCCCCGGGAGTGTCGTAACCAAGAGTACAGCAAGGCCCGTTGTCGTGCACCAGTTCCCGTTCGAGTCTAGCTCAAAGCGGTGTTTTCGGGTTTTACCCCTAGGTACATCTGTACCAGAGCCGCCTCTACCTGCTCGTATCCAGACAGGGATGTATTGCTCGGAAAACTCATAACATCTCTATAATACCAAAATTCTAGGAAGTTCTTCTATACTAATCCTCAAAGTCTATCTTTGGGCTATGTGCTCTAATCAGAGTTTATCTAAATCTAGCTTCCAAGGTTAGTACTAAACTTCCTCTGATACCAACTGTAACGCCCCGACCCCAGCTACCCAGAGTCGGTGCATTACTTCGTAACACTGGCATGATCACAAAAGATCAAGTCTCGAAAGACCGATTAGTTTAGTAGCCTTGGAAACACTAGATACATTCATAAGTCTTTCATTACATCAAAAAGTAAACAAACTACAATAACATGGTCTTCATAGTCCACAATCATATCCCTTTCAGACTACCCCTGTAGGTCATTCATAAAATACTTCTTCACATCCTGGAAAAATATTAAAACATTGAAAGGGGTGAGCTCAGATGCTCAGTAAGGTTAACAATATAGCGGAAGCTTTCATAAATAAACATTAACATTTAAGGCAATGTATAACTAAAACAAAAGCCTTTTAAACTTGAACTTCAACATAATATGGCAAAAGTAAAATGAGATAATTCCATTTACTTCTCCACATGGATATTCTACTGGTTGAATAATCACATGCAATATCAATAACCACTTTCATAATGATGGAATGCATAATGCCAGACTATCATAACCACGTAGTCAAGGCCTCATGCCAAGACCACAAATAAGATTTTGTCAAGGCCTCATGCCAAGACACTAGTTTGTCTCATGAGACCTGTCGATGCATCGAGGAGCTATAGCGGGCTCCACCCGTCACTTATTAAGTCCAATGCATTCCTCATATGAATAGGTTTAAACATATCATAAACCATAACATAATCGTATCACATAATACATGCATAAAGGAAACATAACAATTCCACATTTCAATCACAAGATATCAATACAACACATTGATATAATAAAAACGCTTTCAAAACCATTTTCAATACCAAAATAAAATAAAGTTAAAACTTTGTATTTATTTTTCATTAAAAAAATGATGGCTTGTAGAGGAAGCCGAAACTCAAATAATGGTCACGGCGGCGGAGAAGTCGTTGTCGCCGCATAAGTATGGAAAGACAAACATTCCCTTTTTGTCATTTAGTAAAACTCTTCGTATAAAAAAGATTCCTTTTGAATAAATGTAAATGTCAAAGGGGTTTATACACCGTATAAAAGAAAGTTGTGTATAAAACCAAATATGCCTCAATGAAAGGAGATTGAGACGAAGTCCTTAAAAAGATCATTTTTAAAATAAAATAGATCTATTATGTGTATTCACTATAGGTACACATAAAGAATGTAAAAATACAAAATAATACATAATAATATCATGACATAATTGGAAAGTATGAGATTAACCCAAAGAATGGAAGTTGGGTTAAGAAGTTCCCTTACCTTGTGCCCGACTTGACTCAACCGTTCTTTAACCTCCTGAATAATAAACTAGAGTTAATATATACCTTATTAAGAACCATTTTCAATTTCATTATCCTTTTTATATCACTTATTACAATGTTATGAATATTATGTAATTATTCAAGTTAATAACGATCATTTTGTCGATCTTTGGTAACTTGAGTCAACAATAAACTTCTTATAATTACAAGTTGTTCATGTGGTAGAATATCCATTATATCCAGAATTATATTCATGATTTAGATGTCATATATATCTTATATATCCATTATATACATTCATTTATAATATTACGTAACATTTAGAGGTAAGAAATGAAATGCACCGTTCATGGAGACGGTAAGCTATACGTACGCATGAACACTACTTTCATTTCAATTTCATATTTAATGGAACTAAATCATAATGATATAAATGTATAATATAATTCCAGTATAATATAGTGTATAATACCATTTACTCCATCCTTTATACATGCCACATATGGCATTAACGATTCAAATCACTTTGAGGGGGCGGTAGTCCGCACTTCCTAAAATGAAATTATCGCGTTTTACCCATAATGGAAATCTTAAAGTATGCCATAAATGAGAAATACAGAAGCATAAGTAAAACATAAACATATTATATATCATATATAAAAATAGTGACATCTTAATGGCCACCTTTGAAGGTGTTATATGAGTGTTGAACAATCATCGTTTCGTGAGGCAGAAATTCGCCATCCACAGAAACCGTATGTTCTTTAACCATTAGATGTAGGTGTGTGTTAGTGTAGCTTGAATACTTCTTATAAAAAAATCCTAGTATATTAAGGATACTGGTGTTGTTACAAAAGAAATGAATAAAAAGAGTTTATGGGGTTGGAGAAGAAAAATAAAACAAAACAAAATTAGAGAAGACATTACCTCAAAATCGGGTAACTCTTTTTGATTTGAGCCAAAGGTTTCCTTGGGAAGCGTTCTGACCAAATTAAGGCTTCTAGGAGTAAGAGGGGGAAGTTGGGAGAGTATTTGGGAAGAGGTTGGCCGAGCCAAATGGCTTGAAAGTGTAAATGAGGTGGGAGAGGTGGGGGCCTTTTATAAGTGGAGAGGAGGGGCTCTTTTGGAATGATTGAAATGTTACATTATTACACAATGCATTTCGGATTATAAAGGTCCCACACTTATATAATTAGAGGCTAAGGTGATAAGGTTTTGAAATCTCCTCATCCAATAGGCTTTGGACAAGTGTAAGCCTTGGATTTTTCATTATCATCTCATTTTATTTAAATCATTAAATAATGAGGTCATCGCTGCATCATAATGATGTCATAAATAATTTAATTTATTTAATGTCTAAAAATTATAAAAAAACTACTATGATGTAGGAAATCGTTTTAGCTTTCTAATGAATATTTATAGTCAAAATTTGGACTTGTGTAACCCCACTTAAAAACTGTTTTAGTAAAATAACTCATGTTTGTGTCAATTTAATTTTAACATTAAATAAATATATATTAATGTCATTTTCCAACTAAAGTGGCTCCATGGGGTCCCCAAGTTGACCCATGGGTTGTGTTGGTCGGACATGACTCATACAATAGGAGTATGACAAGTGTCATGTTCATCTCATATTATTAAAACATTATTTGTACCTTAAACTGCCCTAATTACCTCTAATCGCGATTAAGAACTTAAAAGTTACTATTCACCAAAAAATTATTTTAATCTCATTGAACCACATTTTACTTCTTAATGACAACCATGTATGTTGGATTTTTGAAAATCAAATCACAGAAGTGGTAATACGAAAAATCAGTTATTTAACTACCACTTAGTGGTTTCACTATTCATCAAAAATTGAAGTTTTTCAGAACAAGGCCAAACATTCACCCTAAGCTATAATTGATATTCTGAATTCAAAAATGATGTCTATTTTACAAAATTCCAAAAATATAAGTTGCATTAATTAATTTTATAATTAATTCCCGCTGTTACGACAAATAGCGTGTTTTTAAGAAACAATTTATATCAAAAGATTGGCAATTGTTTATGTCCAATTTCAATGTTAAATTAATTCTAATGACCACCGTTGGATAAAATGGTAAAAATATATTCTAATTATACCTTAAAACCACTAAATAGTATAATTTATCACAATAAATTATTTTGATTAAAAAAGTTGTTTTAAAGTATTTTTCACTATTCATAAAAATTAGAAGTTCTCAGAAAAATACCAAAAATTCAACATAGGCTAATTTCGATATTCCGAATCCAAAAATGAAGTCCATTTTGAAATATAAAATTTCTATAATTTTAAAAAGTGGTTATTACTATTCATAACGGCTACTTTGATTAGTCGCGGTGTTTTAGAACTCGAAGTTGCGTACAATGCAAGCTATTGCATTATTGAATGAGAAGCGTATCGTGGAAGCTCGGGGTGTTACACTTTCAGTTTTCCTTTTAAGGTCCTCTCCTTGTAAATATTAGGGTTCCATTTCCATTCATTCTTCCACAATCTCAGTGGTTTAGGGTTATATTTGTTTGGGGGGTTTTAAATGTGATCTGTTTCAATCCTCTATTCCTAGTTTTATGATGGTGTTATATAGGGAAGTGGTGGTGACATAAGGAAAAGTTTTTGATGTGATGAGGATGAAAATAGTGAAGGTGAAGTGATGATAGGATGGATTCTAGACAATTTATTCCTCAATATGGATTATTTAATGGCTCTATTATTGTAGGATGGGATCTTCATAGAGGTTTTGGGAGGTTTTTCTAATAGTGTTGGAAGGTTTGAGTGGATTTTCTTTGGTTTTTCAATGGCTTGGGGTTGGTGACAACGGTCGCATCAGTGTGGCTACTCGATGTGTTTAATTCTGATATTTGATTTGTTTAGGTTTTTTATGTTCATATACTAATTTTTCATGGTCTCCCATGTTTGTGAACATGGTCTGAGTAATTTCTAGTTTCCCACGTATAACGATGATATTCTTTGGTGTTCCATGGTGATGGCAGGCGCAATGATTCACAGTGACATTGTGAATGTGGTTTATAATGGATGGTGAAAGGGGGAAATGAAGAAAATGTTTATGGTGGTCGGGGAAGATGGTATGATGATAATGGTGATGTAGTGATGGAGGTGTCGTGGATGTGAATTTTCCTCAATGTCTTTTAGGATGGTTTAGGAAGTTTTCATGATTTTTGGGATTCTATTGTAATTTAATCCTATTATTGAATTTTGAATTTCATCCTGCTATGTTTTGTGATGTTTTGGACTGTGTGATGTTTAAAAAAAATTTGGGTTACCTCTCTATAACTAAATGTTGTTTTATAAAAATACTATAAAAAATTATTTGGCGAGTATAACACATGAAAAGAAAGAGGTTTTGAAAACATATAAACCATGAAAAAGAAATGGGTTTCCTAAATATATAACCTGAAATAATGGAATGGGTTTTAGAAAAATATAACTTTTGAAAGAGAAGCCGGTTTTATAAACATATTCCATAAAAACGCAAGACATTTAGGGAAAGAATATGAATAGAACCTTTGGATTATTTCCTGATAAATGCATGAGTACCAATGATGGATTTCATCTTAGATTTAAATTAATTATGAAATATATTTTAAATAATTTCTTGATGAAAATAAAAAATCTTATTTGAAAATTTATTTTTAAAAAATAAAACCATTTAAAAATTATATTCTGTGAAACAATTAAACTTATATTGAAAAAAAATTTAAAACTTTTTTCCTTGAAAAAATATAAAATAATCTTGACAAAATTTTAAAACCCGTTTCTTTGAATTCTTATAAAGGATGATTGAAATAATTATTTAAAATAATTTCTTTAAAAACAAATATTAAAAACCCTTTTGAAAACCTGTTTTCTTTGAAAATACATTGAAAACTTATAAAATAATCTTTTAAATAATTTAATTCATTTTATGTGACAATAACATTTTGAAAACATACAAAGGATGCTTCAAAAATCATATAAAACACTTTTTAAGTAGAAATAATTTTTTATAAACCTTTTTCTTTGAAAGTAACTTTTAAAAAATCAATATCCAAAATGTTAGGAATTTTTTTCTTAATCATTAATCTTTTAAAATTGGAATGGAATATCTAAATGATGTATGACCATGATAGTGGATAAATCCGTGTATTCCAAACATTCCTTTTATGTCATAAAATGTTTAGAAACTTTTCATTAATGGGAAACTACAAGAAGATAAATTCTTAAAAACAATTCCGTTTAAATGGTAAAACATGTGTAAAAATATATTTTATTGATCATAGGTTAATATTAGAATATTTTTTAGGAAATTTTTAGAAATAAATCTTTAAATAACACAGAGTCCCGACCAAAAAGAGAAACAAAGATAGTTTTTCATAAAAACATTCTCTTAATTATCTTATGTACCAAAGAGTGAAAGAATGATACCAATACATGAATATATCATTAATTACTAGAGAATAAAAAATTCACAATATTTATTGAGATAATTATCATAATATTTAATCAATTCAAGAAAAATCAAAAACAATCCTGATAAATGTTGAGGTTGTTTTAGTAGACTCCTACCACTTGGTAACTTTGAATCATACTCCCCATGTAAGAAAATAAAATTAAATGAAGCTGAAAATACCATTAAAATAAGTATATTCTTGATATAATGTGTCAAATATCAGTGTATACACCTTTTTGGAGAGCATAAGTTCATATTGTGACATGTGTCTCAAATAATGAAAATTGAGGAAAAACTACTTTATCAATTTGGTAACCTGTGAAACAAATACCCCATGAAAGAGAGATCATAAAATGGAAATTTAATTACCCATAAATTTAATTATAATAATCATATAATAAATTAATGGGAATTTTATACACCATAGAAAATAAATGAGTGGTGAACATGGCATGTATCCCACAGATATAAAGAGTGACATGAGAAAAACCTTACCTTATGTCTTGCATCTTATCATACTCGTACGAAATTCCTATATAATAAAAAACATTATTATAAATACATAATTGAAGAAAATTATTATATATAATACCATATATGATTTTATTATGACTTTATATTACAATTTTTTTAAAATTCCATGTTTACATTACATTTCAGGTAATATCAACATTGTTTATCATGTGTGTTTTGAATTGTAATTCATGATAACATTTCATAAAAATGATTTAACTAATTATGGAATGTAAAAAATGGAAAAATTATCATATATATTCAGTATATAAATATTCATAATAATTTATAAAATATAGTGTTTTGAAATAGAGTTCATTTTTCATGAAGACTGATGGTTGTATGTAGACATGAATATTGTTTCCGTTTTATTGTAATATTTAAAAAATGAAACTATATAAAATGAATATATAAAAAAATAATTAAATTATAGTTATTATTTCATATATATCCTATAATATCACTAAATTTATATACCAAACATTCCATTTATAATGTGGATGAATCACATTTCTTTGAGGAGGTGATATTCCACACTTCCACAAATGAAGTTATCGTATTTACAAAAAAAATAGAAATCAAGAAGGTATGTGTTATATAATAATTATAGAAGAATAAATACATATTAAATATCATTTAAATACTATAAAAAATATATTTTCCTTTATATATTTGAACCATATGAGGTGGAAAAGAAAAAGTGAACAACATCATTTTGTGAGGCTATAGTTTGTCGTACACAATAATGGTAAGTTTGTTACGCACTAGATGGAAATGCATATAATTATAGATCCAAATAATAGAATAAAAATATATCTATATTGATTATATATAGGTTAATATATATTCATATAATAGAAATATTTATTTGGGTGGAGAATTAAAAGAAAATAAAAGAGTCTGAGGAAAGATATTACCTCTATTTGGGTAACTCCTTTTGGTTTGCACAAAAGGTCTTCCTTGGTTGGATTTTTTTCCAAGGGGAGGATTATAGGGTTAGGGGATGATAGTATATTATTTAGTTATATTTTTTGTGATAAAAATGGATTTATAGCTGTTAATAAATTAGGTGTGAGTTCCACTTTATAGTGGAGGATGAGTGACATTCTTGTAAATTTTTTAAAAGGGAATTCCACCCACGTTTTTTAACTAAAAATTGGAATAAATAATGAAAAACAATTATATAAAATGCATTATAGGGTAGATATATTTACATTAAAGGTATTTTGGTCAATTTTATAGGTCATTTTTTCCCTTAAGGTTATGGTTCGGTCTCTGGTAATCTAATTTCTCTCTTAATTGTTTTAATTAATTTTAATTTCTTTCAATAAGATATTTTGGTAAAAATTTATTTTTAATTATTCTAAATTATAATTTCCTATGATTCCAAATATGGAACCCATTTTTCAAAATTACAATCATAAATGTGGAAAAAATTAATTTTAATTTAATCTCACTATTGGGATGACACAACGAGTTTTTAAAGTAAAAATGTTCAAAAGTTTGGTGAGTTTTTGTATCCAATTTCAAAGTGAAATTGCATAAAATGACCTAAATTTTATTAATTTAGGTATAATTGATATAATTTAACTTTAATATAAATAAAAAAACAATATTTAGCATTATAAATAAATTATAAAAAAATCAGTTTTGAACAAAATATTATTATTATTCACTATTCATTAAAATATAAAACTTCACAAAAAATACAAAAAATACACCCTAATTTAATTTTTATGTTTATATTTCTAAAATTAGGTTTATTTCAACACATAAAAATTATAAAACTGTCAAAAATAAGATATAAAATTAGTTCTCTAAGAAATGATGGTAAAACTACCTTTTAAAAAAATATATCTTTTTATAAAAAATGATTTTTTCTTTTCTTACACCTATAAAATCTATTATATGATTATTAAAAAAATTTATTGAATATATTGTATATATAAATTGTATATATAAAATTAATAAATTGTTATTTGTTCAAAATATTGATTTAAATTTGTATTTGTGTCTAGAAAAAATGTTTTCCCTGAAAAGTGGTTTCTTTATTATCAAATAGTTACTACATTATCTTGTACTAATTTATCACTAAAGGATTAATTTTATATAAATGTTTCAATAATATTTTTATATTTATTTAATCTTATTCATAACTTCTATTCTAATGGTTAGTTGGTAGCTATAATAAAATTTCAATAATGATATTAATAGTTTCTTGTATTCTAGTAAAACTCGACCTTGCATGTATCACAAGAAATCAAAGGGAAATTTTATTCTGTGTAATATAATACAAACATAGTGTTTCATGTGCCACAATCTAATCTAAATGCTTCATTTGGTGCAATATTGACTTGTTTTTTCATATAACTTTAGCCACACACTGTGATTTCATATAACACAAGAAATATTTAGTGTAGCATGAAAATAATAATATAAAATGATTAAAAATTAATAATAATTCAAAAAATCTAGGGGTGTTATATTCTAACCCCCCTTAAAATTAATTTCTCCCTAAAATTTTATATAGGTTATTAATATTTTGATACTTGAATGTTCCTTTCAATGAAACCCACATAGAAGAAATGAACACTTAAACATCCTTTTGAAAGGAAATTTTGGAAACATAATGACTTCCTAGAGTAACACATAACTTGTTTTCCACATAGTATAACATTGTTGTAATGTTAAAATAATTATTTGGATGTAAAGAATAAATGTTTATAATGTGTAATTAGAGTCATCATTCACAAACAAGTGAATGACCAATAAAAATTTGAGGGGTTAAAGAGACATATACTGAGTAAAAATTAATGTATTATGAAAAGAATTATTTCTAGTTAATTGTTATAAAGTTCAATAATTTTTTTGAAAATATATACTTACATTATTTCATGATAACCTCTCACTTCATAGTTCTTTCATCAATTTCCACATCATATCTTATTTCATGAAATTATGGTTTATATATCATTCCTGAAGCTTTTGTAGATCACGAGTTCTATAAATATTACGATAGGTCATTACATCCATAAAAAGAAAAATTTTATCACATGTTATAAAATATTCCTAAATACAAATATGGTGTAATACAACTTTAATATCTAAAACCACATCTTTAGATTAACATAAAACATTCAAGAAATGGTTAATCTTATTACTCTTCTAGAAGATGAAAACCAAAAATAGTATATATAAGGTCCTGAAATAAGATTTTCATTTATCCCTAGTATATTTAAATGTCTCTCTTGGTTGTCACATTCCAAACATTTGAATACCCTCATCGTATATTCTCTTGAAACATGGTAATAACTAGAATTACCATAAATCCATTTGAAAAACATGCATGATTCCTTGTTACCAATATTATAGGATATATACCCAAAATCCAAGAAGTTGTAACCTTCATCTATAATAATATAAACCATTTTTTCAACAAATCCTTAATTAGTTCCATGGTTATTGATACTATCTAATTTGCATTACATAAATAAATCCTCTCTTTAACTAATATGAAGATTGTTTTCTATATCCTAAACACATTAAGGTTTACCTTCCCTTAAGAAAAATACCACCCTTACATTAAATCACATTTGTATGTCTTCATCACCATCCAAAATATCATTTTCAATGTTTAATTAAAATCACATACTCAAAATAATTACATATTTCAGGACTCATATAACATAATCTTTAAATTTAAAAACATGAATTCTTCATTTGTCAAACGTTATTCTTAAACCATTAGTCAAGACCCATCAAATTAGTTTTTAATAACACTTTTCTGGAATAATAAATATGAAACATTTATTAAGGTTCCTTAAAATCAATATAATAATTATTCCTATGTTTGATTCAAACAATACTGTTAGAATATCCCATACCTTTCACATTTCGTTCACGGTCTCTTAATCTTTAATAGTATAACCAATACTCTTACCACCTTCTGGATTATATTCATGATATTTCCAATTTTTAAATAGATTTTCATAATTCCCATACTTCCAAAATCTAAAACATTCCATGTTAACCAAGTCTCTTTTATATCCCTACATTGGCTAAAATAATAAAGAATAGTGTTAGAAATATTTATCATAATATAAAACACCATGATCTTGATGAAACTAACTTATAGAATGATTAAATCATGGATCCTGATAATTTAATATAATACACATTAGTTTTATCCTACTTTATTAATATTCATTTTCTACTTAAATACTTTATGGTGGTTCGTAATGATTTTTTGAATTCCCTAAGTATATCCCTTGTGAGTTTCAAACTAGGTTTGTAGTAGGGTTCGTTGTCATGTACCAAGTTACGTTTGAGTCAACCCTAATGCACCTTTTCAGATATTTAATATTAGGTACATATTTTCTATATCCATATCCACTTGTAGTATCTATACAGTGATGTAATTCTAGGAAACCACTTTCTATATCATTTACCAAAAGTCTAAGACATTTCTCATAATTTTCCTCATCTATAAACTTATCCTTCGATAAATCCCTATACATATCCTTAGAAATATTCCTAGGGATACACCTATAGTTTTATAAACCTTGTTTCCCAAGGTTGACAAAATCTAGGTCTAATACCAACTATAGAGACCCTTGCTTTTCAGACATTATGATTACATCATCTTTGTGGAATTATTGAAACATTACACAAAATAACACCAAAAGACCATATTAATTTTGTGCCATTGTAAACATGGAAACATAAACATTGGTACATAAGTGATCTAAATTATCTCCCAATAGGTTTATCATAACTTGCACCCATCTTACACACATCATATATACTACATGTCATCATAAACTACGAAATGAAACATAGAAACGAGTGAGACTAGATGCTCAGTATGGGTAAAAAAATGAGATATGTAAGAATATTCTTGAATATATGGGTATTAGAACATGATCATGTAAAATGAATATATTACCATCAAAATAAATGATCATAAACATAAATCTTGGAATAAATATTTGTAGTTAATAAGACATTAATCCTATGGGAATAAGAGTATAATCCATGAAATCATAACATAGAAATAATACATGGAATCTTTGGTAGGCACAAAATCATAAAAAATATTTCTATAGAATTAAACAAATAACTACCAATTCCATATTAGTATTATGTGTTAACTCTCCATACCATCTTGGTAGTCATGGTTCACTCCCATGACCATCTTAGTAGTCAAGGATCACTCCCAAGGAGATCATAGTGGACAATTTACTTTATTGAACTGAGTACACTCCTTTTTCAATCCATGTAAATCTCACGATATACAATTCTTCTCCTAATTAATTTGAGTTAGATATAGTTCCCACCCATGTCATAGTTCAATTATAAAAATGTGTTCCACTTATCCTAATCATTGATCATATAATAACCCACAAAATGAAAAGGGTATCATAAATATGTAATCATATCATAACCTGTAGAAAACAGATAGGTTTCAAAATAATTTAATAAAATAATAACCTATGAAAATAAGGGTGTTTCATAAAAATATAACCCGTTAAAATAAGTTGGTTTCATAAACATATAACCCATAAAAACAAAACGGTTTTTATAAACATATGGCACATGAAAATGGAATCACTACAAAAATATGACCACTATAGAAGGGGTAATGTTTTACATTAGAAGGGGTTATAACCCCTTATAAAGACATTAGTGGCAGTTATGAGGAACCACTATTAAGGTGCCCGCCTACTATTAGAAGAGGTTGTTTTGAAGAAGCGTTGGTAATTGTGTGGTGAATTTAGCAATGGCTACATTTTAGGGGGTTTAAACCCCCTCTACTGTTGGCCAAAATTTACCGCAAGTCGTTTTCATTAGAGATGGTTATAACCACAACTTCATATAATAGAGGGGGTTAGGGTCAGTTCAAACTGCCCCTAATTATTGATTGCATTTGGGGATACTTTACACCACTGCCCTTAATGCTTCTATTTTTTAAGGAAAAAATCCCCCTATCTGCATTGTGCATGTATCCCTCGTATGTCATGTTCCCACTCTCAACTCCCCACTACCCCCTCATATGAATTGCCATGGTTTTACCGCCCCTCCTGTGTGTCCCCTACTGTCTGTTCCCCGGTGCTGGTCTCTGCCTATCTGTGGCGTGTCTGTATTCCAGTCCCTAGTCTCGTGTCTGTCCTCGCATCTATCATCATGTCTATCCTCATGTATTTCCTCATGTGTCTCAGCCTATTCGTGTCATGTTTGTACTGTCTGTCCTTGTGTGTTTCATCGTGTGTCCCAGTGCTGGTGTCTGTCATCGGGTCCTCATGTCTCGCAGCCTGTCCCCCCATGTGTCCCCCGGTCCACCGATCCCCCTTGTGTGTGTCGTGGCCTATCCCCCCAGTGTGTCCCACGGTCCACTGATCCCCCATGTGTCGCGGCCTTTTAGTGTATGTCCCCCGGTCCTCATGTGTCCAGGCCTATCCCCCCCCCCCCCCCGTGTGTCCCTCGGTCCACCAATCCCCTAATCTCATGTGTGTTGCAACCTGTCCCCCTAGTCCCTAGTCCCCATGCCAGTGTCTGTCCCCCAGTCTGATGTCCTATCCCCCGATCCCTCCTAGGTATCCATCCTCTAGTGTCCCTCATGCGTGTCCCATTCTAACCTCACCCACAGGTGTCTCCTCTATGAGGAGTCCCGGTCCAGCCCCTAGTCACCTCTCGTTCCGATAATCCAGCTTCTAAAATGTTTATCCGGGCGAGATTCATACTACGAATCTCCATGCTATAGTGCTCGCACCTAAACCACCACAATATGTATCATTTTGTTTATATAGTACCAATATTATTCTATTTATATATATTTATACATTTATTAAAATACAAATTATTTTAATAATATATTTAAATACCTATAATAATTTTATTAAAATATTCATATATATTAATAAACATATATCTATTAAAAATTTAACACATAATTTATATATTATTGTATTTATATATATTAATAATTTTACTAAAATAAACATTATTAACATAATAAATATAATTACATATAATAAGTTTATTAAAATAAGAATATATATTAATACACACATATATATATTAACAAATTTTCATATATAATTTATATATTATTGTATTTAAATATATGAATAAGTTTATTAAGATAAACATTATTTTCATAATATATTTAAATAAATTAAATAAATAACATGTTTCAATATTTATATAAATGTAAATATATATGTATTTAGATTTTTTGTCACACCTCTATAAATTATATATTTTCATATATGTAAATAAAATTATGTATATATGTATTAATAAAAACATTTATATCAAACACACACAAATGGAAATGTGTATTAATATATTTATTTGTAATTGTTTATTTTTATTTGAATATATGTACATATTATATATTTATGTATATTTATTTTTTTATTTGTATTTTACCCAAATATATTATGCAAATATATATACATATTATATTTATACGTACACAATTAATATATATATATATATATATATATATTACATATTCTTATGAATATATTATATTATACATTTTATAAATTCATTCATATATGTATACAATATATACTATTTATATATAATGATTTTTTAAGAAAATAGTAGTGCTTTACAACCCCTCTGATATCTTAAATTAGAGGTGGTTGTGAACCCCCTCTAATGTATTACATTAGACGGGGTTCAATAGTGTGTATTGAACCCCCAATAATGTCTTACATTAGATGGGGTTTTGAACCCCCACTAATGACTTACATTTGAGGGTTTTGGGAACCCCCACTATTATCTTAAAATGAACAAATTCTATATAACAGACACACACACACACACACTCACACACACATATATAGCACCTCTAAGATCCAAATAAATATATATGTGTGTGTGTGTGTGGTATAAGTATGTATGTTTGTATATATATATCACCTCTAACCGAATATATAGTTATTGTAAATAAATATATAGTGTCACTATTTATTAATGTAGCGATAATTTTAACATAACTGTCTCTAAAATCCAACTACATATTAAGAAATGATAAAAAATTTAGAGGGGGTTGTGAACCCTCTCTAAATTCAATTATTAGAGGGGGTTATGAAGAACCCCCTCTAATGTTATAGAAAATGAATTTAGAGGGGGTTGTGCATAACCCCCTCTAAATAAACCCCTTTAATGTAATATTTTTTTTGTAGTGTGGGTTTCATAAATATATAACATGTTAAAGATAAAAGGATTTTATAATCATATGTCATTAAATCATAAACCATTCAGAGAAACAAAATGAATGGAACCTTTGTATCGTTTCCCCAAAAGGCATAAGTAACACCAATGGATTTCATAACAGATGGAAAATAATTTTGAAATATCTATTAAAAACATTTATTGAGGAAAATATTGTTTCTTCTTTGAAATGTATTTTTAAAACTTTAATCCTTTTGAAAATAAATTCCAAGAAAATATATAATGAAAGATTTAAATCCTTTTGAAAACCTTATTCCTTGAAAACATATAAACTAAACTTGTAAACCTTTTGAAAATTATTTCATAGAAATATTATAATTGAATCCTTATAGCATTATTGAAAACCATTTCGTTGAAGGAAATCTTGATAACTTTTTTGAAAACTTTTTTCATTGAAATTAATTTGAAAACAAATAAAATAATATTTTAAATCATAGTAAATCCATTTCATTGAAAATAACTTTTTGATAACAAATAATGGTTTCATTGAAAATAATATATAACAACTCTTAAACATAAATTTTATTTTGAAAACATTGTTCTTTGAAAATCACTTTAAACCCAGTGAATGTCTAGAATATTATGAAAAAATTTTCTTAAAAACTAATCTTTTGAACATGAAAAGGAAGTTAAAAAGGAATAATTGTAATAGTATAAGATAAATACAAACATGTCAAACATTCCTTTTTCATTTCAAGAGGATTAGAAAAGTGCATCAATCAAAAAATGACAAGAATATCCCATTTAAAAAAACTTTTTTAAAAGGTAAAACTGTAACGCCCCGACCCCAGTTACCCAGAGTCGGTGCATTATTACATAACATTGGCATGATCACAAGAAAGATCAAATCTCGAAAGGCCGATTGGTTTAATATGCTTGGAAACACTAGAAATATTCATAAAGTGTTATATTACATCATAAAGTGAAAAACTACTACAACAACAAAATGTCTCCATAGTCCACACTATTATCCCCTCATAATATCCCTGCAGGTCATTCATAACTTACTTCTTCACATCCTGGAAAAAATAAAACATAGAAAAGGGGTGAGCTCAAATTCCCAGTAAGGATAACAATATATCGGAAACTTCCCAAAATAAGAATAAACATTTAAGGAAATGTATAACTAAAACAAAAGCCTTTTAAACTTGAACTTCAACATAGTATGGCAAAAGTAAAATGAAATAATGACATTTACTTATTCACATAGATATTCTACAAATCGAATAATCACATGATATATCAATAACAACTTTCATAATGATGGAATGCATAATGCCAGACTATCATTGCCACATAGCCAAGGCCTCGTGCCAAGACTACAAATAATATTTTTCCAAGGCCTTGTGCCAAACACTAGTTTGTCTCATGAGACCTACCGGTGCATCGAGGAGCTATAGCGTGCTCCACCCTTCACATATTAAGTCAAATTAATTTCCATATGAAAAGGTTTAAACATAAAACAAACATTCGTATTAAAACTAGCATATGAAATGTCAATATTTTCACTATAAACCATAAATGGTATAAAAATAGCACTTCCATAGTCAAACATATCACAAAACCTTAAATATAATATAGAAGTTTTGTATCATAATAAATGAACTTCAAATAAGCTTAAAATCTTTCAAAGGATGTTGACATAGATGAAATCAAAACTATTTGACAGAAATATCTCTTTTCTCGAAATCATTGAAAAGTCACACATTTATAAAGGAAGTAATTTAAAAGAGATTTTTGAATCAATGTGTCCCATACCACTTTGAAACTGTTGAAAATAAATATCATTTCAAAAACATCATGTCTATATAAATAAATCCTTAAAATCATTTTGAAAACATGGACATTAATTAAAAAGATTTATAAAGATAAATATTTAAAACATTTAAAATTATGATCTTGATAAAGTGTACCTGTCACAAATTATTAAAATATTTATTTTGAAGTCATTTAAAAGTCACATAATTATAAAATAAAACATTTAATTTGACAATATTCTTATAATCTTTTAAGGTAACCTTTGATGATTTTATAACGGCGGTAAATAGCCGCACCCGCCGTATAAGATAAAAAAACATTCTTTCCTTAAATTTTTCGAAAAGGTTAAAAGTGCCTTGTTTGGAAAATGATGGAAAGATTCCTTTCAAAACACATAAGGGTATAAATTAATTTAACCCATTGTCTAGTAAATAGAAAAAATCATTTTAAATACATTTTTAAGGAACATGGATGTCGATGATAAAGAGATCCCGGTAGATAATTACGTATAAACAACCTCGGATAATGAAGAGATTGTGAAATAAACCCTTACCTTGTACTTTTCCTTGGTTGGGGGTAGGTTAAACTTCTGTATAATAGTTAAATAATTGTTATTAAATTATACAAGAGTCATATACATTCATATGATATCATATATGATCTTTTAACATTGCTTTGTTAATAATATCTTAGTATTATCATCGTTTCGGGTGTTAACTTACTCAGTTTCTTTTATATGTTTTGTTACATAATCCATGTTATTCATGGATAGGTTGTATATTATTCATATACAGAATAATATCAAGTCCTTAAACATTATTTTTAAATCTTCAAATGATAGTTATACTTGAATGGATACGATGGAGAATGAATCTCATCGCGTTCGTGGAGACGGTAGTTCGTACGTACGCACGAGCGACAATATCATTTTTTTGATATTAAAATAATATATAAATGGATGGTATATCATATACACAGAATAATTAACATGTTATATTTATTATTTACATGAGTTACACATCATTATTATACCCATCCAAATAATAATATATTGAATAACAATTACACCACAACGTGGAGACGGTAAGCCGTACGTACGCACGTATGGTGACATGTTATTCAAAGGGTGGATAGAATACTGAATATGGTTGTACCATATTTATAATAACATTACAGTATATATATGATACTAGAGTTATTATTTTAGAATGGTAATAACAAAGGAAGAAGAAGTGGAAGAAGAAAGGAACTTGGAAAAAGGTGGTGAAATCATTACCTCTTCTTCGGGTTCTTCATTTTGATTTGATCAAAAGGGCTCCATAGGATGGCTTTCTGATCAAAATAAGGCCTCTAGGTTTTAGTGAGGGAAGTTGGGAGAGTATTTTGTCAGAGTTTGGCTGAACCAAAATGCATTGAAGGTGGGAAGAAATGAGAAGGAGGAGTGCCCTTTTATAAGAGGGGTGAGGGGCACCTTTGGATAAGCTAGAAATATTAATTTATAATAAATTCATATTCGGATTATAATGGCTCAAAAGTGGATTATTTAAATTTTATGGTTGGGATAGGTTGAAAACCATTCAACCAATAGAATTTAGACAGGTTTGGGTACTTATATAGACCTTATATTTAAGTATTAACTCTTAGTTAATTAGTATCACTTTTACATTGTCTCTTTGTATTTTTATATTATATGGTTAATAAACTTACCATATACATCCATGAGACCCCAAAGTGGTCCATTAATGATACAAATATTATGATATAAGTTTCTGGGTCGAACCGTAGATTTTTAGGAATTTAATATCAATTAATAATATAATATTTGTTTTAAAAACTCTTTTATGTCAATTTTGACACTATTCAATAGTTGATTTTTTTGAAACTCATAACAGATTTATTATTTCGCAAAAAGTCAATTAAATCAATCTTAATATGTCATATAATCCAATAAAATTAGTTTAATGCATTAAAAGTCTCAAATTATATTTATTTGGGTATTTATAATATCAATTATTTTAATTTTTCACTATTATGGTAATTATTGCATCATCATTTTGTCATAAATAAATTAAATTATTTAATGTCTAAAAATTATAAATAAAATATCATTATGTATTAAATCTTTTTATATTTCTAATTAATATTTTTAAATGAATATAAAACATATATAACCCTATGTAAAATTTTTTTTTCTAAAAGATATATGCTTGTGTCATTTTTTGTATTCATTTTAACTTAATTAAAATAAAGTGCCCCTATCACCTACAAGTGGCTCCATGGGGACCCAAAATCGACCCAAAGATGACCATTGTCGGCCTTGTACCAACCAATAAGGTTAGGACACGTTTTAGGGTAATTTTTTATTATTATAATATTATTTTTGAACCCTTATTTACCGAATTTACCCTTTAACCATGGTAAGTAAAATAATTACCGCAGTAATTATTCAAAATGTCTAAAAATAAAAGTCACCTATTTACACAATTTGAACATCCTGATTCCAAATATGGAATCCATTTTTTCAAATTCAAAACACAGAAGTTGCAGAAATTAATTTAAAATTAATTCCCGTTGTTAAAACAAAAAGCGTTTTTTAAGAGATAATAACTATCAAAAGATTGACACTTGTTTATGTCTCGTTTAATTGTGAAATTATGTCCAATGAAAATCATTGAATTAAATGGTAAAAATATATTCTAAATATACTTTAAAACCACTAAAACTCATAATTTATCAATATAAATTATTTCGATTAAAAAAGTTGTTTTTAATTAAAATTTAGTAATTTTCACTATTTATCAAAATATAAATGTTATCCGAAAAGTTCCAAAATTTCACCCTAGGATAAATTCGATATTCCGAATCCAAAAATGAAGTCAATTTTGAGAGATAAAATTTTTAAAATTTCATAAATTAGGTATTACTATCCATAACGGCTAGTTTGATTGGTTGTGGTGTGTTAGAATTCGATGTTGCGTACAACACACGCTATCGCATTATTCAAAGAGAAGCGTACCGTAGAAGCTTGGGGTGTTACATTCTCCCCTCCTTCAATAAATTGTGTCCTCGCAATTTGAAATTGTTTACGAAAATAAATGGTTGAAAATAGAAAATATATTAGTGGGAAAATCCACATCGAAAATTGGGTTACTAAAATTTAGTCTTAATATGAGGAAAGGATAAATGAAGGGGTCACCACCAAATTATGATCTCGATTTGGAGAAAATTAGTGGAAATTAGAGACATATAATCGGAGGAAAAATGTAAATATTTATAGGTAGTGATTGAGGTCATCAACCATAAATAAGTGTAAAATTGAGGTCATTAAATTCATTAATCTATGATTATTTGAAGTACTATCGGTTCAACAAAACATTGGGTATTAGGAAAACACATTTTTGACGTTTCAAAATATCTTAGTTGAAACCCGACATCGAAAAATGAATTAATGAGGCCTCTATTTAAAATAAAGAGTGGAATGTATGAAGATTACCGAAAATAACACATACTAGGGTTCCATGTAGGAAAATATGGATATGGAAGAGAAATATAACCATAAATTATCTGATAGAGAGTGGTAGAGAACATGGCTATGAAAAGGCCAAAAATTCCAAAGCCATAAATTAGTGATCATTTAAGGAACCATCTAGGACAACATTTTTGTTCTAAGTTTCTTTTTCTTAATGTTGAGGAATTTTTTTATGAGATTGTCTAAGATCATAAGGAGATATACTTACTTTATAATTATAGTTTTATCCACTAATAAATTTCTACCACAAAGTCATCTTTTACTCTAAAAGATAAGAGAACATAAAAAAATTCTATTTATACTATTTGTACAGGGTTCCAAAATAAACGAATTTATAATTCATCTACCAGATCTTTTAAAAAAAACTACATTTTTTAATCTAGGACATCTCGTGGGCCAGTGGTAGGTGATCCACCCTTGTCGCCCTTTGGTTGCGGGTTCAAGTCTCGCGGCCTTGCCAGTCGCGACGGGTTGCCGCCCGACCTCCGGGTTGTCCTTTTATGGAAATCCAAAATTAATCTCAAACTAGAATTTATCCAAAATACTTCTGTCCAAACTCACAGTCCAACATTTATAAGGAAGGTAAGCATAATGTAGATCTTTTTAACCCCATAATAGCATATTAATACTTTCATCATGTATTCTTTTAAAACACTGAAACATCCTGAATTACCACAATCCTTATTGATTACATTCATGCTCCCTTATTCCATTTAGAATGGTGGATATACTTCTTCAATCCAAAAATGTTTTAAACCCCAACAATGATGGAATATACAAATAATTAATCAGCTTCATGGTAGTCAATAATATCCAATATAATTTATCCAAATCAATCATGTATTATTCTAAAATCTCTCCCTTGGTATTAGAACCATATTATGGTTTATCTTTCTCTCAACCATATATTTTCCTAAAATTTAACCTGCTATTGAGTCACTTTTCTTTGTTCCACACAATCTCAATTCCTTAATGAAATAGTACTTCAGTAAAATCCTTATATACTCCATAATTATTATAACAAGTAAATTGTTGATACAACTCTTAAATTACATAATCAACATAAGAACTCTAATCATTCCTCTTCATCTGTGGTAGTATCATAACTTGATTATTATCCAATAGCATCATTTGCAGCATAGTCTGATGACTGGGACATAGGTTCGCGTAGTGTCCAAACTCCTTGCAAATGAATCACTTTACATTTGAAACCATTTTCTTACCCTTGAAGTCATGTACTTTGTGCCCTTTTCCTCCACACTTATAACAATATCCCATTCATTTCAGGCAAGTTCTAGGGTTTTTCTTTCCATAGTTATCACATATGGGAAAATTCTTCTTTTCCCTCTTCCCGTTATCCATCTTTCTCTCTTCCATCCTTTTCTTCTCTTGCTTCCCTTCAAAGCCACATGACTCAGTAAACTCTTTACTTATCTTATCAACACATAATATTATTTCTTTATATGATGATAATACATACGAGACTATTTCTCATATAAATTCTGGCTTAGGACAATGAAATATATGATCCTTCGTTCTCTTTGTATCATGCACATTGCTAGAGTTCTCATTCCTTCTACTGTGCACCATTTCTAAACAATGGAATAATAAATAATCATATAATATCATAGCGAATAAAAATATTTCATGTCCCAATGAAAAGAATTAATTCAATGAAACCCTTACCTCAAGCCTCAGCTTGGGGAATGCATCTAGTCTCTTGAATAAACAAATTGAGTTTATTAAATATTTACATAAAAACCTTTTTAAATATATTTTATTTATTACTATTATTTTATATATATTTTATAATTTTTATAAATTCATCATTTTTATTCTTTCTTTTAGAAAGGTGTTTGTTTCATGGTTTCATGTCCACTTTAGTTTGTTAATAATTATGAAATTTCTTGTAAAATGATACCACAGCTCTAAAAGATAAGTGAGATAATTTTCATGCCATTATATAATTTCAAAGGATCCAAAAATATCTATATGTGTTCTAACATAGGTATTGTTTATTTATTATAAGTGTTATCGTTATACGGTTAGTTCATTTAGGAAGTTTTTTTTACCATGATGAACTTATTTGATTTTATTTAACCGTGTGACTATTTAATCATTCCAAAATATGAAAAAACAACATATACTAATTTAGATCATTTTTAACCATAATATTTCAATTTTAACTGGCCATGATGGTAGTGGGGGGAAATAAAACATGTTGTTCATGGAGGCAGTGATTCATCCATAATATAAATAACATTTTTATTTTGAATTAGAATAAAAGTGGGTAAGATAATGGATATTCCATTAGTCTAATAATATTTAATCATATTAATTATACTTATATAATAAAAATATCATGGATAAAGTATATTTGATATGTTATAATAAGAAAATGATTTAAGAGATTTAGGTTGGGAATATTTTCTCTTACTTTGGATATCCTCTCTTATACTACACCTTAAGGTGCCTTAGATTGGCCTTTTAATGAGACCAAGGATTCTAGGACACAAAGAGTGAGTTAAAAAGATATTATGTCAAAATTTGGATGATCAAAGGCTTATAATTTGGAGTAAAATGGGATGATTAAGGTTAGTATTTATAAGGGGGGGTAAAGGGGTATTTTAGAGTAAAATATTAAAATAAATTTTATATCTTCAAATAGGGACTCATTGTGTGACTCAATAGTAATAGGGATGTGATTTCATAATAAATTGGACATTAAAATATTTTTATAACATCTATAATCCAAAAAATTCCATTCATACACCCTATTAAAAAATATCTTATTTATATGATACTTAAATGGTAATTTAATATTCACCTAAAAATAATTTTTTTTTAAAAATGATAAAAAAAAGTTATCCTAGGGTAATTTTAATGTTCCAATTCCAAAAATAACATTTATTTATCAAAATTATTTTATAAATATGATAAGTTTATTTTTAAAAAATAAAAATCTTATTTATTGAAAAGTATGGATTTTTATGGCATGGTCATATTTTTTTCCCTTAGAAAAAATAACGATGATTTCATAAAATTATATTATTAATTATATAAAAATAAATATTATTTTATAGAAAAATCTGAAAATAAATTTTATTTTATATTTTTAAATTTTTCAAAAAAAAATTAATACAGATAAAACATATATGCTTCTTCAAAAACATAGTTATGATTTTTTGCGTAAAAAATTTATTTTATCATATTTAATAGTTTTATTTCATAAATTTCACATATTTTAATTCATAATTTACGAAAATATTATTTTACTGTTTTACCAATAAATTCTAATTTTCATCTTTAACTAATTTTGGCCACTAAGTTCCAATTATGCAGTTAAATTCATCTATATGAAATTTTGTACTAGAGTAAAAACCAGTTTGTTTATAAAATAACTTACATTATATTAATATATACATATTAGATACATAACCCCTCAAGACCTTTTAAAAATATCTAAAGGTAAGATAATTAATCATGGAAGTCACAAATGGTGGTTCAGCTAGTATGGACCTCATTGTGATATCCATGAGCTTGAACTTCTCCCATGAATTATTTTTCTCAAACCGTACATATTGAAGCTCGCCTTGGGCTTGGACAAGGGAAAACCCTAGTGATGATACCTCCATTATAAACTCAAACAAATGAGATTCATAAGGAATAATTATACTAATTTATACCATTTCTTCTCCTTTCTATATAAATTTCTTAATTCGTTTGTTTCTATTTGTACCCATAAATTCAAAAGAAATGTTACAATGATCATATTTAGTACTTTTATCTTATCAATATATTATAGTTCACTTTAGTTCAGTATTTAATTTAAAAAAATATTCAATAAAAAATTATTTAAAGAGAAATATATTCTAAAGATTGTGGGATGTTATATTCTATGGCCCTTAAAAGAATTTCATCCCTGAATTTTATCTTTACTCGGATAGAAATAAGTGAGTTTACTTTTTTCTCATCACATATTAAAGTTCCCTCATAGATTCCTCATACTTATGATTTCACCATAAAACTTTTTTTGGGGTGATATTTATAGAGAACCTAGATTTTCATACATGTACATTACATCTTTTAGATGAATATTCAATATATTACATGAAAAACATCTGAGGATTGAAATAGTTTTGTGTCATTAGAGACTAGGTAAAAAGTATTATAATTTGGCCAATGATCTTTAGCATATACCATGAAGATCTCCCCATTTTTTACTTTTCACCAACATACCCTACTTAGAACATTTATTCATAACTTGGGGGAGGGAAACATAATAAAGGGTGATCTTGGATGCTCAGAAAGGGTAAAAAAGGGAAATACATAAACAAAACATGATCATAAGGGTATGAGAACATGGTCATAACATTTTAAAAACCTTACCCTGTATATCAAATATCATAATCTTGAGTCATGGCATAAATATTGGATAATCTCCCAAATGACATGATCCATGAGAGCATAACATATAAAATCATATGTTAAGACATATATTTTTGGCATACTCATAATCATATAAAATCATATGTTAAGGATACCCACCAAGACATTCATAACATGTTAGGATTGGGATAACCACTCATGTACCTACTTTGGGCTTTGGATAATCTCCCATATTCCCTCTTTCAAACTTGGGATAACCTCCCTTGTATCCTCTTTTGGGCTTGGGATAACCTCTCATGTACCCTTTGAGCTCATAAAACATTAATCATTACCAAATTAATTAGATGTGGATAAAGTTCCCACCCATCACCTAATTAAAATCATATATATTTGTGTAAAAATATCATAAAACATTCATCATATCATATAACATTAAATTAAATGGGTTTTATAAACATTTAATCATATCATAAACTATAGAAACGAGATAGGTTTCATAATCATTTTATCATTTCATCGTAGCATAACTTATGGAAAAATAAGTGGGTTTCATAATAATTTTATCATTTTATAAGCCATGGAAGAGAAATGGGTTTCATTAACATATTTTCATGATAGACCATATTCATAGAAATAATAACAATGGTATCCTTGGTTAATATCCCTATTAAATCATAAGTTACATCTAAGGATGTCATATTAGATAGATAATGTTTTTTAAAGATCACTTGGAACATTTCTTGAGGAAAATAACATTTCATTGAAAATAAAATTTTCAAAATAAATATTATAAAATATTTTTTAAATCATTTTATTTGAAAATAAACATTGAAAACTTACCAAGTTTATTTCAAAAATCATTTAAAACGTTTCTTGAGGAAAATATCCCTTTCGATTTGAAAAACACTTTTTAAAAACATAAAACATTTTCAAAATTATTATTTTTTAAAATAAACTTGAAAATATAAAATGGAATAATCAATGAAAATAATGATGGTAGAAAAATGTTTTCATGTCGTACATGTTAAAACAAAGACTCCTTTCACATTTTTTTTAAAATCCAAATTAGAATTATTTGTAAAACGAAATGAATATTACTTTTAAAAAAATTTTAAAAAAATAAAACATGTGTAAAAATTCCTTTAATAAATCATTTTAATAATCATAAAAATATATTTGAAATTGTTTTAAAAAAATGGTTTTGGATGAAAAAAGGTTTTCGACTAAAGAGAGAAATAAAGATAATTTTTCATAAAAACATTTTATCAATTGTTTTAAGTAAAAAATAGTGTAAAATTGGTACTAATACTTGAAAATATCATGAATATCCATATTAAAATAAAATTCATGATAATTCGTGAGTATTAGATAAAAAATATTTAAATATTGGGGATTTAATTGTAAATAATCCTGATAAATGATGAGATTATAACATAAAACTCTTACCACTTTGGTAACATTGAATCGTAAATCCCACAAAAGAATAAATTTAAAGGAAGCATGAAATATCATGAAGATAAATAAATTCATGATTTTATATTCTAATTAGTCTGTATATACACCTCATAAAATAATATAGGTTCATAACATAGCATATGTCTCAAAGAAGGAAAATTGAGATAAAAACCCTTACCATTTTGGTAACTTTTAAACCATAAAACCCATGAAAATAGAGATCATAAAATGGATATGTAAATACAAATAATTTTTAGTTTAATAATCATAAAATACATTCATGGGTATTATATACACCACATAAAAGAAATAGGTGGTGAATATGACATGTGTCTCATAGAAGTAAAAAATTAAGATGTAAATATCTTACTTCTTTAGTAATATTTTCAGTCATAAGACCCAATAAATAATAAAATAAAATGGGAATTGAAATATAATTAAAAGGATTTTATTAAATATATAACATATAAAAGGTTCAGTATATACACTACACAAAATAAACAAGTGGTGAATTTCAATGTCACCTGGAAATAAAAGAGAGACTAGAAATCCCTTACCTTAAAAATTGACTTCCTTAATACACATTGGAACCTATTTTATAATAAATATAATTTTATTATACATATATTAAAGAACCAAAATTAAATATATCATACAATATATTTTTTATCTTTGTCATTTTTTTACCTATTTATTAACGATTTCACATTAAATTGTGTTTTAGGTAATAATTGATTTGTTTTTTATATATGTTTTGATTTATTATTTTTCAGTCCTATTAATTTGATCAAGGTTCCATAATATATATAATAATAATAATTAAATAATTATAATATTTATACATCAATTATATTTTAAATACAAGTCCTGAAATGTGTTTTTTATAAATGAAGTATTGTTATGATCATGGAGACGGTAGGTCGTACATACGCATGAGTAACGTTTTCATTTTTCCATGATCATTATTGAAAGAAGGTAAGTAATAGATTATATTTAAATAATTATAATAATATCATAAATGACACAATATTTCCTTCAATATATCGATACATATCTTCCATGTGGTGTGGTTATGAAAATAGAGTCACATCGCTTTGTGAAAGCGGTAGTCCACACATACACAAATAACATTATCATCTTTCTGTAAGTGAAACGTTAAAAAATAAAATGATATATTATATATTAATAATTATAAATTCATCATTAATATCATAATTAGGTCATTTTTATCACATATATACATTAAATGTATCATTATCATCTTCCATGTAAAGAGTTAATGAAAATTAAGCACATCACTTCATGAGGTAATAGTCCGCCGTATACACGAGCGATGTTATCGATTATCCTATGAAATGGAAATTAAAAATGTATATATGATTTTATATTAAAACGTTATAATTATATTATAAATTTGATATATATACTTTATATCCATCAGCATACCCAACTGTGAGAGGTGGTGATGGAAAAACGATGGATATTGGTTCGCGAGGAGGCAGTCCGCCGTACATGAACGATGAATTTGTAACCCATTTGATGGAATTGGAGATTTTTTAGGTAATAAAATTAATATAAAAACATATAAAAATATATAATATACTTATTTAATTATATAATCATGGTTTAATAATAATTTAGGAATGTGAGGGAAGAAATAAAATAAAAATGCTTGTTAAAGAATGTTACCTCTTTTTCAGGTAACCTCCTTGGGATTACACAAAAAGCCTTCCTAGGTTGAATTTATAACTAAATAAGTCTTATATAATTATTGGAGGGTATTTTTAAGTGATTTTGGTTGGTATTGGCCTAACTAAAATGGTTTTATTATGTTAATAAGAGAGGAGATTGTGTGGCCATTTATAAGTGAGGTGAGTGGCACGCTTATTTTTAAAAAAAATGGTGTAACCATGTTTTTTTTAATGATAAAAGGATACAAAAGGAGTATTATAGATCTTTATAGATTATAGGTTATAAATATGGATATAAAATAGATTTTATACAAGTTTTTATTTCATTTTAACCCTTATCTTTTTAGTTTAACCCCCAGTAAACCCATTTTTACCTTAATCATGGTAATTAATTTTTTTTTTCACTATTCTCTAGTTATGATTCCACATTGGATAGTAGAGATACCACTATTTTATTTTTACACTATATATATAGGCCTACATGTGATTTTTAATGTTTTTTTAATATAAATTAGTACAAGGAACTTAATATTTATTGAACTTAGTGACCCTAGGGTATACCCCATGAGGCTTGGTTAGAAAAATTATGTAGTAAAACTATACTATTATATCCCCTTATCATTTCCCCAACATGTTTTCTCCTATCACTTTTTTGGATTGTTTTATGTGTGTGTGTGTGCTTGACTGTTTGTTCATGTTGTTATTTTTATAGTTATTATTCATTATGAGATATCATGTTATATATATATATCATCTTTATTTTGGAAAAACTGTTCCCGAGTGTCTATCCGTAATTACCAAGCACTAATTACCTTCTTATGTGGATTAGGAATTCCCTTCAGGCCTTGTCACTAACCATAAAAATTACCAAATCAGGGTTATCCCAGGTTGGTTCATGCCATAGACTATGCACGTTGCATGTATAACATACTACCCCCTCCATGCATCATTTTTTGAACATGCAAGGATAATATACACACTAGAGAAAGTTACCCATGAAAGACACTACCTCCAAAAATATTCACCCGATTACTCATGAACATGAATAGGGTCCATGTGTCAAGCCTATGTAGCACCCAATTATGTGCCAAAAATACCCATTTTCAGAAATGTTTCAAAATTTTATCCTTGAACTTTCCCATGACATATTAAACATTAAAATAAATCTTTTAGAGAAATGTTTCAACTTTGGGAAACAATATTTGATGGGTTTTTCTCTTCCCTTCACTTTTTTGTTCGTGAAACGTTAAATATTTCATGGAATTTAATTTAATAGACACATTTTTAATACATGACTAAAATAAATCATAAAAAAACTAAAAATTCCTATTTAGGAATACTTCATATAGTTAATACATGAATTAAAAGCTTTCAATCCATTTGGTGATCAAAACAACCCATACCCTTTTATATTTAACAAATAAATCCAAATTAAATAGTTTCATAAAAAACTCAATAGCCAAATGATCCCTCACTAAAAAATGTCATTTTTAATAGAAATAAACATCAAATAATCAACCATACACACTCAAATAATCAAAATTTAATATTATTATTTCAAATAAAAAGAGGCATTCAAACCATTAAAATTTATTTTAAAATAACTCACACCCTAAAACTAGTCCTTATTTCTAATAAGTTGATTTGTTTTAAATTCCCAGTATTAAAACCAATTTTAAAGGTAAATAAAAAATACTACATATCTCAATTAAAAATCATTTAGCTTTAAAAACCTTACCCATGGTAATGAAATTCTGGTTTTTATAAAACCTCAAAAACTCTTTTTATTCCAATCAAAACTAGACAAACACTCCCCAATATTGGAAACAACTACCAAATAAAGTGATAAGAATTTCATGAATTATTTACCCTTTAAATGTAGTTAAAATATTTAAACATGAGAATAATAAGTTAATTAAAAAAAATTGAGTTAGTACCTTATCACATCACCTTCTCAAACCAGATTACAATGCTACCTAGGAAACAACTAGTGTTTATCCATTTTTAAAATGATGTTTCCATTATTTGAGTCATCCAGTTAAAAATTCTGAAATCTATTTACACTGGGATGAAGTAGTTTTTAGAAAACAAAAAAAAATTATAAACATTATTTTTTTATATATACACATGAAACATAAGCTTACCTTAATTAAATTACTTATTGATTTTCAAAATTAATTCAATATATATCATGATCCTTCTAATACTTATGTCATGTTAGATTTTTCAAACCACTTATATGCAAAATATAAAAAAATTGACAGTCTCAAGAAAAACAAAAAACATACCCTCTACAGACCACCTCTAAATGATGAATGAATTAAAAAGAAATTTTAATAACATAAATATTTATATTATATCATATTTAAACACATAATTAATAGACTAGTTCATTTTAATAAAAACTATATTTACCATGGTAAAAAAAAGTCTTTACATGTTGGATTACATTTCATGCCCTCACATAGATATAGGAGCCTTAGATTAATTATAACACTTATTTGATTAAATAGTGTATTGAATAAAAACCAACATCAATAAAAATAATCCTTTTTTGACTAAAAGTAAATTCATATAAAAAATGGCCCAACAGTAGGAGTACATAATAAAAACAACCAAATTTTTTGTTCTTTTGAAAAACATGGTCCAATGTTTTTATTTTAAAAATAAAGAAATCCATTTAAATATAATTAAAGATATCATGTAATGTAAAATAAGATAATACAATTCATAAACATCCCACTCATTATTAATGATGAACAAATAAAATCTAATGCACCAGTTGTAGTTTTGAAGAAGGTACACTAACCCATAAACTGAATCGGTAACCCAGTTCCAATTAGACCTCCATGGAAATAAGTCATTTATCCTTATCTATGAAACTTATTTAGTGAATTTAAAATGGAAATAAGATTTTATCCCATTTATTGCATCTTAATACAAGTAATACACTGAATAAATCAAATTCACTTTATACTAAACATTAATACAGGTCAAAATAAAAAACAATCTAATTCCCTTAAAGGATAAAAAAAACATAAATGAATGTGATTAGATAAAATCAAATAATATTATAAAGAAATTGAAAATTTTGATTAAAATGTGTTCAAATCATTTAATTAAAATCTCACATTCCAAACCACTTTTATAAATAACCACTTAATCCATTTAATTTTATCATATTTGAAGGCATAATAATATATCCCTTTCTATTTCAAAATCTATATTAAAAAACTTATAACCAAACAACATTTAATACCTTATTTAAAACCCCCCTTTAATTTTTTATTTGAGAAAGTATATTTCCTTTTAAATCATTTAAAAAGCACTTTCATATAAAGGTTTAAATTTTCCACTTTTTTGAATTCATAAAAAACCCTAATTAAATGAAATTTAATTATAATTACTTATTAAAATAAACCATTATATTCCATAGAACCAATCTAAAAATAAATATACACATTTCATTGAACTATTAAATAAATAATGTCAAAATATATCAAAACACATTAAAAAATCATTAATCAATAAGATCACTTATAATAAATATTTTGAAAACATTGGATGTTCATTATAGTTTTCTAATCAATCAAAATAAACCATTATATGTAGAATAAAATAATAAATAACATTGATTTCTTTGAACTTTTATGTTCTGAAAACCCCACTATGGAAAAATAAAAGAATAGAAAACCTTATAAAGGGTTTTCATATATCACTTGATACCAGACTTCATAATAACATGAGATTCTTCCATAAAGAGGGTTATTAAGACTGTTTATAATTTAATTATCAATTTATAATTATCCTATAACCACCTAACACTAACCAAAATTCCTAACCTAGATTAAATACCATTTTTTAATTAACCAACTTAGAATAGATTATCTCAATACCCAAACTAGTCCATCACGGGGCCTAAGGCATTTTTTTTATTTCCCTGACCTAGAAACACGTTCCAAGGGAATAATATTCAAGAATTCAGAATGGTTTCACCTAAAATAATGACTAAAAAATGAATGAGACCAAACAAAAAAATCACTAGATATTAAAAATACCCAATAACTCCATGCATAGAAATTTGAAACATATTAAAACTAGAAATGAATTACTTCTATAAATAATACACACCTCACACTAAAAACCCACTACATTACATTCATATTACAATTAAATCCTTTAAACATATTTGATAATGATAACATAAGTGGAAGAAATAGGACTCTCATATCCAAAGATATTCATGATTCAACTAGGTCACACATCATGCATATGGGATTTTCCACCCCCATAATATGATAGTGTGTATTAATGAAAATGTGGTAGAAATAGATCTTCAGGTTATATAGGATTATAGTCTAAGTATTATGCAAGGATACACCAAATATTTCACAATGTTTTGGGGCTTATGAATACCCTTGGGGATAAGTTAATTTCTTGGATAACACTTGCATCATATGTATGTATTAACTCACCTCTCTTCATTACATATCATGTAATGGATCCTAAAATGATAGTTATTATAGAATACTAAACATAATGTTAAATCTTAACATTCATATACCTAATGAGTATCATATCATTTGAAAATTAATTATAGTATATTATCTTTGATAAGGACGTTTCATGTAAAAATGTTCCATTCTCCTTACAACACCCCTTGTTATAGGATACGATTTCATGGAGTTATATAGATATTAGAATGGATTCTCACAACCATGTAATATGATACCCTCACAATCAAAAACTATAATCTCCCTAAGGTAGTAGTATAGAAACATTTTATATGTCTTATGATTTCTCCTAAATCATAAAAAATGGTTCACTTCATATGAATATAAAAACCCATTTTGAAGCATACAAATAATATCATAAAATTTAGGTATATCATAGTTTATGATATACTCTATATATCATATATATATATATGATTTGAGAAATATTTCACCTTTAATACACTACTAGAATTCTCCTTAATTACGACGGACTATTTGTGACGGGATCTCGTCGCAAATAGGCTTTAGCGATGGGGTACCGTCGCAAATAGCCCGTTGCAGAAAACACAGTCGCAAATAAACTTCTGATTATTTGTATTATATATACATAAACGTTTTCCTGATGATCCCATCGCAACAAATTATTTGTGACGGGATTACTTACCCATCGCAAATATGTTTTTAAAAATATTTAGTTAGGCTACTTGCGATGGGACCCCTTCGAAAAAGGCCCTGTCACAAATAAGAAATTAATTTTTAAAAAATAAAATTTAATAATATTACGATTGATGAAAAAATAATAATATTATTATTAAAACAAAAAAAAATAAAAAAATATTTAAATTCTCAATATTGAAAAAAATATAAAAATTAATAACATATTAAAAATTAAATTATGTAATATTTTCACCAATATAAAAGAAAAAAAATGTAAATAATCCATATTATAATTTTAATTCAAATATTTGTAACATAAAAAATCACTGGGGGGGTCGTCTGGAGGAGGTGGAGGAGCTGAAGGAGATGGTGGAGGAAACTCGATCCTTAAACTATGAGTCAAACATCACACATACTCCATATGCTCCTGATGTTGCTGCTACCATCGACGGCTCTACTCCTCGTAATGCTGTTCCTGCTACTGTTGCCACTGACACATCTCATCTTGCTGCTTCTGCAAAGTCTCTATATCCTCAGCCTGAGATTGCAACTGCTTCTGATACTGTGAAGAAAAAGATGATGCCTCTCCATGAGCTCCTCTCGAGCTGGACGCTGCCATCGTAGAAGTACCATAATAAGTACTAGGAGTCAAATGAGATCTGATGCCAACTACTCTGCCCTTCTCAAAGATATACCAAGTCGCCTGCATCCCTGCCGCCTCATCAAAATGGTGAGCACTGGTCTGCTCAGCCGTCTCATCCTGACCCTCAGCCTGTGTTTGAGAGGTCACAGCCTCATATGACTCCTTCAATTCCAATTTAAAATTAAAAGTGTCAAAATATTATATTCAGTTAATTGTTAAACTGAAAAAATAATACTAACCACAATCTGACGCTGGCGATCACCTCTAATCTCTCTAGTGGCTGGATCATTGTACATCCTCTGATAAACGTCGAACTCCGTAATATCGGGATGCTCGAATTCTTATAGAGATATAAAATAAACTATTTATATTTATAGTTATATAAAATATTTTAAAAATATACTTACCAGATTCTCTTTATGCGAACTGAATGTATGACTACCAGCTCGATGCGTCACCTCCTATCTCCCCCGGTTCTGTCGTCCCACTGAAGATCTCTTCTGAAATCCACCACCCAACTAGTGTAAACATAATCAATCCCAAATGTGATATAAAATGTACTCTGGTTGGTGGGCTCTACACGACTCATCAATATATGTCACCCCTCCTTTCTTAATAGATGTCCTTCTCAAATTGTGCAAAAACTGGCAGAAACGGTCACGCATAGAAACCTTCCATGTCGTGTGGATAGCGCCGCGAATGCTATCATAGATAAGATGCCATAAACCCTACAAATAATTTATAATATCAATTTTTTAGTAAAATAAATTTCAAAATGAATATTATTTATTTACATACCAGCCAATGATGGAACATGTCACGTCGCACATCAACGAAAATCTATTCCCATGTGATCCATGGCAGAGTAAAATAATTGCACAATATAGCGCTCCCCTGTCCAATAGATACTTGCTGAAAACTGTGAAAAAAGAATAAATAATCAAACATTTAGTATATATATAAATAAATTAATGAAATATAACTAAAATATACAGGTTATCATACCTCCGTGTGCGTGGATCGAAACCAAGATGTGGACGTCGCTCGGGGATAGGGTCAGGAATCATCAGTCGCGCAAGACCGCGCCCCCTCCGCGTACCTCCGGAACCACCAGTAGGCTGAGGGTCATCTGATCCCACATCCTCATTATCCAAAGGTAGACCAGTGTCCTGCAACTCACGAAATAAATCATTGTCCATCGGAAACACAAAATGATTATTGTTAGAAAATATTTGAAAATAACTATTATATATAGATATATATTAGTTATGATTATAACCATCATTTAATTATTTCAATGTGCATCTTCATCCTCTTCTACATAGTTGTCACTGTCAATGTCTTCATCTTCCTCCTCAGCATCATCAATATCCATATCAGTTTCAGTTTCATCATCTCTTGTCTTTTCAAATTCATTTGTAACATCATTAACATCTTCATCATCGTCTATCCTTAATTGTGGGGTGTCATCGTCGATATTCACATCTCTTTGTGAATCAGATGTATTTTGAGTAGTCTCTTGAAAAATTTCAATTCCTTCCACTTCAATGGAACTACATTAAGTTTGAGTAAACTGATTTTCCCGAGATTTCATTTTTATTACCCTCCATCAATCGCTCAAGTCTCTTGAAGTAGCACAATACTTTGCATAATAAATTTTATGTGCCTATTGATCTAGTAAAAATGGTTCATTTACTGCAAGAAGACTTTAATATTTAATATTGACAATTCCATGAGTCGGATTAACACGCAAACCTCTTTCAGTATCCAACCACCGACATTTAAACATTGTTATGTAATTCCGCCCTAGATAACACAGCTCAATAATTTCATCCAAAATGCCATAAAAGTCAACTTCAGTTTCTTTGTGATGTGATCCTCTCAAGAAAACTCCAATGTTCATTGTTTTTTTATTCCCCGTATGCAAGTGTATGAAATTGAAAACCATTCACCACTTATGAATTATAATATTTAACCATTTTGGATGATGGGTTACTCCATATACACAGTAATTTGTCAATTTTATCAGCATATTGAGACACCAGAAAATTTTTAAAACAATTATCAATTTAATAAATAATAAACAGAATTGATATTAAACCATCAATAATTTAGGTTACCAATTTTTGAAACCAGTGAGGAAAAAAATTCTACGTTCTTCAAGAGCATCTGCTGTAATTTGTGGAAGTTTTTTCCTGATATGATTATGATATAACATACAAATAAAATAAGTTTAAATACTATAAAAAAATATAGAATAAGTGATAGAATCACTTACAGGACAAATGATGTCATTTCTTCACAGTTGAGCAGAACGTATGTATGAGCTATGTGATGTTCATCATCTAAAAGCCATCATTCGTTAACTCCACTGAAACCAGGATTGGGTTGATTGAAAACTATTAATTGATTTTCCATTTCATCATTAACATTCCTCTCATTTTTCCCCATGCGATTCTATTTTGAGGGATATTGAGATTCAAAATAATGAGAGCAGAAAAAAGAAATTTCCTCTTGCAAATAAGCTTCAGCAATAGAGCCTTCAACTGATGCTTTGTTACATATTTTTTTCTTCATTTTCTTCATGCATCTCTTGAATGGGTACATCCATCGAAACTGTATTGGACCTCCACATTTATCTTCATGTGTAAAATTTAATATCAGATGTTCCATTTAGTCAAAGAAAGCTGGCGAAACGATTTTTTATAGTTTACATATAATTACAGCAATATCTTCTTCTAGTTTTCTTAACGCATCGTAGTCTGTTGTCACTACACAAATATCTCAAAAAAATTATGATATTTCTACTATCGAATCCAAAATCATAGAATTCAACAAAACCTCTGAATCCAATTGGCATAAGTATTTCCATTATAAAATGATAATCACGACTTTTTAATCCAGTAATATAACTATTCTTAACACATCTGCCCAAATTGGAAGTGTATCCATCTAGAAGTCTCAAATCTACAATCCACTAACAAAATAATAAGCGGCTCTCTTTGGATAGTGTATAAGATTCTTTTGGCTTCATTAACCTCTGTGATCTGACATTTTCAAATAATTCAAGTTCTGGTCGCCTACAAATTTGGGCGAGATCTAATCGTGGCTTTAAAGTATCTTTGGTCTTACCTGGTGTATCCAAAATTGTATGAAATAAATTATCAAAATAGTTCTTCTCAATATTCATAACATCCAACATGTGGTGGACCAAAAAATCTGATCAATACGAATGATCCCAAAAAATGATCTGTTTTATCCAGTGATGTTCTTTCCCAAAGCCATGAATTTTTTGTTGGTTTACTATTGGTCCAAATGTGATGGAGGGTAATGAAAATACAACTGATTTTAACTCTTTACCTGAGATAAACTATGGAGATTCATCTCTTTAAATTATACGTTTTCTGAAATGAGATTTGTTCCTCTGAAAAGGATGATCGGTTGGAAGAAATTTACGGTGACAATCAAAATAGCAAGGTTTTTTTCCATTGACCAGCATAAAGGCTTTGTTTTCTTTTATACAGTAAGGAAATGATTTCGGACCATGTGTACTCCAACTAGATAACATGCCATGTTCTAGAAAGTCACTAATCATCCACATCAATGCAACTTTTAATTTGAAATTTTGTTTCACAGCAACATCATATGTATTAACACCATCACTCGACAATGCATTTAACTCATCAATCAATGGTTTCAAATATACATCAATATTCTTTTTCGGATTTCCTGGGATTAATAGAGTTAAAAAGATATAAGGCTACTTTATCAACATCCATAGAGGCAAATTGTACGGAGTTATAAAGACAGGCCAACATGAATACTGACTACCATAAGAACCAAACAGACAAAACCCGTCAGTAAAAAGACCCAATCGCACATTTCAGGCTTCTATAGCAAAAGACGGATGCAGACGGTCAAAATGTTTCCATGAATCACCATCAGATGGATGATTGAAGCTTTTATTAGTTGAAATCTTGGTTTTGTGTCATGACATCATTGACATTGTGTTCTGAGATATAAATAAACGCTGCAACCTGGGTGTAAGGGTGAATTATATCAACTGTTTTACTAGAATCGATCGAGACTTCCCTATTTGAGCTTCATTATACCTTGATTTTCCACATATGAGACCAATATCCAATGACTCATTTACCCTATAATATAAGATACAATCCTTTGTACATGCATGAATCTTCCGATAACTAAGGCCCAAATTACGAATCATCCTCTTGCTCTCATAGTAATTTGCAGAAAACACATTTCCTTCAGGTAACAATGTTTTAACCAAAGAAAATATCTGGTCAAAATAGTTGCTTGACATTGCATTATTTGATTTAATAGCCATAAATTTTGCAACTGCTTATAATTTTCTTATCTTGCAACTAGGATATAATGCATCCTCCGCAGACCTCAAGAACTCATAAAATTCGGATGGTACCAACTCAGGAGTTAAATAAATATTATCGTGAGTTTCTATTTGTTTCACATATGGACCTACAACATCATGTACTTCATTTTGAAATCGTGATGGATCCAGAATCATGTTATTAGAATCATATTTGGAACTGCCTTCACCGTGTTGATACCAAAAAACATAATCTGGTTGAAAACCAAACTTCATAATATGTCCCCCACCATTATCAAATGTTTCAAACATTCTTAGAGAACATTTTTTAAAAGGACACATAATTGTGCCTTCTAAACGTATTCTGGTTTTGATGATGCAAATGCTATGAAAGCTTCAACATCCTCAATATAGACAGGATTTAAACCAGAACCATTTGAATTTCTGCACTGATTTATCCAAGTTCGATCATCTAATAATGACTGATGTCGACTTCCTTGTTCCATATTTTTCTACATAAAGTATAAAATCATCACTGTTTTTGAATAGTTTGAAATTATAAAAACACTATCTGAAAAAAGAAGATAAATAATTACAACTACTTAATAATTATCATTAATTAAGGGCGACACAATTTCCAGTGGATTGACGGCTAATATTTTATCCGACATCTCATTTAATTTTATCTTTCTCACACTTATTATTACTAATTTAACAATACTTAGCAATACTTAGAAAAAGGAAAACTGCTTGAATAATGAATGGAAATTTGGTAATCATCGTTGTGGAGATGATTATAAATTTTCCCTTCATTATCCAAGCATATTTTGTTTACTAATTATTACTAATTATTACTAATACTAAATACACCTAATTACTCCTAATTACTCCTAATTACTCCCAATTACTCCTAATTACTCCTAATTATTCCTAATTAGAACTAATTACTCCTAATTAGAACTAATTACTCCAAATTATTTCTAATTACTCTTAATTATTTCTAATTACACTTAATTATTGCTAATTACTCTTAATTATTTCTAATTACTCCTAATTATTTCTAATTACTCCTAATTATTGCTAATTACTACTAATTATTTCTCATTACTCCTAATTATTGCTAATTACTTCTAATTATATCTGATTATTACTAATTATATCTAATTATTTCTAATTATATCTAATTACTACTAATTATATCTAATTATTACTAATTATATCTAATTATTACTAATTATATTTAATTATTACTAATTATATCTAATTATTACTAATTATATATAATTATTACTAATTATATCTAATTATTACTAATTATATCTAATTATTACTAATTATATCTAATTATTACAAATTATAACTATTTATTACAAATTATAACTATTTATTAAAAATTATAACTATTTATTACTATTTATTACTATTTATTCTTAATTACTACTAATTATTCCTAATTATTCCTAATTATTCCTAATTATTCCTAATTATTCCAAATTATTACAAATTATTTCTAATTATTCCTAATTATTCTTAATTATTCTTAATTATTCCTAATTATTCCTAATTATTACTAATTATATCTAATTATATCTAATTAGTACTAATTATATCTAATTATATCTAATTATTACTAATTATATCTAATTATTAATAATTATATCTAATTATTAATAATTATATCTAATTATATCTAATTATTACTAATTATATCTAATTATATCTAATTATTACTAATTATATCTAATTATTACTAATTATATCTAATTATTACTAATTATATCTAATTATTACTAATTATATCTAATTATTACTAATTATATCTAATTATTACGAATTATATCTATTTATTACTAATTATATCTAATAATTACTAATTATATCTACTTATTACCAATTATATCTAATTATTACCAATTATATCTAATTAATACTAATTATAACTTTTTATTACTAATTATATCTATTTATTCCTAATTATATCTAATTAATATTAATTATAACTAATTATTTATAATTATTGTAACGCCCCGACCCCAGTTACCCAGAGTCGGTGAATTATTACATAACATTGGCATGATCACAAGAAAGATCAAATCTCGAAAGACCGATTGGTTTAGTAGCCTTGGAAACACTAGAAATATTCATAAAGTTTTACATTACATCATAAAGTGAAAAAATACTACAAAAACATAATGTCTCCATAGTCCACACTATTATCCCCTCATAATATCCCTGCAGGTCATTCATAACTTACTTCTTCACATCCTGGAAAAAATAAAACATAGAAAAGGGGTGATCTCAAATGCCCAATAAGGATAACAATATAGCGGAAACTTCCCAAAATAAGCATAAACATTTAAGGCAATGTATAACTAAAACAAAAGCCTTTTAAACTTGAAATATAACATAGTATGGCAAAAGTAAAATGAAATAATGCCATTTACTTATTTACATTGATATTCTACTAATCGAATAATCACATACAATATCAATAACCACTTTCATAATGATGGAATGCATAATGCCAGACTATCATAACCACATAGCCAAGGTCTCGTGCTAAGACTACAAATAAGATTTTGACAAGGCCTTGTGCCAGGACACTAGTTTGTCTCGTGAGACCTACAGATGCATCGAGGAGCTATAGCGGGCTCCACCCATCACATATTAAGTCCAATTCATTCCCATATGAAAAGGTTTAAACATAACACAAACATTCGTATTAAAACAAGCATACGAAATGTCAATATTTTTACCATAAACCAGGAATGGTATGATAATAGCACATCCACAGTCAAACATATCACAAAACCTTAAATATAATATAGAAGTTTTGTATCATAATAAATCAACTTCAAATAAGCTTAAAATCCATCAAAGGATGTTGACATAGATGAAATCAAAACTATTTGAGAGAAATATCTCTTTTCTCGAAATCATTGAAAAGTCACACATTTATAAAGGAACTAATTTAAAAGAGATTTTTGAATCAAAGTGTCCCATACCACTTTGAAACTTTTGAAAATAAATATTATTTCAAATACTTCATGTCCATATAAATAAATCCTTAAAATCATTTTGAAAACATGGACATTAATTAAAAAGATTTAGAAAGATAAATCTTTAAAATATTTAAAATTATGATCTTGATAAAGAGCAGCTTTCACAAATTCTTAAAATATTCATTTTGAAATCATTTAAAAGTCACATAATTATAAAATAAAACATTTAATTTGAAAATATTCTTATAATCTTGTAAGGGAATCTTTGATGATATTATAATGGCGGTAAATAGCCGCACCCGCCGTATAAGTTAAATAAAAATTCTTACCTTAAATTTGTCGAAAAGGTTAAAAGTGCCTTATTTGGAAAACGATGGAAAGATTCCATTCAAAACACATAAGGGTATAAATGAATTTATCCCATTTTCTAGTAAATAGAAAAAATGTTTTTAAATACATTTTTAAGGAACATGGATGTCGATGATAAAGAGATCCTAGTAGATAATTACGTATATACAACCTCGGATAATGAAGAAACTGTGAAATAAACCCTTACCTTGTACTTTTCCTTGGTTGGGGATAGGTTAACCTCCTATATAATAGTTAAATAATTGTTATTAAATTATAAAAGAGTCATATACATTCATATGATATCATATATGATTTTTTAACATTGTTTTGTTAATAAAATCTTAGTATTATCGTCGTTTCGGGTGTCAACTTACTCGTTTTCATTCTTATGTTTTGTTACATAAGCCATGTTTGTCATGGATAGGTTGTATATTATTCATATACATAATGATATCATGTCTTTAAACAATTTTTTTAAATCATCAAATGATAATTATACTTGAATGGATACGATGGAGAATGAATCTCATCGCGTTCGTGGAGACAGTAGTCCGTACGTACGCACGAGCGACAATATCATTCTTTTGATATTAAAATAATATATAAATGGATGTTATATCATATATACAGAATCATTAACATGTTATATTTATTATTTACATGAGTTACACATCATTATTATACCCATCCAAATAATAATATATTGAATAACAATTACACCACAACGTGGAGACGGTAAGTCGTACGTACGCACGTATGGTGACATGTTATCCAAAGGGTGGATAGAATACTGAATATGGTTTTACCATATTTATAATAACATTACAATATATATATGATACTAGAGTTATTATTTTATAATGGTAATAACAATGGAAGAAGAAGTGGAAGAAAAAAGGAACTTGGAAAAAGGTGGTGAAATCATTACCTCTTCTTCGGGTTCTTCCTTTTGATTTGATCAAAAGTGCTCCTTAGGATGGCTTTATGATCAAACTAAGGCCTCTAGGTTGTAGTGAGGGAAGTTGAGAGAGTATTTGGTCAGATTTTGGCCGAACCAAAAGGCTTTGAAGGTGTGAAGAAATTAGAAAGGAGTGCCCTTTTATAAGAGGGGTGAGGGGCACATTTTGAAAAGCTAGAAATATTAATTTATAATAAATTTATATTCAGTTTATAATGGCTCAAAAGTAGATTATTTAAATGTTAAGATGGGTATAGGTAGAAAACCATTCAACCAATAGAATTTAGACAGGTTTGGGTACTTATATTAACCTTATCTTTAAGTATTAACTCTTAGTTAATTAGTTTCACTTTTACAATGTCTCTTTGTATTGTTATATTATATGGTTAATAAACTTACCATATACATCCAAGAGACCCCATAGTGGTCCACTAATGATACACCTATCATGATATAAGTCTCTTGGCCGAAACATAGATTTTTATGAATTTAATATCAATTAATAATATAATATTTGTTTTAAAAATTCTTTTATGTCAATTTTGACAATATTCAATAGTTGATTTTTGTGAAACTCATAACAGATTGATTATTTCTAAAAAAGTAAATCAAATCAATCCTAATATGTCATATGATCCAATAAAATTAGTTTAATGCATTAAACGTCTAAAATTATATTTATTTGGGTATTTATAATATCAATTAGTTTAATGTTTCACTATTATGGTAATTACTGCATCATCATTGTGTCATAAATAAATTAAATTATATAATGTATAAAAATTATAAATAAAATATCATTATGTAGGAAAACGTTTTATCTTTCTAATTAATTTTTTTAGTTGAAAATCCAACATATATAACCCTATGTAAAAATTGTTTTTCTAAAAGATATATGCTTGTGTCATTTTTGTATTTATTTTAACTTAATTAAAATAAAGTGTCCCTATCACCTACAAGTGGCTCCATGGGGTCCCTAAATCGACCCAAATATGACCATGGTCAGTCGTGTACCAAAAAATAAGGTTAGGCCACGTTTTAGGGTAATTTGTTATTATTATAATATTATTTTTTAACCCTTATTTACCGGATTTACTCTTTAACCATGGTAAGTAAAATATTTACCGCAGTAATTATTCAAAATGTATAAAAATAAAAGTCACCTATTTACACAATTTGAACATCCTGATTCCAAATATGAAATCCATTTTTTCAAATTCAAAACGCACATGTCGCAGAAATTAATTTAAAATTAATTCCCGTTGTTAAAATAAAAAAGTGTGTTTTTAAGAGATAATAACTATCAAAAGATTGACACTTGTTTATGTCTCGTTTAATTGTGAAATTATGTACATTGAAAAACATTTAATTAAATGGTAAAAATATATTCTAAATATACTTTAAAAACACTAAAACTCATAATTTATCAATATAAATTATTTCGATTAAAAAAGTTATTTTTAATTAAAATTTAGTAATTTTCACTATTCATCAAAATATAAATGTTATCCGAAAAGTTCCAAAATTTCACCCTAGGCTAAATTAAATATTCCAAATCCAAAAATGAAGTCCATTTGGAGAGATATAATTTCTAAAATTTCAAAAAGTAGGTATTACTATTCAGAACAGCTAGTTTGATTGGTTGTGGTGTGTTAGAATTCGATGTTGCGTACAACACACGCTATCACATTATTCAAAGAGAAGCGTACCGTAGAAGCTTGGGGTGTTACATTCTCCCCTCCATCAATAAATTGTGTCCTCAAAATTTGAAATTGTTCTTCGAAAATAAAAGGTTTAAAATAGAAAATATATTTGTGGTAAAATCCACATCGGAAATTGGGTTACTAAAATTTATTCTTAATATGAGGAAAGGAGAAATGAAGGGGTCACCACCAAATTATGATCTCGATTAGGAGAACATTGGTGGAAATTAGGGACATATAATTGGAGGAAAAAAATAAATATTTATAGGTAGTGATTGAGGTCATCCATCACAAACAAGTGTAAAATTGAGGTCCTTAAATTCATCAATCTATGATGATTTGAAATACCATTGGTTCAACAAAACACAGGGTATTAGGATAACACATTTTTGACGTTTCAAAATATCTTATTTGAAACCCCACATCAAAAAATGAATTAATGAGGCCTCTATATAAAATAAAGAGTGTAAAGTATGAATATTACTAAAAATAACACATACTAGGGTTCCATGTAGGAAAATATGGATATGGAAGAGAAATCTAACCATCAATTATCTGATGGAGGGTGGTAGAGAACATGCCTATGAAAAGGACAAAAATCCCAAAGCCATAAATTAGTGATGATTTAAGGCACCATCTAGGACAACATTTTTGTTCTAAGTTTCTTTTTCTTAATGTTGAGGAATTTTTTTATGAGATTGGCTAAGATCATAAGGAGATATACTTACTTTATAATTAGAGTTTTATCCATAAATAAATTTCTACCACAAACACATCTTTCACTATAAAAGAAAATAGAACATAAAAAAATTATATTTATACTATTTGTACAGGGTTCCAAAATAAACGAATTTATAATTCATCTACCAGATCTTTAAAAAAACTACATTATTTATTCCAGGACATCTCGTGGGCCAGTGGTAGGTGATGCACCCTTGTCGCCCTTCGGTTGCGGGTTCAAGTCTCGCGGCCTTGCCGGTCGGGACGGGTTGCCGCCCGACCTCCGGGTTGTCCTTTTATGGAAATACAAAATTAATCTCAAATTAGAATTTATCCAAAATACTTCTGTCCAAACTCACAGTCCAACATTTATAAGGAAGGTAAATATAATGTAGATCATTTTTACCCCGTAATAGCATATTAATACTTTTATCATGTATTCTTTTAAAACACTGAAGCATCCTGAATTACCACAATCCTTATTGATTACATTCATGCTCCCTTATTCCATATAGAATGGTGGATATACTTCATCAATCCAAAAAAAAATTGAACCCCAACAATGATGGAATATAAAAATAATTAATCAGCTTCAAGGTAGTCAAGAATATCCCATATAATTTATCCAAATCAATCATGTATTATTCTAAAATCACTCCCTCGGTATCAGAACCATATTATGGTTTATCTTTCTCTCAACAATATATTTTCCAAAAATTTAACCTGCTATTGAGTCACTTTTCTTTGTTCCACACAATCTCAAGTCCTTAATGAAATATTACTACAGTACAATCCTTATATACTCCATAATTATTATAACAAGTACAATGTTGATACAACACTCAAATGACATAATCAACATAATAACTCTAATCATTCCTCTTCATCTGTGGTAGTATCATAACTTTATTATTATTCAATAGCATCATTTGCGGCATAGTATGATGACTAGGACATGGGTTCGCGTAGTGTCCAAACTCCTTGCAAATTAAGAACTGTACATTTGAAACCATTTTCTTACCCTTGCACTCACGTACTTTGTGCCCTTTTCCTCCACACTTATAACAAACTCCCATTCCTTTCAGGCAAGTTCCAGGGTGTTTCATTCCACAATTATCACATATGGGAAAATTCTTCTTTTCCCTCTTCCCTTTATCGATCTTTCTCTCTTCCATCCTTTTCTTCTCTTGCTTCCCTTCAAAGCCACATGACTCAGTAAACTCTTTACTTATCTTATCAACACATGATATTATTTCTTCATATGATGATAATACACACGAGACTATTTCTCTTATAAATTCTGGCTTAAGACCATGAAATATATTATCCCTCATTCTCTTTGTATCATGTGCATTGCTAAAGTTCTCATTCCTTCTATTGGGCGTCATTTCTAAACAATGAAATACATGAGATTAGTTTATGAATAAAAATACCTAATCCCAAACTTGTAAAACACATAACATAAATTAAATAGTTTATAGATATAATCCATAATCATAAAATTGTCTCCATTGAGGAAGTATATACTCATAAACCCTTCATAATGGTTTGTAATGAAAATGAGAATTATCCTAAGCATATCCCACGGGAGTGTCGTAACGAAGAGTGCAACAAGGACCATTGTCGTGCACCAGTTCCCGTTCAAGTCTATCTCAAAGCGGGGTTTTTGGGTTTTACCCCTAGGTACATTTGTGCCAAAGCCGCCTCTACCTGCTCGTATCTAGACAGAAATGTATTGCTCGGAAAACTCACAAAATCTCTACAATACCAAAATTCCAGGAGGTTTTCCTATACTAATCCTCAAAGTTCATCTTAGGTCTACGTGCTCAAATCAGAGTTTATCTAAATCTAACTTCCAAGGATTGTACTAAACTTCCTCTGATACCAACTGCAACGACCCGACCCCAGTTACCCAGAGTCGGTGCATTATTACATAACATTGGCATGATCATAGGAAAGATCAAATCTCGAATGACCGATAGGTTTAGTAGCCTTGGAAACACTAGAAATATTCATAAAGTATTACATTACATCATAAAGTGAAAAACTACTACAACAATATAATGTCTCCATAGTCCACACTATTATCCCCTCATAATATCCCTGCAGGTCATTCATAACTTACTTCTTCACATCCTGGGAAAAATAAAACATAGAAAAGGGGTGAGCTCAAATGCCCGGTAAGGATAATAATATAGCAGAAACTTCCCAAAACAAGCATAAACATTTAAGGCAATTTATTACTAAAACAAAAGCCTTTTAAACTTGAACTTAAACATAGTATGGGAAAAGTAAAATGAAATAATTCCATTTATGTATTCACATGGATATTCTACTAATCGAATAATCACATGCAATATCAATAACCACTTTCATAATGATGGAATGCATAATGCCAGACTATCATAACCACATATCCAAGTCCTCGTGCCAAGACTACAAATAAGATTTTGCCAAGGCCTTGTGCCAAAACAGTAGTTTGTCTCATGAGACCTACCGATGCATCGAGGAGCTATAGCAGGCTCCACCTGTCACATATTAAGTCCAATGCATTCCCATATGAAAAGGTTTAAACATAACACAAACATTCGTATTAAAACTAGCATACAAAATGTCAATATTTTCACCATAAACCATGAATGGTATAAAAATAGCACATCCACATTCAAACATATCACAAAACCTTCAATATAATATAGAAGTTTTGTATCATAATAAATCAACTTCAAATAAGCTTAAAATCCATCAAAGGATGTTGACATAGATGAAATCAAAACTATTTGAGATAAATATCTCTTTTCTTGAAATCATTGAAAAGTCACACATTTATAAAGGAAGTAATTTAAAAGATATTTTTGAATCAAAGTGTCCCATACCACTTTGAAACTTTTGAAAAGAAATATTAATTCAAAGACTTCATGTCCATATAAATAAATCATTAAAATCATTTTTAAAACATGGACATTAATTAAAAAGATTTAGAAAGATAAATCTTTAAAACATTTAAAATTATGATCTTGATAAAGAGTACCCTTCACAAATTCATAAAATATTCATTTTTAAATCATTTAAAAGTCACATAATTATAAAATAAAACATTTAATTTGAAAATATTCTTATAATCTTGTAAGGTAAGCTTTGATGATTTTATAACAGTGGTAAATAGCCACACCCACCGTACAAGATAAAAAAAACATTCTTACCTTAAATTTGTGGAAAAGGTTAAAAGTGCCTTGTTTGGAAAATGATGGAAAGATTCCTTTTAAACCAAATAAGGGTATAAATGAATTTAACCCATTGTGTAGTAAATAGAAAAAATGTTTTTAAATACATTTTTAAGGAACATGGATGTCGATGATAAAGAGATCCCAGTAGATAATTCCGTATAAACAACCTCGGATAATGAAGAGATTGTGAAATAAACCCTTACCTTTTACTTTTCCTTGGTTGGGGGTAGGTTAAAATCCTTTATAATATTTAAATAATTGTTATTAAATTATAAAAGATTCTTATACATTCATATAGTATCATATATGATCTTTTAACATTGCTTTGTTAATAATATCTTAGTATTATCGTCGTTTCGGGTGTTAACTTACTCGTTTTCTTTTATATGTTTTGTTACATAAGCCATGTTTGTCATGGATAGGTTGTATATTATTCATATACAGAATGATATCAAGTGCTTAAACATTATTTTTAAATCATCAAATGATAATTATACTTGAATGGATACGATGGTGAATGAATCACATCGCGTTCGTGGAGACGGTAGTCCGTACGTACACATGAGCGACAATATCATTCTTTTGATATTAAAATAATATATAAATGGATGTTATATCATATATACAGAATCATTAACATGTTATATTTTTTATTTACATGAGTTACACATAATTATTATACCCATCCAAATAATAATATATTGAATAACAATTACACCACAACGTGGAGACGGTAAGTCGTACGTACGCACGTATGGTGACATGTTATTCAAAGGGTGGATAGAATAAAAAATATGGTTGTACCATATTTATAATAGCATTAAAGTATATATATGATACTAGAGTTATTATTTTATAATGGTAATAACAAAGGAAGAAGAAGTGGAAAATGAAAGGAACTTGGAAAAAGGTGGTGAAATCATTACCTCTTCTTCGGGTTCTTCCTTTTGATTTGATCAAAAGGGATCTTTAGGATGGCTTTCTGATCAAACTAAGGCCTCTAGGTTGTATTGATGGAAGTTGGGAGAGTAGTTGGTCAGAGTTTGGCCGATCCAAAAGGCTTTGAAGGTGTGAAGAAATGAGAAGGAGGAGTGCCCTTTTATAAGAGGGGTGAGGGGCACCTTTGGAAAAGCTAGAAATATTAATCTATAAGAAATTAATATTTGGTTTATAATGGCTCCAAAGTGGATTATTTAAATTTTAATGTGGGGATATGTTTAAAACCATTAAACAAATAGAATTTTGACAGGTTTTGGTACTTATATTAACCTTATCATTAAGTATTAACTCTTAGTTAATTAGTTTCACTTTTACAATGTCTCATTGTATTTTTATATTATATGGTTAATAACCTTACCATATACATAAAAGAGACCCCAAAGTGGTCCATTAATGACAAACCTATCATGATATAAGTCTCTTGGCCGATCCTTAGATTTTTAGAAATTTAATATCAATTAATAATATAATATTTGTTTTAAAAACTCTTTTATGTCAATTTTGACACTATTCAATAGTTGATTTTTTTAAACTCATAACAGATTTATTATTTCAAAAAAAAAGTCAATTAAATAAATCCTAATATGTCATAGTATCCTATAAAATTTGTTTAATGCATTAAAAGCCTCAAATTATATTTATTTGGGTATTTATAATATCAATCATTTTAATTTTTCACTATTATGGTAATTACTGCATCATCATTGTGTCATAAATAAATTACCTTATTTAATGTCTAACAATTATAAATAAAATATCATTATGTAGGAAATATTTTTATATTTCTAATGAATATTTGTAGATGAAAATCCAACATATATAACCCTATGTAAAAATTGTTTTTCAAAAAGATATATGCTTGTGTCATTTTTGTATTTATTTTAACTTAATTAAAATAAAGTGTCCCTATCACCTACAAGTGGCTCCATGGGGTCCCAAAATCGACCCAAAGATGACCATGGTCGGACTTGTACCAACCAATAAGGTTAGGACATGTTTTAGTGTAATTTTTATTATAATAATATTATTTTTAACCCTTATTTTTCCGGATTTACCCTTTAACCGTGGTAAGTAAAATATTTACCACAATAATTATTCAAAATGTCTAAAAATAAAAGTCACCTATTTACACAATTTGAACATCCTGATTCCAAATATGGAATCAATTTTTTCAAATTAAAAACACATAATTCGCCGAAATTAATTTAAAATTAATTCCCGTTGTTAAAACAAAAAGTGTGTTTTTAAGAGATAATAACTATCAAAAGATTGACACTTGTTTATGTCTCGTTTAATTGTGAAATTATGTCAAATGAAAACCATTTAATTAAATGGTAAAAATATATTCTAAATATACTTTTAAACCACTAAAACTCATAATTTATCAATATAAATTATTTCAATTCAAAAAGTTGTTTTTAATTAAAATTTAGTAATTTTCACTATTCATCAAAATATTAATGTTATCCGAAAAGTTCCAAAATTTCACCATAGGATAAATTCGATATTACGAATCCAAAAATGAAGTCCATTTTGAGAGATATATTTTTTAAAATTTCAAAAAGTAGGTATTACTATTCATAGCGGCTAGTTTGATTGGTTGTGGTGTGTTCGAATTCGATGTTGCGTACAACACACGCTATCGCATTATTCAATGTGAAGCGTACCGTAGAAGCTTGGGGTGTTACAAAAACATGGATAAAATTTCATTTAAAGATCATAATAAAATATTAAATAATTATTTAAAACATTTTTAGAAAACATTTTTTTGAGAATACACATATTCTCGATCGAATGGAGAAATAATATTAGATATTCTAAAAACATTTTATAATTTATATTAAGTACGAAAGAGTTGGAAAACTGTACCTATATAGAAAAATGAATTAATGACCAGAGGATAAGAAAATTCATATCATATATTGGGTGATGGATCATAATATTTCATCAATGGAATCTTAGTTCACTATTGGAAATCTATGATATACCAACGGTTTTAAAACATTGGTATAATATATACCAACGGGTTTCCAAAACATTGTCAATTAAGACATGGGGATAGAAATATCCCAACAATAATTTATAAATTGTTTGGGGTATGATATCTTACAGCACAATATACCAATATTTTTTTATAACCGTTGGTATAGCTTTTTTCCAACAAATTTACACCATTACAATATAACACACTTTATATATATACCAATGGTTTTCTAAAACATTGGTAAAAATTTAGTTAACAGGTATACATCAATGGTTTGTCAACCATTGGTATATAATTTTTTAAACATTTTCATCAAGCCATTGGTATAGATTATAATTTCAGATCTATACCAACGGTTTTGAAACCGTTGGCATATAGTTTCTATAAATCCATCAGTCGGAAGTACCAAACTCCCATTATTTAATTACCTACATTAAAAAAAACACATATAATTAATTCATAATTAATTACCTCTAATTACATGTGGAATTACCTGCAATTTCAATAATCTATACATGATTAAAACCAACACCAATGATGATAAATATGATACAAATAGTATTCCATCAAAAAAACACCAATGCAATAGTAATACACTATATAGAATTCAGAATAACATAATACACCCAAAAAAATACACCACTGGAAACCAGAACACACTGAAAAAAAACATCTCTATAAACACAACACTGGAAAATTTGATCCAAGGGGTTGGGGAGAGGGGGGGGGGGTTGTCTAAGGGGGTGGGGTGGGGAGGTGTCCTGGGAGTGGGGGGAAGTCCATGGGGTGGGGGTGAATGGTTCTATCATGTGATGTTTCAAATGATATGTGATTGTTGAGTACTTAGGTGCATTATAGTTGCTGAACAATGTCGTCTATCAAAGGAGGATGTAAATTTAACAACATATTAATGGTATTTTGAAAATAAAATAGAATGAAATAAAAATAACAATTAAAAATATATAGGTTTTTTTCATTTATAAATCCAAAATAAGTTTTTTGGAAGAATATTGTATTTTTTTGTTTTTTTTTTTTTGAAATGGAGTTCGATTAAAATGACTCAACAAGAAGATATTATTTTTAGAAAATATTTAAAAGGGATAATTGATATAACTATACCTATTCACTCAATTATTTATCATTCTTATTTAAATTTACATCCACTTAATTATAATCCCATTATTTTTTAACCCTCTATCCCAATAAAAGTTAACTTAACCACAAATATGAAATTACTTAAACACTAGTCTAGCTTCATAGCATGCAATCGCAACACCCGACTTTGATTGATGTTATTTGGTTAGCTTATGGTTAGTGGTTAATTAGAGAACATATCCACTCTATAAATGTTGATTAATTGATTTTAAGGATTATATTTTAACTCTAATAATTTATACAATGTGGTCAATTATCAACAATGAAGATCTCGCTCACACAATTCACACAATTCCTGACCTTGTGTGTTTTGTGTTAATTGTTAAATTGCTTTCTTAGTTTCCTTTGAATTAAAAACTAAATTAATAGATCATATTAAGTGAATTATAGTATCTCATTAATTCAAAATAAATGAATTAAAAAGGTGAGAGGTAGATTTATTACGAAGAAAACTACTCTTCTATGGGTGACGTAGTAATCATAGAAATGTTTTCCATGTGCAAAGGTTTAGAAATGGTAGAACCCAATATAATTTCTACTCATGTTTCCATACCAATTTGTAAGATTAATATAAAAATAAATTTGAACAAAATAGGAGAAAAGAAAATAAATAAACTAATAACAAATAAGTTTATTACGCAAATACAAACATTACTACACGAAGAAGAAGATGAAGACATCTATGAGGGAATCCTTGCTTCAAGAGCTACCCCTCTTACAATGGTTGTGTTATTTGAGTGAAACCAATTATCCTCTTACTTCAATATCCTAATGAACGTCACCAACCCCTCTAAATGAGAAATATACTAATTTATAGAGTATGGGGGATGCTAGGTTTAAAGAGGTATTAAGTGTGAATGGGTAATCTCAGCCAAATATTTTAAGCCAAATTGCATCACCCATGTGACCTCCAAAATGCATGAACTAGATGTTATTCCATAAGAATAGCTTGTTAATGATTGGGTTGGAGAGATCCTATGAATAGTTATTCCCAATACCAGCTTGGATGAAGAAGTCATAGACCAAATACAGTACCAATGTCTAGTCTGGAGGGTCCAGCCCATCTTTGACATCATGGTCCATTTAGTCCAAACAATGAACGATTTAGCTCCAACGTCCTAAAAAAAGTTGTATCCCATTAAATCAAGTGCATTGTTTAAAAATTTCAAATTTAAATAATAAATATAAATTTATTTATTTTCAAAAAACTAAAGTGCACTATAAAGGGTAAATCTGGAATTTGCAACAAATTTTCAAATGAATGATCTAATCCCAAATATATATAAATAAACATATTTAACACAATGTGAGGCAATTTTATCATATATTATCAATAAATTATTCAATAAAAATGTGTTTTAACAACTCCCCCACAATTACCATTTTGTACTCCTAGGAAAAAAATCATATCATGTATCACAAAAAAATTTATAACATATGCATATTCATATTTCTAAATCCATAATGAAAATATAGGTAAAGTAAGAATCACATAAATATTCCATATCCGCAAATTATAAATTCATTATCTCAAAAATTGTGTCAAAAAATATTCAGTGAGATTCATAACACAAATCCTAGCGAAACAAGAAATGGTTCTACCATTCCACTAATTATCCACATGTGTGTGTCCCAACCATTCGAAACACATAAATTCCCCATTTACATAGTGTATTCATGTTAACTAAAACAATTCTTCTTACCTGTATCAATTCAATAAACCTGTTCTACATTCCTTTTCCATCGAATTTCAAGACACACTCACACAAGCATTCCCAAAGGTCAAACCTTAATCTCCCAACCTTGATATCCCGATCTGTTGTACATTTCATCACTCACTTATTTTTTTGTTTTTTTTAAGTTCCACTTAGAACAAATCTCACACTCAACTCTCAAACCATGTTTAATATTCCCAAGACACTAATTGTAATAGTAATAATAAGATCACATGATTATGATGAGTGGTTTTTGACCTATGAAAGACACAACCCATATTTGTTTTGAGGGAGTAAAATAGTCGGATAATAGGTACACACACATAGGTCAATTTGGTATAGTAATGAAACCGATCATAAAAGAAATGAGTTTATGTATCAACCACTTAATTGTTTTTCCTAAGTTTACAATACCTTTAATTGTGTAGGAAAAATTTCACAAGTCATGGTTGAATGATAATTTTTATGTAGAAATAAATGACACAATTTTCCATGAAAAAATATCACAAATAATGATGTCAAAATATAAAAGGTTTTATAATGACACAAAATTTCATATCATCGACGACTTCAATTTTTATAAAAATCAACCCTTGATGATGAAATCTTACACATGCTTATAATTCTACCAATAACGTTTTGAAACATTCATTTTCCATATGTTCCACATGAGAATGTTTCTGGAGATATTTTTTTATATCAATTTTTTTTGTTTTTGTTTTTTTGAAAATTTTTGAAAAACACCTAATAGAAAATACACACCAAACACACAAATGAAAATCCTAAATATCTACTCTAAAATGGTGTCCCCTCCCCCGCACTTAAAATATTTCATTCTTAAATGTGAACCTATGAGGTGATATATGCACATGAAATATATAACTATAAATAAGACAAATAATATAAAAGTGAAAGGGTTAATAACAACCTGATTTGCTCAAGTGATGATGGGGTCATGCACTGTGATGAAATCCACTGCATCAGTTAGAATTCCCTAATTTTATTTCTTCATATGTTGGTCATTGACTATAAAACTCCTTCCAGTGTCCTCTTTTGCGATCTCCACTTCACCATAAGGGAAAAAATTAGATACAATATAAGGACCTAACCATCTGGAATGCAACTTACCAGGAATCAGCTTCAGTCGTGAATTATAGAGAAGGACTTTCTCTCTAACAAGAAATTATCTTTTCTGGATAAATTTTTCATGAACATATATGGATCATTATTTGTAGATCCTTGTGTTCTCATATGATGACAATCAAAATTCCTCATGCTCTTGAATTTTCATCTTTATTTGGATTCCAACTTGGGCCAAATCCATGTTGCATGTTTTTATATCCCAATAAGGCCAAAGCTCAAATTCCATGAGGAGATGAAACATATTCCCTAAAAAATCTGAAATGTGAACATATTGATCAGTGTCTTTAATGTTTTCCTATAATCCCATAGTGCATCATCCAAGATCTTTCTCGACTACTTCTTATTCGGATGCATAGTTTTCTCCAAAATTTGTTTCAACTCACACTTTGAAATCTCAGCCTGGACATTTCTTTGAGGGTGGTATGGTGTTAATGTTTTGTTGGTCACCCCATACATTCAATGGATGGAAGAAAAATTTCTATTGCAGATGTGTGTCCCTTGGTCACTGATGATGTCCATTGGTACTCTAAACCTACAAAAAATATGTGTCTTGACAAAGTCCACTATAACATAAGAATCATCAATCCTAGTGGCCTTAGCCTCTACCCATTTACTCACATAATCAACAGCGACCAAATTACACAAGACAAAAATCAAAATTGAAATGGAACCATAAAATCAATGCACCGCACATCAAAAATCTCACATAATAATATGGGTTGTTTATGAATCTCATGTCTCCTAGAAATATTTCCTGTGTGTTTCTAATGTGAGAATGTCTTATAAAACACTTGAGCATCATGGAATAAGCTGGGACAATATAATCCAGAGTCTAAAACATTCCTAGCTATCCATTGGAGTCCATAGTGTCCACCACAAGAAAGTGTATAACAAAAATTTAAAACAGACTCAAACTCATGATCACGAACACACATCCAAAGAACTTGATCCCTACACATCTGCCAGAGGTATGGATCATACCAAACATAATATCTTCACTCACTCTTTAATTTTTTGACATGACGTTTCTTTATATTTTATAGGATTTTAGAGGAAATAAGGTAGTTAACTAAATCTGCTAACCATGGATGCATACCTGAGATGGAATAAATATGCTCATCAAGGAAAGTGTCCCGAAGTGGTACCTAGTCCATGGTGTTATCGTCTAGTATGTAATTAATCCCACTCAAGTGTTCTACCACTAGGTTTTCTGACCCCTTCTTTTCCTTTATCACAATATCAAATTCATGATGAAGCAGCATCCATTAGATTAACCTGGGCTTTGAATCCAACTTCATCAAAAGGTACCTCAGAGCTACGTGGTCCGAAAAATCAACTACTTTAGAGCCCAATAAATATAAAAGGAATTTATATAAATAAAATATAACAACAATAAATCTTTTCTGTGGTTTTTTATTTTTATTGGGCTGAATCCAATGTCCTTGAATCATAGGCAATCACGTGTGAACGTCCCTCCACCCTCTATGATATGACAGCTCCAATCGCAAAGTTGGACGCATCACACATTTGATCAAAAGAAAAATCCCACCATGGGGGATCTATGATTGGTGGAGTGGTCAAAAACTTCTTTATCTCATCAAAGGATGTCCTGCAAGAATCATCAAACACAAAATCATAATCATTTTGAAGTAATCGTGACATAGGAAGACAAATGTTACCAAAATCTTGAATGAAGCCCTGATAAATTCCTGCATCCCTAGTAAATATCTAACATCATGAACACATAATGGATAGGGTAAGGAAGAAATAATATCTACCTTATATCTATCAACATCCATCCCATGTTTTGATTCTACATTCCCTAAGACAATTCCATAATCTACCTTAAAATGACACTCTTCAGAGTTCAAGACCATATTCTTCGCAATATAAAAAATCAAAACCTTTCCCAAACATGAGATTCAATCATCAAATGAAGTTCCATATACTATAAAATAATCCATAAATATCTCTATGTAGGACTCATTAAAATTAGAAAAAAAAATCACCATGCATATCTAGAAGGTACCTGGGGCATTTCAAAGTACAAAGGGCATCCTCGGGTAGGTAAACGTAAAAAGTAGACAAGTGAATGTTTTCTTCTATTGATCCTCCGAAGCAATAGAAACCTGAAAATATCCAAAAAATCCATCCAAGAAATAATAATGTGGCTTCCCAGCTATACTCTCAAGTATGTCATCAATAAATGGTATGGGGAAGTGTTCCTTGCGAGTAGATTGATTTTGTTTTAGATAATCAATACGCACAAGCCAACTATTTTGTATGCTCATTGGAATTAACTCATATTTTTAATTTCTAAAAATAGTAACAACACTTATCTTAGGCATAACCATAATAGGACTTACCCACCAGTAATCAGAAATGGGGTAGATTATACCTGCCTCAAGAAAATTTTTAACCTATATTCTAACAACATCTAGAATGGTTGAATTGAGTCTCCTTTGTGGGTGCCTAACTAGTTGAGCCCCGTCCTCCAAAATAACCCTATGCATTCCAATGGTGGGGCTAATACATAGTATGTCAACCAAGGTCCTCCCGATTTCCCAGATGGTCTCCATCAAAAGATTCAAAATCTTTTTTCCTGATCAAAAGGATGATTATTAGCAATTATAACAGGTAATCTCTCACCACATAATAAGTATGAGTATTTCAAATTTGGTGGAAATGGCTTGAGTTCCAATGATGGGGGAGATGTGTGGATGGAGACATTGAAGGAACCAATATATGTGCACAAATAAAATCAGTATCAGAATAAACATCTTCAAAATCAGAGAATAATTCATCAAATCTATGAGCATATGCAACAGCCAAGTCATAATCAGATTGAACATGATCAAAATAAAAATATCAATCCATTTCAAAATAAAATCTAAGAGAGTATTTAGCATTATAAATAGTTGTGGAAGGACTCTTAGACATAAAACTATAACCAATACTCCTAATCTCCCTAAGCATTAAAAAATAAAATTCCATGGTGTTTTTATTTGTTGGTTCAAAACGGGAGATAAAAAATAGAATGGGCCTCTAAGGGGTACTTCAAGGAGTCCTTAACATTAAATATTACAACTACATATCCAAAATCCATGGAAAGTGTACCATCAATGAAGTTTTTGATAGTTTTTGCAGTTTTGATGAAGGGCCTACCTAAGATAATGGGAGCATGATAACTTACCTGATAATCCTCCATTTTAAGCATGTTGAAATCTACTGTAATTATCATGACTCTTTCCCGAAAAAGTAAATCCTCATGTACTCGCACTGGATATGTCATATCTCTATCTCCAAATACACCACTAATCTCATCAGTTTCAACTCACCAACCTATAATAAAGAAAATACATAATGTGGAATTAAATATATGGAAGCTTCTCAATCATAAATAGATTCATAAAAGTGCAAATCCCCTATGGTGCATGGTATGGTGAATGTCCCAAGATCCTTTAACTTTGTTTGCATTACAGGAGTTGGTGTAAGGAATTCCGAAACATTCTTTCTAAGATTGATCCTCTCATTTCCCTTGAACCCTCTTCTATTTGTACAAATTTATTTTAAAAATTTGGCATACCTTGTGAATTTCTTAATGGCTTTAAGTAAAGGGATGTTGTTCTCCACATGCTTGAATGTATCCAAAAATTATTTTTTTCATAACATCTTCATCTATCTTTTTGGTTTGAAAAACTCTATTTGAAAATGTAATGGGTTTAGGAGGAATATCATAAATCTTTTTCTTACCTCTATATTTCTCCAAGTTTTTCTCATTAGTAGTTATGGAATAGGGATTTTCTGGAGTTGAGGTGAATCCCGGTAGAACGATAGGTGAATATATATTAGTTTTTTGCTTCCCACTTCTCAATGTGATGGAACTGACATTACACTTTGGATTTGGAGTATGTTGGTAAGGCGGATTTCTATAATTCTTACATAAGAATTAATGGAGGGTAGTGGAAATATAGCTCGTTTGAGTCTTCAACTCCCTCATCTTTGAACCTTGACTCTTCAGCTAATTTGTTGATTAAGAAAAATTTCTTTCCAAAGATCATCAATGTTATAATAAACCATTCTTTGTAGATTCCATTATTGTTCACATGTTTATGCTTGAGCCTAAAATCACCTTTGGGGTTGTTGGAAACCTTGTTGGTAAGGTGGAGCCTAATGGATGTTTTGTTGAAAAGGGGGCCTTTATTGTTGTCTAGAGCCATACCTCATGTCTGATTGATCCTTCCAACCATGGTTGTATGTATGAGAAAAGGAATAAAGCTTCTTTTAGGGATATGGTTGTTGTTTCTACTGATATGATATCCTTGGAAACACTGCATCACAATCTTTTGTTTCTTTTAGTTAGGGGAAACAGTCAGTTGGGTGGATTATCGTAGTGTGAATACAACAAATCCTTGAAGGAGTGGGTACAGATTTCTTTTGAACGAATGCAATATGTCTCACCATAGTGTTCAATTCGTCCAACATGATATTAATTAAATGACTCTCATGAGAAGAAGGACATTCCTGATGTACTCCCCTGAAATGTGGTGTACCTCGATTGCCATAATTTTTGGGAGTTTTGGTCTATCCTATCAATAAATGCACATGAAACTTCTAGTGTCTTGTACACCAATGCTCCTCTAGCTGCGGTATCCACCATGCTTCTCTCCATAGGTTTGTTTCCTTCATAGAATTATTGGATGTGGTGTTTCTTACTGATTTTATGATATTTGAAGCTTTCACACAACTTATTGAATCGCTCCCAGTACTCATACATTAACTCCCCTTAGGCATGCTTTATCCCTGAGATCTCCTTACGAATGGAAGTGGTCCTTGATGCTGGAAAAAATCTCTATAAGAAAAATGATTCAAATCATTCCAACAAGTTACATCTTTAGGTTGTAAATAATTCATCAAATATTTTTCAACTCCATCAAGTGAAAATGGAAATGATATTAGTTTGATTTGATCTTCAGAAACATTTCTTGATTTTAAGTTTGAGAAATAAACATTAAATTTATTAAGGAGTTTATAGGGATCCTCACAACAGAGGCCATGAAATTTTTAAAGTAGGTGAATTAACCTAGATTTCCATTCAAAGTCTGATTCGATATTTGGGTATGCAATCATGATTGAGTGATAATTATTATCAGGTGTAACCAATTATCAAATGTTTATAATTTTTTCATTTCCATTATTTTCAACCACAGGTTCTTGTTTTATGTTTTAATTTAATTTCATCCAATTTCAATGTTCTGGGAGTGGAGGAATTATCCAACTGGTTGAATGTTGAATCTTCCCATAAACTAAGAATGTCTGATTTGTGCCATAAGTCTGCGTTCAATCTTAGGATCAAGATCTAAGAGATCATCGAGATTAGTTAGTGTGATAAATCAAATAAAAAATCAAAGATGAAAGGTGGACCATAATAAAATAAAAATTTGATTTTGATTTGATGGTCCTAAAAGAATAAGAAGTAGAAAACAAAAGACGAAGAAAATTTCAGATTTGGTAAAGAAGGAAAAAAGAATAGAAGAAGACAATAAAATGAAAAATAAAAGGAATACCTCTAAATGGTTGAAATAATTTCTTACCTCCCTGGTAACAGTGCCATTCTTAAATGCACTATTGTGGGTGCTTTCAAATGATATGTGATTGTTGAGTACTAAGGTGCAACATAATGGCTGACCAAGTTGGTCTCTCAAAGGATGATGTAAATTTAACAACATAATAAAGGTATTTTGATAATTAAATAGAATTAAATACGAATAATAATTAAAATGATGGGGATTGTTTATCATTTATAAATCTATAAGATGTTTTATGGAAGAATATTTTATTTATTTTGTTTTTATTTTTGAATTGAAGATCGATTAAAATTACACAACAAGAAGATGTTTTTAAAAAAATATTTAAATGGTGTAATCGATCTAACTCTACCTATTCACTCAATTATTTATCATTTTAATTTAAATTAATATCAAATTAATTATAATCCAATAATTTTTTAACATTCAAACCCTATGGGAGTTAACTTATCAACAAAGATGAAATTACTTAAACCCTAGGCCAGCTTCATAACATGCAAACGCAACACCCTGCATTGATTGATGTTTATAGGTTAGCTTATGGTGAGTGTTTAATTAAATCACATATCCTCTATGTAAATAGGGATTAATTGAGATTATGGATTATATTTTATCTCTACAAATTTATCCTGTGTGGTCTTGTTTTACTGATTAATATCGTGCTCTCACAATTCACAAAATTCATGACCTTGCGTGTTTTGGGTTAATTGGTCAATTGCTTGATTAGTTTCATTTTAAATATAAAATAAATTAATAGATCATATTATTTGAATTGAATTTTCTCATTTATTCAAAATAAATGAATGAATAAGATAATAGGTAGATCGATTACTAATAAAAATATTATTCCATGGGCTGCGTAGTCCTCGTAGAAACATTTTTCATGTGCAAAGGATTAGGAATGGTAGAACCAAATCTCTTTTCTACCGTTGATTACAAACCAATTGGTAATATTAAGAACAGAATAAATTTTAACAAAATAAGAGAAAATAGTAGAAATAAAAGAATAATAAAGAAGTTTATTACGCAAATCCAAACATTACAACATGAAGAAGAAGAAGAAGGCTTCGATGAGGGGATTCTTGCTTCAAGAGCTAACCCTCTTGCAGCGGTTGGAGAATTTGAGTGAAAACAATTCTCTTCTACCTTCAATCTCCTAATTCACGTCCTCAACCCCTAAAAATGGTTAAAACACAAATTTATATAGTGGAGGGGAGGTTAGGTTTAAATAGGTTTCAATTGTGCATGGGGAATCTCAGCCAAATATTTTAATCCAACATTCACCACCCAGGTGACCTCCAAAATGTGTAAACAAGATAATATTCCAGAATATTTATTTTTTAAAAATTTGGTTGGTGAGATCCTCTCAACATTTGGAAACCATCCAAGCTTGGGTGAAGATGTTACGGCTCAAATATAGAACAAAGGTCCAATCTGGCGGGTCCAGATCATCTTTGACTTGATGGTCCATTTTGTCCAAACAATTACACGATTTACCCTCAATGTCCTGAACAAAAGTTGTATACCATTAAGTTAGGAACACAATTTAAAATTTTCAATTTCAAATAATAAATATAAAAATATTTATTTTTGAAATAATACAGTGCAATATAATGGATAAAACAATAATTTCCATAAAATTATCAAATGGTTGATCTAATCAATAATATTTTTTAAATAAACATATTTAAAACAATGTGAGGAAATTTTATCATTTATTATCAATAAAATATTCAATAAAAATGTGTTTTATCAGTGTGTGTCCAAGCGGGGTGGGGGGTGTAGGGGTGGGGTGATGTTCATGGGGGGTTGTCTAAGGGCAGGGTTGTCCAGGGAGCCATGGGTTGTCCAGGGGGTGGGGGAAGGGGGGGCTGTCCAAGGGGGTGGGGTACTAGGGTGAAATGTCTATGGGGGTGAGGGTGGGGGGGGGGGGTTGTATCCATGGGCTGTAAGTGGCGGGTGTCCAGGGGGGGTACCCAAGTGGGTGGGGTGGAGGGTGTCCTGGGGATGGGGGCTATCCAAGGGGGTGGGGTGTCAAGGGGTGTCCAGTGGGTGGGGGTTGTCCAGGGAGGGTGTCCAAGAGGGTGGGGTGTCTAGGGGGTGTGGGTGTCTATGGAGGTGGGGTGGTGTCCAGGGGGGTGTCTAATGATTTGGGGTGTCTAGTGGGTGGGGGTGTCTAGTGGGTGGGGTGTCCAAGGGGTGAGGTGGTGTCCAGGGTTGATGGTTGTGTCCCTCGGGTGAGGGGGTGTCCAGGGTGGGGGTTTTATAAAGAGGTAGGGGTGTCTAAAGGGTGGTGGGGCGTACAAGGGGGTGGGGTGCCTACGGGTGGGGGCCTATCAAAGGGGTTGGGGGTGTCAAGGGGGTGTGGGTGTCCATGGGGGGTGGAGACTCTCCCAGGGGGTGGGGGTGTCCAAGGCTGTGGGGGATATCCATAGATTGGGGGTGTCTAAGGGGCAGGGTGTCCATGGGATGCGGGATGTCCACGGGGGGGGGGGGTGTGTCTAGCGGTGGGGGTGTCTGGGGGGGAGGTTGTCTAGGAGTGGGGGTGTCCGGGGGGGGGGGGTTCCCAGGGGTGGGGGTATCCAGGGGGTGGGGCGGGGGGCTATTCAATGGTTTGGGGTGTACAAGGGGAAGTGGGGATGTCCAATGGGGTGGGGTGTCCAGGGGTGGGGGTGGGAGGTTTTCCAAGGGGGTGTCCGAGGGTGGGGGTGTCCTAGGGGTTGGGGGTGTCTGGGGGTTGGGGCGTCCATGTGTGGGGGTGTCTAGGGGGTGGGGGCATCCAGTGGTGGGGGTTGTCCATGGGGGTGGGGGTGTCCAGTGGGGTGTCCAGGTGGGTGGGGGTTTTCCAAGGGGATGTGGTGTCCGAGGGGTGTCCAGGGGGGTGTGGTGGTTGTCCATGGGGGGTGGGGGTGTCCAGTGGGGTGGGCTATCCAAGGGGGTGGGGTGTTCTGTCCAGTGGGGGGGGGGGGTGATTTCCAGGGGCGGGGTTTCTAGGGGGTGGGTTTGTACAGGGAGTGGGGGTGTCTAGGGGGTGGGTTGGTGTTCGAGGGTGTCCAAGGGGTGGGGGTGAGGGTCTAGGTGTGAGGTGTTTTCCAATGGTGAGGGGGTCCAAATGGGGTGGGGTGACCAATGTGGTGGGGGTGTCCAGGGGGTGGGGTCTAGTCCAAGGGGGTGGGGTGTCTAGGGGGTTTCCAGGGGGTGTGGGTGATGTCCAAGGGGTTGGGGGTTGTCCAATGGGGTGGGGGTGTCTAGGGGGTGGGGTGGGTGGGGGTGTCTATCCATGGGGTGGGGTTGGCCACTGGGTGGGGTGTCCAGTAAGGGAGGACTGTCCATGGTGGGGGGGTATCGAGGGGGTGGGGTGCCGAGGGGGGTGGGGGATGTCCAAGGGTAGGGGGTGTCTGTGGGGTATGGGGGGTGTCCAAGGGGGGTGGGGTGTCTAGGGGGTGGGTGTGTTCTGGGGTGTAGTGGTGGGCTGTCTAGGGGGTGGGGGTGTCCAGGGGGTGTGGTGGTGTCATAGGGGTGTGGGTGTCTAGGGGGTGGTGGTGTCCAGGGGATGTGGGGGTTGTCCAAGGGGGTGGGGGTGTCCAGGGGTGGTGGGGGTGTACAGGGGGTGGGGGTGTCCATTGGGGTGGGGTGTCCTAGGGGGTGGGGTGTCCAGGGGGTGGAGGGGCGGTCGAGGGGGTTCGGGTCTATCCAAGGGGTTTGGGTGTCTGAGGGGGTGTCCAAGGGTGTGGGGTTATCCCAAGGGAGTGTGGCTATCTAAGGGGGTGGGGGCGTCTAGAGGGTAGGGATGTCAAAGGGGGTGGGGGAATCCGGGGGTGGGGTGTCCAGGGGGTGGGGGTGTCTAGGGGGTGGGGGTGTCTAGGGAGTGGCGGTGTCCATGGGGTCCATGGGGGTGTCTAGGGGGTGGGGTTGTCCTGGGGGAGGGGGTGTCCAGGGGGTGGCGGTTGTCCTGGGGGTTGGGCGGCTCTCCACTAGGGTAGGTGGTTTCTAGGTGGTGGGGGTATATGAGGGGTTGTCCAAGGGGGTAGGTGAGGTTAATGGGGCTGTCTTGGGGTGGGGGGGTTGTTCACGTGGAAGGGGGTGTCCAGGGGGTGGGTGTGTCTTGGGGGTGTGGGCTATCTAAGTGGGTGGGGGTGTCTAGGGGAGGGGTGCTTCAGTCATGTAACACCCCGAGCTTCCACGATACGCTTCTCATTCAATAATGCTATAGCTTGCATTGTACGCAACTTCGAGTTCTAAAACACCGCGACTAATCAAAGTAGCCATTATGAATAGTAATAACCACTTTTTAAAATTATAGAAATTTTATATTTCAAAATGGACTTCATTTTTGGATTCGGAATATCGAAATTAGCCTATGTTGAATTTTTGGTATTTTTCTGAGAACTTCTAATTTTTATGAATAGTGAAAAATACATTAAAACAACTTTTTTAATCAAAATAATTTATTGTGATAAATTATACTATTTAGTGGTTTTAAGGTATAATTATAATATAGTTTTACCATTTTATCCAATGGTGGTCATTAGAATTAATTTAACATTGAAATTGGACATAAACAATTGCCAATCTTTTGATATAAATTGTTTCTTAAAAACACGCTATTTGTCGTAACAGCGGGAATTAATTATAAAATTAATTAATGCAACTTATATGTTTGGAATTTTTTAAAATAGACATCATTTTTGAATTCGGAATATCAATTATAGCTTAGGGTGAAATTTTGGCCTTGTTCTGAAAAACATCAATTTTTGATGAATAGTGAAACCACTAAGTGGTAGTTAAATAACTGATTTTTCATTTAAATGAAATATTACCACTTATGTGATTTGATTTTCAAAAATCCGACATACATGGTTTTCATTAAGAAGTAAAATGTGGTTAAATGAGATTAAAATAATTTTTAGGTGAATGGTAACTTTTAAGTTCTTAATCGCGATTAAAGGTAATTAGGGCAGTTTAAGGTACAAATAATGTTTTAATAATATGAGATGAGCATGACACTTGTCCTACTCCTATTGGATGAGTCATGGCCGACCAAGATAACCCATGGGTCAACTTGGGGACCCCATGGAGACACTTTAGTTGGAAAATGACATTAATATATATTTATCTAATGTTAAAATTAAATTGACACAAACATGAGTTATTTTTATAAAACAGTTTTTATGTGGGGTTACACAAGTCCAAATTTTGACTATAAATATTTATTAGAAATCTAAAACGATTTCCTACATCATAGTATTTTTTTTATAATTTTTAGACATTAAATAAATTAAATTATTTATGACACCATTATGATGCAGCGATGACCTCATTATTTAATGATTTAAATAAAATGAGAAGATAATGCAAAATCCAAGGCTTACACTTGTCCAAAGCCTATTGGATGAGGATATTTCGAAACCTGATCACCTTAGACTCGAATTATATAAGTGTGGGACCTTTAGAATCCGAAAAGCATTTTGTAGTAATGTAACATTTCAATCTTTCCAAAAGAGCCCCTCCTCTCCACTTATAAAAGGCCCCCAACTCTCCCACCTCATTTACACTTTCAAGCCATTTGGCTCGGCCAACATCTGCCCAAATACTCTCCCAACTTCCCCCTCTTACTCCTAGAAGCCTTACTTTTGGCAGAACTCTTCCCAAGGAAACCTTTGGCTCAAATCAAAAAGAGTTACCCGATTTTGAGGTAATGTCTTCTCTAATGTTGTTTTGTTTTATTTTTCTTATCGAACCCCCTAAACTCTTTTTATTCATTTCTTTTGTAACAACACCAGTATCCTCAATATACTAGGATTTTTTTATAAGAAGTATTCGAGCTAAACTTACACACACCTACATCTAATGGTTAAAGAACATACGGTTTCTGTGGATGGCGAATTTCTGACTCACGAAACGATGATTGTTCAACACTCATATAACACCTTCAAAGGTGGCCATTAAGATGTCACTATTTTTATATATGATATATAATATGTTTATGTTTTACTTATGCTTCTGTATTTCTCATTTATGGCATACTTTATGATTTCCATTATGGGTAAAACGCGATAATTTCATTTTAGGAAGTGCGGACTACCGCCCCCTCAAAGTGATTTGAATCGTTAATGCCATATGTGGGATGTATAAAGGATGGAGTAAATGGTATTATATACTATATTATACTGGAATTATATTATACATTTATATCATTATGATTTAGTTCCATTAAATATGAAATTGAAATGAAAGTAGCGTTCATGCGTACGTACGGCTTACCGTCTCCATGAACGGTGCATTTCATTTCATACCTCTAAATGTTACGTAATATTATAAATGAATGTATATACTGGATATATAAGATATATATGACATCTAAATCATGAATATAATTCTGGATATAATGGATATTCTACCACATGAAAAACTTGTAATTATAAGAAGTTTATTGTTGACTCAAGTTACCAAAGATCGACGAAACGATCGTTATTAACATGAATAATTACATAATATTCATAACATTGTAATAAGTGATATAAAAAGGATAATGAAATTGAAAATGGTTCTTAATAAGGTAGATATTAACTCTAGTTTATTATTCATGAGGTTAAATAACGGTTGAGTCAAGTCGGACACAAGGTAAGGGAACTTCTTAACCCAACTTCCATTCTTTGGGTTAATCTCATACTTTCCAATTATGTCATGATATTATTATGTATTATTTTGTGTTTTTACATTCTTTATGTGTACCTATAGTGAATACACATAATAGATCTATTTTATTTTAAAAATGATCTTTTTAAGGACTTCGTCTCAATCTCCTTTCATTGAGGCATATTTGGTTTTATACACAACTTTCTTTTATACGGTGTATAAACCCCTTTGACTTTTAAATTTATTCAAAAGGAATCTTTTTTATACGAAGAGTTTTACTAAATGACAAAAAGGGAATGTTTGTCTTTCCATACTTATGCGGCGACAACGACTTCTCCGCCGTCGTGACCATTATTTGAGTTTCGGCTTCCTCTACAAGCCATCATTTTTTTTAATGAAAAATAAATACAAAGTTTTCACTTTATTTTATTTTGGTATTGAAAATGGTTTTGAAAGCGTTGTTATTATATCAATGTGTTGTATTGATATCTTGTGATTGAAATGTGGAAATGTTATGTTTCCTTTATGCATGTATTATGTGATACGATTATGTTATGGTTTATGATATGTTTAAACCTATTCATATGAGGAATGCATTAGACTTAATAAGTGACGGGTGGAGCCCGCTATAGCTCCTCGATGCATCGGCAGGTCTCATGAGACAAACTAGTGTCTTGGCATGAGGACTTGACAAAATCTTATTTGTGGTCTTGGCACGAGGCCTTGACTACGTGGTTATGATAGTCTGCCATTATGCATTCCATCATTATTATAGCATTCCGCCTTTTTATAACATAAACTTTCATTACATTACACAAAACTGAGGATCTTTAAGGTTTAGTGTCTTGGAAACTAGGAACATAATACATGAAAACAACATAAAACATTATTCTTAAACACTTGAAAGGCATCTCCTTAAGTTCATTCTAGGTTCATTACTGCATCTCATAACCTGGGGACATACATCAAAAGAAAGGGTGAGCAGAAGGCCCAGTATGGGAAACAAGAGGAACATTTTACATGTGAACTTGAGATACTTCAATAAGGACATTAAAAGAACTTTAAGGCATGAGAAAGAAATCATGAGGCATTTCATAATAAAAATAACATTTTCCATAACTTGAAGATGTGGCTACATCATATAACATAGACAATCATGAACATATCACCAAGGTCCATCCCCATGGTGTCATTTGAAAATTACCAAGGTTATTCACCAAGGTATCGTGAAAATTGTAATCTCTAGTGGTTATATCATTACCCAATGCATTGGAGCGCTATCAGGGCGCACCCTTAAATTTGCCTTTATTATCATGTGAGACACATATATAATCATCAAACATTTCATAAATAACCCATATAGCATAAAATAAATGGGTTTCATTTCATAATCATAACGTTTTAAAAACTGCTTTAAAGACATGATCTTTACGGCACTTTAAACCCACGGAAAGGGAAAGCGGGTCTCATGTATGTAAATCCCAGAATTTAAAATGGAACATTTTTATATATATGTGAATACCTTTGTAGAAATAAGAGCTTTGAGTATTCACTTTATAACATAAAATAATTTTTGAGAAAAGAGAGAGGCATTTTGAGGGGAAAATTCTGCAGCATAACGGCTAAGTTTCGGGGTTTTAGAAAACGTTGAAATGAGAGGGGACATGGGTCACCCACTCATAAATGATCCATAAAACAGTAGGGTGAAAGAGTAAGAAGGACATATGGACATGGTAACGAAATTTTAGGTACATACCATTTGAAATGAAAAACATGGAAGGAAAAAGGATTAGATTTCTCTTATGAAAATTCGGCAGCCTTACGGCGTCACTTAACTTCAAAAGAAAATGTTTTGACAAGATCAAAAAGGGTCCCTCATCATATGATCATAAGAGATCAGTATGATTGATATAGAGATCATACCCCAACATAATAAAAAGGAACTTGAAAGACTTGACATGAAAATTGAACTTGAAAAATGAGAAGGGTGAAAGAATCCCTTAAAAATTCGGCAGCCTAACGGCGTCACTTAAACTTTCATAAAACGAAATGATGAGAGTAAGAGGGGATCTCTCATCATATAAACATGAAAGGGCAGTAAGAGGAATATAAAAGAACATCCTCTCACATAAAAACATGGAGCATAATAGGAATGACATAAAAGAGATTTCATGAAAAGAAAGAGAGGGGTCGGATCCCTTACCTTAAAACGTGACTCTTGAAACTCAAAGGATTGGACCTTGAGGGCTTGGGGGCAACTTGGAAGGACTCTTTGGGAGGTAAGAAGACCAGAACGTCGTTGGGGGAGAGTTGGGAGTGAAAACTAAAGGAGGAAAGGGTGGGTATTTATAGGGAAAGTGAGGGGACAAAGCATTAATGGCCAAGGGACACCTCACATGTGCTTTTCTCAAACCCATGTGCTCTCCCTTGGCATTTATCATGGAGTTAGGCCACATGGGGCCCCCAAAACAATAATTCATCACCCTTGGCCGACCAACCCTCAAAATATCTCATGAAATCATCATGACACCGTTATGATGTCATTAAACATACTGAAACCCTAAAACTGTATTTTTACTATTCACTGAAAATTCAACTTTCTCAGAAAAATCCCAAAATTTCACATTAACCAAATATCAATGCTCTGATTTCAAAAATGAAATCCATTTTATAAAAATAATTTTCTAAATATTTTTAATTTAATTTTTAAATAAAAACACTATTCATCGAAAATTCGTTTTTTTAGAAAAATCCCCAAACATTACCTTAACATAATATCGATGCTCTGAGTTCAAAAATAAAGTCATTTTTATAAAAATAATTTTCTAATTATTTTTAATAAAATTTTTAATTAAAAAAACACTATTCATCTGAAAAAACTAATACTTGAATAATAATTTATGAAACCGTTATTTAACCATTTTATTGAATCACATTACTTAATCAAGGTGCCTAGATTATTTTAAAACTTTCTTTAAGTGAGATTACTAATCCATTTGGTCATATTACTAATCCTAATCATAAAATCACTATTCATAATTTACTATTCATCAAAAATTAAGTTGATCTTATTAGACTCCAAATTTTGTACTGAACATAATTGTAGAAGACCATTTTTTAAAAATCATTACACATTTTTAATTATTTAAGGTTTACATAAACATTTTTAAAATATCCTTTTTCTAAAATTCATAAAAAATATGCATACTATATTTACCCGTTCATTTCAAAATTCATAAACTTCATCATAAGAAGAAATCCAAATTTTTTATTTAAAAAAAGGATTACACAAGGCAATTACGGTCTCGTTACATAGCCTCTTATAATACCAGCATAGGACCTAAGAGTAAGGTGTGCTAGGGTGATAGAAGCTTGGGGCGGCTCAGTCAACATTGCCCGAGTAGTAATTTCTATCAGTTTGAACTTCTCACGAAGGCGATTCCGTTCCAGCTTCACATGATGAAGTTTGGCTTGGATTTGATCCAGAGCAAAGCCCAATGGTGCTACCTCCTTCCCAAGCTCTGTTAGATGGGCTTCGATCGGTCCAAGACTACTAGGTGAGGCCATCGAATCTTCTTTCTATAATAATTAACCAAGATTACTTGTATTTAGAGACAATAATCAAAACATTTTGTTCACGGTGGTCATATTGACCGATGGTCATATAACACTCAACAACCAATGGTCTCATTTTATTTATAATCATGTTTATCAAATAAAACATTTTTTTTGAGTATAAAAAAAATAACACATGAAATTAGGAAACAAGATTTATTCAAAATTTCGGGTCGTTACAATCTTCCCCCCTTAAGAAATTGCGTCCTCGCAATTTTTTTAAATTGGGTTTTGAAATTTAATTGAAAGTCCCACATCGGAAAAAGAGTCAGTAACACCATTACTTTAAAAGAAAGAAAAGGAAGTACAAAGGCCACCCGAGTTAACCCACACTCGGGTTCCATGTAGGAAAACATGGACATGGAGGAAAAAACAAAGGGTCAGTTCTGAGAGAGAGTGATAGAGAACATGATTAGGAGAAAGTTAACCATGAGAAAATCCCAAACTTATGATGTGTGTAAACGGTCATTGATTACCTAGTAGGAAACATAAACCAACAACATTTTTGTTTTACGTTCCTTTTCATAATTTTGAAGAATTCATTTACTACATAGAACAAAAACATAAGAAAATATACCTACCTTCATGTAGAGTTTCATCCTTTAACAAGTCCCTACCGACACTAATCTTTTCGCCAAATGATGAGAATTCAAAAACACTTGGTCTCATAAAAGCACAAGAATCATCTTCTATAGAATCACATAATCTACAAAAGATTTACTATCTATTTCTTTTATCTTTAAACATTATCCCAAAATTAGAAAGGGTAAGGTAAAACAACTCTTCAAAAAGAATCCCATAGGAATGGAAACTACTTTTAAATCTTCAAAGTTCCATGGTAATACCCAAGGTTCATCATAGACCATTCCATAAATAACAGTCCTTAAAATTCCTCAAAGTAAACCAAACTAAGATTGAAACCCAAATACAAGAAGGACTTGATAACATAGTCTTCCAAAACAACTTCATTGTTCATCTCCAGACAACATCAACCACTCCTAACATCTTATAACAAAAGTAGCTAACCTAAACATATTTTACCCAAGATAGGTTAATCATTCCCAAAAGTAACCTAAATTACTATAAGTCCACCTTAAATTCATTGATTCTTCAAAATATAAGTCAACCTTACACCTTAATGAAAATACCATAGTAATCTATCATATATGGTCCTCAAAATAGTGAACGTCTTCCAAAATAATAATCATCTTTTAATCCCCTAATCACCTCTGTCATCTTAATACGGCAATCGTAGCATTTCCTATCACATTGGTTGTTGAGACATGTTCTTCCATTTCCCGCCATTAACTAAGAAAAGAAACTATAATTAGGGGTTTAAATACTTAGCCAATAATCAAGAAAAGAAACTTAAAGCATATAAGGATAACTTGTAGTTGAAAAGTATACCCTAACTTGTGATCCCCTAGGTTCCCATCTAGGTTATCCATGATCATATAGTCTTATGTGAACCTTTATTTTATTTTATCTTTGATCCTTTAACAATGGTTCATACTAAGCTTATGAATTTACCAAAGCATATCCCCCGGGAGTGTCGTAACCAAGAGTGCAGCAAGGCCCGTTGTCGTGTACCAGTTCCCGTTCGAGTCTAGCTCAAAGCGGTGTTTTCGGGTTTTACCCCTATGTACATCTGTGCCAGAGCCACCTCTACCTGCTCGTATCCAGACAGGGATGTATTTGCTTGGAAACCCCTTACTCAATACTCACCAAAATACCAGGAAGATTTCCTATATTTAAACTTTTCTATAGGGTTCTTCCTAAAGTTTTTATATCCTAATTTCCACAAATAACTAAACCATCCTTTGATACCAACTATAGCATCCCGCCTTTTTATAACATAAACTTTCATTACATTACACAAAACTGAGGATCTTTAAGGTTTAGTGTCTTGGAAACTAGGAACATAATACATGAAAACAACATAAAACATTCTTCTTAAACACTTGAAAGGCATCTCCTTAAGTTCATTCTAGGTTCATTACTGCATCTCATAACCTGGGGACATACATCAAAAGAAAGGGTGAGCAGAAGGCCCAGTATGGGAAACAAGAGGAACATTTTACATGTGAACTTGAGATACTTCAATAAGGACATGAAAAGAACTTTAAGGCATGAGAAAGAAATCATGAGGCATTTCATAATAAAAATAACATTTTCCATAACTTGAAGATGTGGCTACATCATATAACATAGACAATCATGAACATATCACCAAGGTCCATCCCCAAGGTGTCATTTGAAAATTACTAAGGTTATTCACCAAGGTATCGTGAAAATTGTAATCTCTAGTGGTTACATCATTACCCAATGCATTGGAGCGCTATCAGGGCGCACCCTTAAATTTGCCTTTATTATCATGTGAGACACATATATAATCATCAAACATTTCATAAATAACCCATATAGCATAAAATAAATGGGTTTCATTTCATAATCATAAGGTTTTAAAAACTGCTTTAAAGACATGATCTTTACGGCACTTTAAACCCACGGAAAGGGAAAGCGGGTCTCATGTATGTAAATCCCAGAATTTAAAATGGAACATTTTGATATATATGTGAATACCTTTTTAGAAATAAGAGCTTTGAGTATTCACTTTATAACATAAAATAATTTTTGAGAAAAGAGAGAGGCATTTTGAGGGGAAAATTCTGCAGCATAACGGCTAAGTTTCGGGGTTTTAGAAAACGTTGAAATGAGAGGGGACATGGGTCACCCACTCATAAATGATCCATAAAACAGTAGGGTGAAAGAGTAAGAAGGACATATGGACATGGTAACGAAATTTTAGGTACATACCATTTGAAATGAAAAACATGGAAGGAAAAAGGATTAGATTTCTCTTATGAAAATTCGGCAGCCTTACGGCGTCACTTAACTTCAAAAGAAAATGTTTTGACAAGATCAAAAAGGGTCCCTCATCATATGATCATAAGAGATCAGTATGATTGATATAGAGATCATACCCCAACATAATAAAAAGGAACTTGAAAGACTTGACATGAAAATTGAACTTGAAAAATGAGAAGGGTGAAAGAATCCCTTAAAAATTCGGCAGCTTAACGGCGTCACTTAAACTTTCATAAAACGAAATGATGAGAGTAAGAGGGGATCTCTCATCATATAAACATGAAAGGGCAGTAAGAGGAATATAAAAGAACATCCTCTCACATAAAAACATGGAGCATAATAGGAATGACATAAAAGAGATTTCATGAAAAGAAAGAGAGGGGTCGGATCCCTTACCTTAAAACGTGACTCTTGAAACTCAAAGGATTGGACCTTGAGGGCTTGGGGGCAACTTGGAAGGACTCTTTGGGAGGTAAGAAGACCAGAACGTCGTTGGGGGAGAGTTGGGAGTGAAAATTAAAGGAGGAAAGGGTGGGTATTTATAGGGAAAGTGAGGGGACAAAGCATTAATGGCCAAGGGACACCTCACATGTGCTTTTCTCAAACCCATGTGCTCTCCCTTGGCATTTATCATGGAGTTAGGCCACATGGGGCCCCCAAAACAATAATTCATCACCCTTGGCCGACCAACCCTCAAAATATCTCATGACATCATCATGACACCGTTATGATGTCATTAAACATACTGAAACCCTAAAACTGTATTTTTACTATTCACTGAAAATTCAACTTTCTCAGAAAAATCCCAAAATTTCACATTAACCAAATATCAATGCTCTGATTTCAAAAATGAAATCCATTTTATAAAAATAATTTTCTAAATATTTTTAATTTAATTTTTAAATAAAATCACTATTCATCGAAAATTCGTTTTTTTTAGAAAAATCCCCAAAAATTACCTTAACATAATATCGATGCTCTGAGTTCAAAAATAAAGTCATTTTTATAAAAATAATTTTCTAATTATTTTTAATTAAATTTTTAATTAAAAAACACTATTCATCCGAAAAAACTAATACTTGAATAATAATTTATGAAACCGTTATTTAACCATTTTATTGAATCACATTACTTAATCAAGGTGCCTAGATTATTTTAAAACTTTCTTTAAGTGAGATTACTAATCCATTTGGTCATATTACTAATCCTAATCATAAAATCACTATTCATAATTTACTATTCATCAAAAATTAAGTTGATCTTATTAGACTCCAAATTTTGTACTGAACATAATTGTAGAAGACCATTTTTTAAAAATCATTACACATTTTTAATTATTTAAGGTTTACATAAACATTTTTAAAATATCCTTTTTCTAAAATTCATAAAAAATATGCATACTATATTTACCCGGTCATTTCAAAATTCATAAACTTCATCATAAGAAGAAATCCAAATTTTTTATTTAAAAAAAGGATTACACAAGGCAATTACGGTCTCGTTACATAGCCTCTTATAATACCAGCATAGGACCTAAGAGTAAGGTGTGCTAGGGTGATAGAAGCTTGGGGCGGCTCAGTCAACATTGCCCGAGTAGTAATTTCTATCAGTTTGAACTTCTCACGAAGGCGATTCCGTTCCAGCTTCACATGATGAAGTTCGGCTTGGATTTGATCCAGAGCAAAGCCCAATGGTGCTACCTCCTTCCCAAGCTCTGTTAGATGGGCTTCGATCGGTCCAAGACTACTAGGTGAGGCCATCGAATCTTCTTTCTATAATAATTAACCAAGATTACTTGTATTTAGAGACAATAATCAAAACATTTTGTTCACGGTGGTCATATTGACCGATGGTCATATAACACTCAAAAACCAATGGTCTCATTTTATTTATAATCATGTTTATCAAATAAAACATTTTTTTTGAGTATAAAAAAAATAACACATGAAATTAGGAAACAAGATTTATTCAAAATTTCGGGTCGTTACAATTATGAAAGTGGTTATTGATATTGCATGTGATTATTCGACCAGTAGAATATCCATGTGAAGAAGTAAATGGCATTATCTCATTTTACTTTTGACATATTATCTTGAAGTTCAAGTTTAAAAGGATTTTGTTTTATTTATACATTGCCTTAAATGTTAATGTTTATTTATGAAAGCTTCCGCTATATTGTTAACCTTACTGAGCATCTGAGCTCACCCCTTTCAATGTTTTAATATTTTTCCAGGATGTGAAGAAGTATTTTATGAATGACCTATAGGGGTAGTCAGAAAGGGATATGATTGTGGACTATGAATACCATGTTATTGTAGTTTGTTTACTTTTTGATGTAATGAAAGACTTATGAATGTATCTAGTGTTTCCAAGGCTACTAAACTAATCGGTCTTTCGAGACTTGATCTTTTGTGATCATGCCAATGTTACGAAGTAATGCACCGACTCTGGGTAGCCGGGGTCGGGGCGTTACAGTTGGTATCAGAGTCAGTTTAGTACTAACCTTGGAAGCTAGATTTAGATAAACTCTGATTAGAGCACATAGCCCAAAGATAGACTTTGAGGATTAGTATAGAAGAACTTCCTAGAATTTTGGTATTATAGAGATTTTATGAGTTTTCCGAGCAATATATCCCTGTCTGGATACGAGCAGGTAGAGGCGGCTCTGGCATAGATGTACCCAGGGGTAAAACCCGAAAACACCGCTTTGAGCTAGACTCGAACGAGAACTGGTGCACGACAACGGGCCTTGCTGTACTCTTGGTTACGACACTCCCGGGGGATATGCTTAGGATAATTCTCATTTTCTTTACAAACCAATATGAAGGGTTATGATTATATACTTCCTCAAAGGAAACATTTCTTTTTATGATTATGGATTATATCCATAAATAGGTCAATTTATGTAAAGTATTTTACAAATATGGAATTATGTATTTTATTTCATAAACTAATCTAGTTTATGCAATTGTTTAGAAATGGCACCTAGTGGAAGAAATGGAAACCGTATCAATGCATACACTCCATGTAGGGATTTCCCTCCTGCTCAAAATAATTATAGTGGGGCTGGTGATGCAACTGGTGCCGATCAGCTAATCACCATTCTGGGACAACTCACGCAGGTTATGAATAATAACCTTACTCGTATGGAGCACCCTGATCTGCAACGTGGAGGATCAATGCTAGACCGTTTCATGAGGCAACAACCGCCAACCTTCAATGGGAGTACGAATCCTATAGTAGCTGAGCAATGGATAAATTCCTTAGAGAAAATATTCCATGCCTTGGGGAGTAGTGAAAGGAAGAATGTTGTCATGGCAGTTTATCGCCTCACTGGAGATGCCGATCAGTGGTGGTCGCTGATTCAAAACACAAAGGAAGATGATGACGTATCAAATATGGAATGGAGGGAGTTCAAAGAGCTTTTCTTAGAAAAATATTTTCCTCATGACCATCGAGCAGATATGGAAAGGCAATTTCTGAGTTTGAGGCAGAAGGAGGATGAGAATGTCGCAAAGTACGAGGCTAACTTTACAAGGTTAGCGAGGCATACTGCCGATTATATACATAACCCAAGGAGTAAGATTGATCGTTTCTTTGATGGGTTAAAACCATTTCTCCATCGAGATTTAGTATCACAATCCTTCTCATCATACGAAGATATTGTCTCGTGTGCTATCAAGACAGAAAAGGAATTCTCTAAGTCTTATGACAACAAAGTAAATCAAGAGAAGAAGAGAATGGTGGAACAAGAGACAGATAAAGGGAAAAAGGGAAAGAAGGATTTTCCATTATGTGATAATTGTGGGAAGAATCACCCTGGTACTTGCCTAAAAGGAATGGGAGTTTGTTATAAATGTGGAGAAAAGGGTCACCAGGCTCGTGATTGCAAGGGAAAGAAAGAGGCTGTCAAAGTTGAATGCTACAATTGTAGGGAAACAGGGCATTATGAAAATAAATGTCCTAAGCGTCAAGGAAACTTACCTCAGAAAAGGCCATGGGATCAAGGCCAATCTTATGCTGTGACTACAGTTGAAGTGGAATAATTAATGTATTGGTGCTTTTGGACACAAGGATTATATTCTGGTTATAAGAATAATGTGATATATATATATTGATTGTACTGCAGTACTTGTTGATTTCAGTAAGGTTTTAATATGATTAAGGTAATCATATTTTTAGTATGTGACAATAAGAGAAACTTTTCTTTGTTTGGGGAATCTGATGTTACAATTGATTTTGGAATTTAGAGACCTTTTAGAGAAATTCTGGACGGAGGTATTTTGGATAACTATTAAGGTTGGAATGGATTAAGTTGAACCATGGATAGTATTGTTTATGGTTAAATAATTTCGGAAGATTATTTTTGGAATATTATAATACTATAGTTTTAGGAAAAGGACAACCTGCAGGGTGGGGCATAACCCGTCGCGTCGGACAAAGCTGCAGGAATCGAACCCACAACCATAGTGTGACAAGCATTTATTTCCTACCACTAGCCTACAAGAAGTCCCTGGTTATTACAAAATAGATTTACTAATCTAAATGGTATGTGTTAACATTTTGAACCTTATACAATTAGGATAAATAGAATATTTTTGAGTTCCATTACCATTTGGAGTAAAAGTTGGGTTTGTGGTAAAAATTTATTAACGAATAAAAGTATACATAACATGTATATTCCCTTACGTTCTTAGTAAATCTCCTAAATAAATTCCTCAACATTATAAAAGGTAACTTAAAACAAAAATGTTTTCAGTTAACTTTTCCAACTGGGGATTCAATGACCGTTTAACCAATAACAAGTTTGTGATTTTCTTGTGGTTAAACTTTCTCCTAATCCTGTTTTCTATAACTCTCCATCAGACCTTGATGGTTTGTTTCTCCTCCATATCCATATTTTCATAGAATCCTTGAATGGGCTATATCGGGTGACCTTTGTACTTATCCTGCTTTCTTTTAATGTTATATATTTATTAGCCTTATTTCCGATGTGGGTTTTCCTCAAAGGTATTTTCTCTTTTCAACCTTTTATTTTCAAAGAAAAATTTCAAATTGCGAGGACGCAATTTATTGAAGGAGGGGAGAATGTAACACCCCGAGCTTCCACGATACGCTTCTCATTCAATAATGCAATAGCTTTCATTGTACGCAACTTCGAGTTCTAAAACACCGCGACTAATCAAAGTAGCTGTTATGAATAGTAATAACCACTTTTTAAAATTAGAGAAATTTTATATTTCAAAATGGACTTCATTTTTGTATTCGGAATATCGAAATTAGCCTATGTTGACTTTTTGGTATTTTTCTGAGAACTTCTAATTTTTATGAATAGTGAAAAATACTTTAAAACAACTTTTTTAATCAAAATAATTTATTGTGATAAATTATACTATTTAGTGGTTTTAAGGTATAATTAGAATATATTTTTACCATTTTATCCAATTGCGGTCATTAGAATTAATTTAACATTGAAATTGGACATAAACAATTGCCAATCTTTTGATATAAATTGTTTCTTAAAAACACGCTATTTGTCGTAACAGCGGGAATTAATTATAAAATTAATTAATGCAACTTATATGTTTGGAATTTTGTAAAATAGACATCATTTTTGAATTCGGAATATCAATTATAGATTAGGGTGAAATTTTGGCCTTGTTCTGAAAAACTTTAATTTTTAATGAATAGTGAAACCACTAAGTGGTAGTTAAATAACTGATTTTTCGTTTAAATGAAATATTACCACTTCTGTGATTTGATTTTCAAAAATCCGACATACATGGTTGTCATTAAGAAGTAAAATGTGGTTCAATGAGATTAAAATAATTTTTTGGTGAATAGTAACTTTTAAGTTCTTAATCGCGATTAGAGATAATTAGGGCAGTTTAAGGTACAAATAATGTTTTAATAATATGAGATGAGAATGACACTTGTCCAACTCCTATTGGATGAGTCATGGCCGTCCAAGACAACTCATGGGTCAACTTGGGGACCCCATGGAGCCACTTTAGTTGGAAAATGACATTAATATATATTTATTTAATGTTAAAATTAAATTGACACAAACATGAGTTATTTTACTAAAACAGTTTTTAAGTGGGTTTCCACAAGTCCAAATTTTGACTATAAATATTCATTAGAAATCTAAAAAGATTTCCTACATCATAGTAGTTTTTTTATAATTTTTAGACATTAAATAAATTAAATTATTTATGACATCATTATGATGCAGCGATGACCTCATTATTTAATGATTTAAATAAAATGGGAAGATAATGCAAAATCCAAGGCTTACACTTGTCCAAAGCCTATTGGATGAGGAGATTTCGAAACCTTATCACCTTATCCTCGAATTATATAAGTGTGGGACCTTTAGAATCCGAAAAGCATTGTGTAATAATATAACATTTCAATCTTTCCAAAAGAGCCCCTCCTCTCCACTTATAAAAGGCCCCCACCTATCCCACCTCATTTACACTTTCAAGCCATTTGGCTCGGCCAACCTCTGCCCAAATACTCTCCCAACTTCCCCCTATTACTCCTAGAAGCCTTACTTTGGGCAGAACACTTCCCAAGGAAACCTTTGGCTCAAATCAAAAAGAGTTACCCGATTTTGAGGTAATGTATTCTCTAATGATGTTTTGTTTTATTTTTCTTCTCCAACCCCATAAACTCTTTTTATTCATTTCTTTTGTAAAAACACCAGTATCCTAAATATACTAGGATTTTGTTATAAGAATTATTCGAGCTACACTTACACACACCTACATCTAATGGTTAAAGAACATACGGTTTCTGTGGATGGCGAATTTCTACCTCACAAAACGATGATTGTTCAACACTCATATAACACCTTCAAAGGTGGCCATTAAGATGTCACTATTTTTATATATGATATATAATATGTTTATGTTTTACTTATGATTCTGTATTTCTCATTTATGACAAACTTTATGATTTCCATTATGGGTAAAACGCGATAATTTCATTTTAGGAAGTGCGGACTACCGCCCCCTCAAAGTGATTTGAATCGTTAATGCCATATGTGGGATGTATAAAGGATGGAGTAAATGGTATTATACACTATATTATACTGGAATTATATTATACATTTATATCATTATGATTTAGTTCCATTAAATATGAAATTGAAATGAAAGTAGCGTTCATGCGTACGTACGGCTTACCGTCTCCATGAACGGTGCATTTCATTTCTTACCTCTAAATGTTACGTAATATTATAAATGAATGTATATACTGGATATATAAGATATATATGACATCTAAATCATGAATATAATTCTAGATATAATGGATATTCTACCACATGAACAACTTGTAATTATAAGAAGTTTATTGTTGACTCAAGTTACCAAAGATCGACAAAATGATCGTTATTAACTTGAATAATTACATAATATTCATAACATTGTAATAAGTGATATAAAAAGGATAATGAAATTGAAAATGGTTCCTAATAAGGTAGATATTAACTCTAGTTTATTATTCAAGAGGTTAAAGAACGGTTGAGTCAAGTCGGACACAAGGTAAGGGAACTTCTTAACCCAACTTCCATTCTTTGGGTTAATCTCATACTTTCCAATTATGTCATGATATTATTATGTATTATTTTGTATTTTTACATTATTTATGTGTACCTATAGTAAATACACATAATAGATCTATTTTATTTTAAAAATGATCTTTTTAAGGACTTCGTCTCAATCTCCTTTCATTGAGGCATATTTGGTTTTATACACAACTTTCTTTTATACGGTGTATAAACCCCTTTAACTTTTACATTTATTCAAAAGGAATATTTTTTATATGAAGAGTTTTACTAAATGACAAAAAGGGAATGTTTGTCTTTCCATACTTATGCGGCGACAATGACTTCTCCGCCGCCGTGACCATTATTTGAGTTTCGGCTTCCTCTGCAAGCCATCATTTTTTGTAATGAAAAATAAATACAAAGTTTTTACTTTATTTTATTTTGGTATTGAAAATGGGTTTGAAAGCGTTTTTATTATATCAATGTGTTGTATTGATATCTTGTGATTGAAATGTGGAAATGTTATGTTTCCTTTATGCATGTATTATGTGATACGATTATGTTATGGTTTATGATATGTTTAAACCTATTCATATGGGGAATGCATTGGACTTAATAAGTGATGGGTGGAGCCCGCTATAGCTCCTCGATGCATCGACAGGTCTCATGAGACAAACTAGTGTCTTGGCACGAGGCCTTGAAAAAATCTTATTTGTGGTCATGGCACGAGGCCTTGACTACGTGGTTATGATAGTCTGGCATTATGAATTCCATCATTATGGAAGTGGTTATTGATATTGCATGTGATTATTCGACCAGTAGAATATCCATGTGATGAAGTAAATGGCATTATATCATTTTACTTTTTCCATATTATGTTGAAGTTCAAGTTTAAAAGGCTTTTGTTTTAGTTATACATTGCCTTAAATGTTAATGTTTATTTATGAAAGCTTCCGCTATATTGTTAACCTTACTGAGCATCTGAGCTCACCCCTTTCAATGTTTTAATATTTTTCCAGGATGTGAAGAATTATTTTATGAATGACCTACATGGGTAGTCAGAAAGGGATATGATTGTGGACTATGAAGACCATGTTATTGTAGTTTGTTTACTTTTTGATGTAATGAAAGACTTATGAATGTATCTAGTGTTTCCAAGGCTACTAAACTAATCGGTCTTTCGAGACATGATCTTTTGTGATCATGCCAATGTTACGAAGTAATGCACCGACTCTGGGTAGCTGGGGTCGGGGCGTTACAAGTCACACATATATTCAGTCACAAAAAATAATCAAGTCATGTTTTATTATTTATATAAAAATAAATGAAGATAAAGTGACCTACCTAATCACACATATATTTTGGCACAAAAAATCATGAAATATCAAATGTTAGTAATATCAATAAAATTGTAACAGATCTATCTGTCCCTTGTCACCATCACTATAATCACGATCATCATCTGCATTATCCTTGTCCTCATCATCATCCCCATCCTCATCCCCACCCTCATCAACTCCATCCTCCTCGCCCTCATACTCCGCCTCGGCCTCCTCCTCGCCCTCCTATTCTTCATTTTACTCCTATCCTTTTTCTTAACCACCACTAAAACATCCACCTAGTTCCCCATATATATAATGCATCGATCATATATATTCATCAAAAGCTGTTCTGGCCTGTGGTGGAAGTGTTTGACGTAAAACATCCATCAGTTTCATAAATGTAGTGTTTTCCCTAGCAGAATGTTCTACAATATTTATTGACATTTTTAGCATGTTCTGTATTTTCCTTAACTTACTGGAACATGGTGTCACTACAACTCATACATGGGGAGTGCCTGTACCTTGTCGGTACTACACTCTTCCCAGGTTGGCAGTGTACTCTGCTAGGGTAATAATCTCCCAAAACCTGATGTAACTGATCATTTGGCCTAAAATTGTCAGGTTCATGGGCATCAAGGGCCTCTAAAGTATAATATTACAAATATATATAGATTATTAATAAACAAAATTGATATTAAAATATGAAATCAACAATGTAAAACTTACAATATTCTGCTGAGTCAGTTTGTTAACCTCACTTCCATTTTTATTATTTCCACTCGAGCAAAACAGTTTTTATCAAGGCACACATACTTTAATATTCAATGTCTTCCTCTATAATGAAATTGAATTTAGGAAACCATAATTAAAAATAGGTTAAAAATAATTAATTTCATAACTAAAATTTTATTAAAACTTTAGCAATCGAATAAATTATGGAGGAAATAATAGAATGTTCAAGTCGTAAAGAAAAATTATAAACTCTCATATTTTCTTCCTCTCATGACCGGATATCATACTATGTCCCAATGTGTGGATGTATTTTTTTCACCAATGTTTTATTATTCATTCTGGATCATTTCTAAATAAAATTCAATAATAAAAAAAGATAGTGTTCATGCAAAACATGAAAATTTTCATATAACAACTCAAATGTGATTAATACCTTAAACTGAATAGTCGTTCAATGAGTAATCATCTTCCAATATTGTTCTATCAGACAATTATCCATTAATGGTACCACCTCTAAATCTATACCAACTCTATCATGCCATCCAATATACAACTCGTTCTTTTAGTCTCTCCCAACCTCACCTAAATATTTTCGATGTTCTGGTTGTGCACCCACACCATTAGGGAAATTAAAATGAAGTTGAAACAAATATATTAATTCATATAAATAACAAATATAATGTATTGAATTAAATATATAATATTTTTTATGAATATATCTTCCCAAGCATTATCCTTGACTTCATTTGGAACCATTATCAATAAGAGTGGGCTGACATGAACGATGTTATAGTATTTGGAAAGCATCTCCAAAAATATTTCAACATTGCTACCTTTTTTTCAATAATTTTACCGTCTTCATTACAGTCAACCATCAACTGTGTGAAGTGGTTCCACACAGTACGCATGCATGTACACCCCAGCCCCCACATCCTGTCAGTAAATGTATCTTTTATGAAGGAAAAACAAATATTTCATTAATACTTATTATAAATAATATAAATAATGGTATAAAAATTTGTTCGGGTTCTATAAATATACTCATGGTAGTCTGATAAATGGGTGCCATTGGATCCATAGAAATTGAAGGAACACCCTCTACAGGTGTAGTTGGTCCCAATGTATGCTCTGTAGGGAGTGACTATGGTGGATAAGCAGTCTAAGAAGATGAAATATATAAGATCAAAGATATGGAAGTAGATGTAAAAGAAGATGGCATAGATGGATGGACGAATACTAGATGGGGAGTGGGAATCATCATTGGATATGGTAAAGGCAGGTGAGGAGACTCAGATGTAATGGGTGGTGAAATCATAGGAGGCCTAAATATCCCTTTTGTCACTAATGACACATCGGGATCAGAATGTTGGATAGATGGTATGCCAATGGGAGTGGTAGGGTCTAATCGGGTATGCTGACCAGATCGACTAGCGCTCGTACCCCACCCCCCTCATACAAACACCATGAGTACTAGGACCACTACAAGGATACTCATCAAATATTTTCAAATAAGAGGTAGATCCTTCAAAAATGATTAAAACAAAATTAATCGCATGACATTATATATTATTTAAATATATATATTTGAAATAAAATATACACTACAGGCACTAGTGGTAGAATGCCCATCTCATCCATGCGACGATTTTGGTCCATCAACTTTTCCCATCTCTTATATCCAATTGATTGCATTTCCAAAATTTAAAAACAAATATAGAAGTAATTATAAAAGGATAACTAATGTGTAACCTAGAAAACAAAATATATGATAGGGAATAAGGGGATTCATGGATAATTTAACTATCCATTGTTTTAGGTGAGCATGAATGGATATATAATTACATAAATAAATCGTACATGACGTAATAATGAAATTTAATTTTGATTATGATGTTTATTTAATAAGTGTCATCAGTCTATTAAAATAAAGGAACATTGATTCTGAGGTTTTATTTAACTCAACAACCAAAAGAGAGATCATAATGAATTATGACTCCAGAAAATTCAGCAAGGTATAAATTATGAATTATTAAACCCTTAAGATAGTTGTAAATGATGATATAAACATATGAACAAGGATATGATATATACCAGATTTATAATGGGTAAATAACTTGTCAAAATTAAGGGAAAATTTAATTTCATTAGCCCAGGTTGATGATGAAGGTAGCGATACATGTTTTTCAGATGAAGAAAAAAAATCGTGTTCATTATCTGGTGAAATGTTATAGGTAGGTCTTAGAGTTATACTAATTTTATACATGGTCAACAAATCATTTAAATTTTCACATGTTAAAAATGAAGGTTTCATAGGTTTGAATAAAATTCAATTCCAAATTAGAAAATTCAATTCAAATCAAATTGCAACCAATAAACATTGAAAATTCGCATAACGTTCAAGTCGGATACAACATATTTTTAATCAATATTAAATCAATTTGAGTTGTAAAAACATTAACAACCCAAGTAGATCTAAACCAAATGAATTGAGAACATATATGTATGATTCTATATATTTCCCACCACAACATCAGGTTCATAGTCAACTCAGAAAATTAACCTATTGGAGTCATCAAAAGTAATAAATGGATCATTTCCAATGGCTCTAGGGATAGTGTAAATTCCATTATCACCATCATAAAAAATATTCCCTTAAATTACTTCAATAAAGACACCAAATTCAGGTCGAAGATGGTCTTTGGCATAAAAAATGTTTCTCCATTGATTCCAATACAAATGGTCCATCGGTAACAAAAGTGTGAGTCATATCAATTACTCAAAATCCATAATCATCATTAAATGTCCCATGCCTCATCATTAAATCTAAACACTAGAATTCAGTCATCATGACTCATCCATGAGAGTAATAATAAAATATTATAATTTTTTCAATGAATCCATAATAACATACATTTTAAAATTACATACTACTATCTGATGCACTATCTTAAAAGTCTATTGTTGAAGTATGCATAACACCATGATGTTGTGTTCTCATTTTCTTTTCTAATTCAGTGATAATAAATCTATACCCATTGATAACAATTCATTTATAGTCATGAACCATGGTATTAGGAAAAAAAGCAAAAGCTCTTATTTCTTTAGAGACAGAGTCATTATGAAAACTCAATACCAAAAATATAATTGAATACTAATGTTGATTAAATATTGATTTAAATATTTTAAATGGTAATATTTTTACATCCAATTTTATCCAAGTAGAAAAAACTATTCTATGAAAAGTCTCCCTCTATATCAAAGATACATACAGATTATTTCTATTAATAATTGCTTTATTTTACCGATAGATAAAAATAGAAATTGTTTAATAGATATATATATGTATGATATACATATTCAATTTACTTACCTAACATAGTCATCAAAAAAATCACAGTTGAACAAAACTGTGCGATGAACCATCTCCCGCACTTCAAGACTTAATGTTGTCAATGTATATAATCCAATAATCCCTCCTGTTAGAGGAAGTGATGGAAAACTGGGATCAATTTTCTCATACTGTTCTTTTTCATTTCTTATTGGTTTGTTCATTCTTGTAGAAAGATTTGAACAATACAAAGATGAGAAATCCATACAGTCTTGAGCTAAGTAACGGTTCATGATAAAACCTACGAGATGATTCCTATTTTGAACATAATAATTTAATTGGTACATATTTCTTTCAGTTGGATACATCCATAGAAAATAAAAAGGTCCTCGGATAATTATTTTAGTTGGAATATGGACAGCTAAATGCAGCATGCTTGTGAAAAATAATGGGGGAAATAATTTCTCTAACTCACACAAAATTAATGGGGAATATGGCAATAATTTTTTCATGAAAGACTTGGACAACTTTTTAGCACAAAGATCTATAAACAAATGGAACAACCGAATAACATCCACCCTTACATTATTTGAAAAACGATATTGTTTTTTTATTGGAATCAACTCATAAATAAGGATGTCATAATCATGGAACTACAAATATTTTAGCTCTGACTTTCTACTTTTGACATGTTTAAATATGTTTCTCGAATACCCATAAAAAACATTAATTGTCTCTAGTAAATCAAAAAATTGGATTTTTTCTATAGTTTTTATCACATAAAAACACATGGAACTTCTCATTTATTTTCACCAATACGCACAGGATGTAATTATGGTCCAATGCTCCAATCACCAAGTCACGTCGAGACTTTAAATCATATTTTTTCTTTCCATTAACATTTAGAATAATCAAAAGAAAAATTTAACCTATATTTTTTTCAATGTGCATTATGTCTAAGAACCGACGTAAAAAATTGGTTTACAAATAAGGAAAATCAATGAAGATAATTCTCTTATTCCAATTGTAACAGATTTTAGTGGAAACATTTGTTCTATATCTGGATTTCATTTAACCTGTCCCAAATGGAAAAATGAATTCTTTTAATTCATTAATCACATCAGTTCTAGACATACGTTGAGGTGGATCATCGGTCTCCATGGTATTTTCAATTCATCTACAATTATTTCTATATGGATAGACCACTAGAAAGAATTGTCAATGTCCCATAAAACTGAAAGTATAACAACTTTTTAATCTTACGGATCGTGCATTATCCATACAAATAGGACATGATAGTTTTCCCATTGTGATCCATCCAAAATCATTGCGTAAAAAGGAAAGTCATTGATTGTCCACATAAGCATAGCACAAATCTAAAACACGTTATTCAAACATGCATCTTCTGTGTGAACACCCACATCAAAAAGAAGTTTCAACTCTTCTATTAAAGAATGCATGTGTAGAGACCCGAAGCTTGACGTACATTGACATTACATTACTTTTGCGGAATACTTAGTACATAACAAAAACACACACACAAGGATCGTAATAGTTTAGTGTCTTTGGAAACTCGGAATATAATCTTCTAATCCTGGTGAAAGATCTTCAATATCTCCCATAAAGATATTCTTTTTTTATACCTAAAACCTTTCTTTATATCCTGGGGAAAAGAAAACATAAAAGGGTGAGCTCAAATGCTCAATAAGGGTAAACAAAATAAATATCAATCACATCATATTCATAAGAACATAACATTTTGGAAATCTTAACCTGCAAAAGAGAGCATAATTTCATAACATGGGATAAATCATGGCAGTGAAATGTAATCAAAATAATCATAACATAAAAAATTAAACTTCGTGGCATACACACATAATCATAGAGAATCATTTCTTGTTAGTCAAGACTCATTTCCAAGACTATCTTAGTGGACAAAGTCCCTTTCTGAACCGAGTCACCCTCGTTTCAGTCCTGTTTCACTGAACCGGTATAACCTACCATTCCAGCCATGTATATCTCATGAGATATAAAATCTTTACCCAATGAATTGGAGGGAGATATAGGTCCCACCCATCTCATAATGATACCATTCTTATGTGTGCCACAAAATCATAAATCATACATCATTGCATAACCCATGTAATAAAAATGGAAATCTTAAACATCGTGACATCATAAAACAATTCATATAAGATAAAGAAATTCATAAAACTAATTCCATCACAAAATTTTCAAATAAATTTAATAATAGGGATATAAACATAACCCTTTATTACCTTATATGGAAAATAATTTTGATATAACTCTTGAACTCCATTCTTGAGGAAAATATCCTTTCTACTTCAAAAACATTTTTCCTTTCTTAAAATGTCATAGAATTTTAAAATAAAAGAAGTTGATTTAAAATAAACTTGAAAACATGTAAAGGAAGCTTCTTGGAAATAATGTTTTAAAAATCCATTCTTGCCGTATAGGTTAAAAAAACTTTCTTCGTACTTTTGTCGGAAAAGTCAAAAAGTACCTCGTATGAAAAATGACAAAAGTTTCCTTTCCGATCTTTTACTAAAAACTCACCAAAAGGTAAAATTGGATATAAAAAATTGTAGTTGGATGGAAATAACATTTCATATTGAGGAAACATGGATGTGGATGATAAAATACACCCTAGTAAATTTCAAAGTATAAACAATCTCGGATAAAAATGAGATTGTGATATTTCCCTTACCTTAGGTCCGATTTGCTTCGTATGTGTCCTAACCTCCTGTATAATGATTTAAATAATGTCATTTACTTATTAAAGAATCATATTCATTGTTATGATATCATATATGGTCCACTTATGACTTTATATTACCCGTTCTTTTGTAAATTCCATGTTAAAGAAGCGTTTTGGGTAAAATCGTTTCATTTATCGTAGGTGTTTTGACTTGTTGTTATTGAAATTATTATTACTTATATCATGATTTACTTAATTCCAGAATATAAAATATGATTTATATTCAGTATATATATATATATATATAATAGATAGATGAAAAACACCGTTCATCGAGACGGTAGTCCGTACGTACGCAAGAACGCTGTTTTCCTTTCCTTATTGTCTTGAATGGAAGTAAGTAGATGACATACATATATATATATACATAAATCCAGTAGCTTTATAATGTCATATATTTCATTATTATTTCTTATATATACTTTATAATCATTCTTAAATGGTTAACATGGAGAATGAATCTCATCACGTCGTGGAGACGGTAGTCCGTACGTACGCACGAGCGATGATATCGTTTCCATGGTCGTGGAATTGTGTTGAAGTGTATGTATAATATTTCAGTATCAATATAACTTTATAATAATCATATATAGTTACTCATTACACCATTATACCCATCCAATTAATGTGGTGGCGGAAAATAGATTACACCACGGCGTGGAGACGGTATTCCGTACGTACGCACGCGCGGTGATTTCCTTTTTCCGTAGGATGGATAGAAGGTTAATTAGAGTTGTTTCATATTTATAATAACATATCAGTATATAATAAATACTGATGTTATTACTTTATCATGAAACAACAAAAGAAGAAGAAGTTGAAGAAGAAAGAAATTGAAAAAGATCGGTAATGGATATTACCTCTTTTTGACGCGCCTTTTCTTAGCTTCCACCTAAAGAACTAAGGATGGTCTTTGAAGAAGACCAGGGCCTCTAGGATGATACTAGAGAAGTGGAGAAGAGATTTTTTCAAGGGTTTTCCGAGCTTGAAGGCTCAAAGTTGTGTGAGGAAGAGAGGGAGGAGGTTCCCTTTTATAAGGGAGGAGAGGGGCACCATAGGAATATCTCAAAATATTATTTTATATTAAAGTCAAAATCGGTTTATAATGGTTCCAAAGGGTCTTATTTCGAAGCTAAAGTGGGGATGGGTCGCCATCCTATCAACCAATAGGATTTAGACAAGTTTAGGTTATTATTTTAACCTTATCAATTAGATTTAACTCGAAGTTAAATAATTTAACTTTTACCGTGTCTTTTTGTTTTCTTACACTATATGGTTAATACACTTACTATAACATGCCAAACGAACCCCAAATTTTTTATTATTAATATATATATCCTTATATAAGTCATTGGGCCGATCCTTAAATTTTTAGGAATAAAATAACAATTAATAATATAATAGTTTATTTAAAAACTATTTTGTGTCAATTTTGATACTATTTGATATATGATTTTTGTGAAAGGATAACAGAATTATATGTTCGAACCAAGTTCATTAAATCAACAATAATATATCATATTAACCTGGAAAATCAGTGTAATTCTTAAAAAGTCTTAAATTACATTTATTTTGGTATTTATAATATCAATTATGTCAATATTTCATTAATAAGATAATTACCGCATCATCTTTGTGTCATAAATAAATTAAATAATTTGATGTCTAAAAATTACAAATAAAATACAATTATGTAGGAAATATTTTTAGCTTTATAATGAATATTTACAATCGAATTTATCTTATGTATAACCCTATATTAAAAATGTTTTAGTAAATAAACGTTGATTTTAACTCTTTTAAATATTCTTTGAATTAAATAATAATAAATGTCCTAATCTAATCCAAGTGGGCCTAAATGATAATATTTTATACTTAAGGTTGTTTTTGGTCGAGATAAACTTGACCAATAGAATTAGGACATGTGTTAGGGTAATATTAATATCATTCTTACCCTTAATTACCCTATTTACTTTTAACCGTGGTAAATAAAAGTAAAAAATTACTATTCACCAAAAATTATTTTCATATCATTGAACCACATTTTACTTACTGACATCAACCGTGTCTCTCGTATTTTTGAAATTCCATTCACAGAAGCGGTAAAATTATGTTTTATGAAAAATTCAGTTTTTTAACTACCACATAGTAGTTTCACTATTCATCAAAAATTGATGTTTTTCAGAACAATGCCAAAATTTCATCCTAAGCTATATTTCATATTCCGAATTCAAAAATGAAGTTTATTTTACCAAATTCATAACATAGAAGTTGCATTAATTAACTTTATAATTAAATCCCGCTGTGAAAACAAATAGCGTGTTTTTAAGAAACAATATCTATCAAAAGATTGACACTTGATTATGTCTGGTTTAAATGTGAAATTACATCCAATGACCAACATTGTATTAAATTGTAAAAATATATTCTAAATATACTTTAAAACCACTCAAATTAATAATTTATCACTATTATTTATTTCGATTAAAAAAGTTGTTTTTAATTATAATTTAGTAATTTTCACTATTCATCAGAATATGAAAGTTATCCGAAAAGTACCAAAATTTCACCTTAGGCTAAATTCGATACTACGAATCCAAAAATTAAGTCCATTTTGAGAGCTAAAATTTATAAAATTTTAAAAGGGGGTTATTACTATTCATAATAATATTTTAATAGCATATCGTTGTTTAGTGAAACTCGGTATTGCGTACTACACACGCTATCGAGGAAGGTCGTGATTGCATGTAATGCAAGGCAAGTCAAGGATGTGTGTTGTGCAAGCTCCTTTTGGTGTAGCGTACAACACAAGACATTAAAAAAAATATTTTTCATAAAATCCCGGGCTGTTACATTCTACCCCCCTTAAAATGAATTTCGCCCTCGAAATTTGTCGGGGTTATAAATGGTTTTCTATTCAAAAGTTTCTTTAATAGAAACCCACATCGTAAAAAAAGAATACCAAAACATGGTTTTAAAAACTAAAGTATGAAATGTAACGATTACCGAAATAAACTAATCACTGGGTTTCCACATAGGTGAAAATATGGATATGGAAGAAAAATCAAACCATCATGTTCTGATAGAGAGTGGTAGAGAACATGTCTATAGAAAATCCATCAATCACAAAGCCATAAATTTGTGACGATCTAAGGTACCATCTGATTCATCATATATAAGATCACTAGGACAACATTTTGGGTTTTCAAGATCATTTCCCTAATGTTGATGAATTAAAAGAAATACTTACATGATTTTGGTACAATCTCACTGTTGTTCGTGAATTGAACAATTTCCACTTTATATCATAAAGAAATGAAGTTGAATTTGTTATTCGTGAAGCATTAGCAGATCATGTGATAGAATGATGGGTCATTCCATCTATTTCAAACAAAAGGTTAGCAAAAGTTATAAGTCCATCTTATAGTGAGATTAATCATATATGGTTCCAAAAATGAACTTATACTTCATATATCATACCGCTTAATAAAATAAAACTAGTTTCTACTAAACAGGGACTTCCTGTAGGGCAGTGGTAGGCGATAAAGGCCAGTCGCACTTCGGTTGTGGGTTCGATTCCCACAGCCTTGTCCGACGCGATGGGCTTTCGCCCATTCTGCAGGTTGTCCTTTTTCTAAAACTATATTACTATAACATCCCATCAATAATATCGAAAAAAACTTCTATCCTTAAACAATACTAACTTATGTCCAACATAATCCCTTCCAATCATTAGGCTTATCCATAATACTGTAGTCCACTCTCATAACATAGTGAGAACGATTACCATAGATTTAATACCATCGTTGAACCCCATATATCATAAGATATGTTTTGTTGGTCACATTCCAAACATTTAAAGTCCTTAATCATGTATTCTCTTGAATACCCATTAAAACTTAGTGAAAAATTGAATGCAGTTAAAAGTTAACACTTTCCACATACCAAAATCCTCAAAATTATTTATACTCAAACCATGATATCACTTAGTCCTTATATCAATCATGAGCTCATGAATACTGTTAAACATTTCGTTTTCTCGTTTTCCTTTCATTATGCCCATATCATCTTATTTCCAAAAATATCTCAATCACTTTGAATACCACATTAGACCAATACATAAATATTCCAATACTTTATGATACAACATTATTTTGGAATCCCATTACATAAACACTTAATCATTCCACCACATCGTTATCATATTCAACATCGCCAATGGTGATCGCATGTGACTTCCCTTTGTCCTTTGCCTTAAGCGGTTGCTCATGTCGATCATCACTAACCCTTGGATTAGGGAATTTATTAGCATAATGCCCCATTTCCTTGCACTTGAATAATTGAAGCATTGGTGGTGCATTCTCTGCAGTGTTTGCTTTATTCACATCATTAGAATCCCTTTTTCCATTACTTCGACACTCAGCTCCTCGATGAATTTCTTTTCCACACTTAAAACATTTTCTAGTCCCTTTAAGACAATCTCCACCATGCTTCTTTCCACACTTTGTGCATAAGGAAACATTCATCTTCTTTTCACCATTATTCTGAGATTTCTCCTTGAACTCCATCTTTCATTTCTTTTCAAAACCATGAGATGGATATGTAACACCAACTTCCATTTCTACCTTGATATCACAACACACAATTTCTTCATAGCTACTAATGTTTCTTATAGCTAATGCCCTCCAAAGACTTGGTTTTAAGCCACTGAAAAATAGATCAACTTTACTTTCAGGTTGGATGATAATGCCAGATGCATACCTTGCAAGTCTTGTAAAATTTTCTTCGTATATACCAACAGATTCATCATCTTTCTTCTTCAGCTCAAGAAACTCCTTTTCCATCTTTGTTCGAAGAATACGAGGGAAGTACTTACTGAAAAACAAGTTCTTGAACTCGTCCCATTCCAGGGACTCAATTTCATCTCTTGGCCTCGTATTCTTGATAAGATTCCACCATTGATTAGATTCACCTTCCAAACGATATACTGCTAAGATGACTTTATCATTCTCAGAACATTGATGAACTGAAAATATCTTTTCAGTGGTACTGATCCATTGTTCAGCAACAAGTGGATCAGAAGACCCACTGAAAGAAGGTGGACGTTGCCTCATGAAGGACTCAATAGAATATTGTTCCCTTATCTGCTCATTTGGAAGTCCAGAATGATTCATAGCTTGTGTAAGTACAGCAATAAGATTTTGAACTCCATCTCCCATAACATTTGTTTGTTCAGGAGGGCAATCATTGCATTGTCCATTGCATTGATCAACACGGTTCCTTCGGGTTCCAGCCATCGTCTAAAACCCAAAAAGAATAGTGTGAGAGGAAAAAATCATGCTAGGGAAAACAACATAATAAAGGGGAAGTATCCTCAATATCTAACTTCTTAGGATAAATTCTATGATCGTTACCGTAGTTCTAGGACTGTATCTTATACGTATACTTATCCTTAGGGACATCCCTATACATACCTTAGAAATATCTCTAGGGATCTCACTAACGCTTTCGCATCCTAGTTTCCAAAGGTTGACTAAACCTTTCCTCTGATACCAACTGTAGAGACCCGAAGCTTGACGTACATTGAAATTACATTACTTTTTCGGAATACTTAGTACATAACAAAAACACACACACAAGGATCGTAATAGTTTAGTGTCTTTGGAAACTCGGAATATAATCTTCTAATCCTGGTGAAAGATCTTCAATATCTCCCATAAAGATCTTCTTTTTTTATACCTAAAACCTTTCTTTATATCCTGGGGAAAAGAAAACATAAAAGGGTGAGCTCAAATGATCAGTAAGGGTAAACAAAATAAATATCAATCACATCATATTCATAAGAACATAACATTTTGGAAATCTTAACCTGCAAAAGAGAGCATAATTTCATAACATGGGATAAATCATGGAAGTGAAATGTAATCAAAATAATCATAACTTAAAACATTAAACTTCGTGGCATACGAACATAATCATAGAGAATCATTTCTTGTTAGTCAAGACTCATTGCCAAGACTATCTTAGTGGACAAAGTCCCTTTCTGAACCGAGTCACCCTCGTTTTAGTCCTGTTTAACTGAACCGGTATAACCTACCATTCCAGCCATGTCTATCTCGTGAGATATAAAATCTTTACCCAATGCATTGGAGGGAGATATAGGTCCCACCCATCTCATAATGGTACCATTCTTATGTGTGCCACAAAATCATAAATCATACATCATTGCATAACCCATGTAATAAAAATGGAAATCTTAAACATCGTGACATCATAAAACAATTCATATAAGATAAAGAAATTCATAAAACTAATTCCATCAAAACATTTTCAAATAAATGTAATAATAGGGATAGAAACATAACCCTTTATTACCTTATATGGAAAATAATTTTGATAAAACACTTGAACTCCATTCTTGAGGAAAATATCCTTTCTACTTCAAAAACTGTTTTCCTTTGTTAAAATGTCAAAAAAATTTAAACTAAAAGAAGTTGATTAAAAATAAACTTGAAAACTTGTAAAGGAAGCTTCTTGGAAATAATGTTTTAAAAATCCATTCTTGCCGTATAGGTTAAAAAAACATTCTTCATACTTTTATCGGAAAAGTCAAAAAGTACCTCGTATGAAAAATGACAAAAGATTCCTTTCATATCCTTTAATAAAAACTCACCAAAAGGTAAAATTGGATATAAAAAATTGCAGATGGATGGAAATAACATTTCATATTGAGGAAACATGGATGTGGATGATAAAATACACCCCAGTAAATTTCAAATTATAAACAATCTCGGATAAAAATGAGATTGTGATATTTCCCTTACCTTATGTCTGATTTGCTTCGTATGTGTCCGAACCTCCTATATAATGATTTAAATAATGTCATTGACTTATTACAGAATCATATTCATTGTTATGATATCATATATGGTTCACTTATGACTTTATATTACCCGTTCTTTTGTCAATTCCATGTTAAAGAAGCGTTTTGGGTAAAATCGTTTCATTTATCGTAGGTGTTTTGACTTGTTGTTATTGACATTATTATTACTTATATCATGATTTAATTACTTCCAGAATATAAAATATGATTTATATTCAGTGTATATATATATATAATAGATAGATGAAAAACACCGTTCATGGAGACGGTAGTCCGTACGTACGCATGAACGCTGTTTTCCTTTCCTTATTGTCTTGAATAGAAGTAACTAGATTACATACATATATATATATATATACATAAATCCAGTAGCTTTATAATGTCATATATTTCATTATTATTTATTATATATACTTTATAATCATTCTTAAATGGTTAACATGGAGAATGAATCTCATCGCGTCGTGGAGACGGTAGTCCGTACGTACGCACGAGCGATGATATCATTTCCATGGTCGTGGAATTGTGTTGAAGTGTATGTATACTATTTCAGTATCAATATAACATTATAATAATCATATATAGTTACTTATTACACCATTATACCCATCCAATTAATGTGGTGGTGGAAAATAGATTACACCACGGCGTGGAGACGGTATTCCGTACGTACGCACGCGCGGTGATTTCCTTTTTCCGTAGGATGGATAGAAGGTTAATTAGAGTTGTTTCATATTTATAATAACATATCAGTATATAATAAATACTTATGTTATTACTTTATCATGAAACAACTAAATAAGAAGAAGTTGAAGAAGAAAGAAATTGAAAAAGATCGGTAATGGATATTACCTCTTTTTGACGCGCCTTTTCTTAGCTTCCACTTAAAGAACTAAGGATGGTCCTTGAAGAAGACCAGGACCTCTAGGATGATACTAGGGAAGTGGAGAAGAGATTTTGGCAGGGGTTGGCCGAGCTTGAAGGCTCAAAGTTGTGTGAGGAAGAGAGGGAGGAGGTGCCCTTTTATAAGGGAGGAGAGGGGCACCTTAGGAATATCTCAAAATATTATTTTATATTAAAGTCAAAATCGGTTTATAATGGTTCCAAAGGGTCTTATTTCGAAGATAAAGTGGGGATGGGTCTAAATCCTATCAACCAATAGGATTTAGACAAGTTTAGGTTATTATTTTAACCTTATCAATTAGATTTAACTCTAAGTTAAATAATTTAACTTTTACCGTGTCTTTTTGTTTTCTTAAACTATATGGTTAATACACTTACTATAACATGCCAAACGAACCTCAAATTGTTTATTATTAATATATATATCCTTATCTAAGTCATTTGGCCGAACCTTAGATTTTTATGAACAAAATAACAATTAATAATATTTTATTTTATTTAAAAACTATTTTGTGTCAATTTTTACACTATTTGATATATGATTTTTGTGAAAGTCATAACAGAATTATATGTTCGAAACATGTTAATTAAATCAACAATAATATATCATAGTAACCTAGAAAATTATTGTAATTATAAAAAAGTCTTAAATTACATTTATTTTGGTATTTATAATATCAATTATTTCAATATTTCATTAATAAGATAATTACTGCATCATCTTTGTGTCATAAATAAATTAAATTATTTTATGTCTATAAATTGCAAATAAAATACCATTATGTATTAAATCGTCTTAGCTTTCTAATGAATATTTACAATCGAATTTATCTTATGTATAACCCTATATTAAAAATATTTTAGTAAATAAACTTTGATTTTAACTCTTTTAAATCTTCTTCGAATTAAATAATAATAAATGTCCTAATCTAATCCAAGTGGGCCTAAATGATAATATTTTACACTTAAGGTTGTTTTTGGTCGCGATACACTTGTCCAATATAATTAGGACATGTGTTAGGGTAATATTAATATCATTCTTACCCTTAATTACCCTATTTACTTTTAACCGTGGTAAATAAAAGTAAAAAGTTACTATTCACCAAAAATTATTTTCATCTCATTGAACCACATTTTACTTACTGACATCAATCGTGTCTCTCGGATTTTTGAAATTCCATTCACAGAAGCGGTAAAATTAAGTTTTATGAAAAATTCAGTTTTTTAACTACCACTTAGTAGTTTCACTATTCATCAAAAATTGATGTTTTCAGAACAATGCCAAAATTTCATCCTAAGCTATATTTCATATTCCGAATTCAAAAATGAAGTCTATTTTACCAAATTCATAACATAGAAGTTTCATTAATTAATTCTATAATTAAATCCCGCTGTTAAAACAAATAGCGTGTTTTTAAGAAACAATATATATCAAAAGATTGACACTTGATTATGTCTGGTTTAAATGTGAAATTACATCAAATGACCAACATTGTATTAAATTGTAAAAATATATTATAAATATACTTTTAAACCACTAAAATTAATAAATTATCACTATTAATTATTTCGATTAAAAAAGTTGTTTTTAATTATAATTTAGTAATTTTCACTATTTATCAGAATATGAAAGTTATCCGAAAAGTACCAAAATTTCACCTTAGGCTAAATTCGATACTACGAATCCAAAAATGAAGTCCATTTTGAGAGCTAAAATTTCTAAAATTTTAAAAGGTGGTTATTACAATTCATAATAATATTTTAATAGCATATCTTTGTTTAGTGAAACTCGGTATTGCGTACTACACATGCTATCGAGGAAGGTCGTGATTGCATGTAATGCAAGGAAAGTCAAGGATGTGTGTTGTGCAAGCTCCTTTTGGTGTAGCGTACAACACAAGACATTAAAAAATATATTTTTCATAAAATTTCGGGCTGTTACAGCATGTATACATCTATATCATTTTTAGGATGATAAGGGCCAGATATGAGTATTTTCATGCAAGTGAAATGTTTTTTGATACACAACTATAGGGGAAGGTTATAAATGTGTATAAAAACTGACCACATGCTTTGAGAAGTAAGCATCTATCTAAACAGATTAAAATTATCACTTGAAAGACCCAACCCCACATTTTTCACTTTAGCTACAAAATTAGTATATCGAGCATCACATCTCTACCATGAAAATACATCTATAGGGTGTGCCAACTCTTCATTAGTTTTATTTCTCTCAGTATCATATCATCGGATTTTTATTGATATTTCATCAAATATAAAGAGATTATGGAGTTTGGGGATCAATGGAATGTTCAACAATACCTTCTATGGAGCATGGTATGGTGTTCCATCATCTTTTGGTTTCCAGTAGGATGTTTCACATTTTATGCAATCATTTTGTTCTATAGTTTTCTCCTAGAGTAAGCTACAATCTTTCAGGCAAGCAAGAATTTTATTTCATGAAAATACATGTTCCTCAACTAACATCCATGCCATATAGTGGATTGAGGGAATATCTACATTATCTGGAAGTAATTCCTTCCAGAAAGTAAGAATTTAATCAATGGAAGTATTAGAAATCCCATACATATATTTCCCATGAATCAATCGGATTAAAAATTTAATCTTTTTAATTTTACAATATTGTCGATATAATGGAGTCCTGGCAGCATCATTCAATTTTTTCACCCTGACGACATCATAATTTTCATTAGACACATCATGTTTCCTCATATAGATGTATTATTTGGTCTAAATTCTCTCTTTTTCATGGTGAATAATAAGTGGAAACCAGTAAAAAACAAATTCTCAAATCCAATCCTCTCATTTGGATCATCAGAAATTTGAGATTTCATTTTCTCCCCGTTGTGAAACCACACATAGTAGTTTTCCTGAAAACCATATTTGGTTATGTGGTTGATGACTTCTTTATGGCACAACCAAGGTATTCCAATATAATTTTAACATGGGCAGTGTTTGTTACCACTATGTGAAGCATTGTGAAATGAAAAATCTAAAAAGATCTTCAATTTTTTTTTAAATCTCTTGATATCTAATCGGTTTCATATATCCAAATTCTATCCATTCTGAAAAAAATGTATAAGTCAGTTTGTCAAAAAAAAGTAATTAAGATTAATGTTTAATCGAAAATATATTTAAGTAAACCTGAATTTTTCACTTTATATGAAACTATAACTAACATATGACTCTATATGAGAATCATAATATAAAAAACAACAAAATACTATATTTATAACAAAATACTATAAATTAATATAAATCCATGATATTGAATTCAATTATAAATATATTAGCATGAAATTTGTGCATATTGGGAGAAATATATATAATATTTGTAATAATTTTGAGAGTCCTATAAATCTTCTATCAAAGATAATGATATAATTCAATTGTATGAGCCTTTGAAGGGGAAGAATCCCATTATTCCAATGTATTAATTGAACAAAGTAATAACTTGATCACGTGATATCTAGAGAGTGTTATGAGACCAAAAAATGTTCAAGGAAGGTTTTGAATATCTTTGAAGAACTATAAAAGAGTGTACAATATCATATAAACTTGTGAAAGATAATTATTCAGTTGTTGATTAAATTTTAGAAAAGTGAAATTTTATATTTTAGTAGATTATTTGAGTGATATTCATAATATCTATTTTGAAAAAATGGGAAATATAATCTAAAAATGATGGTAAAATGTTCCTCAAGGATTGAAACATCATGGTCATACATGTGGATCATGGTCCAAGAAATATTAAATGGAAGCAAGAGGAGTTTGATTTCATAAGACGAAGGTTACACAGGGAAAAGATGCATGATTCCATGTACATAGAAATTTAAAATGATGAGATTGAAATTTATTTTACAAATGGGATAATCTATCCTGATTTTAGATATCCATAATGGAAGGGTATTCTATTTGATGTGGTGATCTATTCCTATATTTATAACTTATTGTTAAAAAAATGTGAAGATATACTAATTTAGTTATGTGGGCCTAAATTTTAGGTGAAATGTGTTTTGGAATATTTTTCATTTATCACATACAAGAAGAAAATATGGACTTGATTGAACATTTTTCAAGATATTAAAAAATGAATTCTTTTCAAAGAAGATACAGAATTTGTAAAGACTGTTTTTTATTTAAGTTATTGACGCTAAAAAATGGATATATTTTTGAACAGTTAGGATATTTAATAACACACAATACAAAAAGTCCCGGTATTCATTTTGTGGGGGTGTCCATGGGTGGGGGTCCAAGTGGGTGGAGGTATCTGGGGGGGGTTGTCTAGGGGTGGGGGGATATACAAGGGAGTCGGGTTGTGTCTGGGGGGAATTCTAGGGTGGTGGGGTGTCCAGGGGGTGGGGTGGGATCCGGAGGTGGGGTTGTGTCCAGGGGGGAGCTGTCCATGGTGGTGGGTGTGTCCATGGGGGTTGTCCAAGGGGATGGGGTGTCAAAGGGTGGGTGTGTCAAGGGGTGGGGGTGTCCAAGGGGTGTTCATGGTTGGGGTGGTGTCCAAGGTTGGTTGTACAAGGGGGTGGGGGACTGTCCAGGGGGGTTGGACATGTCCAAGTGGGTGGGGGTGTCTAGTGGTGGGGTGTCGAGGGGGTGGGGGTGTCCACGGGGTGGGGGTGTCCAGGGGGTGGGGGTGTCTAGTTTGTGAGGGTTTTCTAGGGGGTGGGGGCTATCAGGCGGGTGTCTGGGGTGGTGGGGGAGGGGTCTTATCCCTAGGTGTGAGTGATGTCCAGGGTGTGGGGATATCTAGAGGTTAAGGGGTGTCTAGGGGGTGTGGGGGTGTCCTAGGGGGTGGGGGTGTCTATGGGGTGGGGGATATACAAGGGGGTGGGGGTGTGCAGGGGGTGGTGGGTGTCTAGGGCAGTGTCCAGTGTGATGGGGGGGGTCTAGGGGGTGAGGGGTGTCCAGGGTGTATGGGGGTGGTGGTGTTCAAGAGAGTCTATGCCCATATAATACCTTGAAAATTACATATACCCAATCCAACCAACATCACACTTCCAATACATCTCCCAACCAACACCAAATCCATCCTCAATATCACTACCCTTCCCATTACTTGTTGATCAAAAACTATAAATACAATAACCAAATCCAATTTTAATCTAAACTAAAATCTATAGAGACTAACATATCTCCCCACTAAAGAAATGGAAAACCACCAACACCACTACACCTACGGTCTCCAATTCATTCACATGGATCATACTTATATCCTTTACCCACCTCAAGACAATATGACTAAAAAACCCTTTATCATCTTGGAGTGGGGATACACCATAGCCTCCATTAGTTCATATGGTTAACTTTATTTCCATTTCCCACCTCAAAACAATATGACCAAACAAACCCTTTACCATATTTGAGTAAGGACACACCAGAACCTCCATTAGTTCATATGGTTCTCTAAATATACATATAATGATTGTATATGATGTTTTAAAATAAAGGTGATTCACACAATCATGACACTTGAAGTGTATAAAAAATAGAAAACAAATTAAAGTACACTTATTGGGTATACTTTTACACAGACCACATGGACTTCCCGTTTAGGCCAAATAAAAACGTAAAACAAAAACATATATAGAGAAAATTAAAAATAAGGTAGTACTTACCAATTTTATGTTCAGAACTAAAAAAGTACTTGATTGAAGATGTATCTATTGGGTTGAAGGTGTTTCATAGCCTAGGTTAAACAAAGAGCTTCGGGAGAGCTTCTATTTAGGGATCCAATCGTGTGGAGTTGGAACTCGAGCTGCTGTGTTTTTGGGGGCATCCATTCCCAAATATTTTTTAAATCCATTGGAAAAAATATTCATTACTAAATATTCAAAAAAACCATTGGTACACATTGGGAAAAATAAATCTTTCCTAAAGGTTTAGTCAAACCGTTGGGAAATGTGGATTCTAAAACAAGTATACCAATAGTTTTTTCAACTATTGTGAAAGATTACTGTAAAAATATTATACCAATGGTGTGAACAAACATTTGGATTAAAACAATTGTGAAAGCCTCCATTTCCACTAGTTTTCAAAAATAATCCAGATAAATGCTTATATTATTTAAATAGACTCTTGCCACATGGTAACTTTTAATCATACACCCTATGTAAGAAAATGAAATTAAATGAAGATTAAAATATCTAGAAAATAATATTATTCAAGTTAAACCATTTAAAAGGGTACTGTATACACCTCATATAATAACATAGGTGCATATCATGTCATTTATCTCAAAGAATTAAAATTGATACAAAACTACGTTACTGATTTGGTAGCTTTTTAACATTAACCCCATGAAAGAGATATTATAAAATGGATATTTAAATGCTCATAAATTTTAGTATTATGATAATATAATTAATACATGGTCAATATATATACTACACAAAATAAAATAGTTGTGAACATGTAATGTATCTTATAGATATAAAAAGTGAGATGACAAAACCAATACCTTATGTCTTGAATCGCGTAGTACTCTTGAAAGCATCCTATATAATATATATGAATTCATTATAAAACTATCACAGAACTATATTCTTGTATTTAATACCATAAATTATTTTAATATAACTTTATATTACCTATTTATTAACAAATCCATGTTAACATTTCATTTGAGGTAATATCCACATTGTTTTTCATATATGTTTTGACTTATTATTATTGATACTCTTACTTAGATCACGATGTAATTATTTATAGAATTTAAAACATGTAATTAAATATCATATGTCTTGATTATATAAATATTTATAATAATCCATAAAATATGGAGTTATGAAATTGAATACACCATTTATAGATATGGTAGGCCATACATACGCATGAATATTGTTTTCATTTTATTGTTGTATTGAAAAACATTAAAGTAAATGAAATGTATATATATTTATAACATCATTATATTATAATTTTTATTTCATATATATCATTTAATTTCCCTAAAACCACCCTTAATACATTCTCTGTAAATTGTGATGGAATCACATCGCATTGATCATTTGGTAGTCCAAACATCCACAAACAAAGTTATCGTATTTACACAAAATTGAATGACCAAAGGTATGTGTTAAATAATAATTAAGAAAGAATAAATACTTAATAAATATCATATATACCATATTAAAATAGGGTTTACACCATAATTACCATCCTTGAGAGGTGGTTAAGAAAAACTGGACAACATCATTTTGTGTGGTGGTAGTTCACCGTACAAATGAACGATAAGTTCATTACCCCTTAGATGGAAGTGTTTGTAAGTATTGGTCAAAACCTTAGTGAAAATACATATAATTATATTGACTATATTGATGTTATTATATATCCATTGAATAGGAATATTTGAGTAGCGGAGAATGAAAATAAAACCAAAGAGCTTGAGGACAGATGTTACCTCTTCTTTCGGTAACTCCTTTGGATTTTCACGAAAGGGATCACTTGGGTGGATTTGTTACCAAGGTTATGTTTATATATTTTGGGAGGGAAAATTGGGAGATTATCTTGGTAGAGTTTTGGATATAAATATTTATTGAGAGGTATGAATAATTGGGAGGGGGAGTGACTATTTATAGTGCAGGAGGAGCGGAATTCTTGTACATTTTTGAAAATGTTAATCCACCCATGTATTACCTTTGAATTACTCCATTAATCAAAGCAATTAGATAAAAGTTAGGATTAGTTTAAATATTTTCATATAATGTATTTTTTACAAGTTTATAGGTCATTTTTACCTTATGTTTAAGGTTTACTCAATTATTAATCAAATATTTCTCTTAATTGATGTAATTAATTTTAATTACATCCATTAATATTTTTAGTCAAAATCTACATTGGTATTATTTTAAATTATAAATTATTATAATCACAAATATGGAATCCATTTCTATAAATTAAAAACACATAATTGGCATAAATTAATTTAAACGTAATCCCACAGATGGGATGACATATAATGTTTTGAAACCAAAAATGTTCAAAAGTTTTGTAAGTTTTTATATCCAATTTTAATGTAAAATTGATTATAATGAACTAAATTTGTTTAATTTAGGTATAATTGATATATTTTGTCTTTGAAACCATTAAAAAACATAACTTTTTCTTATAAATAAATTCTTAAATACATTTTTGAATTAAAATTCAGTATTATTCATTATTCAACAAAAAAATGAAACAACACATGAATGATACAAAAAATTCACTCTAATTTAATTATTATATTAAAATTTCAAAAATGAAGTTTTTTTATAAATAAAAATTATAAAAGTGTCCAAAATCATATTCGAAATGGGTTCACTATTAAAAGGTGGTAATATTACCTTTTAGTAAAATACATATTTTTATTCATAAAATTATATTTATTTTTATCATATACTTATAAAATATATTAGAGAAGTATAAAAAATAAAAAATAAATATATAATATATAAATTTTATAGAAAAAATTAATCGAAAGTTGTTTGTTTATATTATTCAGATAAAATTGTGTCTGTACGTAGAAAAATAGTTTTCTTATAATTGTAATTTCATTATTTTAAAATATTTCTTCCATTCTATTATACTAATTTATAAAAAATATATTTATTTTATGTACATGTGTGAATAATATTTTCTCAATTTGGTTAATATTATTTCCAAATACCATTCCAATGGTTAGGTGGTATCTATAATAATATTTAATATTTATATTAATAGTGTTTTGTAGTCTAGTAAAACTCAATGTTGCGTGTAACACAATATATCTAAGGGAATTGGTATTATTTGTAATAAAAGATAAATATAATTTTTCATGAGCCACAATCTAATATATGTTTTTTGTATAGTGAAATCTTGACTTGGTGTTGTGTATAACATAATCCACACTTAGTGGTTTCGTATAAAAAATTTGTATTTAGTGTTGTGTGAAATAAAAAATATAAAAAGATTAAAATAGTAATAAAAATTCACAAAATCATGGGGTGTTACAGACTATGTCATAAAACAATTGGTTCTATTGGGATTTCAAGGAATAATCCAACTATTCATTCAATTAATTTGACAAACGATATGTTTATCCAAATTTAATATTTCATATACTTGTAAAAAACAATCCATAGGGTTACGCTTTAGTCCCCCTGCCTTTAACTGATGATCAGAAATTACATCCAGCAAAATTATCCACAATAATGAAAGCACAAATGATCTCAAGAAGGTTTTAGGGATCAGATGCATGACTGGGATGTCCAGAATCAAGAGAGGCACTCCAAAATTTCATAGAATCATCCCTAAGGTTTAGATGAGGAAGTTGTATGTGATGTAAAAATAAAATCAGCCATATGGAACTGTTTGAAACTACTGGACCTAAAATTACATGGTGTATAAATCATGTACACAAATTGTAATTGTTTTTAGAGAGTTATGCTGAATAACCCATCACCTTGGAATTTTTATTTAACTATCCCATATATTACATGACATGTATTTCTTAAACAACATGTGACCAATTAAAACTCTGTATTTATTTAATGACATGTAGTTGTAAAATTTTACATGTTATATAATTCCTTTAAATGATGTGTAATTCTATGGCAGACAACATTTATCTACCTTTGCCCTGTATAAGGATCTAAAAATTTACAAAGTCTTCCAAGCATGTAAAACCCCTCATAAACCCAATTAACACATTTATACTCAAACTACAATAATTAAATCAAACATAGATTTAATATTTTACCCCATTTTATCCAAAAAAGGATCTCTATCTCTAAAAAAGACTTAGACACAAAGTCTTAAAGAAAAAAGACCAAATAGGGACATAACATGAAAAATAAAAGATCGTATATATCATGAGTCTTTAATACTATTTGAACCAATAACCAAATAATAGATCGAACTATATCCATGGGGTAAATCCTTGATTAATCTATGAATTGAGTTTCATCTTCTACACCATAAAATATATCTTTATCTTGTAAGGTATTTCTCAAAGTCTCTTCATATTCTGGGTTTTCTTTTATCCTCATAATTTTACATAAATACTCACATTTTTGTGAGAGAGTCATGAGAATGAAAAATAAGAATGTCAAAAATCCCTAGTGTATATAAAATAGATTATGTGTATAATTAAGGGTGAGATATGATACACAAGACATCATAATTAATTTTTTTAAAACATCACACATAATAAAATAAATAAATTAATAAATATAAATCTCAAACAAACATTGTTCGGTCTCACTCATGATCATTCTTCATGCCATCAATTTATTGAATAAAATTAAATTTCTAAATAACTCAACATGAGGTAATAAATTTTGAATTAAAATAACTATAAAAACATATAATGTATAAGTACCTTATTAAATGAATGCTAAATTTATTTTCATAAATATTAAAAATTCATAATTGTTTTAGGAATTTTTCTTAATATTTGGGGGGGTTTTAGGTTTTTAAAACCCTCCAAGGGGTTCAGGGTACAATTCAAGAGTACCATACAAAAATACTATTCCTAGTAATATTCAATGATATTATTCACCTGGATGTGTATCTGTGTGTGTGTTAATTCCATGGAGAACTATCTACTACCCCTTAGAATGGTCTAATTTATTGGTGAATATAAACCTTGGGTTACAATTCAACCATATTAAAATATTATATATATATATATATATATATATATATAACTCAAAATTCACATATTTGATTTTCAAAATCTCGTGACGTGGTAATTTGATATTGGACTAAAGTATTATCAGTGGTTTTAGGACACAATCAATGCCCACTATAACAATTCATGCAAAATTATTTTAAAAACGACTTAACTCATCACACGATCACTCTATTACAATTTAATTGTATTATATTTATTGATGAAGCATGAAATAGTGATATGGTAAAACATTTATTATCATCTTGATGTCATGATGTAACCTCCAGTAATACGTAACTTTTGGTTAAAACCTAAGGATATCGTGTGGACTAAATTTATCATGAAAATTTAATCAAATCATTAACTTATTAGATTTGAACTCGTGGGTGTGATCTACTCATCATCATCAAATTCTAATTGATGGAACTAATGTCAGATACTTCTAGATTGTCTATATGAAATTTCTGAGCCTTTCAGTACATCTATAATCATATTTTGGGTCTGTGTTCAAATGATCAATAAATATTTGGATGACTTAAACATCACTTCAGAACTTCTAATTCGATCCAGGGTGGATAACTTGGATCGGGGTTCTCAGAGGGACTCCTTCTCACTCTGGGATTTTGGAGAGAAGGGAGAGAATCATACATATTCATGTGAGTTAATAGTGCACTAAATTTGGGCATCTCCTAACTTATAAATTGAGTTTAATCATATAATAATCTCATATTGACCCTGAGTATGTTTAAACTTCTGAATAAGACATAATAGAAATATTTTGACCAATATATGCTATAATAAATTCCATTAATATTTAATTTTTTACTTGTAACATAATAAACAGATTATATATAAATAAAAGTAACTAACATGACTCACTTATCCCAAAAATATCAAATAAACCATGAATATTAAATATTTTTTTGTAGAATATTTCTCCTCATAATCACTTTGAAACTTGTGAATAATATGAATAAAAAAATCAATATTTATTATTATAAACTCAAATAATAATAATTTATTTAAATTTTGGTTATAATTTAATCTCATTCATATTACAAACCCACAATGTGGGTCACATAATGTCCTAAATTTATATTAACAAGAATTGGATAGGATTTTGGAAACACTTAGTGTATGACCATCTACTCCCTTATCTAGATAGATGTGCATGATTATCATAGAAAACAAGTGGAGTATAGTAACCCATCATGGACCCTATGGATATAAGGTTTAGTCATAATTATGACAACCTCTACAATAAACATACATTATGCAATATAATATCGTTTCCATGTAATATATTATAAATAAAGGTAGTCACTTCATGTAATCATCCTTTCTTCATTTATTATTTTATGACTTTACTGGATAAACCTACATTTTTATACCATGTCTATAATGACCCAAAATGGGACCATATCAAATACCTGAATTGGGGAAAAATTTCATCACATACATTCTTATATCCTTTTATTTTTAAATTTTCTGAGAGTTAGGAAAATTATTTTTCTAATAATTTCCATGTCTTTTTCAACTGACAAATATTTTCCCATTATATAAGTTACTACTTAATTCATAATAATTATTTAACATCTCATAAAAATAATTCAGATAAGATACACTTAAATACATATCATACATATTATTTTTCTTCATAACCAAGGGAAATAGAATCATAGGAAAGGGGTAAGCTAAGATGCTTAGTAAGGGATAAATAATGATTTCAAATCATATCATGGGTAATACTATGGGAATAACATAATTATATAAACAAAAGTATATTAAGACAATTACATGACGAATAACATTATCATATGTATATGAATCATAACTCAGAGATATGGCTACAACATAAACATGAAACATGCATAAGAACATCACAAAATCTCATCTTTAAGGTGTCATAAAATCACATTAACATGTTTTTCCACCTAGGTATATTAAATATTTACTAAGAAATATTGTCAAGGTATCATGAACAGGTAAAATCTAGAGATTAATTATTTTCCAAATTCATTATATCGTTATCAGGGTTCACCCTTTCATACCATACCATGGTTTTTTACTATGGTATCATAAAATATTACCATGACATGATTCAAAAGTATCATAAAAATATCATATATAGATATTAATTTATTACTCATTGAATTTGACCACAATTATGATCACCATTCATATGTATGACATTATTTGTGACACATAAATAAATAATACATAATTCCATAAAAGAATAATTAATCCAAGGAGGAAATGGGGTATATAATAAAACACAAAATAAAAATAAGTCATCCTGAGAAAAGGGATTGATATTATCATAATATAATATCAAATTAATGAATAGATGGTGTTCAAATATATGAAAAATACATTTTTATGAGAATTGGGGAAATTGATTTTAAAATAAGAAATATCCTTAACCATTATAAAACGTTTATTTCATAAAAATAAGAAAAAATAAATTTATTTAAGAAACCTTAGAAATATATATTCATGTGTGTTTCCGACGCTTTCGCCGGGGCGCGCGCCCGTCCGTCCTTGGGGAGGACGCGCGGCGCTTCTATTGTCCCGCATTCCCGCTTTCCAAAAGCGGGCGGCATTCGCTCGTTATTCAGGGACGTCTGCTCCTTGATTGAAACGGGATGATGGGATGTCGGTTCTTCCTCCTACGGATTCCTCCTCAGAACTCATCACCTAGTCTGGGTCTCCCTTGTAGATTTAATACGTAGTTCGTGAAACTCTTTCCATGGACGCCAGTTAATTACACTGCTTCTGTCGGGACATTCCAAAGGGTCCAGTCAGGGCAGCAACCTTCGGTCAGGGGAGTAGTCATGTTGAGGCACCAGTAGCATGTATGGATGCTGGGGTACCTGGCATGTCTGTCTGTTATCCTTGACTACAAGGCTTCTCTAGGGCGTGGAAGCCCGAGGCATCCCACATCGAGCACGGGGAATTATATGTCATAGACACATATCTGAGGTTTTCCTCAGCTTCCCATTCTCAACACAGGGTATGCCGCAAGTTTAACGTCCAGCGGAGACGGATCAACCCAACCAGAGCATTAGCTAGGATAGATCGGATTGAGGGATCCTCCTTGAAGGGATATCGATACCGGGGCCAGCTCATGGGCGACTGTGAAGAAGAGCGTACCGACATGGTCTCACCAGGATAAGAAGGTCCGGGCGAGAATCGGAACGGGTGGTGGGTTGATGGATGGAGTGGAAGGAGAGTGAAATGGGACCATCGCAGGGGGTGACAGTGAAGTTGGGCTTGAGCCTTGACAAGGCTTCCTACGTATCCCCGTGGCAGGGAATCGAAGTCCGCGTAGTTCGGGAAAGGTGGACCTTGGTCCGATGGGCCTCGTCAGGGTACCGATGTGAAAGTAGACCCGTGAGTCCACTAATGGTGGGCTTGAACCCTGGGAAGGTTTCCTACGTACCATGCCTTGACATGGATCAAAGTCCTCGTAGTTCAGGGAATACAGTTTAACGTCATGCGGGACAATAGTGAACCCTGACGTGAATAAGCGACGGGCGATGGGTGTCAGCGAACCGACGTAAATGAGGGACCTTGGTCCGATGGGAGTTAGGCTTGAGCCTCTGGGAGGATTCCTACGTACCATGCCTTGACATGGATCAAAGACCTCGTAGTTCAAATGGGAATAGGTGGGCAGTTTAATGTCATGCAGGACAAGGGGGCATACAGTTTAACGTCATGCTGGACGAGGGCAAAACTCGATGTGAATGAACGACCGAGCAATGTGGCTTGAACCTCATAGAGGCCTCCTATGTACCATGCCTTGACATGGATCAAAGTCCTCATAGTTCAAAAGGGGTGGGTCACAGTGGCATACCATTGGACTGGAATGCAGTTTAACGTCGTGCTGGACGGGAGTGTGTAGTTTAACGTCATGCTGGACGCGGGTGACCCGATGTGAAAGTAGACCTTGGTCCACTATTAGTGGGCTTGAACCTCGTGGAGGCTTCCTACGTACCATGCCTTGACATTGATCAAAGTCCTCGTAGTTCACTAGGGGTTCATCGGTGAACCGACGTGAAAGTAGACCTTGGCCCACTATTGGTGGGCTTGAACCTCGTAGAGGCTTCATACGTACCATGCCTTGACATGGATCAAAGTCCTCGTAGTTCAGGGAATACAGTTTAACGTCATGCGGGACGATAGTGAACCATGACGTGAATAAGCGACGAGCGATGGGTGTCGGCGAACTGACGTAAATGAGGGACCTTGGTCCGATGTGAGTTAGGCTTGATCCTCTGGGAGGATTCCTACGTACCATGCCTTGACATGGATCAAAGACCTCGTAGTTCAAATGGGAATAGGTGGGCAGTTTAATGTCATGCAGGACAAGGGGGGCATACAGTTTAACGTCATGCTGGACGAGGGCGAAACTCGACGTGAATGAACGACCGAGCAATGTGGCATGAACCTCATAGAGGCCTCCTACGTACCATGCCTTGACATGGATCAAAGTCCTCGTAGTTCAAAAGGGGTGGGTCACAATGGCTTACCATTGGACCGCAATGCAGTTTAACGTCGAGCTAGATGGGAGTGTGTAGTTTAACGTCATGCTGGACGCGGGTGACCCGACGTGAAAGTAGACCTTGGTCCACTATTGGTGGGCTTGAACCTCGTGGAGGCTTCCTACGTACCATTCCTTGACATGGATCAAAGTCCTCGTAGTTCACTAGGGGTTCGTCGGTGAACCGACGTGAAAGTAGACCATGGTCCACTATTGGTGGGCTTGAACCTCGTGGAGGCTTCCTACGTACCATGCCTTGACATGGATCAAAGTCCTCGTAGTTCACTAGGGGTTTGTCGGTGAACCGACGTGAAAGTAGACCTTGGTCCACTATTGGTGGGCTTGAACCTCATGGAGGCTTCCTACGTACCATGCCTTGACATGGATCAAAGTCCTCGTAGTTCACAAGGGGTTTGTCGGTGAACCGACGTGAAAGTATACCTTGGTCCACTATTGGTGGGCTTGAACCTCGTGGAGGCTTCCTACGTACCATGCCTTGACATGGATCAAAGTCCTCGTAGTTCACTAGGGGTTGGGTGGTCAGGGTCGGTGCTCACTCTAAGCCCACGTGAGTCATGCTCGGTGTGAGAAACAAGAGGTTGCAAGGACCTGATGATCACGTCGCGAGGGGTGTGTCCATGAGAAGCGAAAAGGGGCTTACTCGTTGGGCGGCCCATGGTGTTGGGACTTACTCCAGGATGGAGGCCCAGAGGGGGGGGGGTGCCTCATTCCCTATCACGTCCTCCACTGACCTTGGTAGTGGGGATGTACGGAGATGCACGGGTGCAATCATCCGTACGAAAGGTTAGGGGCTTACGCTCTGAGGTGGCCCTTCCCCTGCGAACATACGCCACTCCGACAAGGAGGATCTCATTCCATGTGCGGAAGAGTTCCATTCCCGTGGAGATGAGTGGTGTAAAGAATGTTCGACCTGGGGGGACCCTTCGTGAGGGAGATGAGGTTGGGTCACAGTTTAACGTCATGTGTTGAGGACGTGGTGGTTGGCAGTTTAACGTCCTGCAGCTCGGACGATGTGGGTTCACCCCACACCCCTAGGGCTTACAAAACCGGTACCCTCTGGTCCTTGGGGAAGGGAAGGTGTCGGTAAGGCCGTGGTTAAGGGGGTCATGGAACGAACCATCGAGGGGTCCACGTTAGCGTGGCTATGAGAAGAATCAATAGCCGTTAGTGTGCCTATGCGAAGAAGCATTAGGCGAAGCAACGCTACGGGTGGTATTGTCCATGGGACTTTGAAATCACATCGTGCAAACCTGGAGGGTCGCACGGGAAGAGGAATCGCTAACCAGATGAGTGTGATTTGCGAAGTGGAGTGCCTTGGCCATAGAATGGGGCATAGGTGTGAGTGGGAGGTGCTTCACGAAGTGGAACAGTGTTCGCGGAGCACTTCCTTGCGAAGGAGAAGTGTCTCGTGAAGCGGCGTCCTGCAAAGCAATGTGCTTCACGAAGTGGAGAGATCCAGCCTTAGCATAGGGATCACTCGTATGGGTTGGGTGTTTCGCGAAGAACAAGTGCTCCGCGGCTGCCCGGGTTCCCTTGGGAATCTCCTTCCTTTACGAATTCCCTTGAGCTTCGCGAAGGGCATCCCTCTCGGAGGAGGGGCTCAAAACGAGACAAAGCAGAGTCGTCTCGCGAAGTAGAAGTACCTCGCGGAGCTCATGATTCTCGGAGCAAAGCGTGATTCGCGATTCTGGAGAGGAGAAGCCGAAAGGTCCGGTTGTCCGTCCTCGGGACTCAGGGGGAGTCCAGTATTTATAGGGAAGGGGTGTCGCGATGCAGGCCTCGCGCGCCGCCTCTGCTGCTTCGCGGCGGCTCGCGAACGTCAAATGGGATCGCGGAGCATCACCGCCTTTGGTGCTTCGCGACGGCTCGCGAACGTCAAATGGGATAACGGAGCATGACCGCCTCTAGAGCTTCACGGCGGCTCGCGAACGTCAAATGCGTTCGCGGAGCATCACCACCTCTGGAGCTTCGCGGGGCCCTGATGGTCAGGGCGCTTCGCGGCGGGGCTTCGTGTGGGTGCTTCGCGTCGGTGCTCCGCGAGGCAGCGGGCCAGTCTTCTTTGTTGCTCTTCTTTTGGGCCAGATTTTGGCACCAAAAAATGCCGCACCTCAGACTTGGAGCCGCGGAGGGTGAAGGGTCGAAGTCTGAGGGAAAATCGCCAAAATTGTCAGTGGTTCGCGATGCAGCTTCGCGGAGGGGGCCGTGGTTCTGACCGGGGCTGCAGATCCGGATGCGCCGCGATGCTTCGCGCGGATGAGGCGCGCCGCGATGCTCCGGGGTCGCCGCCTATAAAAAGGGGGTCCGACCTCTTCTGTCTTCACATGCCTTCCTTGTCTTTTTGCGCTCTCGACTTCGCGAAGCTCCGCGTACTCCGCGACAGCCCTTCACGAATCGAGCTTCACGGCGAACCGCGGGTCTCCGACTCCGCATCCGCGCCAAGCGAACCTTTGCTTGTCTGCCTTGGCCGGACTTCGTGGCTTGGTTTCGCGACCGATCTTCGCGATCTGTCTTCGCGATCGAGCTTCGCAGTCGAGCTTCGCGATCCATCCGAAAGAATCCTTTTCTGAGGGCCAGAGTTAAAATGGCCCATCAAGAAGCTGTCTTGGGGGTTCTTGCAGATGCTGCTCGTCGAGATGAGATGGCCAACCATCCAGGCTTGGGGGAAATGGTTCAGAGCCACTCGGACCACACTTCTTTGACAGATCTGCTGTCGGAAGGTCAGAAGGATTATCCGCAGTGCAAGAAACTGCCGTTGTACGGATTCGGGCTGAGGGATGACGTCTTCATCCCTGAGGCGAGAAGGGATGAACAAGCTTGCTGGTTCAGGAGCACACCGTGCCAGCACCAATGGTTCAGGGCGGCCGATGGTCATGCGCGGGAGGATTTCACACCCGTCACCGCTGATTTCCTCTACAACCATGTGAACGACATCGACGGGAGGCCACTGCAACCGGAGACGTCCCCTCCTCTCTACCGCACCATGCTGAAGGCGGCTTTGCAGGATCCAAGGAAAGGATGGTCTGATGAGTGGGACCTGCGCCAGGGCGGCAATTTTACCGACGACTGGGCCTGGGCCTACTGGGTAGGCACCTCATGCGAGGAGTTCGGGGCTGAGCTGAGGAGAGTGGGATTGTATGAGGCGGCGTGGGCCTTCCAATTCCACATTTACCAACCAAAGCAGCTGATGCCGGAACTGCTGAGTAGATGGTCGTCCAGGACCAACACTTTTCACCTTCATCACGGGGAGGTGGGCATCAGCCTGTGGGATGTCCCCCAGATTTCCGGTGTCCCGATCTTGGGGGCCATGTATGACGAATTCCTCCCTGTTGTCAGCGCGTGGGGAGATGCGGAGCAAATGCCGCGACTGGCGTCGGCGCTGATGGCACTTGTCCCTGGAGAGGACAAGGAGGCCGTGAGGGACGTCCACTTCAGGAGGTGGTTCAAATGCTTCCTGAATTTCCCAGAAGATCGAGAGTTCCCTCCAAGGCCTTGAACTTGTCCAAGGGCAGCCCAACGGGGCAAGGGGAACTCGTATTGGCGGGTTTTGCAGGAAAGCCAATGGAAGACTTGGGGTTTCAGCGTCAGCACTGAGCAACCGCCGATAGTCAGTCTGGCGGCGTTCATCGCGGCTCTCATCTGTGGCTGGATCCTACCAGTGAGAGATACAAGCATGGGGGTACGACCCAGCTCGTTCATCATGGTGTTGATGTTGGCCATGGGGCAGCGGATCAACCTGGGGATCCCGATGCTCACCAAACTGTACAGAATGCTACGGCATATTAGTGAGGGCAAGAAGCGACCAAGAATATGCGGGCCCTTCCACCTTCTATATGGGTGGATCGCAGCACATATCCGGGGGATTTACGAGTATCCGAACCCCATTTCGCCGCCGGGATCAAACTTTCGCCCCTCCATCCTGAACGCGGTCGGGAGCTTCCCGTTCAAACTAGCCATTCCAATGGTGCTGAATCGAGTGTGGAGGGTGGATGAGTTCAATTTCCATCCCTTCCCGTTGCCGACGAGGATGCTTACTGATGATGGACGGGGAACGGAAGAACATCGGGCTTACCTCCTGGCCTTCCGAGATGGAGTTTTGGTGGAACGAATAGATCGTGAGCCGCTCTGTGAACCGTACACTCCGCATCGGTTTGCGAGGCAGTTCTGGTGCCTCCAGCGGCTGACCCCGTAGGTCTACTGGGAGGTGCGCCACGAGGAGCACCCGTGTGTGATGAGGCAGTTGTGGCTCATTTTCACACGGGAATATGGGAAGATTCGGATTGTCCTGCCCCCACCCACCGCCGCCTTCGGATTAGTGAAGGAGTACGCCATCAGTTGGGAGGCCGCTTATCCGGGGGAGATGCTGAAGCAGCCAACGATCCGGGTTGGTGACGGTGGGCCTCTTCTATATCGAGGTCGGGGTCGGAGGGTAGCTAGGGCCGCTCGTGGCAGCGAGGCTGGGATGACGACGAGACCCGCACCGGCCGAGGGTATAGCAGCAACGGTGGACCCGGTGGTTCCGGAAGTGCAGGGCCATTCGGAGGGGCGGCCACCGAGGGGATTTCGTCGGATATCCACTCAGGCTCCGGGGAAGCGGTTGCGTCACATTGACATGGTAGAAGATGCTGTATTTTCGGAAGCTTGGGACATTTGGGATGTCAACCGGCAATTCCTCAGCCCACCTGAGATGTGGGCCCACCTGAACCGCCTCGGGATGGAATTGCCGGGCATAGGCCCAGTTCGGGCTGGATTCATGGTGTCTCCGGCGGAGGCGGAGCAATACCTGGGCGAGCTGGAGGATTACGTCCATTCCAGTGGTGTTCCTCGCCCAATGCCGGATCGGGTGAGGGTACTGTTGAATCAGACGGTGCCCCCGCAGTTATCGGCTGCCGATCTGAGGGAGCGCTTCCCCTTGCCGGAGGAATCAAGGGACTCTTCTCGGGGGGATGAGGCTGGAGGAGGGAGCCCGTTGGAGGAGGGTGAGGTCGGAGACCGAAGCTCAGAATCCGACGACTTCGTGGAGGCTCTCGAGGTATCATTCCGAACTTCTCTCGTTATGATCTGTTCTTGAGCCACTATGGGCTTCTCACCGATGTTTAGGCCATGCAGGAGGAACTTGTTCGCATGCCTCGTTCTCGCCCCTTGGCGGGTGATGACGCGGGATCTTCAGAACCTGCGCCCATGGCTGTGTCCAGTTCTGCGTCTGGTGGGACCAGAGCATCAGTGGAGGCTCTCCCGGGGTCTCCAGACCTTCCGACCATATACGGAGGGCCTCGCCTCAAGGTTCCGTTGGTACTGGCTCAAGAACAGCGCCAGGAGGTCGATCACTATAAGTCTCCTCCACCGGTTCCCTTGTCTCCATATGTAGACTATGCCTGCCAACTAATGTTCATGTCCCTCTCTGTCGTACAGTTCTCCGAATGGCGTGGGCTACTGCAGCAAGACTGGTCGGGATGTCTGGTGGCATCCCTCCTAGGGGCATGCCAGTGATGGTGGCGATAGTCCCCCCACCTCCTCAAGTTGCGGCGCACACGATAACAGGCGGGACCAACAGCAGGGCCGTACCTGAAATCATCGAGGTGGACTCTGAGGAAGAGGATCAACCGGTCGGTCCCAGTCCTGTCGTGCCTGCGTCGGCCTCTGGTGTCGTGCCAGATTCAACACTAGATGCAGATCCTGCTGAGGAATTCCTGCAGGCATATCCTGCGTACGAGCCTGCCAACCGCGCGGATTGGGATGAAACGACCTCCGATGAGGAAGATAGCAGCATAGTCCGTCGTCGGTCGTGGAAGCTGATCACACGCTTTATCAGGGACACTCCCCAAGTGAAATGGCTGGCCGAAATAGATAGGCTCTGCTCGCGGTTGCGCGAACTGTGTGTCGGGGGAGTGGATGCCCAACGCCCTCATGTGCTCATCCGAGACCTCATGGCTGAGAAGATCTGGGAGCATGATCGTGGGCTAAGCGTGGGATGGCAGCGGAGGAAGGCGACCAGCATTAGGAAGCTCCAGGAGGCTGAAGGCGAGGTCCAACAGATGCAGATCCGGGCCAACGAGCTTTCAGCCACTCTTGATACGCAGTCTGAGCTGGTCTCACGGTTGAAGGCCCAGCTTCCAGAGGCTGAGGAGCATATGGGGAAGACCTCTGGAAGGATGGCTGCCGTCCAGGCCGAGGTAGAAAGGGCCAGGGCCAGAGTTGACGAATTGCGCACCGCCGCTGCGGAGGAGGAGCGGGAGCTAGTTCAGCAGCAGCAAGCCTTGGATGCCACAAGTCAACGGGTGGCGCAGCTGCAGCGCTCTTTTGACGGGGTCAACCCGTCCATGGGGGAAGTCAACCCCCGAGTATTGTAACAAATCCAAAACCCTTTTATTGGTACTTTCGTGCTTCCAAATTTTACCTTTGTTTTGAATGCCGTAGCACGCACGATTTCCACTGTTGAATTGCCTTGTTACACCCCTACAATGTTTGCGGGACGTTTGACGACAATTCTTCAAATCCACATGGGTCGAGCCCAATGTGAGGTGTAGGAGGTAGTTGGCTTAATCGGAGAAGGAATTTCCAAGATAGCCAAATTACCGTTTCTTCAACGTGCTCTTATGCACGAACGGGGCAATGCCAGGGGCGCTGAAATTGGTCCAAACAGATGAAAATGGGAAGTGTGAATCACGATACCCAAATTAGGAACACCGTGGGGATGGCATAACAATAAAGGACAACCGTTAACCGTGTAGGACAAATGGTATCCTTACTGCATTAGCCTGAAATGGGGACAACAAATGAGCATCGACCGCTGACCGTACTCGCAAAGCGGGATTTTATCAATTTTTCGTCGATCAATATTTCGGGACGTTGGCCCAGGACAGTTGGTGGACCATAGGTAAGACATCCATACTGTTAGGGGGTCCTTCCAGACATGACCCGTCTTCCGGAACGTTGGCCCAGGACGGTAGGTGAGCCGATGTGGCAAGAGGCCAGGCCGTTAGGGGGTTCCTTCAGACATGAAAGAGGACGAGAGTCCGAATAAGGGGTATGCAAAGCGTGGAATATGGAGTGATGGTTTGTTCAAACAGAATCCAACACTTCGGTAGTTACACCACCGTGGTGGGAGTACGCCAGATGGGAGAATTTTTCTGATCACGGATCATTCTTTCTTCCAGATAGGGCCTCTCTGGCGAGGGTTGGAAATGGGGAGGAACAAGATTTTGTGATTCCATGGGCTGAACCCTAGGTGAAATGCCTGGGTGTCTCTACGTATCCCACGTGATGATGGGAATCAAGCCGTACGTAGTTCTGGAAGTGCAGTTTAACGTCATGCGGGATGGGGAACAACCCGACTGTATTGGCACACATCCTACCAAAACTACTAAGCCCACGTGAGTCGTGCTCGGTGCGGGAAACAAGCAGTAGTGGCGGGAATTTCCTAACACAAAAGGGACAGGTTAGGGCAAAGGGACGCTCAGTGACTGCCGGCCCAATGACACTAACACGATAATTTAGCGCACCTAGATGCGCGAAGAGGAAGAGCCAAGTATGATGAAGTTCCACTTGAACATGAGGGAGTGGAAATGTGTGAATCATAACGCTCGAGATTCAGATCATGATGATGGCGGCGTGACGATGGAGGATTACTGCTGACCATGTTCGCAACACAGAATCCTGTCGCGTTAGCCTAAAATGGGGACAAACAAATGAGGGTCGACTGTTGACCATGTTCGAAACATGGGACCATGTCACAAATGTTGTCAGATATCCGTAGGGACGTTGGCTCGAAACGATTGAAGGGACCTTAGGTACAACATTCATGGAGAGCCCTTAAGCTTAGTATCCACGTCGTCCGAGGGTCCTTTTGGATGTGGAAGAGGATGAGGATCCAAATAGAGAGCTCACGAAGCTTGGTCATGGGATGAGGGGAATGTCCCTGTGAAAATCCCACGCTTCGGGCCCTTTGTCAAAACACATCTGAATACGGCAACAAAACGTATTAGAGAGAGGGAGCAGATTCCTTTCCCTTGGGGAGATCTTAGTTTATGGTCATAGAATTCAGACCCTGGATGGGTAATGGGGTCAGGGGACGCATGGCATCAAAACCTGACGTTAATGAGGACATAGTCCTACTTACCATGTGTTCTATGAGTAAATGCTCGAGTCGAGGGACCGAACACAAGGGTTAGGCTGGGCCCGCGGGGAAGCACCCAGGCGCTCCTACGTATCTCGTAAGGATGAGAATCAATCCATATGTAGTTCTGGAAGGTGGCACGGTAAGGTACCAGTGCCAGGGGAAAAGGGAAGTGTGGGCATGGCCCTTGCACTAAAAGAAGCAGAATTTGATAACTCTTGTTTGTTCTTTAAGGTGAATGGTTTTTTTTTGAAGCAACCGACCTAGAATAGTAGGTCGTGATGTCGCCACAAGAATCAAGTCGTGATGGGCATTGACAAATGGCATGGCACATGACCAATACCCAACGTGATTTCCTCTACAACGAGGTTACCACAATGCGGTGCCGTTTTTCATCGTGCGGCCAGGACGATAATGTCACAGTTTAGGGTCGTACGATAGGACCAAGCATGCATTTTATCGTCATGCAGAGCAGATGTAGCAGAGACAATGCTAGACGGGAAATGTGCGCAGTTTTATAAAACACAATTGAAAGAGACATGATCCCACATCAAATTGTACGCCATCCGGAGAGGGAAAGCTTAGGCCAAGGGGCCTACACAGAAGTGAAACAGGGAGAGAGACTGGCTTCTTGAATGGGTTGTACTCGGAGACAGGGCGTCTGGGTGGTCCTACGTATCCCATGAGGATGGGAATCAAGTTGAACGTAGTCCCGAATGGATCTTAGCTTATGGTCTTAGAGCTCGGACCATGGGAGCCCCAAAGGACGCCAGATTGCAGCTTTGTCCCCCTAGCATGAAAAGGTGCACTGAGGGATAGCGCCAAAAGTGTCGAGATTCCACCTGGACATGATGGGGTGGAAAATGATTAGAATCATGCAACCAACATTCAAGGACTGAAGGGGCTGGCGTGAAGACAGAGGATTACTACTGACCACGTTCGCAACACAGCATCATGTCGTATTAGCCTGGAATGAGGACTAACAAACAAGCATCGACCGCTGACCATATTCGCAACGCGGGATTTTATCGATTTGTTGTCCAAAACCCTCGGGGGGTGTTGGCCCATATCAGTAGGAGAGCCCTTGGGCATTGTATCCAGGCCGTTATCAGGGGTCCCTCCAGGTGTGAAAGGTGATGGAAATCCGAATGGAGGGGAACACGAAGCTTGACAAGTGGAAGGAACTTGATCAAGTTGAATATGACACTCTTGGTCCTAGACTAGAGTGCTCTTAATACATGGGTGAACCACAGCAAGGAGTCAAGGGACTCAACTTTGAGGGTAACCGAGAGATGGCAGGTTCCCGGGGGAAGGGGGCACGGTGCCCAAAACCTTGTATCATACCTACACATCCCCCTGCTGGAGAGGGATAGACCAAGCGGCCTACGTGACCGGAAGATCAGGAGAACACTAGGAGGTGGGGCTGGACCTGAATCTTAAACATTCAGGTGGTCCTACGTATCCCATGAGGATGGGAATCAAGCCACACGTAGTTCTTGAAATGCAGTTTAACGTCATACTGGATGAGGAGGGGAGTAATATACCCCTAAACAAGGGAGGTTTATGGCATGGTAAAGAAGCCGTCGTGAATTAGGACGTAGTCCTACGTCACACCATACAATCCTATAAGATAGGTCCTGGGCTGTGGCCCGGAAAGGCCAAGGGGCCTGGGGCTGAGCCTCGGTCAGGAAGGCCTGACTGGCTTGTAGTTTAACGTCTTGCAAAGAGGACGAGGGAACAGGGGCCCAATGAGGCCAGGGGGCCTGAGGCTGGGCCTCGTAAAGGGAGTCGTACGGCAAGGTACGTGATCTTGATGTGAATGAGGACGTAGTCCCACACCACACCGTACACTCCGGGTGAGAGATTGGGAGAAGGCCAAGGGCCCTAAGATCAGGCATCAATCATGAAGGCCCAACGGGTCTGCAGTTTAACGTCTTACATGTGGACGAGGGTCGGGGACCCGAGAAGGCCAAGGGGCATGAGGCTAGGCCTCGTAAAGGGAGGGCGTACGGCGTGGTACATGATCCCGACGTGAATGAGGACGTAGTCCTACACCACACCGTACACCCCTATAAGAGATTGGGCGGAGGGGCCCAGGAAGGCCAAGGGGACTGAGGCTGGGCCTCGTTAGGGGAGTCGTACGGTATGGTACATGATCCCGACGTGAATGAGGACGTAGTCCTACACCACACCGTACACTAAGGGTAAGAAGGGACCTATGCTGTGGCCTGGAAAGGCCAAGGGGCCTAAGGTCAGGCATCACTTAGGAAGGCCTGACTGGTTTGTAGTTTAACGTCTTACATGAGGACGAGGGTCGGGGACCCGAGAAGGCCAAGGGGCCTGAGGCTGGGCCTCGTAAAGGGAGGGCGTACGGCGTGGTACATGATCCCGACGTGAATGAGGACGTAGTCCTACACCACACCGTACACCCCTATGGGGAAACAGAGCCGTGGGCCCGATTGCTAGCACCTCCCTGGGGGAAGTTTGCCACCTCGTGATGGGGCAGAATGAATCACTGCACTCGATGTCTGGGACATCTCGGGGTGGACCCGCAGATCCAGGACACTGTTGACCATGTTCGAAACACAATGTTCCTATGGTAACCTGACATGGGAGCAACAAATGAGCATCGACCGCTGACCAAATTCGCAACGCGGGACTTGTATCGGCTTGTTGCTTAGAAAACCCTCGGGGGGCGTTGGCCCGTTTCGGTAGGAGATCCCTTGGGCGTAGTATCTAGGACATTCTTGGGGGTCCCTCTGGGTATGAAAAATGATGGAATCCCAGTCAAGGAGTGGGTGAAGCATAGCTGTATCCATCCACGAAAGGGGCGAACACCTCCAGGGGGGAATGTGCAGCCGGGTCGAGGTTTGCTCGATGTGAGTTGGGGCAAAAATGTGCACCCTGCCGTGTCTTAACCAGAGGGGAAGATCTCAGATTTTGGGCTAGGCCAATGAACGAAATATCTGGGCGTTCCTACGTATCTCATAAGGATGAGAATCAAGCCATACGTAGTTCTTAAAGGCCATGCGGTTTAGCGTCATGCGGTGAGGACGAGGGAGGATAGAAGAACGAGAGTGGGTGCATGGTGCGACCTTTACAATCTTTGCGCGAGTGGGGTTGCATGAGCGGGGCCAAGAAAGCCTACTACCTGCTACACAAAGATCCTCCAAGGAGACTATTCCCAGGGGGGATAGCGGAAGAGAAAAGCTTGGGGATGGGCTCAAGACGAGGCGTCCGAGCGTTCCTACGTATCCCATGAAGATGGGAATCAATCCACACGTAGTTCTTGACATGTAGTTTAACGTCATGCGGGACGAGGGGCATTTCATTCGGGGAGGTGTACGGTATGGTGCATGATCCCGACGTGAATGAGGATGTAGTCCTACACCGCACTGTACGATCCCGTAAGAGGGTAAGTTGGGGAAAAACGAGGGGGCCTAGGGCCAGACCGCGGTCAGGGAGACCTGACCAGCTTGTGGTTTAACGTCTCGTGGTGAAGAAAGGGGGGTCAGGGACCCAAGGAGGCCAAGGGGCCAGAGGCTGGGCCTCGGTCAGGAAGGCCTGACTGGCTTACAGTTTAACGTCTTGCAAAGAGGACGAAGATGCCGTTTAAGGTCATGCGGGACAAAGTCGCAGTTTAGGGTCGTGCAGGACCCTCTCGCAGTTTAGGGTCGTGCAGGACCAATTTTTCCCTAGGAAAAGTATCGCTTGAGGAATTTGGCATTGGTGGGAGGGGTTATACGCTCTCCATCTGTGGTCACCAAGGAGTATGCTCCGTTGGGGTAAACCTTATGGATGATATAACGCCCTTCCCATTTGGGTTCTAACTTGGGCGGTTTCGTACCGGGAATCATTGGCGCTCAAAGGGCCAGTACCAGGTCACCCTGTAGAAAAGAGCGGAGACGAACCTTCTTGTCAAAGGCTCTCGCTATCTTGTCTTGATGCCTTTCCAGATTGTGCAAGGCACGAAGCCGGTTCTTGTCCAGTGCCTCTAATTCAGCTAGACGGATCTTGGCCACCTCATCTGATGTTTGGTGATCATAAACTGCAGTGCGTTGCGACGGCAACTGGATCTCAATGGGAAGGACGGCCTCAGCTCCATACACCAGGGAATATGGGGTCACCTGGGTAGAGTTGCGAGTCGTCGTCCGGTAATCCCAAAGGGCGTTGGGGAGATTGTCCTGCCAACTTTTCTTGTTCTGGCCAACCGTCTTCTGAATAATGTTAGAGAGGGTTTTGTTGAACGCCTCGATCTTTCCATTCCCCTGTGCGTGGTATCGGGAGGTATGGTTCGACCGGATGTCGTACTTGGCGTACAATTTCTTCAATTCAGCTGCTCGGAAGTTAGTGCCGTTATCGGTGAGGACGGCGTGAGGGACTCCAAACCCGTGGATAATGTTGGATCTCACAAAGTCAACGATGGAACGAGCCTTGACCTCTTTGAGCGGAACTGCTTCTGCCCACTTGGAGAAGAAATCTGTAGCAGTCAGGATAAACCTATACTGGCGGGCTGTCGCCGGTGGATACGGTCCCACTACATCAAGTCCCCATAAAACAAATGTCCAAGAGTACTTGGTGGGTGGAGGGGCTCCAGCGGCCGATGCAAGAAGTTGGCGTGTACTTGGCACGCGTGGCATCTCTTGGCGTATCCAATGCAATCGTGGATCATGGAGGGCCAAAAGTACCCTAACCTCCGGGTTTGATGGGACAGCTTCGGCCCAACTTGATGGGCGCCACAGGAACCGGCGTGAACATCTTGCATAACTTGAGGTATCTCTACTCCTTGGATGCAACGGAGGAGGACACCTTCGAAACTCCGCTTATAGACGATCCGCTCATGACTGGGGCCTCTCTGGAGGGTAAATTGAAGTGTGCGGCGTCGGATTCGCTCGCGTTCGGCCCGGTCGTCTGGGAGCTGACCATTTTGGAGATACTCGACAAAAGGTGCTCTCCAGTCGGGGTGGTTTCAACCACAGCGTCTGACGAACCCGGGACTCCCGATATAGAGGGTCTGGCGGTGAGATGACTTACCCGCAGGCTATCACGGTCCTCTTGGGTGAAAGGGGCAATGAATCTCCGGTGGGCCACGTGTATGACCAAATCATCTTGCTTGGGTTCTACGAGCGACGAGGCTAAGCCATCCAAGGCGTCTGCTTGACCGTTCTGCGACCGTGGGACATGGGTAACCTCTGGCCGAGAAGAGAACTGGGCCATTAGGAGGAGGGTGTACTCCAGCAACGGTGCAAGCTCTGGATTACTGACGACGTAGTCGCCATTAACCTGTTTGATTACCAGCTCGGAATCTCCCTTCACATGTAGGTGGGGAACATGGATCTCAAGGGCCAACTCGAGGCCTGTGATGAGAGCTTGGTACTCTGCCTCGTTGTTCGTACAACCTTCTGACAACAGGAATGAGTACGGCAGGATGGCTTGAGCCGGGGTAATGAAAACAATACCCAGACCCACTCTGTTGAGGTGGGGGTCGTTGAGCCTTCTACCGGTGGGGCTCCGGGAGGCGCCGTCGAAATGCATTTTCCAACACGGGACAACATGATCGACTGAGAGGATCATCTCGTCGGGGAAATCCAGGTCCAGGTATTGATCCACAGAGGTTGGATGGGAAGCTAAAAAGTATGCCAATGCATGTCCCTTAACGGCCTTCTGAGGCACGAACCTGATATCAAACTGCTAGAGAATCACCGCCCACCGTGCTAGTCGGCCAGTCAGCATGGGGCGGTTCAGGATGTACTTCAGCGGATCTACCCGAGAGATCAATTGCACCTCATGGTGTTGCAGGTAGTGTCGCAACTTCTGCATGGAGAAGACGAGCGCAAGACAGCTCTTTTCGATAGGGGAGTATCTGACCTCCGTATCGAGAAGCATGCGGCTGAGATAGTAGAGACTGTTCTCAGTGCCCTCGTTATTCTTCTGGGTGAGCAGCGCGCCGAGGGATCTCTCCAGGGCGGTCACATAAAGGACTAGTGGCTTTCCAGAGATGGGTGGCATCAAGACCGGAGGTTGGAGCAGATACTGCTTGATTTCCTCGAAGGCGGTCCGACACTCCTCATCCCATTCGTAGGCAGCGCCTTTCTTCATGAGCCGGGAAAAGGGCTTACACTTGCCGGCCAGATTCGCAATAAATCGGTGTATATAGGCTAAGTGGCCTTGAAGGCCTTAGAGCTCTCGATTGTTGCTCGGGGGAGGCATTTGGCTGATGGCCTTGATCTTCTCCGGGTCGATCTCGATACCTCGGTATCTGACAACAAATCCCAGAAACTTCCCGAAGGTGACTCCGAAGGCACACTTCAACGTGTTCATCTTCATGTGACGGGAACGGAGGAAACCGAACACTTTCTCAAGGTCTTTGAGATGGTCCTGGCGCTGGCATGATTTGACTACAAGGTCATCCACGTAGCATTCCACCAATGTCCCGAGAATTGGTTTGAATATGCGATGCATTGCCCTCTGATAAGTGGCACCTACATTTTTCAAACCGAATGGCATTACCTGGTAGCAAAAGGTACCCTGGGGAGCCCTGAAGGTAGTGGACTCCTCGTCTTTGGGGGCCATCCGGATCTGGTTATACCCGGAATACCCATCCATGAAAGAGAGGGCTTGGAACCCGGCCGTGGCGTCGATCAACAGCTCTGTCACTGGGAGTGGGAAGTCATCCTTTGGGCAGTGGTGATTAAGATCGCGGAAGTCGATATAGATTCTGATCTGCCCATTCTTCTTCCTGACCGGCACAATGTTGGCAAGCCATTTGGGGTACTGGACCTCCTTAATGAAGTTGGCTTTGATAATCTTGTCAACTTCGACCTCAACCATAGCACCATGGGAAGGGTGCATCTTCCTGGGAGGCTGCTTAAACCCACGATGTTTTGCCGGGAGGCCCAGACGGTGGACGACCACTTGAGGATCCAGCCCTGGCACCTCATCGTAACTCCAGGAAAACACATCACGGTGCGGTTTGAGGAAGTCTACGTACTGCTGCCGCTCCTCGAGGGACATGGCCGCACTGATCAATGTGGGTCTCGGATCTGCCTCGCTACCAAGGTTCACCTGTACCAGTTCATCAACCGTGGTAGAGACGCCTTCTTCAAAGGCTGGGGGAGCATCCTACAAGTCTTCCTCCCCAACCGTGGGGGAACTTCCCGCGACGAAAGATGCTTTTGGGCTCTCAAAACCCGAGGGGCAGCTGGTGTCAGCTTGGGCAGGAGCGGTCATCACATCAGGAGACTCACTTGTCGTTGAGACCATAGCAATGAATGCATTTGATCCTATCCCATCTGGCCTCCGACCTAAGGGGCCACGCTTGATAATATCAAAGCAGTGGTGACGTGTCGGCACAAGTCAGTGGATTGCAGCCCGACGGAAGAGACACGTGTGGCGTACCGCCGTCGTTATGAGCTTGACGTCCCGGTACCGTACAGGGGTAGGAGGTTCTGGGATGACCCGAGCCTAGTTGATGTAGGAGTACGAGGTGATTTTCTGCCGTCGCTTGGACATGGGAACATGCCTTCCTTGCGTACCCGAAACAACAAAACATTGCCCCATGTTGGGGGTCGTGGCCTCCAACCGGTGGATCGGAAGGATGTAGGTGTCATCCATGCTTGCCCAGGGATCACTTGTGATCGGGGCGGGCTCATCCTCTCTTACCAGGATTTGCTTGTCCTTACTTTTCTAATAACCTGCATCCAGATAGCGGGCCTCACAAGAAGCGAAAGGGGACGCGTCTCCTTGGAGCACGCCTACTCGACCGTTGAGCGAGTACTTGAGGCACTGGTGATACGACGAGGGGACCGTTGCATGCAGATGGAGCCATGGCCTACCCATCAATGCGTTGTAGGCGGTGTCCTGAGAAACAACCATGAACTCGGTGCTGGCGATTAAGCCACCGAACTGAGTCTTCAGGCAGATCTTGCCAACTGGGGTTTTCTCTGTCCTGTTGTACCCCTGGATCCTGAGGTCAGAGGGGGTCAAATCACCTTCAGACAGACCCAGCTTTCATGGCGTCCGGGTCGGAATTTGGTTGATTCCAGAACCCGTGTCAACGAGACAGCGGCGGACTTCCACTTCGTTGAAGTGGCCAGTGATGTACAACGGGCGAATGTGCCCTTGTATCGGAGGGTCCTCATCTTTACCGGAAAACGAGATAACCGCCTGACACTCTGCGTTTTCAATCGTCTCGGTATGGAAGGCTTCTGCAGCTGCTACCTCCGTCTCGAACTGGAGGGGGATCCTTTGGGACTCGGCAAGTGCCTCGCGCATCTCGGATGACAGGCACAGGGCCTCAAGGATGGAGAGCCTCGCCGGAATGCCGACCAGGTGCTTTAGGACATCATACTTGCGTGCCAAATGCGAACCTCTGCTTACAGGGGGTTTTTCGGCATTTGGAGGCATAGCGGGTCCTGCCGGTTGAACTGGTGGTCGGCTAGCACTGGGTACATCCTGCTGCCTGCTAGTAGAAGCCTGGAGAATAGTCGCCGGACTAGGATCGGGCAGCAAAGGCTGGCATGTAGCCGGGCAGGACTGACTATGATACGGACGAGGCAGCTCTCCCCGATCCAGTAGCACAAACGGCCGTGGAGGTAGAGCCGAGGGTGTTGGATGGGTATGCGCGTGCTGAGATCTGCGCTGAGCCTACTGCCTGGTCTCGGTAGCGTGCACGGCTAGGCCACAAGTGCCTGCTGACGTACCTCGATGACCGGAACGATTGCGATTCCGCTGACATTGACGTCGGCTGGAAACGTTGGGGAGGTCTGCCTGGGGTTCCCCCTCGTCGGGGGTCATATAGGGCTTTACCAGCTCCACGGTGTTAACCGAAGCGTACCCTTGACTATCGCTCGAGGAGTCATCCACCGCTGGACGGATCCTGGGAGGAATCCCCATTTCGGGGGGCATAAAGTCGCCGAGAGTGAGGGATGACGAAGGCACCGGCGGTGCACGTTGCTTCTTCTTGCGTCGCCGCTGCTTGCCCTTTTGGGCAGAGGTCGACTGTGAAGACGATGCGGAGGCACCGGCTACTTCTTCTGAAGGTTACGACTGCTTCAGGCGCACCCGGCTGATACCCTGGGCATGAACAACGGTTTTTTGAGCCATCCAGTCGTCATATTTCTGGGATCTGCGGCTAGGGACCTGCTGCCACTCACCTTCGCTGTCGCTGCCGATTTATGATCCTACAAAGACGCCTGCCACTTGCGCTGGTGCTGGGCCCAACTTGACTATGTTTTTGTTGACCTGGTCCTGAAGCCAGTCTTTAAACACATAGCATCGCTTGAGGGTGTGCCCCAGGATCCGATGATAAGGGCAGTAGTTGGGGTGATCGGTGAGATGTGCCTCTGTCGGCCATCTGCACTCAGGCAGACGCACAATCCCTTTCTCTAGAGCACTTCGGAAGTAGCCAGGGACCTGATTTTCGTTAAACGAATAGGTCCGGTACCTTCTTTCCAGATAGGGGGCCCTGGGGGCCTAGTCCTGACGAGGGACCGGAGGGGCCTGCCGAGGAGGCGGTGCCTGGTTGTCTCGCCTAGGTGGCGGTGGCGCGTTGCGCGGGGGAACCTGTCGGTTCTGAGGCGGTCGCTGCTGGGCGGGAGCCTGTGCCTGAGGTGGAGGTCCTCTGCGGGGTTGCGGGGGTGGTGCTGCCAGCAGCAATTCCAGCGGCCTCGGGGCTTCTATTTGAGCCACCGCGGTGGGTTCAGCCCTGGCGGTCCTCCTGGCTGGGATCATAGGGGGAAACAAACGTGCCTGGCTAGCCTGTAGCAGGGCTTCCTCGAGGCGCTGAGCCTTATCTGAAAAATCCATGAACCCTCCAGGGTAGTTCTGGGTAATTAGGGAGGGTACCAGCTCTGTCTTGATGTTCCCCACACACATCGTCAGTAATTTCTCCTGAGTTAGTGGCATATCGAGGGAATACGTAAGTCCCTTCCACCGGGCGATGAAATCTGCAACCCGCTCATCAGGCCTCTATTTGCACTTGAAGAGGTTTGCAATGCTGGTCTTTCGCGTGGTAGAGCTAAACTGGTACAGGAACTGCCGGAGGAGATCCTCCCATCCGGTCACTGATCCGGTAGGGAGCTGGCTGTACCAGACGAATGTCGGACCTTCCAATGTCTGTACAAAGCATCGGAGCTTGGCGGCCTCTTGCTGAGCCGGGGTCCCCATCACAGGGCCACACCTGGAAGAAAAATGTGCCATGTGCCGTGGTGGGTCCCCTGTCCCGTTGAAGGGTGAGAAAGTGGGGTTTCCAAAATCCGGAGGCGCGAGCATGTCATCCACCCATGCGGGATAAGGCTTGCCATCCGGTGGAACCGCCACCTGCCGCGTCTCCAACGCTTCGAGACGGGCTGTGAGTGCCGAAATAAGGTCATCCCGATGGGGGTCCCTGTCTTGACGGGGATCCCTAACCACCAGTGCATTACCGGGTTCTTCAACACGGTAGACTACCTCAGCCGCTCGTGGATCAACTGGCGGAACGACTTGCGGGGCGACTGGGGGAACCCGGACTGGGCTCTTCGGATTGCCCCGTCGCTCGGGGGGGGGGGGGGGGTTGGCGAAACGTATCACGCCCTCTTGCCATACGTTCTGGATTCTACCCTGTCTGCGGCAGTAGCATGATCAGGGTTGTTCGGAGGCATCTCACCGGGGGGAAATTGTTCCTTCCCCTACATCCCCAGCCTGGGATTACCATAGTCAGGTCGCCGCTCTACGGCGCGCTCAGCCAAGAGTTCGTCAACCAGCCTCTTCTACTCAGAAAGATGCTGGCGTAACGCGGCATTCTCAGGATCCTCATCCGTTTTCTGCACAGAAGCGGACGGTTCGGAGTGCTTCACGGTTCCGACGTGCTCTTTACCCTTGTCGGTGTTTCGACTAAGTACCAGCGACTCTGTGGGTACGGGAAGGCCTAGCAGGTTCCTCTACTGACGGGTGACTCTCCCTGATGGGTCAAGTAGTGGCGGTGCGCCCTCTGGGGGGAAGTCACCATCAAGGACTTCCAGTTCGTCTTCCCTGTCAACAATGTCGGCCATGTGGACCGCGATTCCTCTCGAGGGCATGTCCTCGATGTCGCATAGCGAATCGGGTTGCCGTCGGATAGGATCGAAAAGAAGGGAAGCATAGTGTCCCCAACCATGGACTTGCACATGGGGGTGGCTTCCCTGACGATCTTGCGGAGTGTTTTAAAACTCAGAACGCATTTTCATTGGAGGGCACTCTGGTGACCTGGCGACTCGGGGTGCTGGGCCACAAGGAGCGCGGCCGCATCGATCAGGCAACACTGTTTCCCAATCTCCTCGAAGTGCTCTCGACTCCTGGGGTATACCACCCGTTCGCAACGGAGGAGGAAGTGTGTCGCCCACAGGGTTCGACAAAAGCACCCCACGTCTTCAGGGGTAAGCGACTCTGGTAAGCGGAAATTCAGTGCCGCTGTCGGCCAGAACTTCTCCGGGAAGTAATCCGCTGCAAGGATACTCCAGAAGCTCCTGGGTTCGGCCTCTGGGTCTGGCCCTGCATTACCCCACTCATCAACCGGGGGAAGCTGAGGGACCGTTAGTGGGACCGAGGCGGACCTTTGGGATAGCAAACTCGGCGGTGGAGAATACGGTGAGCGAGCGGACTGCCCACCGAATTCTGGGCCTTCCTCTGAAGAGCGAGGTGACCTGACCACAATGTCACGATAGGATGGGCTAACAGCCACTGCTTCAGGCACAGGAATCGCCGTTACTGGTGCCTGTTCATGTCGTTGCTCTACCACCGTTGACCCCCAAAACAGCTCCCCGTGATCTCGAGTAGAGGTAGAGGGCGCTTCGGGTGACGATGGCGGTGACAGCGCGGTCGAGACCTACGAAGTTCCAAGAATCTCTTCCTCCTGGATGTATATGCGGAGGGAGATGGGGATCTGGTGGACCTCATGTTCTGGGAGAACGAGGCTAACGCATCTGGTTCCTGCCCCGGTCCTTGATACGGAGGACCTGGGAGAAGGTTCCATGGCTGAGTCGTACTCCACTTCAGACTCGGAGAGACAACCAGGTTTGATCTCCACCCTGGCTTTCCCAGGATTCTTCTTGTGGCGGTGGGGACCCGCTATCCTGCCCCGGGGTGGCTCTTCGGGACAGGGTTGATCCCTATCATGGAGTCGCGAGGTGGCACTGGCCACGTGGAGGAGAGGGCCCCCGCTCGAGATGCCCGAGTTGCGAGGGGCATCAGGGAAAATATCGAAGGGTATGTGGGGAGGGCCTCCACGAACACCCATGTGGGCGGGGCCTCTGTTAGAACTGGCAGGAGCATGGGGAGGACCTCCATGGTCAATGCGAGTGGAGCGAGGCCGACCTTCACTCCTCGAGTTGCTGGGGCGAGGAGGACCTTCGCCGGTCGCGGAAAGGACGTAGGGAGGGCCCCCACGTTGGAGAAGGGTCGGATGCATGGTGCCTTCCGATTGGCAGTCGGGGGCAGGAGAATGGGCTCTGTACCCTGTGTAGTGGGCGCGGGAAATGTTTCCGCGCTGAGCGTCACTGCCGTGGGGCAGGTCTTCCTGCAGGATGGGGCTAGCACGAGGCATGCCTCCATGAAGATCCTCGGAGCGGGGAAGGCCCACGCTCTGTGGAGTAGTGGTACGGGGAGGACCTCCGTACGGGGTGGAATTATACGGTTTAGCTCGCGGTGATCACTACTTGGGCCTACAACCCGGAGAGTCAACCCAGCCTGCCCGTGGGGCGGTTGGGGTCTCGATCCTGGTTGGCTGAAGGGGTGCCCCTGCTCAATGTACGCGGGGGCTTCGTGATGCACGTCGGCGGTGGCTCGGGCCACTGTAGCTGTCGACGTGGACGCGCCTAGGCGAGTGTCCTCAGCCCGGGACCGACGCTGACGTCGGGTCAGGCGGGCCGGTGCAGGTGGTGCAGGGACGTAGTCTGCCTGCTCTTCCTGCGGGGCCGGATGGCGACGCTGACGCGGCCGGACGGGAGCTCTCGCCTGGGGCCCCCGGGTCGGGGCCCTGAGCGGACTGAGCCGGACAGCGCCCGCCTCTTCAGCGTAAGGCGAGGAGTCGTCAAGGCGTTCCGGGGATAGGCTCCCGAAACGGTTGAATGTTGGGGTGGGGAGCAGGGGCTCCCAGCGCGGCCTGTTAGGGCGGCGTTAACGGCGAGGCCTGGAGGCCTCCAGGTCCATGCGGGCCATATCCCTGGTCGGGATGACCCCTTCCTCCTCGTACCTGCGCACGAGGCTGTTGATCACCCTTCGTTGGATGACCTCTGATGGGGAAAGGGGACGTGGGAGTCCCGTATTCTGTGGCGTGGCAGCCGTCGTGGCGGTAGTGGCACCATGTGGGGTGGTCGTCGTGGTGTTGCCCCTGCCCCTGCGTGGGCGAGGAGCGGATGGTGACCGCATCTCTGAAATAGCAACCTGGTTCCTGAGAAACGAAGGGATCAACTCATCAGTACTGAGAGGAAAAGGATTGACAGCCAGTGCCCCAGCGTTCTGCCATTCTCCATGTCTGTGAGAAGGATCCACGCCAACACGCTGCAGAGCGGAGTGCCCGACGTTCTACTACCCCGACTTCCGGTGAGTTTCACGACAGGCCCGCTATTTTCTTGGCAGGACCAGGCACCAGATATCTAGATCCGGTGACACGTCAATCTACTGGTGTCTCGAACGCTACTAATCTCCATATTGAGGAGAAGAACTTTCACGTCGGGTCCACCATTTCTGTTTCCGACGCTTTCGCCGGGGCGCGCACCCGTCCGTCCGTGGGGAGGACGCGCGGCGCTTCTGTTGCCCCGCATTCCCGCTTTCCAAAGGTGGGCGGCATTCTCTCCTTATTCAGGGACGTCTACTCCTTGATCGAAACGGGATGATGGGATGTCGGTTCTTCCTCCTGCGGATTCCTCCTCAGAACTCATCACCTAGTCCTGGTCTCCCTTATAGATTTAATACGTAGTTCGTGAAACTCTTCCCAGCGCCATGTTTCCATGGACACCGGTTAATTACACTGCTTCTGTCGGGACATTCCAAATGGTCCAGTCAGGGCAGCAACCTTCGGTCAAGGGAGTAGTCACGTTGAGGCATCAGTAGCATGTCTGGATGCTGGGGTACCTGGCATGTCTGTCTGTTATCCTTGACTACAAGGCTTCTCGAGGGCGTGGAAGCCCGAGGCATCCCACATCGGGCGCGGGGAATTATATGTCATAGACACATATCTGAGGTTTTCCTCAGCTTCCCGTGCTCAACACAGGGTATGCCGCAAGTTTAACGTCCAGCGAAGATGAATCAACCCAACCGGAGCATTAGCTAGGATTGATCGGATTGAGGGATCCTCCTTGAAGGGATATCGATACCGGGGCCAGCCCATGGGAGACTGTGAAGAAGAACATACCGACATGGTCTCACCAGGATAAGACGGTCCGGGCGAGAATCAGAACGGGTGGTGGGTTGATGAATGGAGTGGAAGGAGAGTGAAATGGGACCATCGTAGGGGGCGACAGTGAAGTTGGGTTTGAGCCTTGACGAGGCTTCCTACGTATCCTCGTGGCAGGGAATCGAAGTCCGCATAGTTCGGGAAAGGTAGACCTTGGTCCGACGGGCCTCGTCAGGGTACCGATGTGAAAGTAGACCCGTGAGTCTACTAATGGTGGGCTTGAACCATTGGAAGGTTTCTTACGTACCATGCCTTGACATGGATCAAATTCCTCATAGTTCAGGGAATACAGTTTAACGTCATGCATGACGATAGTGAACCCCGACGTGAATAAGCGACGGGTGATGGGTGTTGGTGAACCGACGTAAATGAGGGACCTTGGTCCGATGTGAGTTAGGCTTGAACCTCTGGGAGGATTCCTACGTACCATGCCTTGACATGGATCAAAGATTTCTTAGTTCAAATGGGAATAGGTGGGCAGTTTAATTTCATGCAGGACAAGGGGGGCATACAGTTTAACGCCATGCTGGACGAGGGCGAAACTCGACGTGAATGAACGGCCGAGCAATGTGGCTTGAACCTCATAGAGGCCTCCTACGTACCATGCCTTGACATGGATCAAAGTCCTCGTAGTTCAAAAGGGGTGGGTCACAATGGCTTACCATTGGACCGGAATGCAGTTTAACGTCGTGCTGGACGGGAGTGTGCAGTTTAACGTCAAGCTGGACGCGGGTGACCCGACGTGAAAGTAGACCTTGGTCCACTATTGGTGGGCTTGAACCTCGTGGAGGCTTCCTACGTACCATGCCTTGACATGGATCAAAGTCCTCGTAGTTCACTAGGGGTTCGTCAGTGAACCGACGTGAAAGTAGACCTTGGCCCACTATTGGTGGGCTTGAACCTCGTGGAGGCTTCCTACGTACCATGCCTTGACATGGATCAAAGTCCTTGTAGTTCAGGGAATACAGTTTAACGTCATGTGGGACGATAGTGAACCCTGACGTGAATAAGCGACGGGCGATGGGTGTCGGCGAACCGACGTAAATGAGGGACCTTGGTCCGATGGGAGTTAGGCTTGAACCTCAGGGAGGATTCCTACGTACCACGCCTTGACATGGATCAAAGACCTCGTAGTTCAAATGGGAATAGGTGGGCAGTTTAATGTCATGCAGGACAAGGGGGGCATACAGTTTAACGTCATGCTGGACGAGGGAGAAACTCAACGTGAATGAACGACCGAGAAATGTGGCTTGAACCTCATAGAGGCCTCCTACGTACCATGCCTTGACATGGATCAAAGTCCTTGTAGTTCAAAAGGAGTGGGTCACAATGGCTTACCATTGGACCGGAATGCATTTTAACGTCGTGCTGGATGGAAGTGTGCAGTTTAACGTCATGCTGGACGCGGGTGACCCAACGTGAAAGTAGACCTTGGTCCACTATTGGTGGGATTGAACCTCGTGGAGGCTTCCTACGTACCATGCCTTGACATTGATCAAAGTCCTCGTAGTTCACTAGGGGTTCGTCGGTGAACCGACGTGAATGTAGACCTTGGTCCACTATTGGTGGGCTTGAACCTCGTGGAGGCTTCCTACGTACCATGCCTTGACATGGATCAAAGTCCTCGTAGTTCACTAGGGGTTTGTCGGTGAACCGACGTGAAAGTAGACCTTGGTCCACTATTGGTGGGATTGAACCTCGTGGAGGCTTCCTACGTACCATGCCTTGACATGGATCAATGTCCTCGTAGTTCACTAGGGGTTTGTCGGTGAACCGACGTGAAAGTAGACCTTGGTCCACTATTGGTGGGCTTGAACCTCATGGAGGCTTCCTACGTACCATGCCTTGACCTGGATCAAAGTCTTCGTAGTTCACTAGGGGTTGGGTGGTCAGGGTCGGTGCTCACTCTAAGCCCACGTGAGTCATGCTCGGTGTGAGAAACAAGACGTTGCAAGGACCTGACGATCACGTCACGAGGGGTGTGTCCGTGAGAAGCGAAAAGGGGCTTACGCGTTGGGCGGCCCATGGTGTTGGGACTTACTCCAGGATGGAGGCCTAGAGGGGGGGTGCCTCGTTCCCTATCACGACCTCCACTGACCTTGGTAGTGGGGATGTACGGAGATGCATGGGGGCAATCATCCGTACGAAAGGTTAGGGGCTTACGCTCTGAGGCGGCCCTTCCCCTGCGAACATACGCCACTCCGACAAGGAGGTTCTCATTCCATGTGCGGAAGAGTTCCATTCCCGTGGAGACGAGTGGTGTAAAGAATGTTCGACCTGGGGGGACCCTTCGTGAGGGAGACGAGGTTGGGTCACAGTTTAACATCATGTGTTGAGGACGTGGTGCTTGGCAGTTTAACGTCCTGCAGCTCGGACGATGTGGGTTCACCCCACACCCCTAGGGCTTACATAACAGGTACCCTCTGGTCCTTGGGGAAGGGAAGGTGCCGGTAAGGCCGTGGTTAAGGGGGGTCATGGAACGAACCATCGAGGGTTCCACGTTAGCGTGGCTATGCGAAGAAGCAATAGTCGTTAGCGTGCCTATGCGAAGAAGCATTATGCGAAGCAACGCTACGGGTGGTATTGTCCATGGGACTTTGAAATCACATCGTGCAAACCTGGAGGGTCGCACGGGAAGAGGAATCGCTAAGCAGAGGAGTGTGCTTTGCGAAGTGGAGTTCCTTGGCCTTAGAATGGGGAATAGGTGTGAGTGGGAGGTGCTTCGCGAAGTGGAACAGTGTTCGTGGAGCACTGCCTCGCGAAGGAGAAGTGTCTCGCGAAGCGGGGTCCTGCAAAGCAATGTGCTTCGTGAAGTGGAGCGATCCTTCCTTAGCATAGGGATCACTCGTATGGGTTGGGTGTTTCGCGAAGCACAAGTGCTCCGCGGCTGCCCAGGTTCCCTTGGGAATACCCTTCCTTCGCGAATGCCCTTGAGCTTCACGAAGGGAATCCCTCTCGGAGGAGGGGCTCAAAACGAGACAAAGCAGAGTCGTCTCGCGAAGTAGAAGTACCTCGGGGAGGTCATGATTCCCGGGGCAAAGCGTGCTTCGCGATTCGGGAGAGGATAAGCCGAAAGGTCTGGTTGTCCGTCCTCAGGACTCAGGGGGAGTCCAGTATTTATAGGGAAGGGGCGCCATGATGCAGGCCTCGCGCGCCGCCTCTGGTGCTTCGCGGCGGCTCGCGAACGTCAAATGGGATCGAGGAGCATCACCGCCTCTGGTGCTTCGCGACGGATCGCGAACGTCAAATGGGATCGCGGAGCATGACCGCCTCTGGAGCTTCGCGGCGGCTCGCGAACGTCAAATGCATTCGCGGAGCATCACCGCCTCTAGAGCTTCGCGGGGCCCTTATGGTCAGGGCGCTTCGCGGCGGGGCTTCGCGTGGGTGCTTCGCGTCAGTGCTCCGCGAGGCAGCGGGCCAGCCTTCTTTGTTGCTCTTCTTTCGGGCCATATTTTGGCGCCAACAATGTGAAATAAAAACATAAATATTTATTTCATAAAACATTGTTAACATTCTAAAAAGATGAATTTTTTAGTAAATTTCAAAAGTTATTTTAAAAAATTTGAAGTTAAAACATTGAAAATATTAATTTTTAAAAAAGAAACATAAATAATAAATCCTTGTAAGACATTATGTTTACCCAAATATATATGGGTTATATGATAAAACATTTTATATTTAAAGGGTGGAATCCTTCTTAATAATTTTAAATATAATTGTTGAGAAATCACAGCATAAAAGTGCTACAAAACATAATTTTTAAGAGAGGATAATGGAAAAATACAGGTCTCATGAGATAACACATAATCTATATTGAAATTATAAATAATAATTTTTTTTGTAAATCGGAATATGTATAAGGAGGAGAAACCCTTGATTAAAGAGGATGAGAATTATTCTAAAAAATGTTATACTTTTTAAGAAATAATTTTATCAAGGAAAAGCTTTTAATTAAAAAGGAAATATCACCGAAGATTATGTGAAGATAAAATTATATAAAATCATATTTTTAATAGACCAATCATGGAATAAGGTAGTAAAATAAGATGTATTACAACTCAATGAATGATGTTATGTTTAAAAATAACTTTCAACTTTTTAATTGAACCGATTTGAAGGGAGAACATGATATAAATATTAAAACCAAATGAATTAAATGAATATGTTAGAATATATTCCATATATAGTAATCACACAATATTATAGATAAAATGGTGCTAGATATGAATTATTTATTAGGAAATTGAATTTTTTATAAAGAACCCCTTACCTTAATTTATAAATTCTCATAAAGTGCTTGAACCTCATGTATAAAGAAAATAACTATCATAATAACTTATTTACAAAAACTTTTCACATATATAACCTTTAATAATATTAATTTATAATTATTCTATACATTTATATTAGTTAGTTATTATCTATTTTCAATATCATGTGTGAGAAATCCCGAATGTTTTGAACTAATTTCGTAATAGTGGCACTGCTCTTCATTCTTATCATAAATTTCATCTTTATAAAATCATAAAAGGTAATATAATTGATTATTTATAAATATTTATAATGTATTAATTCCATTTTGAATTTATTTTAGTTACTATTTATGATGATGAAGTGGGTATCTGGCTTGTTTTGATAATTTATAATGAAAAAATGTTGTTGTCTTAATTAGTGAGTAAAATATATATATTAGCAATAAATAACCAATAAAATTATTATTTAATTATTAATATATAATATTAAGTTTCCAACTCAATCCATGATATAAATTTATATAATTTTTCGTGTAGGTGGATAAACTAACCTAACAAGAAAATGTCATAAGTGTGAATATGGATATAATGCTTGAGCAATGTTTTCATTTTTTTGATTGAATGGGGGAGGAATAGATAATAGTTATACTATGAACATAATAAAATTTCACTATATTATTTATAATAATTTCATTATATACATATGGATATAATGGTTTAATATGAGGGTGGATGATAATGATAGCGAAAGTAAGTTAAAGGGTATGTAATACTTACATTGATAATTTTGATATTCTCTTAAAGTATCCTTTAGGAAGGAAAGAGTTGAAAAAATTTGACGAGAAAATAAGCTACCAAAACTATAAAGGGTATATATAGTAATTTAATTGGTTAGATTGTTTTGGGGAATTTCAAAGTAGTTGTGTGGATTGAAATTGGTGGAAGTGAGCTCCTTTTACAGTTGAAAAAGATGGACAAATCATTGGAAAAAAATGTTTGATAGGGGTAATAATCGACTTTCATGAGTGTTAGGTAATTTAGGAGGTGAAAAGATTGTGAAATATATATGTATGAATTTATGACCAAGGAACTATATAATATAATGGTTTTAAATCTATTTTTTAAAATTCAAGCCATATTATATTACCCATTTTAACAAACATTAATCTTGATTAAAATTTAACTGTGTTAATTATTTTATTATTAAAAATAAACGATAATATTTAATTAAAAATTAGGATATTATAAAGATGAATTTAAACTCAATTAAATGTAATCCAATTTCTAAATATAATAAAATTAACTTTTAAATGAAAACTTATAATGTGTTCAAATACTTTTTTTTGTAGAAAAATACTTTTAATCATCAATTACTCTTAATATTATTTAACATTGATTACCAATTAAATGAATGTTAACTTATTTTTATATATGTAGAAACATAATATGAAAGATATTAATTTAAAATATATCAAATTAATTTTGAATTAAGATATTTAAAAAATTATCATTCCTTAAGAACTAATTGTTCCACCATCGTAACTAATATTTATCTTTGTAAGATAATTTCATGCATAAAAATGAAATTGTTTTCAATTCCTAATTTAAAAATTATGAATAAAAATATTTAAATAATTTAATATTATTAAATTTCTGAAATTAATAACCATAAATTTTAATGTAATCATTCATAATGAATTTTTTTATAAATAGTGTATCTTCTAAACATAAAATAAATTTATTATTTTACTAGATATAACTATTTGATCGATGTTAACTTATTTTTTTAATATATTGTTAATAATTTCCATTTAAACCATTATTTAACCATTATATAATAAACATCAAGGTATATGAAAAGGAAATGTTTAATAAAATATAGTTTTACACATAAAATGAATTTATTTTATATTTATATATATTAATTTAATTTTATCAATCGATTTGTATTAAAACAAAATTAAATATATTTCTATATATATTTCATAACCTTCATACAACTATATTTACCAAAAATTTGATTAGAACCTTTAATGGTTTCATAATGTTCTACAGTTCAATTTATTTCTGTTTTCAAGGTGAAGCAAGATATTGAGCACATTTGGTTTTAAAGGAAATATATATAATTTAAAGTATCAGTGTGTTATAGTGGCCATGTATTTAATAATGGTACTACTATTCAAGTCAACTGGCCCTGATATATGTCTTCATAAACTATGTAGTGAAAAATCTTGTATTGATCCTTAAATCAATGTCTTTCCACCAATGACATACCCAATACTAAATAACTAGCCAGAAACATAAATTTTATGGTCTTCATCTTGAATAAAATGTTTGAAATCAAATGTTACACATCTTAAAATATCTATTATCAAGAGAAGAAATACACATTATTATAAATAGGAACAACCAATGCTAGTTAAAACATGTTGTGTTTTTTTTATGCTTCATTCCTCATGATATCATATACTTGAAATCCTCAGGTCAAACTTAATGAGAATAATTTTAATACTTATCTTCCCCCAAAACCTGATAGATAGGTATCATCTGTGTCCTGTCAGTATGATGTATCTTGAATATAAAACAAATATTTAATATTTATATCAAAGTATTTAACGTTTTTTGTTATATTTGAGAACATTTATAACCTATTTATACGTCATGTAACCTAATGGAATTAAACTTTATATAGTTCCTAAAGAAGTAATGTAACTATCACGGTAAGAGAAAAAACATGTCTATATATCAAATTGTATATAGGTGATAGTAATAAATGTATGCGAAAGACTTGGGTGTAAGGAACCCACTCATAACATAAGAATATCAATATATATTAATTAATGATAATAATTATCTTCAATAGTAGGAGATGAAAGAAATGATTGAGAAATGCCATTTAAAATTTAGAACTATGTGGTCAATATATTTGACACACATAAAAGATATAAAATTCGCCTAAGGAAAAACTTCTAGGACGTTATTCTTTAAAAAAAAGGTGTATATACTCAAAAATCATGTTTGATCCACCCTATAAATGATAAAATATCCCATAGGAAAATCACCAGAATCATTACTTAGAGAAATATTCCCTATAAGAAATTATTTATCCATAATACCCCATAAAATACGGAATACAGATTTCGATAATGGTTTTTTATAAAAGAGGAAGTATTTTAGCATTATAAAAACATATGAAGTTGTTATAATGAAATGAAATGTTGATCTATAATTAAGAATAATATTTTTAATTTAGAAGTATGAATCATGATATTGTTGTATATAGAAATGTAATGTCATTTGAAAAGATAACATTTGAGAAATGAAGATATGTGATTAAAAATCCTAACCTTACCGGGAACCTTTCTAAAACATGAGATTGAACTCCTTATAACATTTATAGCATATTGGGAGGACTATTGAGTGGGATATTGAGAGAATAAAAATAGTTAATATATTAAGAGTGATGTGGAATGGTAGGATGGCCTGGTATTTATGGAAAAGTTTGGATAATTGTTTAATAATATTGGGACAAAGGATTTGGAAATATTGGCTATGGAAAATTAAATACCATTAAATTATCCATATCTTTAGATAATTTTTTTACATTTAAGGCTTGAATTTATAAATTTATAATCCATAGAACTTAAGTACATTTAATTATATTACATTGGCTTGAGAAATTTCCGTTTTTTCATAAATAATTATTTTTTAATTCTTAAATTCCATTTCTGACTTTGGACTCTAAATTATAATTTTATAAATTAATTTTAATGACATTAAATACATTACTTTAAATAATAAAAATATTTTATGTCTGTTATTCATTTATATTAATTATTACTATAACAATTCATGATTTTGGAATATTATTTTCTCTAAATTAATTTCTATTTGGTTTCTTATTTTGCACTACACACCAAAACAAACAAGCTGATACATATTATATTATAGATATTAATAAAACTATATGAAAAATATAAACCTTTATTAAATAAAATTTTATTAATTATCTAAAAAAAATTTTATTTAGAGGATAAATAATAAATGATATTTAATATTAAAATGAATATTTATTCCTCAAATAACTTTATAAAAGTATTATATATTTTATCAAAATAATTAAGTCATCCAATATTTAATAATAAAATATAATATCTCAGTATATGAACTAATATTTCATCATTATCTAAAATATAAATAAATATGAAATTATATTAATAATACTTAATGTTTTAAAATTTCATTTTTCAATAAAATCATTTTTCCTTAAATGTTTTATTTTCATTTAAAAACTAAATTTTTTAATTATAGAATCTATATGAAATAAAAATAAATTTATTTTTGGATTTATAATTACAAAATTATCTTATCATGAATATTTATGATTTTTCTTAATGTAATTCCCCGAACCCAGTTACCCTGAGCCGGTGCATTATTTCATAACATTGCCATGATCACAAATGATCAATTCTCGAAAGACTGATTAGTTTTTTGGCTTTGGAAGTACTAGATACATTCATAAGGTTTACATTACATCATAAAACAAAAAACAACGACAACATTGTTTCCATTGAGCACACTCATATCACCTTAGAATATCCATATAGGTAAGTCATAAAATACTTCCTTGCATCCTGGGAAAAATAAAACATAGAAAGGGGTGAGCTCAGATGCTCAGTAAGGATAAGTATATTGCAAAAACTGTCATAATTAACCATAAAAATTTAATGAAATGTATAAGACTAAAAAAAGCCTTTTAAACTTGAAGTTAAGAAAAATATGGAAAAGATAAAATCAAATAATTCCATTTAATTACTCACATGGATATTCTACTAGTTGAATAATCACATGCAATATCAACAGCAACATTCATAATGATGGAATGCATAATGCCAGAATTTCATAACCACATAGTCAAGGCCTTGTGACAAGAATAAAAATAAGATTTTTTCAAGGCCTTGTTCCAAGACACTAGTTTGTCTCATGAGAACTACTTATGCATCGATGAGCTTTAGCGGGCTCTAACCGTCACATACTATGTCCAATGCATTTCTTATATGAAAAGGTTTAAACATAACATAAACATTCGTATTAAAATTATAATATGAAAAGTCCATAAATTATCCATAAACCATGAATGGTAAAAAACCCATCCATAGTCAAACATATCACAAAACGTTCAATAAAATATGGATTTTTTGTATCACAATAAATAAACTTCAAATAAACTTAAAATCCATCAAGGTAAGTTGATATAGATAAAATCAATACATTTTTAAGAGAAATAACTCTTTATATTTTGAAATCATTTAAAATTAATATAATTATAAAAGAAAAAATTTATTTTGAAAATATTATTATAATCGTGTAAGGGAATCATTGATGATGTTATAATGGAGGAAAATAGCCTCACCCGCCGTATAAGTTAAAAAATGACATTCTTACCTTAATTTTGACAAAAAGGTTATAAAGGACCCTATTTGGAAGATGAGAAAAAGATTCCATTATAAACATATTATAAGAAGTAAAATGAGGGTATAAATGACTTTAACCCATAGTCTATAAAATAGACAGAATGTATTGAAATATATTTTTAATAAACATGGATGTGGATGATAAAGAGGTCCTAGTAGAAACATACGTAAAAACAACTTCGAATGATAAAGAGATTGCGAAATTCACCCATATATTTTAATTTACCTTGGTCGAGGGTAGGTTAAACTCCTTTATAATGGTGAAATAATTGTTATTAAATTATAAAAAAATCATATACATTAATATGATATCATATATGATCATTTAACATTTCTTTGTTAATAATATCTTCGTATTATCGTTGTTTCGGGTGTTAATGGATTCGTTTTCCATTATATTATTTGTTATGTGAGACAAATATTTTATGGATGGAATGTATCATATTCATATACATAATTATATCAAGTATTTAAACCTTATTTTTAATCATCTAATGAAAATTATTCTTGAATGGATACGACAGGGAATGAATCTTCTCGCCTTCGTGGAGACGGTAATCCATACGTACGCACGAGCAACAATATCATTCTTTTGATATTAAAATAATATATAATTGGATGTAATATCATATATACAGAATCATTATCATGTTATATTTATTATTTACATCAATTAAACATCATTATTATACCCTTCCAAATAATAATGTATTGAATAAAAATTACACCACGACGTGGGGATGGTAAGCCTTACGTACGCACGTATGATGACATGTCATTCAAAGGATGGATAGAATAATGAATTTATTTGTACCATATTAATAATAACATCATAGTATATATAATATACTGGATTTATTATTTATAATGGAAACAATAAATAAATAGGAAGTGGAAGAAGAAATGAACTTGAAAGAGGTGAGGAAATATTTACCTCTTCTTCAGGTTATTCGTTTTGATTTGAACAAAATGGATCCTTAGGATGGATTTATTTATAAAGTAATGATTCTATGATGAATGTAGGATAGTTGAGAGGGGTTTTTGGCAGAGTTTGGATGAGAAAAATGGCTTTGATGGTTTGAATTAGAGAAAAGGGGGAGTTCCCTTTTATAAGAGGGGTGAGGGGCACCATAGGAAAAGCTAGAAATATTATTTTATAATAAAATAATTTTCGGTTTCTAAATGATCAAAAATAAATTATCTAAAGTATAAGGTGGTTATGGGTCGAAAACCACTCATTCAATAGGTTTAAAACAGGTTTTGGTCAATATTTTAACTTTATCTTTTAGATTTAACTCTTAGTTAAATAGTTTGACATTTATCATGTCTCTTTTTATTTTTAAATTATATGGTTAATAAACTTACTACATACTTCCAAAATTACGCCAAGTGGTTCATTAATAATACAACTATCATTATATAAGTCCTTTGGCTGAACCTTAGATTTTTAGGAATAGAATATCAATTAATAATATAATATTTGTTTTAAAATATTCTTTTATAGCAATTATGACACTATTTGGTATTTTGTTTTTTCAAAATTCATAACCGAATTATTACTGCGGAAAATATTCATCTAACCAACCCTAACATGTCATATTAAGTTATGAAATTAGTTTAACTCATAAAAAGTCTCAAAGTACATTTATTTATATATTTATAATACCAATTATTTTAATATTTCATTAATTAGGTAATTACTGCATCATCATTGTGTCATAAATAAATTAAATTATTTAATGATTAAAAAATATAAATAAAATAAAAATATTTAGGTAATATTTTAATCTTTATAATAAATATTTATAGTCGAATTTATCTAATGAATAATCCAATATTAAAAAAAATTAGTTATTAAACTTTGATTTTAACTCTTTTAACTCTTCTTTAAATAAAATAATAATAAGTGTCCTAATCTAATACAAGTGGACCAAAGTGGTTGATATTATATTACCAAGGTTGTTTTTGGTATCATTATACTTATCCAATAGAATTAGGACTTGTGTTACAGTAATAATAATATCATTTTTACACTTAAATACCCTATTTACTTTTAAATGTGGTAAATAAAAGTAACAAGTTACTATTCACAAAAAATTATTTTCATCTTATTAAACAACATTTTTCTTATTGATATCAACGATTTCTCTCAGAGTTTTGAAATTACACTCACAGAAGTGGTAAAATTAAGGTTTATGTTAATTTTTGAATTCTTCTAGGAGGTGGGTAAAAGAGGGTGAAAAGTTCAATAATTTTTTTTGTATATCTAAAGTTATTATAAACTGACTCCAATGAATTACATTGAACTTATATAGGTATTATGTATCTATTTTGACCTATAATAAATTTAAATAAAATAAATAAAATTTTAAAAAAAATTGGTTTTAAACTATAACTTATTGTTTTTCACTATTCATCAAAAATTAAAAGTTTTCAGAAAAATACCAAAAATTCACCCTAAGATAATTTTGATATTAAAAATCCAAAAATGAAGTCCATTTTTAATGATAAAATTAATAAGATTTTAAAAATTGGGTATTACTATAAATAACCGATAGTTTGATTGGTTGTGGTGTGTTAAAACTCGATGTTGCGTACAACACACGCTATTGTATTATTCAAAGGGAAACGTACCATGGAAGCATGTGGTGTTACATTCTACCCTCCTTATAATAATTTCATCCTCAAAATTTATAGAATATTACTGCATAAAAAGACCCAAGTGGTTATTTATCAAAATTTCCTCAGGTTCCCACGTATCCTCTTCCATTTTATGGTTTCTCCATAGCACTTTTACCAGATGAGTCATCTGGTTTATCAGCAATTGTTCACTTGTATCAAGAACCATGACATTCTCTTCACAATAAGATAGATTGGGTTCCAGTTCTAATTTATCATAGGTGATTACATGTGTTGGTTCAGGCATGTATTTTTTCTCAACAGTGATATGTGGAACACAACATGGACTTTGGAGGGACATGGAGGCATTGCCAAATGGTATGCTACAGCCCCAATTCGTCCTAGAATTTCGAAAGGTCTGATGTACCTGGGACTCAATTTTTCTTTCTTACCGAAACTTATAACACCCTTCCATTGAAATAACTTCAAGAAAACATGATCTTCTTCCTGAAATTCCAAATACTTCCTTCAGTTATCGGGATAACTCTTTTGCCTATTTTGAGTGCCATTGAGGTGGTTTTGGATTACATTTACCTTTTCCATTGTTTTCTCCACCAGGTCTGGGCCTACGAGTTTCCTTTCACCAACATCATCCCAACAGGTTCGTGTGAGACATCACTTTTTGTATAACGCTTCATATGGTGCCATATGAATACTGGAATAGAATCTATTGTTATAGAAAAATTTTACCAGATTTAAATATTGATCCCACATACCTTTAAGGTAAAGTGAGAATGATCCTAACATGTCTTCTAAGGTTTGAATAGTCTGTTCTAATTGTCCATAATTTTGGGGGTGGTAGGCAGTGCTCAAATGAAGTTCAGTATCAAGGGATTTCTGAAGACTTTTCCAGAATCTTGATGGAAAACATGGATCACGATCAGAAACAATCGATAGTGGTACTCCATGATGTCTTACAACTTCATTAATATATAGTCTTTCCAATCATTCAAGTGGTAAATATTCTCTTATAGAAAGAAAATGTACTGACTTGGTAAGATGATCAACAATGACCCATATTGTGTCATTCTTTCTAGGATTCTTTGGTAGTCCCATGAAAAAGTCTATCATGATGTCATCCCATTTCCACATAGGTATGGGAAGAGGTTTCATGACTCCTCTAGGCTGTTTCCTTCTAGCTTTCACTTGTTAACGAACTATCATCTTGACACAAAATAAGCAATCTCCCTCTTCATGTTGTCCCACCAAAAATGTTCCTTCAAATCACTATACATTTTGGTGATCCAAAGGTTTATATAGAAATTGGAGCTATGATCATCATCTAACAATTCCATTTTCAGATTAGGTATATCGGGAACACAAAGTATCTTCCCAAATTTCAAAATTCCATCTTCATACAAAAAGCCACTCAATCTCCCATCATTCACAACTTTAATCTTCTTTTGAAACTCTTCATCATCGGTCTGAGAACTCTTTATCATTTCTAGTAAAGATGGTTTGGAAACCATTTGAAAAAGTATTGATGTTCACCCTCTATAGTGATTCACATTTCCATCATTACTAGATCTATATATATAGGATCTTTTTCAACTCTCATCATGTTCAAAACTCCATGATCATTTCTACTCAAAGAATCATCAATCTTATTTTCCATCCCCAGGTGGTAGTGTATAGTGCAATCAGAATGCTTGAGTAATTCAAGCCATCACATTTTCCCTATGTTGTGTTCTTTCTGTGATAAAATATACTTCAAACTCTTGTGATCAGTATAAATATAACATTTTTCACCATAGAGATAGTGTTTCCAAATATTCAAAGCAACAATTATAGCTGCTAAGTCAAGATCATGAGTTGGATAGTTTTTCTCATGAATTTTCAGCTATTGTGATGCATAGGAAATAACCCTATCATTATGCATAAAGACACAAGCAATTCCTTTCATTGAAGCATTACTATAAATAACAAACCCATCATTCCCCGATGGTAGATTCAATATAGGAGAATTGACTAATATTCTCTTAAATTCTTCAAAACATTCTTCGCATTCTTTTTTCCAAACAAATATCACCCCTTTACGTGTGATCTTGGTTAATTGGTTACCCAATCGGGATATTTTTTTGACGAAATATCGATAATAACCTGCTAAACCAATAAAACTATGTTACTCAGTTATACTCGCCGATGCTGGAAATTCTTTTATTTCCTTCATCTTTGATGGTTCAATGGAGATTCCATCCTTATAGGAAATATGTCAAAGAAAAGTAATCTTCTGAAGCCAAAATTCACACTTGCTAAACATCCCATATAATTCATGTCTTCTATGAGTCTTCAGGATAATGCACAAGTGATTTTCTTGATCTTTGTAGATTTTGGAGTATACAAAGATATCATCAATAAATACCATTACATAGTCATTAAGATATTCCTTGAAATCTCTCCTCATTAGATCCATGAAAATAAAGGGTGCATTAGTCACTCCAAAGGGCATTATTGTAAACTTGTAATGCCCATACCTTGTTCACAATGCTATTTTCGGAATGTATTCCTTCTCCACACACAATTGATGATAACCAGATCGAACATCAATCTTTGAAAAGTATTGAGCTCTATGAATTGTGTCGAATAAATCATCAATACGAGGTAGGGGATACTTTTTCTTTATTGTTATAGCATTGATCTCCCTGTAGTCAATACACAAACTCATAGATCCATCTTTCCTCTTAACAAAATGGATATGGTATCCCCATGGAGAAACTCTAGGGAGAATAAATCACTTATTACTCAATTTCTCTAGTTATTTCTTTAGTTCCACTAATTCCACATTGGCCATTCTATAAGGGGTCTTTGATATTGGCCTTGAACGAGGAATTAAATCAATGGAAGACTGAATTTATTGTTCTGGAGGATGTCCAGGTAAATCCTCTAGAAATACATCAACATATTCTCTCACAATAGGTACATTCTCTATTTTAACATTCCATTCCTTACCCACAGTTATTTCATTCTCTTCCTCACCAATAATTGAATTTAGTTGAGCTACTATGGGTGGATCTAGATAAGAATCAGGTGGTGACATTTTTTCTCTAAAGATAAGGTGTTCTTTATCATTGTAATCAAATTAGTAACCTTCTTCTTCTTTTAATAAATTTTTTCATCATGGTATGAAAGCCAATCCATACCGAGGATTATATCAAATTCAATCATGGGTATGATGATGAGATCAGCATATAATGAACATTTATATGTTCTAATGGGAATTGATTCACAGAGCATTGTTGCGAAGATACTTACCTTAGGAGGTTTGACTAACAACTCCCCTGTTAAATAAAATTGGAGATATCTAATTTTCATAGCAAACTGGGAAGATATAAAACAATGCGACAATCCAGAATTAAATACAGCATTTTCTAAACATGAGGAGGCCATTAAATTACCTGACAACATGTATTTCGAAGCTTCAACCTCAGTAGTAGTCATATCATAAGCTTGTCCTTTATCCCTTGGACTTTTATGAGGTATGTTCCCCTAACTCTTAGGACAATAATTTGAATAATTCCCCCTTTCTCTACAATTTTAGAATTCAACATTGACAACCTCTTTGTTCCCCTTTCAATCACGAGCCAGGTGGCCTTTTTCACCACACTTGTAACATACTCTCATTCCCTTCAGGAAAGTACAGGGGTTTTTCTTCCCACATTTACTATAGGTTGGATATTAAAATATTCCCTTCTTCCCCTTATTTATATTTCTAGAGTGTTCACCAGATCTCTTCATCTCTTGATTTACTTTAATGTCGTAAGACTTAGATAATTATTTTTCTATCTTGATAGCACATTAGACAATATCTTCGTATGACAAGAAGGATTGTGAAACTATTGATAAATGAAGAAATGGTTTTAAACCATCAATGAAATGGCCAATATTACTTTTTTGTTTATGTATATAATCTACTGCATGCCTCGCTAACCTTATAATGTTAGCTTCATATATTGCAACATTCTCATCCTCCTTTTTCTTCAGACTTAGAAAGTGCCTTTCCATTTCTGGTCGATTGTCACAAGGAAAGTATTTTTATAAGAAAAACTCTTTAAACTCCCTCCATTCCATATTTGATACTTCATCATCTTCCTTCGTGTTTTTCATTAATGACCACCATTGATCAGCATCTCTAATGAGGTGGTAAACTGTCATGACAACTTTTTCCCTTTCGCTACTTCCCAAGGTGCGGAATGTTTTTCTAAGGAATTTTTTCATTGCTGGGATACTAGTGGAATTTTACTGCCATTGAATTTTGGTGGTTGTTTCCTCATGAAGAGATCTAACATTTATCCTCCACGCTGCGGATCAGGGTTCTCCATACCGGTAAGTTTATTATCCATACCCTGAGTGAGTTGTCCCAATATAGTGATAAGCTGATCAACACCACTTGTATCACCAGGTCTACTATAATTATCTGAAACAGGAGGGAAATCCTTACATGGAGTGCGTGCATTGATACAGTTTTCATTACTTCCAATAGGATCAATTTCTAAGAAATGGCTTAAACTATATTAGTTTATGAATCGAAATACATAATTCCAAACTTGTGAAACACCTAACATAAATTGAATGGTTTATATATATAATCTATAATCATAAAAAATGTTTTCTTTGAGGAATTATATACTCAAAAAACCTTCATAATAGTTTGTAATGAAAATGAGAATTATCCTATGCATATCCCTAGTGTGTGTCGTGACCAAGAGTGAAGTAAGGCTCGTTATTGTGAACTAGTTCTCATTCGAGTCTACCTCAAAGTGGTGTATTCTAGTTTCACCCCTAGGTACATCTGTTCCAGAGCCACCTCTACCTGCTCATATCCAGACAGAGATTTATTTCTTGGAAAACACAAAAAATATCTACATTACCAATATTCTTGGATGTTCCTCTATACTAATCCGCAAAGTCTATCTTAGTGTAATGTGCTCTAATCGGATTTTATCTAAATATTGTTTCCAAGGTTTGTAATAAAATTCCTCTCATACCAACTATAATGACCTAGACCTAGTTACCCATATTCAGTGCATTATTATATAACATTGGAATGATCACAAAATATCCAGTCTCGAACGACCAATTAATTTATTAGCCTTGGAAGTACTAGATACATTCATAAGGTTTACATTACATCATAAAATGAAAAACTAAGTCAACATTGTTTCCATAGATCAAACTCATATCCCCACATACTATCCCTGTAGGTCATTCATAAAATATTTCTTCGCATCCAAGGAAAAATAAAACATATAAATGGGTGAGCTCTGATGCTTAGTAAGGATAACAATATAGCATAGAATTTCATAAAAAAGCATAAACATTTAAGGGATTGTATAAGAAAAAACAAAATCTTTCTAAACTTGAGATTATGAATAATATGGAAAATATAAAATCAAATAAATCTATTTAATTACTCACATGGATATTCTAATAGTCGAATAATCACATTAAATATCAATAGCCACTTTCATAATGATGGATTACAAAATTCCCGACATTCATAACCACGTAGTCAAGGCCTTGTGCCAAGACTACAAATATGATTTTTTTCAAGGCATTGTTCCAAGACACTTGTTTGTCTCATGAGACCTACCGATCCATAGACGAGCTATAATAGTCTCAACCCATCACATATAAAGTCCAATTCATTCCTCATATAAAAAGGTTTAATCATAACATAATCATTCATATTAAAACTAGCATATGAAATGTCAATACTTTATTCAAAAACCATGAATGATATAAAAATAACACATCAATAGTCCAAAATATCACATAACCTTCAATACAATATGGAAGTTTTTTATCATAATAAATCAACTTCAAATAAATTTAAAATCCATTAAAGGTTGTTGACATAGATGAAATCAATACATTATTTAGAGAAATATCTCTTTATATTTTGAAATCATTTAAAATTCATATAATTATAAAAGAGAAGATTTATTTTGAAAATATTTTTATAAGATTTTAAGGGAAGATTTGATGATGATATAATGACAGAAAATAGCTACGCCCACTGTATAAGTTAAAAAAAGACATTCTTACCTTAATTTTGTCGAAAAGGTTATAAAGGACCTTGTTTGGAAAACAACAGAAAGATTCCTTTATAAACATCTTATAAAATTAAAACAAGGGTATTAATGAATTTAAACCATATTCTATAAAATAGTAAGAATTTTTTGAAATATATTTTTAAGATACAAATATGTGGATGATAAATAGGTCCTAGTAGATATTTATGTAATAACAACCACTTATAATAAAGAGATTGTGAAATTAACCCTTACCTTGTAATTTTCCTTGGTAGAGGGAAGGTTAAAATCCTGTATAATGGTGAAATAATTGTTATTAAATTATATATGAATCATATACAAGAATATGATATCATATATGATCTTTTAACATTGCTTTGTTAACAAAATCTTAGTATTATCGATATTTTGGGTGTTAACAGATTAGTTTTCCTTTATATTCTTTGTTATGTGAGTCATATTTGTTATGGATGGGATGTATCTAATTCATATCCAGAATTATATCAAGTCTTTAAATATTATTTTTAATCATCTAATGAAAATTATTCTTGAATGGATATGACGGGGAATGAATCTCATCGCGTTCGTGGAGACGGTAATCTGTACGTACGCACGAGCGACAATATCATTCTTTTGATATTAAAATAATATATAATTGGGTGGTATATCATATATACAGAATAATTTTAATGTTATATTTATTATTTACATCAATTTCAATTAATTATTATACCCATCCAAATAATAATATATTGAATAATAATAACACCATGTCGTGGAGATGGTAAGCCGTACGTACGCACATATGGTGACATGTCATTAAAAGGATGGATAGAATAATGAATTTGGTTGTACCATATTTATAATAACAACACAGTATATAGAAGATTCTAGAGTTATTATTTTATAATGGAAACAATAAAGAAAAAGGAATTGGAAGAAGAATGGAAATTGAAAGATGTGATGAAATATTTACCTCTTCTTCGGGTTCTTCCTATTGATTTGATCAAAAGTTCTCCATATGATGTATTTATGACTAAAGAAATGCCTCTAGGATGAATTTAAGCTATTTTATAGGGTATTTGTTCAAATATTCACCTAGTAAAATGTCTTTTAATGTGTGAATTAGAGAGAAGGGTTAGTGCCCTTTTATAAGAGGGAGGGTCACCTTAAGAAAAGCTTGAAATATTATTTTATATTAAAATCGTTTTCAGTTTATAATGTCTAAAAAATAAATTAGTTAAATTATAAAGTGGGATGGGTCTAAAACCACTCAACCAATAGGTTTTAGATAGATTTGGGTCACTATTTTCAATTTATCTTTTAGATTTAACTCTTAGTTAAATAGATTGGCATTTACCTTGTTTTTTTTATTTTTATATTATATGGTTAATAAACATACTATATACTTCCAAGAGAACCCAAAGTGTTTCATTAATGATACACCTATAATTATATATGTTGTTTGGATGAAAATTAAATTTTTAAGAATATAATATCAATTAATAATATAATATTTGTTTTAAAAACTCTTTAATGTCAATTCTGACACTATTTTGTATTTTGTTTTTGCTAAATTCATAACAACATTATTACATCAATAAAATCCATATAACCAACCCTAACATGTCATAATAACCTATAAAATATGTGGAATTCATAAAAAGTCTCAAATTACATTTATTTTGATATTTATAATATCAATTATTTTAATATTTCAATAATTATATAAATTAATGTATCATCATTGTTTCATAAATAAATTACATTATTTAATGTCTAAAAAATATAAATAACTTAAAATTATGTAAGAATGATTTTTATCATTCTAATGAATATTTATTGTCGAATTTATCTGATGTATGACTCTATATTAAAATTTTTTTGTTATTAAACATTGATTTTAACTCTTTTAACTCTTCCTTGAATAAAATAATAATAACTGTTCTAATATAATCCAAGTGGACCAAAGAGGTTCATATTTTATTCCTAATGTTTTTTGGTCGAATTATACTCATCTAATAGAATTAGGTCTTTTTTTAGGGTAATAATAATATCATTTTTACCCTTAAATGCCATATTTAATTGTAACACTCGTAAATAAAAGTAAAAAGATACTATTCACCAAAAATTATTTTCGTCTTATTGAACCAAATTTTTCTTACTGATTTCTTCTATATCTCTCGAATTTTTGAAATTCCACTCACAGAAGTGGTAAAATTATGTTTTATTTGAATTTGAAAATTCTACTTGGAGGTGGGTAAAAGATGCTGAAAAGTTCAATAAATTTTTTATATATCTAAAATTATTATAAACTGAATCAAATGAATTAAATTGAACTTGTATAGGTATTATGTATCTATTTTGTCCTAAATTAAATTTAAATAAAATAAATAATTATTTAAATAAAAACTCATTTTTAATTTATAACTCAGTGTTTTCATTATTCATCAAAAATTTAATGTTTTTAGAAAAATACCAAAAATTCACCCTAAGGTAATTTCGATATTCCAAATACAAAAATGAAGTCCATTTTAAAACAGAAATTTTTTAAAATTTCAAAAAGTGGGTATTACTTTTCATAACGGCTAGTTTCATTGGTTGTGTTGTGTTAAAACTCGAAGTAGCGTACAATACACATTATTGTATTATTCAAATAGAAACGTATCGTAGAACCATGTGGGGTTACACTTTAAAATGATTTTTAGGTGAATAATGTAATATACAAATATTACAACTTTTATGTCACTATTAGTATATAAGAATGAATTTAAAATTTATGAAACTTTTTTATTGAATAAATATTCATTTTATAATTGAAATTATAAATTTTAAGATATTTATTATATTTTATAACCCCTTATATTAAATTTTAAAACTCATGTAACATTTTTCACAAAAATTATTTTAGTACATTATACAATTACTATATAAAATTAATTTTTATTAATTTAAAAAATTGAATAAGAAGAAATGAATTTAAAATTTAAAATTAGTGGGTCTAAATTATCTAATAAGGAACATATTATTTTTAGTAATAAAGATTAAGTTACTTTAGGTAAATTCTAGTTACCTTGGTGAATGATTATATGTAAAAAATAATAATTCAGGGGGTAATGTGGTAAAAATATTTTTGAGGATATTTGGAACTTATATATTAAACACAAAATGTTTTCTAATTTTTTTTTAAAATTTTATTTTTATGGAATTATCATTATTTAAATTTTATTGGTATTTATTAAAATTTAATATTTTTTCTCATAAAAATGGGGATCTCCCCCCCCCCCACACGTCCCCTCAACCCACAACCCCCTACGTTCAACTAAAACACAAAAAAAACTATTATAAAAACACATAGAAACCTCAAATAGGTTTTATTATTCACAAAATACCATCCCTTAAGGGATTAACCCACTTCACAAAGGAGATAATCCAAGAAGTGAGGTAAATGTTTTTGACCTCTATATCTTTTTTATTTATTTATGTGAACTTATTATTCCTAAAATTAAATCAAAATAAATTAAAATTTTAGCATAAACATTCTTATTATACCAATTTTTTATAATAATTATTCAATCACTATCCACCCTTCCCCTTTTCCATTAAGAAAACATAAAACAACATTCGTGTGTGTGTGAGGACCATTGCCTCCTTAAAGATTCATGTTTCGTTTTGTATCCACCTTACAAAGATAGTCCAAATATTTAATTTAATAAATAATTTTAATATTTATATCATATTTTATAATATAAAATGATAAAACATATTATAAATTTATCCTATTCTATTGAAAGTTAAATCATGAACAATGTGTACCTGTGGATTACCACCTCTATGGTACGATTAATTTCTATTTTTCCATTTCATCATCACCAATCATTGAGAGTTATAAGAATGTTTTTAATTTATTGATGTGATTTTTATGATATAATTAATGTTCTGGTATGAGATATATTAGAACCTATTAATGATACAACCATTAAAGGATCATTGTTAATATTATCATTTAAAATTAGCATACTAAGTGGAAAATATTTTATTCAAATTATATAAAATTTTCTTATAAATTAATTATTATTATAATTTTTTATAATTATGATATATCACCCTATGAAAAATTAAATGAATTCATTTTTCTACTGTTGGAATGATATTTAAACTATTTCACCTCATAATCAACAATAATCATAGAATTTTCATGTTTGAATCAATTTGACCACCTTCTTGGAAAATGCAATGAAGTTGTATAATCAATAGTAATTAAAACCTAATTAAGGATATAATATGATTTAGGTATTTAAATAATTATTTAGTTCTAGATATACAAATGATACATCAATTTTTAACTCAATAATTAACAAAAAAGCTTTTATTTGTTTTGAAAATCACTGAAGTCTGCTTTTGTTGATTTCATCTTCAAGGATAATGAGTAAAACACTCATCAAGAGAAATAGAACCAAAATAAATAATTATATTTATTAAATTATATTTACTTTAATCAACTTTTAATGATTATATTTTTAATAATAAGTAATACTAACACAACTCCCTTGAAACTTGTACAATGTGTCAAAAATATAAAACCCTGATATAGGAAAATGGTAAAAAACTAACTAATAAACATGTAGATAAAGATTATAAATTAATATTATAAATATTTTTACATAATAATATGGATATAAAAAAGTATATTATGATATTTATTTTTTGTTTCATATGGGGATAGAGTGATTTATACTAAGATGTAATAAAGGTAAGGGGTTTTCTTGAAACAAATCTTATTACTAAGACATATTCACTCCTCTATGATTATAATCATTCAAGATTGAATTATATAACTATATGAATATTTTATGTTATATTTATATTTTATTTCTTGGGGAAATAATTTTTCACATTTATCCATTCTTCTGTGATGAATTTATTTTATATATAAAAATTAATTTTTTAATGAATAACTTTGATCACTTTTAATGGATTTTTCTCTATATCTCCATTTTTTACTTTTTTAAAAATATTCTCATTTAACTAGTAGAAACTAAAATTTTTTTTTGCTTCAAATTCTCATTATATTACCCTTTATTTATTTTAAAATAATTTTTTATCCTATAATTGATTTGTAATATAAATAAAGTCTTTTAAAATATTTAAAAGGATTTTACTTTCCATGATTTCATATTCTTCCCTTCTACTTCAAATTTTGAAATATTTTATATTTCTTATCATGGTATATTTTATTAAATTTTAAATAAATTAATATTCTAATGAAAATTATATTCATCATTAAAAAAATTGGAATGTTTTTTTAAAATCACATATTTTTACAGTGATGTTATGAAATGATTTTTTAAAAATCCCTTTTTATGATTTCTCATCTATTTTCAAACGATTATCTTACAACATTATAATATTTCATAAATAATCCTATATGTTTTTATTTTTAAATACTTCATTGGGAGATAATATTTATTTATCAAATATTCATGTTTTTCCTTTATGTGATATTATTTAGAAAAGTTATGAAACTTATTTTCTTTCTATGTGTTATTTATGATAAGATGAACAATTTGATTTTAAATGGAACTCATAAGTATCGATGATGATGGTTGGGGTATTATATCACCCTCTAATTAAATGTTTAAGGTTTTATATCTCATTATATGACTATTGCAATCGAGTATGGAATGTTTACTCAATTATGGGAATCAAGTAGTGGCTTCTGAACCCTATGGGAATCAAGTAGTGATTCTTGATCCATTATGTTATGAGAATTAGGTGATGATTCTTTCTCCACTATGATATCCATACCTATTCTTATGTTTTTGGTACTTCTTTTTTCCTAAAATATGCATTATTTCCATGTTATTCCTATTGTTTTTTATATTCTATGTTATAAAGATGTTTCACTTTAATATGTTTGAATTTCACATTTTGTTTTATTTCTATTATGTTTTTCTAAGCCACATTTTGATGAAATTTTTTTTATTTTGTGTTTCTATGCCATGATTCTTATTGGTTAATCATTTTTTAATATTTTAACTTATGATTCCCCGAACTTTTTATTTTATATTTTTCCCTTACTCATGTTTTCTCTCAGGTTTATTATCTAATAGTTTGGACTAGTTGATATGTTTACCTTACTAAGAATTTGAGTTCAATTATTTATTATGTTTCCTTTCTCTATGATATAAATTTTTTTTATCAACGATAATTATAGAATAGGTCATATATGAGAAAATTTATAGAGAAATATTTTCAAGTGTTGTAAAATAAGATGGTTATGTTGCTAGTCTCTAGGATACTAAACCTTCAGGCCCTTGGGTAGTGAGACTATTTCTATGATGTATTAATCAAACCATGGTATCAATATATTATTTATGTATGTTTAGCTTAGCTCTCCATAGTTGGTATCAGAGAAGGGTTTATTTATTTTAAGATATTATTTCAAATAACTTTTTTATTAGGGTTTGTTAACCGTAGTGGAAACCGTAGAGTGGAGTCCATGTCTAGGACAACATCATAAAATTTTGATAATGTAGATAATTTTTGGGTCACCAATAATTACATCCATATCTATATTCTAAATGTAAATATAGACACAAGTATAGATTTATATAGGTTAACAACCCTTAATGAAAAAAGTGGGTATTAACATGATTGGAACATGGTGCATGAAAAAGAACCCTAACAATACACCTAGTTTGACCCTCCTACAGAATATGATTTTTTCCATTCATAATATCTTTATGAACCATTATGTGGGATTTGAATTTTTTTACATTAGATAAACTAATATAAAACTAACATGAATGATTTATATTTATGCCTAGATATTTATACGTTTGTTTATTCATATAATTTAATAATTATTCAAATAATGATTATAGTATTCCCTAAATACATTTACTAACGTATTTCCATAAACATTATTTTATTTCATCTAATGGTTGGAGAAAGGAGAAACCGAGCTAATAATAGGTGTGATTGGAAATGATAATATTATTTATATTAACTAACATATTGGATGGTAGAAAAATTATAAAATCTCACCAAAATGGTCACCCAACTATTTAAATATTTGAATAATAACAAGAATCATAATTCAACCCCATCCTCCTCAAATAGCTCTTCTAATCCACTTATTTTTTAGTAAATGATTATTTTTATTGGAAATATGTTTTATGTTACCTAATGCATAGATCACGAGAATGGTGTTTTGATTGTCTGTCATCTAGAAGAAGAGTCTAAACTACGGTGGACACTGGTTAATATTACTAAGAAAAATGAGTAATTAGAATTTATGGAATGTGAAGAGCTCAAAAAAATTTCTCTATTAAGTTCATCCCTTGTACTCCTCACAATAATATAGAACAATAATTTCAATATTTAAAAAATAGGATGATTTTATTAGGACTTATGGTGAAAACATCCATGGCTCATGAGGTACAAATCTAGTAACATTTCTAAACTTGAATGAAATATTGTCAATTTAACTAGTGGCTTAAAACATAGTCTTCAAAGTAGATTAAACATAAGTGTATTTGGAAGCTATGAAGAGGTTTTTTGATGTGAATTAATTGTGGAGATAGAAATTAGGGACTTCTATTATCTCAATGATAATAAAATAAGGTGGGGGGGTATCATGGAAGATATAATGATAATCCTCAAGGGGGAAAGAAATTCCAACTACCTACATGTAAAAAATATAAGAGGAAGCACCGAGGTAATTTCCTTAAATGGAAAAGAACTTGTTTTTTTATTTATAATAAAACATATTGCAAAAAAATTCAAAGTAATTCTAAGAAGATAGATATCACAATAGAGGAGAATAATCCTCTATATATTGTGACATCCAGACTTCATTTCTTCAAGTGAAAAAAGTATGGTAACTATAAAAATAACTACACTAACCCCTGATCAATTGAATAAAATAGGCCTTTGAAATGTCAAAATTGAATGGAAAAAGGAAGAGTGTATAATATCACTTCTACTGAGGTTAACTGTGATAATGAAGTGGTGAAAGTTACACTCATTCTATTATTCAGATATTCAAATTCCTTATTTTATTTTGGTTCTTTACATTCATTATTATCACACAAGTTTACTTATCATTTTTATCCTCCACATCAAACCGTGGATAATTAATCATTTATTAAAATCCCTATTAGAATCATTTTGGAACCCACGATGTAAAACTCATCCCCAATCATGATTTGTGGGAAGTTATTTCCTAAAAATCTATTTTTCTACCCTTTGTTGAATTTTATTTAATATTTGGTATGCACTAGTTATCCATGTATATATCAAATATAAATTATCGATATATGTATATCTCATTTCATATCCTCATCCATAATGTGATCAAATATCTATATAATTATGATTATGAGATCCCTTCATAAATAATTTCTATAATACGGGTTATGGTACCCATTAATGAGGGAATCTTTTCTCAAATGATCTGGGATAATGTCAAATTGATGAAATATCGGCAGTATGAGATTATAGGGATATATTTCATGATGAAATTTATGGTCTTCTGCCATAGAGTGATGTTGAATTTTAAATTGATCTCATACATGGGTCTGTGGCTATATCATGGAGTCTTTATAGAATTGACCCCATGGAGTTAGAATAGTTAAAAAAGTAACTTCATGAAAATATAGATGAGGGATTCACATTATAGATCGATTCAACCTATGGTGACCCATTGATTTTTTTAAGAAGAATAATTGTTCAAAGAAGCTCTACATTAAATATCATGAACATAATAAGATCATGATCCGAAAAAAATTTATCCATCCTGTATTGATGATCTACTTGATAAAATATGAGGGGATAAATTTGTCTTTAACATTGAAAATTAATATGGATATCATCAATAAAGGTAAAAGAGATAAGATACACTAAAGAAAAAATTCCCCATAATGTGTGGATACGAGGAATTTATATTGATTCTCATTGGGATTTAAAATTTTCATCATATATTTATGGATTGGATGAATAAAGTATTTATAGATTATCATGAGAAAGTTTTGGTAGTATATATTGATTACATTATCATATATTATAATATCAATGAAAAATAAAAAATAATAATTTGATAATTGTTCTATAGACCTCATGAAATGAGAAATTATATTCCTTGTTCAACAACTGTAAATTTTGGCCATAAAAAGTATCCTTCTTATAACTTGTTATAATTAGTAATGGTATATCTATGAAAACCTAAAATATATATATATAAGGAAAAAATCATAGAATGTTATATAATCTGGATATTTTAGGATATTATTAACTTTACTTTTTTCACAAAGACCTTTTAGGTTTAATATTTAAAATATTTAGGCCATAACACTTGCATAACAAAACAATACATTAAAATTTGGAAACAGGAACTCAGTATCTATTTACCATAATATAAATATTTTAAAATGAAACATGTTTTTTCTTCATTCAAAACATTCATAAAATTTAACTTGTCTTTTTATCTGTTCATACTCATCCATAAACCATGTGAAAAAACATATGAAAATATAGGATACGCATAAAAATTTTCATTAGTGATATAAAAGAAAGAAATCCATTAGTCTATTGAAAAACATGAAAACCTATAAAATGAAAAACTTTTCTATGTTATTATTTGAGATTATAAAATAAATGATATCCAATTGAAAATTGAACTTATTATCAAATAAATCCTTTAAAACCCATAGTAAGAAAACTGAATCCCTTATTGGAACCCTAGATAATTATATTCATAACTCATGTTTAATCATTTTAGAAATACCAAGATCCTAACTAAATCCATATAATATGAATCCCCAAATAAATCCCTCCTAATTTACTTTTATTGAATGAATTATTAACTAATGCAATAGAGAGTTATGTTGGGATCACCTGTCCTGTAAGTTTCATAGGGATTACCTTTCATATATGTTGTATCAGTTTCACCCATCACATAAGTTATATCTAGTTCACCCATCATTATATATATTAATCAAGAATCATATCACAAAAAAATATTTAATATTGAAAATTTTCATTATAAATTCCTTAAGAAACTCATTTTACATCATAACCCATGGAATTTCTATTTTCACAAAAATATGTGGAGATATATCACTTTCTTTTGAAAAATAGTTAAAATGAAAAATTGAAAGAAAAATAATTGAAAATGATTTAATTTTAAAATTTCTACAGAAACATGTAGAGTAAAATTCAAATTGATGAAAATTAATTACTAAATGAAATCTTTTTTATGTCATAAAAGTTAAAAGAATGATTCATTTCACACCTTCTGTAAAATTACCGTGATAGTAAAATGACATGAATATTATTTTTTAAACCATTTAAATAAAGTAAAATGTAGTTTAGAACGAAATTTCAAAATAATTTATATATAAATAATAACATTATTTAATCATTTTTTACAACATGTACATGGATGGAAAATAGAATTAAAACATAAAAACATTAAAAAAACTTTTTAAAGAAAATATTTAAACTTAAATAACAGCTAGCTTCATATGTTATTTTAATCACGAATAATAAAATTATATTATTTATATACATGATTAAGAAAAAATTACATGTTTATTACATTATTATTATCCTTTTATTTCATTTATTACTATGCTTAATTTATTTACTTAATCAGTTATGTTTACAGTTGATGTTTTGAGGACATTTGGTTCATAATCCCAAAAATAGCTTTGTTTGGATGATCATGGAGAAATAGGATATTGTTCTATAATATACCGAATATTAATCACGAAATTGTTATAATTTTTATAGATAAAATAGTTTTTAGAATATCCACGAAATCTGTACATGAGGAAAGGAATTGTATCCCTTTATGGAGGTGGTAGTCAACATGTATGCATGAATGATGATATCATTTTTTAATGGATGGAAGAGTAATGAAATAAATGATGTATTATATTCATGGAATTATAATTATGTCATTAATATCATATATATTATTTAAATCCATCATAATAACCATCCTTGAGAGGTAGTGATGAAAAATGAAACATATCACTCCATGGAGGTGTTAATCCAAATGCACGCACAAGCGATGTTTTCATTTACCATATGATAAAAACAATGATTAAGAAGGGATATAACATATTAATAATAAAATTGATGTATATTTAAGATATTTATAGGTTTATTTAATCATGTTTAATGAATATTTGAACAGGTTATAAGAAGAAATAAATTTGAAATAGGTCTATTAGAACTTATACATTCTTCTATGATATCCTCTTTGTCTTTCATGTTTATGTGGAATAAAATAAAAATATTTTGAATATAGGATGAATATGAGTTGAATTTATCTCACGAAATAAAATTTTAGCATGTTTGGGTGATTTTTTCATCGTTATCTCTTTTAACCCCCATTAACCCTATTTGAAGATTGTCGTGATATCAAAATGTTTTACATTATAAGATTTAGGAAAGATACTACAAAAGGAAAAGTGATTCAAAAGTAGATAATAGTCGATATTATATACCCTATCCTATTAAAGTGTCAAAATATAATAAATTTTGAATTTTAAATCATTAAATAAAATTTTATTTAATATAATATACTATTACATTCATTTTCAATACTATTTTCATAGTTTGACTTTAATGACATCAATATAGTAATTTAAATTGTATATAACTTTAAAAACATTTCAAATATGTTGTATTTATATAAAAAATTTGTATAAGACAATAATTCATATAAATTTATTTGATTTTAATATTTTTAAAAATTATTTACTTGACTTTTCTATCACATGAACAAGTATTGTGTCTGTGTTTCATAAGAAATTAATTTAATTATTTCATCACTAAAAATAAAAAATAAAATAACATGATGAAAATAAATCATTCATATTTGAAATAAAATTTATAAATGAATATAAAACCTTTTTAATTGTACAAAAAAATTAGAGATATTCAAACAAAGAGAGTGTGATATTTTTATTTTTTACATAACATTATATTAAGGTCGTTATCAAAGGAAATTGGAATGAAAATTCCACATTTTTGGAAATTGTATTTTTATAGTCAATAAAAACTATTTAATAAAATAAAATGAGGTTTTATTACGTTTTTGTCCACATCTCATAGTTTTAACCCAATTTTACTTTTTTTACCCTTATTGAGTTGACAAATATTTACTATGGTTACTAATCATAATGATCATAAAATAAAAGGGTCATATTTAAAAAATTTGAACCTCATGATTGTAAATATTGAATTATTTATTCAATATTCAATTTTTATAAGTGGATGAAATGAATTTAATATAAAAATAGAAAATGATAGTAAAAATAGTTTTTAGATAAATTCATTTTTGAGCACAAAAATAAAATTATACCAAAATAAAATATATTTTTCATCCCTAAGTAATTAATAAGATTATATCTAAATAAAGTAGATTTATATGAAATGAAGATAAAATTTAAATAAATAATAGAAATTTTAAATTAAATTGTTTACTAAAAATAAATTATTGTTTTATAAATATTTGTATCTTTAAAAATTCATTTAAAAATAAATATTTTCCAAAAAAATAGAAAAAACTAATTCGATGATAATTTTGATGTTATAATTTAGAAAAATAAGCCTATTTTTTCAAAATAAAATTATAAAAATTTAAAAATAAATATTTTAAATAAATCCATAAAACAGATGAAAATGAATTTATAAAGACTAAAACTATTTCATTTTTATTGATATATTAATTTCTATTTTATAATTAATGTATCCATATAAAATATAATTAGTGAATATAAATAAGGTATGAAATTATTTTATTATTATTTGGGTTGTTAAAATTATCCCCCTCTTTGAAATTGTGTCCTAGGAAATTAATTCACTAGTTAAAAATGTGGGGATATTTTTCTTTCACAACATTTTTTGTTTCTCAAGTTTCTTATTCAATCATATGGATTTTACAAAAAAACATTAACATGATGAATTTTCTCATTCCAAAATGGCTTCTCTCAATAAATATGAATCTGAACTGGATGTTCTTAATACGAAAGTCTCTCTTTTAACTTTCCAACATCAAGGATCAAAACATGAGATGCATTTAGAAAACATTTCCTTATAAATGAAACATTAAACATATCTTGTACTTGGGTTAAACTCAATGGAAATTCAAATTAGTGGGAAACTATTAAAAAATTCTATAAATTTCATAAGTTCCAACCAATCATGGACTTAACATTCCATTTTTCACAAAAATATATAACACTTTTCCATAGAGATACATTAATAAAAACATGATAACCTATCTCAAATGAATGATATTTCCTCTGGTAATGTGTATAACTCTTTTTCCTACAGTTGAGTTTCTCCCATGTGATGATGAATCATCATTACCTTCTCAAAACTTTCCACTAAAAAATCATGTCTGAATAACATCCTTTCACCTACTCATCCCCATAAGATAAAGTCTAACACCAATTTCCATATAATACTATAAAAGGTGTCATTTATATTTAGGAAATAAAACTATAATTTTATTAGAAGTTAATTAATGAAATATGTTGATCCAAACATCATTTTTAATATATAATAAAATATTTAAGTATGTCTTCGAATGGTTTAATTGCTCTCTCAGACTATTCATCGTATTGAGGATGAATAGTTGTGAAGAAATTTAATTTTTTACCCAATGAATTTTGAATTCCTTTACAAACAATAGTAGTATACCCAGGATCATGATCAGATACAATGGAGATAAGAACTCCATATAACTTGACTATCTTCTTTAGATATATTTTTAAATTCTTATTTAATTACATAGTATATCGAACAGTAAGGAAATGTAAAAATTTAGTCAATTGGTCAATAATAACCCAAATCACATTATTACATGATGGTGAATTTCGAAATCACAACCTAAAACCCATGGATATATTCTATTATTTCAACTCTAACATTCAAAAGGGATGAAACAACCCTTTTGGTAATCATCATTCGTCCTAATCCTATTCTAAATTCAAACATTTCATGGTAAAGTGTGAAATACATTTCTTCATTACATCAAACTAGTAATACTCTCATAGGTCTCAGTATTTTATAGTACTTTTAGAGTGAATAGACATAAGAAATACCAAATCTTCACTTAAAAATTATTTTTCAATTTGGAGAAATTTGGCAGACACAACCTTTTTCCAAATCTCTAAACACATTCATTGTAAAATATAAATTTATGTAAATTACTTTTATTTACTAGTTTAATATTTTCACAAAAATCATAGTCTTTATTTTAATCATGCTTAATTATATGTGAAAATTATGACTTTACTAAAACTTGAAACAAAATATAGGAAATTTCTCCATGAAAAATTTCAAATCCATCATTTACTAAATCCTTTATTAAATGATCAAGTTCATAACATATCATGATTAATGATGAATTATTTTTTCGATTCAATGCATTTGTTACTTTTATTGATTTTCATGGATGGTACAAAATCATGTAATCTTAATCCTCTATTATTTGAAGTCATATTCTCTACCTCATTTTCATATCACACTAAGTGAATTTATATTTTAAACATTTATGATTAGTATATATTTCATATGTTACTCCATATAAATTATTTCTCCATGTTTTAAAATAAAAAACCACTACAGATAGTTCTAAATCATGCATAAGATCATTTATGTCCCGAGGATTAATTTGACAAGAAGTATAATAATGTTCGTGGTCATTCTTTATCAGAAAACCACTATGTCCCTTTAAAAAGCATCATTATAGATGAAAATTTTACCATTTTTAGAGGGAATGGACAAAATTAGTGAATTCTCCAATCTTCTTTTCTATTCCTAAAAACATTTATTACACTCTTTCATTAATATACATTAATTCCATTTATATATAAAATTTTTAGTTGGATAGTAAACCAAAAATAATTTTCAACAAATCATCGGTAGAAACCCGTTAATCCATAAAAACATTAAATATATATGATATATTTTGGTTATTTCCATTCATTAACCATAATGATATTATTAGGGTTAGCAGTTCTTCCATATTTAGAAACAATATTACCATGGATAGAAATTTACTAAAACTAAAATTGACATTTAATAATTTTTCTGTATAGCTTATTTTCTTTCAAGGTTTTCAAAACTATCCTTGGATACCATTCAAAATCCCCATTAAATTTAGAATATAAAAAAATATCATTACTAAACACTACGAAAAATTTATCAAAATATTCATTTAAAAATACATTTTGAAGATCCATGAATATAAATAGGTCATTAAGAAACTCAAATGATATAACCATAAACTATTAATGTTTATATATTATCTGAAACATCATCTTAGCAATATTTTTTCCATTATCCTTCAATTGATTGTACCATGAGTTGACATCATTTTTTAAAAAATATTTCATTCCATGGAGATAATCAATGAAATCATTGATATGAGGTGAGGGATGCTTATTCTTAATGATAATTTAAATTAAGGCTCTATAATCAATGAGAATCTTCATTGAACTGTATTTATTTTTAACAAATAAAACATGAGAACCCCATGGTGATGTTCTCAGATGATTTAATCCTTCATCAATAAACTCATTTAACTACTTTTTCAAATCCAAAAGTTTTACAAAAACCACTTAATGATGTGGTTTTGAAATTGGTTTAGAATCAATAAAAAAAGTCCATATGAAACATAAACTTCTGATTAGGAATTAATCTACAGAAATAATCAGTAAATAGATCCATATATTCATTCATTTCTAGAACATCACTAATTTGAATCATTTTATTATTTTAAAAAATACGATATATATATCTTTCAATTTTATTTTTCATCAATTTCTCTAATTCATAAAATATTATCAATGGTATGGATTCATTGAATATAACTTTAGTAGCTCTCCAATTTATCTTATCATAATAAACTAAAATTCAATATATACCTAGAATAACATTAAACTCTACAATGGTAACTTCATCATGATTTATACGGAAAACCATCCTAATGTTAACAATAGTATGATTCATATAAATCTAGTTTACTTTAATACTTCCACAATGAGTTTGCACATACAGTTATATCTTCTTTTATGATGTTATATTCCCATTTTATTTGTAAATATTTTAGGAAATAAGTAATATGAAGATACATAGATAACAATGGATTTTAAATAATTCAAATAAAATTTAATGTTAATGTCATAAATTCATTAGAGAGACCATCATCAACCGTAGTTGTAGAATGTTATTTTTCTACACCTTTTTTTATTTCAATCTTGTGTATTTACATTATGTGTAACTAAATTGGGACACATGTTAACATAATTACTAAATTCATTATAAATAAAAAACCTCACCATATGTCGGCTATCTCATACCCCATTCTCAAATTTTTTAGAACTATTTCCTTTTCAGTCACTAGCCCTATGACCAAAAATACCACATTTGTAAAAATTTCCAAATCCTATAAAACCTTACCAAAAATTTGTTTTACCACACATGGAACACGATGGAAGATTACCTCAATATTTGTTAGTTGAATAATTATCTACTTATTACCACCTTGACTACTTCTAGCTCTTTTTATCACTAGGTACATAAGTGTTAGAAAACTCCCTCTCAACTTTTGTACCACAACAAAAATCTTTATCATAAATTTTAAATTTGTATGATGATAATGCTCTACAGAAAACTGGTTTCAATCGTATATAAAATATATAAATTTTACTATCAAGGTACCGAATATAATTTTTTGTCTACCTGGACCATTTTATAAAAGTTTATTCCTATGCGACTGTTAAGAAATACTTTTTTTCCTCAATTTTAAAAATTATTTCTCTATTATGAGAAAAACATCCTTATATAAATATTTCTCTAAAAATATTATGAGATTTTTCTCTCCCCATTGAACCAATATCTTCTCTCTCATTTTTATTATTATAAAATAACCATTATCGATCATCGTCAACTTCATAATGATATATTTGTAGAGTTACCATTCGATGTTATAAACATTCTATGACTTCAAATATATTTTTTATAGAATTGATCCATCATTTGGTTACCACTGGATTTTTGGTTACACAAAAATCTTGATGGTTTTGTTTCATAAAATTCTCAACTATCAACATGTTAATCTATGGTAAATCATATTTACCTATAACATGGATGTTAACTCCATTTATATCCTATATTAACCAATCCATCACTATATAAAATTACTTAGTTCCAAATGCAACCATTCTAAGCTAATAATCTAGAGGTATATTGTCCTCTTGATAAATTCATACTTATTCTTCCCGGTTAGCTCTGTAGAAAATCAGACTAAATAGAAATAAATTAGTTGATGAAACATGGTAATATTTAGATGATATTTCATTTCAATATTGCCATGAATTGAAATATATCATGGTTAATCTAGTAATATTATCCAAACCACTTAAATTATATAAAACATTTCTATTTTACCAAATTCAAGGACCTGTCCTTCAAAAACTTCAAAATATTCTGTATTTAGAATACAATTTATGTTCTTTAATTCTCAATGACCATTTGGGATTATATTATTAGAAAATTATGTCACAACTCTTAAATAAAAATCCCATACATTATAAGGAGGAAAATTTTACTCAATATCCATTTTTACCACAATATAAAATGTTTAAATGAAGAATGTATTCTTTTCATAAAAAATATTCATGATACTCAACTTGAATTATTCATTGTTTCTTATCAACCTTACTATCAATAAAAACATTTGAAAATAGGGGATTATTTAAAAATCCTCAATAAGTGATATATAAGAGAAAAATCTATTAGTCCTATGAAGAATATGAAAACCTATAAAAATTTTACATTTTCCATGTTATTATTTTAATATATATAATAAATCATATAAAAAGTGAAAACACACTTTTTTCTCAGATATAACCTTTAAAACTCATAAATGGAAAATATATATCCTTAGAAGAATCTTATATCATTATATTCATAATATATGTTTAGTGATGTTAGAAATAACTGGATCTTAGTTAAATTCAATGGAGAAACTGCACCAATTAACACCCTCCTTCTTTCCTTTGACGATAATAAACATTGACCAATGTATTTTAGATATATTTTAGGCGCACCCATAATATAATCTTTATCAGGATCACCGTTCATATATGATGTATCAGTCTCACCAATCATATAAGTTGTATCGGGGATTGCCTTCATCATCTATAATTCTCAAGTATCATATCATGAACAAACCATATACAGTCTTTAACCTTTTCATTATAAGGATCATAAAAAACTCTTTTGATCCCATAAGAAAATAAATTTCTATTTTCACATAAAATTTGGGAGAAATGAACCTTTAGATGGAAAATTTTTAATATAAAAAATTACAAATATATTATGGAAAATATTTTATTTGAAAATAAACATGGAGACATGTAAAGGAAAATTCACAACAATGAAAATTCATGATGATGGGAAATTCCATTTGTGATATAAAAGCTAAAACAATGAATACTTACATACCATTAGTAAAAGTTCCTATATTAAAGAATTATAAAAATATTACTTTTTAAACATTGTAAAAAACATAAATGGTAGTATAAAATAACATTTAACATTATCAGAAATGTAATTAATAACATTCTTGAACCATTTTAAATAGCATCACTTCTAATTTAAATCCTAGATAATAAAATTAAATTAATTATTTTCTTAATTAATAACCACTTTGATTTCCATTCCATTATCATTATCCCTTTTATATCATTCATGAGCTTGTTTTTTTAGTTACATAAATATTTATGTTTACATCGGATGCTTTATGGATGTTTAGTTCATAATCCAAAAACATCTAAGACCCGATTTTCATGGTCAAAGGTGTGTTTATTCAATCATATCCATATTATAAATCATGAAATGATTATCATTTATACATTAATATAACAATCCATGTAATTTTTACATGAAAAATGATTCACATCACATGATGGGGGTGGTAGTACCCATGTACTCACAAAAGATGCTATAATTTTCCAATGGATGGAAAAGTAAGAAGACATATGATATATTATCTTTATATAATTATAAATATTTCAAAAATATCATATATATTTCTTAAATGTATCATAATAACCAACATGGTTAGGTGGTGATAAAAAATAAACCCATCGCTTTATGTAGGTGTTAATCCACATGTACACACAAGTGTTACTTTCATTTCCCAGGTGAAGATAAAAAGAGAATAAAAGGAGTTATAACTTATTCATAATAAAATTTCAGTATATGTACGATACTGATGTTATTATTTCATCATGGTCATATATGATTTTAATAATGTATAAGAAGAAATGAACATGAAATGGGTCGGTTATGACATATAAAATCTCCTCAAATTTCTTATTTTTATTGTATATTAAAACTTATATGTTTGGTATTTTTGAGAGATTAATAATCTAAGAGACAGGGTAAGTATGAGTTGAAATTATCTCATAGAAAAAAATTTGTAAAATTATAGGTCAGGGTTTCACCCTAATCTCTTAGTTTTAACCTTTTTTAACACGTTTAATTATTAACTCGATATCAAATATTTTTACTCAATATGATTCAAGAAAGATATTATAAAAGAAAAAGTGATCCATAAGTGTAAAGGGGTTGATATTATCTCTAATATGCAATTCAGTTTCCTAAAGAAAATATTATTATGAATTTTAAATAATTAAATAAAATTTTATTTAACAAAATATAGCATTAGTGTCATATTTGGGACTACTCAAATAGTTTGACTTTAATGACATCAATATAGTAATGGAATTTGAATATAAACATTTAATAGATCACTAATATGTATTATTTATATACAAAATCATGGAACACAATATTATATCAATTTTTTTAATTCTAATGTTTTCAATAATAATTTGATTGACTTTTCAATTACATGAACAAGAATTTTGTCAGTGTTGTGTAAGCACATATTGTGTTTATCTCATTACTAAAAATTAAAATAAATTACCTTGAAAAAAACATTCATTCAAATTTAAAATAATTATTTGGAATTGAGAATAAACTATTTTTATCCGTATCAAAAATATTAGAGATATTAAAAAAATATACTGGAATTTTTTTGTAACACCCCAAACTTCCAAGATACACTTCTATTTGAATAATACCATAGTGTGTATTGTACACAACTTCTAGATTCTAACACATCACGACCAATAAAACTAGCCGTTATGAAGATTAATACCTACTATTTGAAATTTTATAAATTTTTTCTTTCAGAATGGATGACATTTTTGGATTCTGAGTATCGAAATTAGCTTAGGGTGAATTTTTTTATTTTTCTGAAAACATTCAATTTTTGGTGAATAGTGAAAAACACTAGGTTATAGTTTAAAAAAAAATTAACTTAAATAATTATTCATATTATTTAAATATTTTTCCATTCAAAATAGATACATAATACCTATATAAGTTCAATTTAATTCATTGGAGTCAGTTTATAATAATTTTAGATATATAAAAATTTTATTGAACTTTTTACCGTCTTTTAACCCCCTCCTAGGAGCATTTGCAAATTTACATTAAACATAATTTTACAACTTCTGCGATTTGAATTTCAAAAATACAAGAGAAACGACTGATATCAGTATGTAAAATGTGGTTCAATAAGATGAAAATAATTTTTGTTGAATAGTAACTTTTTTACTTTTATTTACCACAGTTATAAGTAAATAGCATAATTAAGGGTAAAAATGATATTTTTATTACCGTAAAACATGTCCTAATTCTATTGGATAAGTTTAATTCGATAAAAAATGACCTTATGAATAAAATTTGATCCTTTAGGTCCACTTGGATTATATTTGAACATTTATTATTATTTAATTCAAAGAAAAGTTAAAAGTGTTAAATTCAAAGTTTAATAACTAAACCATTTTTAATATTGGGTTACACAAAAGATTAATTCGACTATAAATATTAATTAAAAATATAAAACAATTTCCTACATAATGGTAATTTATTTATATTTTTTAGACATTAAATACTTGAATTTATTTATGACACAATGATGATTCAGTAATTACTGTATTAATGAAAGATTAAAATAATTGATTTTATAAATATCCAAATAAATGTAATTTGAGATTTTTTATGAATTACACTAAATATTTAGCTTAATATGAAATATTAGGGTTGTTTAGATTAATTTAGTTTGATTTAATAATGCTGTTATGAATTTATAAAAAAAATACAAAATAGTGACAAATTTGACATAAAAGAGTTTTAAAAAAATGTTTTATTATTAATTGAAATTATATTCCCACAAATCAAAGGATTCATCCAAAAGACATATATAATGATAGGTGTATCATTAATTAGCCACATGGGGTTCTCTTAGAAGTATATAGTATTTTTATTAACCATATAATATAAAAATACAAAGAGACATGGTAAATGTCAAACTATTAAACTAAGAGTTAAATCTAAATGATAAGGTCAATATAGTGACCCAAACCATTCTAAAACCTATTGTTTGAGTGGTTTTAGACCCATACCTACCTTATAAATTAAATTTTTTTTGTGACATTAGAAACCGAAAATGAGTTTATTATAGAATAATATTTCTAGCTTTTCCAAAGGTGCCCCTCACACCTCTTATAATAGGGCACTCCCCCTTCTCTCTAATTCACACCTTCAAAGCCATTTGTCTCGGACAACCCCGGCCCAAATACCCTCTAAATTGTCCTAACTTATCATATATTCCTTTCTTTAGTCATAAATCAATCCTAAAGAGACCTTTCAATCAAATCAAATAGAAGAACCCGAAGAAGTGGTAAATATATCATCACCTCTTTCAAGTTCTTTTCATCTTCCACTTCCTCCTTCTTTGTTGTTTCCATTAAAAAATAATAACTCTGGTATATAGTATATACTATGATATTATTATAAAAATTGTAAAAACAAATTCATCATTCTATCCATCCTTTGAATGACATGTCGTCATACGTGCGTACGTACGGCTTACCGTCTCCACATCATGGTGTAATTGTTATTCCATACATTATTATTTGGATGGGTATAATAATGATGTGTAATTGATTAAAATAATAAATATAACAAGATAATGATTATTTATATATGATATACCATTAAATTATATATTATTTTAATATCAAAAGAATGATATTTTCGCTTGAGCATACGTACGGATTACCGTCTACACGAACGTGATAAAATTCATTCCCCATCATATCCATTCAAGACTAATTTTCTTTAGATGGTTAAAAATAATATTTAAAGACTTAATATCATTCGGAATATGAATAAGATACATCCTATCCATAACAAACATTACTTGTGTAACAATGCATATAAAGGAAAATGAATCAGTTAACACCCAAAACGACGATAATACTAACATATTATTAACAATGCAATATTAAAATATCATATATGATATCATATTAATGTATATGATTCTGGTATACTTTAATAACAATTATTTCACCATTATACATGAGATTAATCTATCTTCGACCACATAAAAGTACAAGGTAAGAGTTAATTTCATAATCTCTTCATTATCTGTGGTTGTTTCTACATAATTATCTACTGGGACCTCTTTATCATCCCCATCCATGCTTTATAAAAATGTAATATAATTTTTTTTACTATTTACTAGAAAATGTGTTATGGTTATTTATACCCTTATTTGACCTTATATGTTTTTAAAGGAATCTTTCCATCATTTTCCAAACAAGGTACTTTTTGACCTTTTTGACAAATTTAAGGTAAGAATGATTTCTTAACTTATACAGAGGGTGTGACAATTTTCCACTGTTATAAACTCATTGAAGCTTACCTAACAAGATTATAGTAATATTTTACAAATGACTGATTTCTTAAATGATTTCAAAATAGAAAGGGATATTTCTCTAAAAATGGTTCTGATTTCATCTATGTGAACATCCTTTGATAGGTTTTAATCTTATTTGATGTTGATTTATTACGATACAAAACATGCATATTGTATTGATGGTTTTGTGATATGTTTTACTATGGATGTGTTATTTTTACACCATTCATGGTTTATGGATAAATTATTTACATGTCGTATGCTAGTATTAATATGAATGTTTATGTTATATTTAATCTTTTTCATATGAGGAATGAATTGGACTTTGTAAGTGACGGGTGGAGCCCATTATAGTTCCTCGATTCATTAGAAGGTCTCATGAGACAAAATAGTGTCTTGGCACAAGGCCTTGAAAAATTTTTATTTTTAGACTTGGCACAAGGCCTTGACTAAGTGGTTATGAATGTTTGGCATTATTCATTCCATCTATGAAAGTGGATATTGATATTGCTTATGATTATTCGACTAGTAGAATGTCTATGTGAGTAAGTAAATGGCATTATTTGGATTTATATTTTCCATATTATGATGATGTTTATGTTGAAAACGATTTTGTTTTAATTTTATACATTTCCTTAAATGTTTATGCTTATTTATGAATGTTTAATCTATATTGTTATCCTTACTGATCATTTTATCTAACCACTTTCAATGTTTTATTTTTCCTTGGATGAGAAGAAGTATATTATGACTAACCTGCTGGGATGGTCTTTGGGATCTTATTGTTTTACATGGAAAAAATATTGTTGTTGTTTTCCATTTTATAATGTAATGTACACATTTTGAATGTATGTTGTACTTCTAGGGCTACTAAACTAATCGGTCTTCCTAGACTTGAAATTTTATTATCATTCCAATGATACGTAATAGGGCACCGACTCTAGGTAACTAGGGTTAGCGTGTTACTATTGGTATTAGAGGAAGTTTAGTATAATCCTAGGAATATATATTTAGAAAAACTCTGATTAGAGCACATTACTCTAAGATAGAATTTAAGGATTAATATAGAAGAACTTCCTAGAATTTTGGTATTGTGGAGATAATGTGATTTTTCCAAGCAATACATCCATGTCTGGATACGAGCAGGTAGAGGCGGATCTAGAACAGATGTTCCTATGGGTAAAACCTGAAAGCATCACATTGAGCTATACTTGAACGGGAATAGGTGCATGACAACGGTCCTTGTTGCACTTTTGGTTACGACACTCCTAGGGGATATGCTTTGGATAATTCTCATTTTCCTTAAAACCATTATGAAGAGTTTATGAGTATATACTTCCTCATAGAAAACATTTTTTATGATTATGGATTATATCTATAAACTTTTCAAATAATGTTAAGTGTTATACAAGTTTGGAATTATGTATTTCGATTCATAAACTAATCTAGTTTAAGCCATTGTTAAGAAATGACACCTAGTGGAAGGAAAGTAAACCATATCAATGCACACACTCCATGTAGGGATTACCCTCCTACTCATGATAAATATATTGGAGCTGGTGAAGCAACTGGTGCTGATCAGCTTGTCACCATACTAGGACAACTCACTCAGGTTATGAATAACAACCTTACCCGTATGGAGCACCCTGATCCATAGCATGTAGGATCAATGTTAGATCGCTTAATGAGGAAACATCCACAAGCATTCAATGGGGGTACAAATCCAATAGTATTTGAGAAATGGATAAATTCCATAGAGAAAATATTCCATGGCATGGGGAGTAGAAAAAGGGAAATATTTGTCATGGTAGTTTACTGCCTCACTGGATATACTGATCAATGGTGGTAGTTGATTCAAAACACAAAGGAAGACGATGAAGTACCAAATATAGAATGGAGGGTGTTTAAAAAAAATTCTTATAAAAATAATTTCCTCATGACCAGGGAGCTGATATGGAATGTTGATTTCTGATTCTGGGAAAACAGGATGATGAGAATGTCACAAAGTATGAAGCTAACATTACAAGGTTAGCGAGGAATGATGGAGATTATATATGTAACCCAAGAAGTAAGATTGGTCTTTTCATTGATGGGTTAAAACCATTTCTCCACCGAGCATTAGTATCAAAATCCTTCTCCTCATACGAAGATATTGTCTCACGTGCTATCAAGACATAAAAATAATTCTATATGTCTTACGACTTTAAAGTACAACAAGAGAAGAAGAGATCTACTGAACACTCTGGAAATGGGAATAAGGGGAAGAAGGGAAAAGTATAATATCCATCATATAAAAAATGTGGGAAGAAACACCCTGCTACATGGCTGAAGGGAATGGGAGTTTGTAACAAGTGTGGTGAAAAAGGCCAAAAAACTCATGATTGCAAGGGGAAGAAAGAGTTTTTCAATATTGAGTGCTACAATTGTAGATGAAGGGGGCATTAAGCAAATGAATGACCAAAGAGCCAAGGAAAATTACCTAAGAAAAGGAAAATGCACCGAAAGACGTGGTGGTGCGTAATTTAATGGTTTCCTCAAGTTTAGAAAATGATTTATTTGATTCTGGATCATCTCATTTTTTCATATATTCCCAATTTTCTAAGAAAATTAGATATTTCCAATTTAATTTAACAAGGGAGTTGTGAGTCAAAACTCCTAAGGGAAGTATCATTGTAACAATGTTTTGTGAATGAGTTCCCATTAGGTCATATAAATGTTCTTTATCTGCTGATCTCCTCATCATACCCATGATTTAATTTGATATAATCAATGGTATGGATTGGTTTTTGGACCATCATGCGAAAAGTTATTTTAAGAAGGAGGTTACAATTCTCAATGATGATAAGGAGTACCATATCTTTAGAGTAGAATCGTCTCCGCCTGATTATTATCTAGATCCACCCCTAGTAGCTCTGTAACTCCCCAAGATTCCATGATATTCTTCTCTTACAATAGTACAATAGTGTGTGTTGTACGCAACTTTGAGTTCTAACACAACACAACCAATCAAACTAGCCATTATGAATAGTAATACACAATTTTTGAAATTTTATAAACTTTATCTTTCAAAATGAACTTCATTTTTGAATTCTGAGTATCATAATTAGCTTAGGGTGATTTTTTTTGTATTTTTCTAAAAACTATAATTTATTATGAATAGTGAAAAACACTATGTTATAGTTTAAAACAAAATTTTTATTTAAATAATTATTTATTTTATTTAAATTTTTGTTAGGTCAAAATAGATACATAATACCTATATAATTTCAATGTAATTAATTGTAGCTATTTTATACTAATTTTAGATATATAAACATTTTATTGTATTTTTTTACCGTCTTTTACCCACCTCCTAGTAGCATTTGTAAATTTACATAAAACATAATTTTACCGCTTCTGTGAGTTGAATTTCAAAAACATGAGAGACACGGTTGATATCAGTATGTAAAATTTGGTTCAATAAGATGAACATAATTTTTGGTGAATAGTAAATTTTTAATTTTATTTACCACGGTTAAAAGTAAATAGGGTAACTAAGGATAAAATTGATATAATTATTACCCTAAAACATGTCTTAATTCTATTGGATAAGTATAATTCAACCAAAAACAACCTGAGGAATAAAATATGAACCACTTTGGGTTTCTTGGATTAGATTAAGACATTTATTATTATTTAATTCAATGAAGAGTTAAAAGTGTTAAATTCATTGTTTAATAACTGAACCATTTTTAATATGGGGTGACACATAAGATAAATTTGACTATAAATATTCATTATAAATATAAAAATATTTCATACATAATGGTATTTTATTTATAATTTTAATACATTAACTAATTAAATTTATTAATGACACAATGATGATGTAGTAATTACCATATTAATTAAATATTAAAATAATTGATATTATAAATGTCTAAATAAATAAAATTTTAGACGTTTTATGAATTAAACTAATTTTATAGGTTAATATTACATTTTATGGTTGGTTATATGAATTTTATTTTGAGGTAATAATTCTGTTATGAATTTATCAAAAACAAAATACCAAATAGTGTCAAAATTAACATAAAAGAGTTTTTTAAAAAAATATTATATTATTAATTGTTATTATATTCCTAAATATCTATGGATTGGATTAAAGACTTATATAATGATATATGTATCATTCATGAACCACTTGGGGTTCTTTTGAATGTATATAGTATGTTTATTAACCATGTAATATAAAAATACAAAGAGACCTAGTAAATGTCAAACTATTTAACTAAGAGTTAAATCTAAAAGATAAAGTTAATATAGTGAACCAACCCTATATAAAACCTATTGGTTCAGTATTTTTAGAACCAAACCCACCTTATCCTTTAAATAATTCATTTTGGAGAAATTAGAAACCGAAAATTATTTTATGGTAAAATAATATTTCTATCTTTTCCTAAGATGCCCCTAACTTCTCTTATAAAAGAGAACTTACCCTTCTCTCTAATGCACAAATTAAAAGAATTTTGGATTAGATAAACACTGTAAAAATACCCTTTAAACTATCCTCCCGTAATCCTATAGGCCTTCATTTACTCAAAAAGCCAACCTAAAGATACCTTTTGATCAAATCAAAAGGAAGAACCCGAAAAAGGAGGTAAATATTTCTTCACCTCTTTCAAGTTCCTTCTTCTTCCACTTACTCATTACTTGTTGTTTCCAATATAAAATAATAACTCCAGAATATTATATATATTGTTATGTTATTATAAATATGGTACAACTAAATTCATTATTCTATCTATCCTTTAGATGACATGTCACCATACGTGCGTACGTACGACTTACCATCTCCACGTCGTGGTGTAATTGTTAATAAATACATTATTGTTTGGATGGATATAATAATGATTTGTAATTGATGTAAATAATAAATATAACATGATAATGATTCTGTATATATGATATACCATCCAATTATATATTATTTTAATATCAAAATAATGATATTGTTGCTCGTGCATACGTACGGATTACCGTCTCCACGAACGCGATGACATTCATTCCCCATCATAACCATTCAAAACTAATTTTCATGAGATGATTAGAAATAATGTTTAAAGACTTAATATAATTATGAAGATTAATAAGATACATTCTTCAAATAAAAAACATTACTTACATAACAAAGTATATAAAGGAAAACGAATCAATTAACACCTGAAACGACGATAATACTGAAATATTATTAACAAAGCAATATTAAAAGATCATTTATGATATCATATTAATGTAAATGATTCTATTATAATTTAATAACAATTATTTCACCATTATTCCAGAGGTTAACCTACCCTCGACCAAGGAAAATGACAAGGTAAGGGTCAATTTTACAATCAGTTCATTACCCGAGGTTGTTTATACGTAATTATCTACTGGGTCCTCTTTATCATCCACATCCATGCTTCAAAAAAATGTATTTCAATTTTTTTTACTATTTTATAGACATTTGGATAAATTCATTTATACCCTTATTTGACCTTATATATTTTGAAAGGAATCTTACGGTCGTTTTCCAAACAAGGAACTTTTGGACCTTTTGAAAAAATTTATGGTAAGAATTTTTTTTTAACTTATACGGAGGGTGCGGCTATTTTCCTCCAATATAACGTCATCGAAGATTCCATTACAAGCTTATATGAATATTTTCAAAATAAATATTTTCTTAAATGATTTCAAAATAGAAAGAGATATTTCTCTAAAAAAGGTTTTGATTTCATCTATGTCAACATCCTTTGATTAATTTTAAGCTTATTTGATGTTGATTTATTATGATACAAAAATTATATATTGTATTGAAGGTTTTGTGATATGTTTGACTGTGTATGTATTATTTTAACACCATTCATGGTTTATGGATAATGTATTGACATTTTTTATGCTAGTTTTAATATGAATGATTATGTTCTGTTTAATCCTTTTTATATGAGGAATGCATTGGACTTAGTATGTGATAGGTGGAGCTCACTATAGATCCTCGATACATTGGTAGGTCTCATGAGACTAACAAGATTCTTGTAATAAGGCCTTGAAAAAATCTTATTTGTAGTCTTGGCACAAAGCCTTGACTATGTGGTTATTGTGGCTGACATTATACTTTCCATCATTATGAATGTGGCTATTGATATTGCATGTGATTATTCAATGAGTAGAATATCCATGTGAGTAAGTAAATGGCCTTATTTTGATTCATATTTTCCATACTATGATTAATTTTATGTTGAAAATGATTTTGTTTTTGTTTTATACATTGTCATAAATGTTTATGCTTATTTATGAAAGTTTCCTCTATATTGTTATCCTTACTGAGCATCTGAGCTCACCCCTTTTTATGTTTTATTTTTTCCAGGATGTGAAGAATTATATTATTACTAACCTATAGGGATAGTATATTGGATCTCAGTGTTGTCTATGGAAACAATTTTTTTTTGTAGTTTTCCATTTTATGATGAAATGTAAACCTTATGAATGTATCTAGTACTTCCAAGGCTACTAAACTAATATGTCTTTCAAGACATGATCTTTTGTGATCATTCCAATGTTATGTAATGATGCACCGACTCTGGGTAACTAGGTTCGGGGTGTTATAGTTGGCATGAGAGGAATTTTAGTAAAAAACATGGAAAATATATGTAGATAAACTTTGATAATAGCACATATCCCTAAGGTAGACATAGATTATTAGTATAAAAGAACATCCTAGAATTTTGGTATTGTAGAGACTTTGTGATTTTTCCAAGAAATACATCCCTATCTGGATATGAGCAGGTAGATTCGGATCTGGCACAGATTTACCTAGGGGTAAAACCCAAATACAGTGCTTTGAGCTAGACTCGAACGGGAACAAGTGCACGACAATGAGCCTTGTTGCACTATTGGTTACGACACTCCCGAGGGATATGCATAGGATAATTATCATTTTATTTATAAACCATATTGAAGGGTTTATGAGTATATACATCCTCAAAGAAAACAATTTTTATGTTTATGGATTATATCCATAAACTATTCAATTTATGTTAAGTGTTTTACAAGTTTGGAATTATGTATTTCGATTCATAAAGTAATCTATTATATGTAATTGTTTAGAAATGGCTCCTAGTAGAAGGAATGGTAACCGTATCAACGCACATAATCCATGTAGGGATTTATCTCCTACTCAAGATAATTATAGTGGAGCTTGTGATGCAACTTGTGCTGATCAGTTAATCACCATACTGGGACTACTCACTTAGGTTATGAATAATAACCTTACTCGTATGGAGAACCCGGATCCGTATTGTGAATGATCAATATTAGATAGATTCATGGGGCAACAGACACCAACATTCAATAGGGGTACAACTACCCTAGTATCCAAGCAATGGAGAAATTATTTAGAGAAAATATTCCACGCCTTGGGAAGTACTAATGGGAAAAAGTTGTCATGGAATTTTAACTCCTCACTAGAGATACTGATCAATAATGGTTATTGATTAAAAACACAAAGGAAGATGATGAAGTATCAAATATAAAATGGAGGGAGTTAAAAGAAATTTTCTTAGAAAAATAATTTCCTCATGACCATCGAAAGGATATGTAAAGACAATTTCTGAGTCTAAAGCAAAAGGAGGATGAGAATGTCACAAAGTATGAAGCTATCTTTACAAGGTTATCAAGGCATGCTGTAGGTTATATATGTAACCCAAGAAGTAAGATTGATCGTTTCATTGATGGGTTACAACCATTTATCCATCGAGCATTAGTCTCACAATCCTTCGTATCATATTAAGATATTTTCTCATGTCCAATCAAGACAGAAAAAGAATTATCTAAGTCTTATGAATTTATAGATAATAAAGAGAAGAAGAGATCTGATAAAAACTCTGGAAATGGAAATAAGGGGAAGAAGGGAAAATTTGAATACCCATCTTGCTATAAATGTTAAAAGAAACACCCTATTAATTTCCAGAGGGGAATGGATGTCTGTTACAAGTATGGTGAAAAAGGCCACCAAGCTCGTGATTGCAAGGTGAAGAAAGAGCCTGTAGATGTTGAATGCTTCAATTGTAGAGAAATGGGGAATTATGCGAACGAATTTACTAAGAGTCTGGGTAACATAAAATAGAAAATTCCAAGGGATCAAGTCCAAGCTTATTCTATCACTACTACTGAGGTTTAAGCTCCAAAAGATGTATTGGTATGTAATTTAATGGTTTCCTTAAGTTTAGAAAATTCATTATTTGATTATTAATCATTTCATTGTTTCAGATCATTCCAGTTTTCTAAGAAAATTAGATATTTCCAATTTAATTTTACATGGGAGTTGTCAGTCAAAACTCTTAAGGAGAGTATCATTGCAATAGAGTTTTGTGAATCAGTCCCCATTAGGGCATATAAATGTTCTTTATCTACTGATCTCATCGTCATACCCATGATGGAATTTGATATAATCTGTGGTATGGATTGTATTTCAGACCATGATGCAGGAATTTATTGTATGAAGAATGAGGTTACTATTTTTGATGATGATGATAAAGAACACAATATCTTTAGAGTAGAATCGTCACCACCTAATTCATATCTAGATCCACCCCCAATAGCTAACTAAATTCAATTATTGTGGAGGAAGAGAATGAAATAACTATGGTTGAGGAAGAGAATCTTCAAATAGAGGATGTACCTATTTTGAAAAAATATATTGATGTGTTTCCAGAAGAATTACCTGAACATCCTCCAGCACGAGAAATTGTGTTTTCCATTGATTTAATTCTTAGATCAAGGCCCATATCGAAGATCCCTTATAGAATGACCATGATGGAATTAGTGGAACTGAAGAAACAACTAGAGGAATTGAGTAATTAGGGATTTATTCACCCTAGTGTTTCTCCAGTGAGAGCCCCTATTCTTTTTGTTAAGAAGATTGATGGATCTATGAGGTTGTGCATTGACTATAGGGAGATCAATGATATAATAGTAAATAAAAATTATCCCCTACCTCGCATTGATGATTTGTTCAATCAAATTCATGGAGCTCAATACTTTTCAAAGATTGTCCTTCGATACAGATATCATCAATTGTGTGTAAAGAAGGAAGACATTCCGAAAACAACATTTCAAACTAGGTACGAGCATTACGATTTTACAATGATGTCTTTTGGATTGACTAATGCACCCTCTGTCTTCATGGATCTAATGAATAGATTTTTCAAGGAATATCGCGATGACTTTTTAGTGGTATTTATTAATGGTATATTGGTATACTACATAAGATATGAATATCACTAAAATAAATTCACTACAATAAATAGACATATTTGAAGGAGTTATTTTTGAAATTAGAAGGGGTTATAACCCCTTCCAAAGACATTAGCAGTGTTTGTGAGGAACTGTTGCTAATGTGGGTGACAACTTAATTTAGAGGCGGTTTTCAGTAACTATTGCTAAAGTCTTGATGACTTTAGAAAAGGTTATATTAAAGGGGGTTTAAACCCCCTCTAATGTTGACAAAAATTCATGTGTCGCTAAACCACAATTAACAGGAAGGTTGTAGGGGTGGTTTCAAACCACCGCTAATAAAGGGATTACATTAGGGTCAGTTAACTGCCCCTAAAAATTTTCATTTTTTATGACTTCAGTTCCATCCCCTACCCCTATTCTCATTCCCACCCGAATCCCCCCAGCTCCCCCTCTAGTTCCCATCCCAACCCTCTCTCCTCTCCCTCCATTTCCCACCCCAACGCCCCCTCCTCTCCCTCCAGTTCCCACCCGGAGCCAGCCAGCGCCACTCCTCACTCTGGTTCCCACCTGAAGCCCATTTCCCGAGTGCCTCTCCTCACTCCAGTTCCCACATGAAGCCCACACACCTCTCCTCACTCCAGTTCCTACCTGAAACCCCCATTCCATGCCTGCTGCCGGCTTCTATTCCTATGCCTACTAAAATAGAGATGCTCTGGGGACTCGAAGCTACATTGCTCGGACGACATACTTGTGGATCTCCACAAGCAAATAACTAAGGCAAAGTATTTTTTAATATTTAAATTATAAATTATTATATTTATATATATATATCATTGTTTATTATAATAAATATCATTAAAATAATATATTTACATACGCTGAAATAATAATATATAAATTATTTACTATATTTATTTATATATGCAACTATATATATTCTATATTATATATTTATATATCACCTAAATATATTACAGAACTATATATATATATATATTGACTTGTGTGTGTGTGATAAAAATAATAATAATAATTATTATTATTCTTATTACATATATTTTTTAATCTATATAAATTATATGTGGGTTTTATAAATTCTATAAATTTATGTAATGATTTATAACAAATATATATTATATAAAATACATTTGTATTATAAATTTAAGTAATTTATTTATATACATTAATACATATTTATATTATATATATATATAAGTATTTACCTAATATATTTATATAAGGTCTTTAAAAATATATTTATATAATGTTTATCAATACATTTATTTATTATTATATATATTAATAAAAATATTTATTTGTATAAATTGTATAATATTATATAAAATTAATATATCATTATTATTATATGAAATACAATTTATACAAATATTAATATTATATATAATTAATATTATATTATATATAATAAATATGTATATTATATATAATTAATATTATATGAAATACAGTTTTATATTTTATATAATTAATATGTATATTATATATAATCAATATTATATGAAATATAATTTATAGAAAAATACAATTAATATTAAACGACATACAATTTTAAATTATATACAATTAATATTATATGAAATATAATTTATAAAAAAAATTATATAATGTATTTCAATACATATATTTATTATTATGTAAATTAATATATATTGTTATTTCATTAAATATTCATTAATATAAATTTATTTATATAATTTTTATTTCATATAATATTAAATTTATATAAAATAAAGGCATAATCCTATTGTAAAAAAATATCTTTATTATTATTATAATTTAATTAAAAAAACTACAAGCTTGAGTTTTTATATGATACACCCAAAAAGCCAAGAGATAGGCAAAAAATTGCTCCTAAAAATATATTAGGAAAAAGTAAAAGTGCACAAGAAAAAAGAGTCACAGAACAGATCAAGAAAGACGGGTATAAACCACACCACAAATATCAGCCTGGAAAGGTTCATTGCAAAAATCCGGCGAGACACGGGACCACATGGAACTAACCTTTAAGATTTCTCTCTTGAACAGACCATCAGTAAACCGATTGGCCTCACAATAAACATGAGTTACTTCAAGAGAGAGTGACTCTACTAGCCTCATACATTCGATCTAGTCAGGAAAAATCTTCCATGGTACATTTTGGGATTGATCATAAAGAATTTGAACAGCAATAGTCGAGTCGGACTCCAACCATAATTGGTGCCAATTAAATTGATTATCATACCTGATTGCTTTAATCATAGCCCAAAGTTCTACCTCAATTTCAAGACCGTTTCCAATAATATGAAGAATAATCCTTTCACAAATTCACGAGAAGTTCGGAAAATGCCACCGCATCCAGTAGGGCCCGGAGTACTTGAGGCCGCTCCATCGACATTGACTTTGACCCAACCAAGGAAGGGCGGTATCCACCGAACATGCATCATCATTATTGGTTTCTTGGACCTTCCATGCACGCCAAGTGATCTCAAAAGCAAAAGATCAGAAACATCATTATTCATAGAACCTGTTTGAGTAAGGGAGACAGTCTGAATTCCACGATGGATGAACAAAACACCATCATGGAAGGATGGTTTAATGTTGTTGAAAGCCAAATCATTCCTCGCTTTCCAGATGAAGGTGAAGAAACTCACATTAGCAACCAACTGGAGGGAATGAATCTGTTCACTACAATCTTTCTTGCAAATGGACTGCAAAAGATCCTCCAAAGATTGAAAATCAAAGCAGGACCTATAAATATCCTACAGATAAAGCCAGAACCAATTCGTGAATCTGCATGAGATAAACAAGTGTTGATGTGTTTCATCGACATCAAGATTGAGACAGCAAGTTGGGGTCAGCTGCACTCCGACGCGCTGCAGCAAATACTGTACTGGGAGGGGTTGTTTCCAGATTTTCCATATGATAAGTGTTTTTTAAGGTGGAATAATGGTAGTTTAAACACCTTTGGTCCAAGAGGGAGGATTCATGGAAGGGTCGCACGACATCCCATAGCACTCCTTAGTGGAAAATATTCCAGTTAGAATTTACATCTAGACAAGAGTGTCAGAGTCAACATAATTGTGTCTTGAAATCTGCAGACAGAGGTGATCAGGTAATAACTCATTTATATTGACAATACCAAGGATATCAGCAATAGAATAATACATCAGGGATACATGAACTGAAATATCATCACATATGGGCTGGGACAACCAAGGAATTTTCCATATGATCCGATAGGAGTTATCACAAACCAGCCCTATCGAATTTTCCACCAGACCATTATAGGCCTACTTAATGGAAAACCAAATAGAGGTGGTCATGTAATAACTGTACCCATGATGATTCATGTCAACAATCCTGGAATAGATAAATTCTGTATAGAGGTCAGATTTGGACAGTAATTTCCATACAAACTTCTTAATCAAAGCATCATTAAATACCCTCACGTCGTTCACCCCCATTCCCCTATTTTAGTTGATTTAACACAATCTTTCTTGGACAGTGTAATGAGATTTCTATCATTAATTGATCCAGTCCAAATGAAATTTCTAAACTTTCTCATCAAGTATTTAGAAAGTTCCCTTGGCCATCTATAAAGAGAAAAGGAGTAGACAAACATTTAGGTAATCACTGAATTAACCATGAAAATTCTTCTCGCTTGAGACATATTCTTCCCTTTCTAGTTCTCTAATTGATTAGAAATTTTCATAGTAATTCCCTCAAGATAGCACTTCTTCACTCTTCCCCAAAATAGAGGTACACCAAGATATTTAAAATGTAAATTTCCCCTCTTCATGCCACGTTTCATAGAGATTTCGTTCGATTTCGAGATAGAGATACCTTCCACAAACATAACTGATGACTTATGCCAACTGATAACCTACCCTGGAACATCCTCATAATGTGAAAATATACCTTTGATATAGGAAATAGTCCCTTTTTCTACCTTTCCAAAAATAGGAATTTCATCAGCATATAACAAGTGACAGGGAGCAAAAAGGTTCCTTACAATTTTTATCTTCTAAAACTAACCAAAATTAGAAATATCATTGAGACACCAGCTCAACTAATCCTCATAAATTGAAAAAAATAGACCAGATAGAGCGTCTCCTTTCCTTACCCCTCGTTTACATTGAAATAAACTGCTAGGGGATTCATTAATTAGAACATAGAGTCTCACACTACCTAGGATAGAACCCACAATACCAATAAATCTCCACAAAAACCCATGCATTTGAAGAATAGTGAAAAGAAAACTCCACCTAAGAGTTTCAAACACCTTGAAGATATCAATATTCAAAGCCATGTCATCAACCATTTTCCTCCTCTTCATGGAGTTGACACATTCAGAAGTAGTGAAAAGGCAATCTTGAATGTTTCTTCATGGTACAAAATGAAAATGATTACTAGAAATAAGGCCCTTAAAGATTTCACCCAATCTCTGGGTCATGATATTGCTGATAATCTTAGATATGGTGTTCCCAATATATGGTTCATGATATTGCTGATATAATTTATAAAATAAATATATATTAATTTACATAATATTATACAATTATATATATGTAAACATATAAATAAAATTAAATACAATCATATAAATATTTTATACAATATGTTCAAATAATGTAGATAAATACATTTATATATGGTGTTTTAATTATATATATATATATTATGGAAGTTTATTTTTTTAAACAGTGGCGATTCACAAAAACTGTAATCTCTTAAAATAGAGGGGGTTGTGAACCCCCTATAAATTAAAGACATTTGATGGGTTTTTGGAACCCCTTCTAAATTAATGACATCAGGGGGGGGGGGGGGGTTGAACCCCCACTAATTTAAGAAATTAGTGGGGGTTTTGAACACCTTTGATTTGAGACATTAGAGGGGGTTTAGACCCCCTATAATTTAAGATATTATAGGGGGTTTTGAACCCCCCCCCTAAAATCCAACTATATATTAAAAAAATAATTCAAAAATTAGAGGGGTTTCCAAAAACCCCTCTAATTTAAGAAAATAATGGGCTCCATAACCCCCACTAAATTCGATGATTAGCGAGGGTCATACATAATCCCTCTTTAATTTCTATAGAAACTGATTTTAGAGGGGGTTATTCACAACCCCCTCTAAATTCGATGATTAGAGGGGGTTTTGCATTACCCCTCTAATGTTACAGAAAATGAATTTAGAGGGGTTATGCATAACCACCTTAAATAAACCCCTCTAATGTACAGTTTTTTTTAGTGCTTGAGGATTATTCTAAAGACTCTTAGAGGACATAAATTTTATGGGAAGTTTAGCAAGTTTCAATTCTGGCTTAAATATATTTCTTTTCTTGTCCATATTGTCTCTAAGGATGGAATCTCTATTGATCCTTCTAAGACAAGAGAAATCCATGAATGGCCAGCACCGATGAGTGTAACTGAGGTACGTAGTTTTTTTGTTTTAGTAGGTTATTATCAATGTTTTGTCCAAAATATTTCCTGGTTGGCTAACCCATTAACAAATCTCACACAAAAGGTGGTTAAATTTTTCTGGACAATGAAGTATGAAGAATTTTTTGAAGAACATAAGAGAAGATTAGTCAATGCTATTATATTGACTCTACCATCAGGGAATGATGGGTTTGTTATTTATTGTGATGCATCAAAGAAATGACTTTGTTCTGTCTTTATGCAGAATGATAGGGTTATTGCCTATGTATCACGACAGCTAAAAATTCATGAGATAAACTATCCTACTCATGATCATGAGTGAGAAGCTATAATCCTTGCTTTGATGAATTGGAGACACTATCTCTAAGGTAAAAAAATGTGAGATATATACCTATCACAGGCCTTTGAATTATATTTTCTCCTAGAAAGAACACCACATCAGGAAAAGGAGATGGCTTGAAGTACTCAAGGATTATGATTACACTATACACTACCACCCAGGAAGGCAAATAAGGTGGTAGATTCATTGAGTAGAAAGGATCACGGAGTTTTGAACAAGATGTGAGTTGAAAAGGATCCTATATACATGGATCTAGTAAATATGGATATCGTAATCACCATGGAAGGTGAAACATCAATACTTTTTCAAATTTTTTCCAAACCATCATTACTAGAAAGGATAAAGTGTTCTCAAACTGATGATGAAGAGTTTCAAAATAAGATGAAAATTGTGAATGCTGGGAGATTATGTGACTTCGTATAAGAAGATGGAATTTTGAAATTTTGGGAGAGACTTTGTGTTAGCGAAATACCTAATCTAAAAATAAAATGGTTGGATGATTCTCATAGCTCCAAATTTTTTACACCCTGGGAGCACAAAAATGTATAGATATTTGAAGGAACATTTTCGGCGGAACAACATGAAGAGGGAGATTGATTATTTTGTGTCAAGGTTTATGGTTTTTCAACAAGTGAAAGATGGAAGGAAACATCCTAGAGTATTCATGCAACATCTTCCAAGACCTGAGTGGAAATGGGATAGTATTATGACAGAATTTTTCATGGGACTATCAAAGTTTCCTAGAAGGAAGAATGTAATATGGGTCATTATTGATTGTCTTACCAAGTCAGCACATTTTCTTTCTATAAGAGAAGATTTACCACTTGAATGTCTCGCAAGACTATATATTAATGAAGTTGTAAGACTTCATGGAGTACCCCTATCAATTGTTTGTCATCGTGATCCACGTTTTACATCAAGATTCAGGAAATGTCTTCAGAAATTCCTGGATATTGAACTTTGTTGTAGCACTACCAACCTCCCTCAAACTGATGGACAATTAGAACAGACTATCCAAAGCTTATAAGACATGTTGAGATCTTTATCACTTGACTCTCAAGGTATGTGGGATCAATATTTACCTATGGTATAATTTTCCTATAACAATAGCTTATATTCAAGTATTCAGATGGAACCATATGAAGTGTTATATGGAAAGAGATGTCGCACACCATCTTTTTGGGATGATGTTGGTGAATGAAAACACATTGGCATAGAACTAGTTGATGAAATGATGGAAAAGGTGAAGGTTATCCAAACAAATATCAAAGTATCCCTAAGTAAGCAAAAGAGATATGCTGATAATCAAAGGAGGAATTTGGAACTTCAGGTAGGAGATCATGTTTTATTGAAGGTATCTCAATGGAAGGGTGTCATTAGTTTTGGTAAGAAGGATAAATTGAGTCCCAGGTACGTAGGACCTTTTGATATTCTAGAATAAATTGGGGTTATAGATTACCATTTAGAAATTCCACTAAGTCTCTCCAAAGTTCATGATGTATTCCACGTATCACTGTTGAGAAAATACATGACTGACCCAATGCATGTACTCACCTATGAGGAATTAGAATTGGAACCCGATATTTCTTATTGCGAAGAGCCTGTTAGGGTTCTTGATACAAGAGAACAAGTGATGATAAACCAGAAGAATAATCTGGTTAAATTTATATAGAGAAACCATAAGATGGAACATGCAACGAGGGAACCCGAGGAACTTATGAAGAAGAAACACCCGAGTCTTTTATGCAGTAATATTATAGAAATTTCGTGGAAAAATTTTTTTGAAAGAGGGGAGAATGTAACACCCCAATCTTCCATGGTACACTTCCTTTTGAATAATACAATAGCGTGTGTTGTACGCAACTTCGAGCTCTAACAGACCACAACCAATCAAACTAACTGTTATGAATAGTAATACCCACTTTTTGAAATTTAACTAATTTTATCTTTCAAAATGGACTTCATTTTTGGATTCAGAGTGTTGAAATTAGCCTACGGTAAATATTTGGTAATTTTTTTGAAAACTTTCAATTATTGATGAATAGTGAAAAACACTTTGTTATAGTTTAAAATAGAATTTTTATTTAAATAATTAATTATTTTATTTAAATAATTTTAGTTCTAAATAGATACATAATATCTATTTCAGTTTAATATAATTCATTGGAGTTAGTTTATAATAATTTTAGATATATAAAATTTTTATTGAACTTTTTACCTTATTTTATCCAAAACCTAGGAGCATTTACAAATTTACATAAAATATAATTTTACCACCTCTGTGAGTTGAATTTCAAAAATCCAAGAGGCATGGTTGATATCAGTAAGTAAAATGTGGTTCAATAAGATGAAAATAAATTTTTGTCAATAGTAACTTTTTACTTTTATTTACTACGGTTAAAAGTAAATAGGGTAATTAATGGTAAAAATGATATTATTATTACCCTAAAAGATGTCCTAATTATATTGGATAAGTATAATTCGACAAAAAATAACTTTAGTAATAAAATATGAACCTCTTTGGTTCACTTATATTAGATTAGGACAATTATTATTATTTAATTCAAAGAATATTTGAAAGAGTTAAATTAAAAGTTTAATAACTACAACATTTTTAATATAATGTTACACATAAGATAAATTCAACTATAAATATTCATTATAAATAAAAAAAATTCCCTACATAATGGAATTTTATTTATTATTTTTAGACATTAAATAATTAAATTTATCTATGACATAATGATGATGCAGTAATTACCGTATTAATGAATGATTAAAACAATTGATATTATAAATATCCAAATAAATGTAATTTTAGAATTTTAATGAATTAAACTATTTTATAAGAAAACTATGACACTTTAGGGTTGTTTACATGATTTTTTCGATGTAATAATGATGTTATAAATTTAGAAAAAACAAAATACCAAATAGTGTCAAAATTGACATAAAAGAGTTTTAAAAAAATATATTATATTATTAATTGATATTCTATTACTACAAATCTAACGTTCGGCCAGAAGACTTATATAATGATAGGTGTATCATTAATGAACCACTTGGGGTTCTCTTGGATGTATATATTATGTTTATTAACCATATAATACAAAAATACAAAGCGATATAGTAAATGTCAAACAATTTAACTAAGAGTTAAATCTAAAAGATATAGTTAATATAGTGACCCAAACCGGTCTAAAACATATTAGTAGAGTTTTTTAAGACCCATAACCACCTTATAATTAAAATAATTCATTTTTTAGACATTATAAACCGAAAATGAGTTTATTATAAAATAATATTTGTAACTTTTCCTAAGGTTCCCCTCACCCCTCTTATAAAAGGGAACTTACCCTTATTTGTAATTCACACTTCCAAATCCTTTTGGATAAAAAAACCATCCCAAATACCCTCTAAAAATTCCTCCCGTCATACTAGATGCCATCCTATTGTTAGAAAACCAACCTAAGGATCTATATTGATCAAATCATAAGGAAGAACCCGAATAAGAGGTAAATATTTCATCACCTCTTTCAAGTTCCTTTCTTCTTCCACTTCCTCTTTCAATGTTGTTTCCATTATAAAATAGTAACTCTAGTGTCTTCTATATAATATGATTTTATTATAAATATGGAACAACCAAATTCATTATTCAATCCATCATTTGAATGACATGTAACCATACATGCGTACGTACGGCTTACCGTCTCCACGTCGTTGTGTAATTGTTATTCAATACATTATTATTAAGATGGATATAATAATGATGTGTAATTAATTTAAATAATAAATATAACATTATAATGATTCTGTATATATGATATACCATCCAATTATATATTATTTTAATATCAAGAGAATGTTATTGTCGCTTGTGCGTACGTACGGATTATCGGCTCCACAAACGCAATGAGATTCATTCCCCATCATATCCATTCAAGGCAAATTTTCATTAAATGATTAAAAATAATGTTTAAAGATATAATATCATTCTGAATATTAATAAAGTACATACTATCCATAACAAACATTACTTACATAACAAATCATATAATGGAAAATGATTTAGTTAACATCCGAAACGACGATAACACTAAAATATTATTAACAAAGAAATATTAAAAGATCATATATGATATCATATTAATGTATATAATTATCGTATAATTTTATAACAATTATTTCACTATTATATAGGAGGTTTACCTACCCTTGAACTCAGAAAAGTACATGGTAAGAGTTAATTTTACAATCTGTTCATTATTCGAGGATGTTTATTTGTAATTATCTACTGGGATCTCTTTATCATCCACAAACATGAATCTTAAAAATACATTTCAAAACATTTTTACTATTTACTAGACAATGGGTTAAAATCATTTATACCCTTATTTGACCTTATATGTTTTCAAATAAATCTTTCCGTCATTTTCCAAATAAGGTACTTTTTGACTTTTTTGACAAATTTAAGGTAAGAATGTTTTTTAACTTATACGATGGGTGTGGTATTTTAAGCCACTATAACATTGCCGAAGATTCCCTTACAATATTATAAGAATATTTTCAAAATTATTGTTTTCAAAAATAACTTCCCAATAGAATGAGATATTTCTCTAAAAAAGGTTTTGATTTCAACTATGTCAACATCCTTTGATAGATTTTAAGCTTATTTGAAGTTGATTTATTATGATATAAAACATCCATATTGTATTGAATGTTTTGTGATATGTTTGACTGTGGATGTGTTATTTTTACACCATTCATGGTTTATGGATAAAGTATTTACATTTTTATGTTATTTTTAATACGAATGTTTATTTTATGTTTAAAACATTTCATATGAGGAATGCATTGGATATAGTAAGTGTTGTGTGGAGACCGCTATAACTCCTCGATGCATTGGTAGGTCTCATGAAACAAACTAATGTGTTGGCACAAGGACTTAACAAAATATTATTTGTAGTCTTGGCACCAGGCCTTGACTATGTGGTTATGAAGTATGTCATTATGCATTCCATCATTATGAAAGTGGTTATTGATATTGAATGTGATTATTTGACTAGTAGAATATCCATGTAGTAAGTAAATGAAATTATTTTGATTTATAGTTTCCATATTATGATGATGTTTATACTGAAAATACTTTTGTTTTAGTTTTATACATTTCCTTAAATGTTTATGCTTATTTATGAATGTTTCCGCTATATTGTTATCCTTACTGAGCATCTGATATCACCACTTTCTATGTTTTATTTTTTCCAAGATGCGAAGAAGTATATTATGAATGACCTGTAGGGATAGTCTATGAGATCTTAGTGTTATATATGGAAAAAATGCTGTTGTAGTTTCCCATTTTATGATGTAATGTAAACCTATTGAGTGTATCAAGAACTTCTAGGGATACTTAACTAATTGGTCTTTCGAGACTGGATCTTTTGTGATCATTCCCATGTTATGTAATAATGCACCGACTCTGGGTTACTAGGGAAAAGGTGTTACAAGATCAACTAAATTCAATTATTGGGGAGGAAGAGAATGAAATAACAATGGGTGAGGAAAAGATTGTTCCAATAGAAGATATACCTATTGCACAAGAATATGTTGATGTGTTTCCATAATATTTACTTAGACATCCTCTAGAATGAGAAATTGATTTTTCCATTGATTTAATTCCTGGTTCAATGATCAAATCGAAGACCCCTTATAGAATGGCCCCTTTGGAATTAGTGGAACAAAAGAAACAACCAGAAGATTTGAGTAATAAGGGATTTATTCGCCCTAGTGTTTCTCCTTAGGGATCCCCTGTCCTTTTTTTTAAAAAAAGATGGATCTATGAGGTTGTGAATTGAATACAAGGAGATCAATGTTATAACAATAAATAAAAAGTATCCCCTACCTCACATTGATGATTTATTTGACCAAAATCATGGAAAGATTGACCTTCGATCTGGATATCATCAGTCGTGTGTGAAGAAGAAATACATTCTGAAAGTGGAATTTCAAACCATGTACGAGCATTATGAGTTTATAGTAATATCTTTTTGATTGACTAATGCACCCACTGTCTTCATTGATCTAATGAATAGAGTTCTCAAGGAATATCTTCATGAATTTTCAGTTTTATTTATTGATGATATCTTAGTATACTCCAAAAGCTCCCAAGATCATGAAAACCACTTGCGCATTATCCTGAAGACTCTTAGAAGGCAAGAATTATATGGGAAGTTTAGAGAGTGTCAATTCTGGATTCAGGATATTTCATTTCTTGGGCATATCATCTCTAAGGATGGAATCTCCGTTGATCCTTCTAAGACATGAGAAATCCAAGAATTTCCAGCACCGACAAGTATAACTGAGGTACATAGTTTTATTGGTTTAGAAGGTTATTATCGGTGTTTAGTCAAGAATTTTTCCCTATTGGCTAACCCATTAACAAATCTTACACGTAAAGGGGTGAAATTTGATTGGACAAAAGAATATATTGGATGTTTGGAATAATTGAAGGGAATATTATTCAATGCACTTATATTGACTCTACCATCGAGGAGTGATGGGTTTGTTATTTATAGTGATGCTTCAAGGAAAGGACTTGGTTGTGTCCTTATATAGAATGATAGGGTTATTTCCTATGCATCATGACAGATAAAAATTTATGATAAAAACTATCCTACTCATGATCTTGAGGTAGCAGCTGTAATATTTTCTTTGAATATATGGAGACATTATCTCTATGGTGAAAAATGTGAGATTTATACTGATCACAAGAGTTTGAAGAATATTTTCTCAAAAAATGAACTCAACATGACGAAAAATAGATTTCTTGAACTACTCAAGGATTATGTTTTGACGACACAATACCACCCGGGGAAGGCAAATAAAGTGGCATATACTTTGAGTAGAAAAGATCATGTAGTTTGGAACAGGATGAGATTTGAAAGGGATTTTATTTTCAATGATCTAATAAAGATGGATATGGGAATAAACATGGAAAGTGAAACATTAATTATTTTTCAAATGGTTTCCAAACAATCCTTACGAGAAAGGATAAAATGTTGTTCGGTTGATGATGAGGAGTTTCAAATGAAGATTAATGATGTGAATGATGGGAGATTTAATGAGTTTATATATAAAGATGGAATTTTGATATTTGGTAAGAGACATTGTATTCCTGATATGACTGATCTAAAAAGAGAATTGTTGGATGATGCTCATAGTTCCAATTTCTATATAAACCCGGGGAGCACCAAAATTTATAGTGATTTGAAGGAACATTTTTTGTGGGACAACATGAAGAGGTAGATTTCTGATTTTGTGTCAAGATGTACGGTTGTTCAACAAGTGAAAGCTGGAAGGCAACAGCCTAGAGGAGTCTTGGAATCTCTTCCCATACTTGAGTGTAAATGGGATAATATTATTATGGACTTTGTCATGAGACTACCAAAGACTCCTAGAAGGAACACTGCAATATGGGTCATTGTTGAATGTCATACCAAGTCATCACATTTGCGTGACATAAGAGAAGATTTCCACTTCAATGTCTAGAAAGACAATATATTAATAAAGTAGCCAGACTTCATGGAGTACCCCTATCAAATGTTTATGATCGTGATCCACGTTTTACTTCAAGATTCTGGAAAAGTCCTCAGAAATCCCTAGATACTAAACTTTGTTTCAGCACTGCCTACCACCCCCAACCTGATGGACAATCAGAATTGACTATTCAAACCTTATAAGATATTTTGAGATCATTCTCACTTTACTTTTGAGGTATGTGGGATCAATATTTACCTCTGGTAGAATTTTCCTATAACAATAGCTTCCATTCATGTATTCATATAGCACCATATGAAACATTATACGGAAAGAGATGACACACACCGACCTGTTGGGATGATATTGGTGAAAGAAAACTCATAGGCCCAGAACTAGTTGAGGAACAATGGAAAATGTGATGGTAATCCAAAACCACATCAAATCTATTCAATGATGGAAGAAGAGCTATGTTGATAACCGTAGGAAGGATTTGGAACTTCGGGTAGAAGATCATTATTTCTTGAAGGTATCTCCATGGAAGAGAATTATATAATTTGGTAAGAAGGGTAATGTGAGTCCCATGTACATCGGTCCTTTCGAAATTCTAGAATGAATTGGGTCTGTAGCTTACTATTTGGCAATACTGCCATGTCTCTCCAAATTTCACGATGTATTCCATGTATCACAGCTGAGAGAAAACATTACTTACCCAATGCATGTAATCAGCTATGAGGAATTAGAACTGGAACCCGATCTTTCTTATTGTGAAGATCCTATCAATATTCTTGATACAAGAGAAAATGTGCTGAGAAACTAGATGAATCATCCGGTAATAGTTCTGTAGAGAAACCATAATATTTAGGAGGCAACGTGGGAACCCGAGAAACTTAAGATGAAGAACCACCCGAGACTTTTTAAGTATTAATATTATATAAATTTTTAGGATCAAATCATTTGAAGGAGCGAATAATGTAACACCCCAAGCTTCCACGGTACACTTCTCTTTGAATAATAAAATAGCATGTGGTGTACGCAACTTCTAGATTTTAACACATTGCGACCAATCAAACTACCTATTGTGAATAGTAATACCTAATTTTTGAAATTTTATAAATTTTATCATTCAAAATGGACTTCATTTTTGGATTTGGAGTATTTAAATTATCTTAGGGTGATTTTTTGGTATTTTTATGAAAACATTCAATTTTGATAGAATAGTGAAAAACACTGAGTTACAGTTTAAAACATATTTTTTATTTAAATAAATTTTTATTTTATATAAATTTTTTAAGGTCAAAATAGATAAATGATACTTATATAAGTTCAATGTAATTCATTTGAGTTAGTTTATAATATTTTTAAATATATAAAATTTTTATTGAACTTTTTACCGTCTTTTTCCCACCTCCTAGGAGCATTTGCAAATTTACATAAACACATAATATTACCGCTACTGTGAGTTGAATATCAAAAATCTGAGAGACATAGTTGATCTCAAAAAGTAAAATGTGGTTCAATAAGATGAAAATAATTTTTTTTGAATAGTAACTTTTTACTTTTATTTACCACGGTTAAAATTAAATAGGTTAATTAAGTGTAAAAGTGATATTATTATTACCTTAACACATGTCCTAATTCTACTAGAACAGTTTAATTAGACCAAAAACAACCCTAGGAATAAAAAATGATCCTTTAGGTCTAGTTGGATTAGATTAGGACATATATTATTAGTTAATTCAAAGAAGAGTTAAAATTGTTAAATTTAATGTATAATAACTAAACCATTTTTAATATAGTGTTACACATAAGATAAATTCCACTATAAATATTAATTAGAAATATAAAAGTATTTACTATAATTTTGTTTTATTTATATTTTTTATACAATAATTAAATAAATTTATTTATGATATAATGATGATACAGTAATTATCGTATTAATCAATGATTAAAATAATTGATATTATAAATATAAAAATAATTAAAATTTGAGACTTTTTATGAATTCCACTAAATTTCTAGGTTAATATGACATATTTTGTTTGTTTATATGAATTTTATTCAATGTAATAATGCTGTTATAAATTTAGCAAAAACAAAATACCATATAGTGTCAAAATTGACATAAAAAAGTTTTTAAAACAAATATTATATTATTAATTGATATTCTATTCCAAAATATCTAAGGTTTAGAAAAAAGACTTATATAATGATAGATGTATCATTAATGAACAAATTGGGGTTCTCTTGTAAGTATATAGTATGTTTATTAACCATATAATATAAAAATACAAAGAGACATGGTAAATGTCAAACTATTTAACAAAGAGTTAAATCTAAAAGATAAGGTTAATATAGTGACACAAACCTGTCTAAAACCTATTGGGTGAGTGGTTTTCTACCCATACCCACCTTATAATTTTAATAATTCATTTTTGAGCCATTATAAATCTAAAATAATTTTATTATAAAATAATATTTCTATCTTTTCATAAGGTGCCCCTCACCCCTCTTATAAAAGGTCACTCACCCTTCTCTATAATTAACTCCATAAAATCCATTTGTATCAGCCAAAAACTACCCAAATACCATCTCCACCGTCCTCCCTTCATTATAGTGGCCTTAATTTAGTCATAAATCCAGCCTAAAGAGCCTTTTTGATCAAATCAAATAGAATAACCTGAAGAAAAGGTAAATATTTCATCACCTCTTTCAAGTTCCTTTATTCTACCACTTCCACTTTCTTTGTTGTTTCTATTATAAAATAATAACTCCAGTATCTTCTATATACTTTAATGTTATTATAAATATGTTACAACCATATTCATTATTCTATCCATCCTTTGAATGACATGTCACCATACGTGTGTACGTAGGGCTTATCGTCTCCACGTCGTGGTGTAATTGTTATTCAATACATTATTATTTTTATGGGTATAATAATGATGTTTATTTGAAGTTAATAATAAATATAACATGATAATATTTCTTTATATATGATTCAACTTCCAATTATAAATTATTTTAATATCAAAAGAATGATATTGTCGCTCGTGCGTACGTACGTATTACCGTCTCCACAAACACGACGTGATTCATTCTCCATCGTATCCAATCAAGAAAAATATTCATTAGATGATTAAAAATAATGTTTAAAGACTTAATATAATTCTTAATATTAATGAGATACATCCTATTCATAAAAAACAATACATATGTAACAAAGCATATAACAGAGAATGAATCAGTTAACACCCAAAATGACGATAATACTAAAATATTATTAACAAAGAAATATTAAAAGATCAGATATGATATCATATTAATGTATATAATTCTTGTATAAACTAATAACAATTATTTTACCATTATAAAAAAGTTTAACATACCCTCAAACAAGGAAAAGTACAAAGTAAAAGTTAATTTCACAATCTCTTCATTATCTGAGGTTGTTTATACGTAATTATCTATTGGGGCCTCTTTATCATCCACATTCATTCTTCTTAAAAATGTATTTAAAAAAATATTTAATATATACTAGACAATGGGTTAAAGACATTTATACCCTTATTTGACTATATATTTTCTGAAAGGAATCTTTTCGTCATTTTCCAAATAAGGTATTTTTTGACCTTTTCGACAAATTTAAGGTAAGAATGTTTTTTTAGATTATACGGTGGGTATGACTATTTTTCACCATTATAACATCATTGAAGCTTCCCTTACAATCTTATAAGAATATTATCAAAATAAATTTTATCGTAAATGATTTCAAAATAGAAAGAGATATTTCTATAAAAAAGGTTTTGAGTTCATCTATGTCAACATCCTTTGATGGATTTTAAGCTTATTTGATGTTGATTTATTATAGTACAAAACTTCCATTCTGTATTGATGGTTTTTTGATATGGTTGACTAAGGATATGTAATTTTTACACCATTCATGTTTTATATATAAATTATTTACATTTCATATGCTAGTTTTAATACGAATGATTATGTTATTTTTAAACCTTTTCATATGAGGAATGCATTGGACTTAGTAACTGACAGGTGGAGCCCGCTATTGCTCCTAGATGTATAGGCTGGTCTCATAAAAAAAAACTAGTGTCTTGGCACAAGGCCTTGACAAAATATTATTTTTAGTCTTGGAACAAGGCCTTGAAAATGTGGTTCTGAAGTTCTGGAATTATGCAATCCATCATTATAAAAGTGGCTATTCACATTTCATGTGATTATTCGACTTGTAGAATATCTATGTAAGTAAGTAAATGGAATTATTTTGTTTTATATTTTCCATATTATGATGAAGTTTATGTTGAAAAGGTTGTTGATTTCGTTTTATACATTTCTTTAAATGTTTATGCTTATTTATGAAAGTTTCTGCTATATTTTTATCCTTACTAAGCATTTGAGATCACCCTTTTCAGTGTTTTATTTTTCACAGGATGTGAAGAAGTATATTATGAATAACTTATAGGGATAGTCTATGGGATATAAGTGTTTTCCATTGAAACAATTTTATGGTAGTTTTCCATTTTATTATGTAATGTAAACCTTATGAATGTATCTAGTACTTCCAAGGCTACTAAACTAATCTGTCTTCCGAGACTTGATCTTTTGTGATCATTCCACTGATACGTAATAATTCACTGACTCTGGGTAACTAGGGTCATAGCATTATAGTTTTTATTCTTTACATAAAATTTTATTAAGGTCATTATCAAAGTAAAGTGGTAACAAATTAACACTTTCTTACCTTGGCTAGTTAATGTAGAAACACACTTATCCAGTAAAATAAATATCTGTTATTGGTATATTTTTAGGCCTTATATCATATATTAAACCTTGTTTTACCAATTTTACCCTAATATAGATGACAAATATATAATGTGGTTACTATTCATAATGACCCAAAAATAAAATAGACCAATTTACCATATTTTAACCTCATGATTCCAAGTACAGTATCAATTTTTATTAATTAAATTTCTATAAGTGTTATAAATTAATTTAATATAAAAATCTAAAACTCAATGGAAAATAGTTTTTAGAGAAATGAATTTTAAATCCCATAAATGAACATAGAAAAAAATAAAATAATAATGATGATATATATGTAATTAATTATATTATATCTAATTATTTGAGAATATATTACTTTAATTTCTAATTAAGAAAATAGTGGTATATTTAAATTACATTTTCTAATGAAAATAGATGAAATTTTTATAAAGATTGGTATCTCTTACAATTCACTTAAAAATAAATCATTTCCAAAAGATAAAAAAACATTAAAAGATGGTTTTGAATTTTAAATTTCATAAATGAAGTTCAACTTTTCTAGTGAAAATTAGAAAAATTAAAAATTAATGTTTTAAATAAACCCATATAACACTTGAAATTTTTTTTTATTAATAATACTATTTCCATATTGATTGAAAGATTACTTTACATTATTATAATTTATATAACTAAATCAAATATAATTTCTAAATATTAATAAGGTGTGAAATTAATTTACTACAACCAATGTTTTCATAATATGCAATTAAAAAATCGCATAAAGAAACCTCTATTACAAATAGCTAGATTTATCATGGATTAGTTGGATAATACCACCATTTTGTGAAATCATCTCATAATTATACAATCTAATAACTATGTTAAAACTAAAGGGAATTAATTAAATATGGATAGTATAATGTGTGTAATGTATTAGTGATATTAGGAAAGGATTATTTATTTTATATGTACTCACACCACTATGTATTAGTGAAGGATTCATGATATACGGTGATTCTTCCTTGAATGTTTTGGTATATGTTGTTATATTGAACAAAAATGAAATTTCTTATGAATCATGTAAATTATATAATCATGAAAAAACTCAATAGCCATGATTTGGAGATAGCGGTTGTAATCATTGCATTGAAAACTTAGTGGCATCATCTATTTGGTGAGAAGTTTGATAATTATATTGAACATAAGATATTAAAGTATATATTCAAAAAAAGGATCTGAAAATACACCAAATGATATGGTTAGAGTTTATAAAATATTATGCCGACACAGTAAATTATCTACCACAAAAGGAAAAAAAGGTTGTTGATGCCCTATGTTTGAACAACCGTTCAGTCTTATCCATGATGAGGATTGAAAGAAACTCGATACTCATGGATTTTCAATGGATTAATCTTGAAAACATAAGAGGATAGATATATTAGGTTTCCAGAATTATTTTCCAACATCCATTCACATTAAGATTGAATATTTCCAAAAATATTATTCATAGCTGGAGAAAAAAATAGTGAGTATTCCAGAGTTAAACCTTGATAAATATAGGGTTATAAAGTTTCTATCTTAGATACCTAAACCAAATAAACATAAACTAAAAAGGTAACCTTTGGAATATACTCATATCTCAACCTTCTCTATTCACCTAGGAAGCATAAATATGTATAAATATCTATAGAAAAAACTTCTGGTGGGATAATATGAAGATGTAAATCGTAGAATACACAAGTTGATACTTTATTGAAGCAATTTAAGGATGACCGAATAAAGTTTAATTGTATGTTTCTAACATTATACATAATTTTATTTAAATGGGAAAACATTTCTATTTATATTTTATAGGACTCCCCAATACATATAAAGTCCATAATTCCATTTGGTTTGTTGTCGGTATCCTTAAAAATCCACCACAATTAATTTCTATTGAAGAAGATTTATATCTTGACCAAATCTCAAAGATATATATAATAGAAGTGGTCATACTACATGGGGTTACAGTCTCCATTATATCTAATCAATATCTAAATATTAATTTTAGGTTCTATAAAATCCTTCTAAAATCATTGGAAACATATTTCTGTTTCTGTGCTACTTATCATCCTTACACTGATTGTCAGTCTAGGAGGACAATACAAATAGTGGAGGATATGTTTGTTGGTTCCAAGTGTAGCAGAACCTTGTGGTTGTGGGAGATATATATTAAAATTTCTTTCAATATTCTAGTTTCCTGAATATATGATTGGGGATATATTACACCAAATTTATAATTAATTAATTTAATATTGGATGAAACGAATTTTCGGGATTGACATCTTTCTTTGATCTGAATGTTGATCACCTGAAATTATGCTTTCATATTTCCATTATTGTGTTGTGAGGATCCAAGGATATATTCCCTCTATAAGTGATCCACACATGATCCTTTTATCTCCAAGAAATTCCCATTGATATTTGGGTGCAAGTGTGGAGAATTTATTGTCTTGCATTGTTTTTTATGATCATTCATCCATTATTCTTGAATGAATCTATATTGTTTTCCTCATTCATGAGAGTTATATAGTAGGATAATTCAATAGAGAATCCATTTTGGGAAACAATTCACTATTTTGATTACAATGATCAATATTTTCACACCATACACAATAAACATAACCCTCTATTTATAGAGATAGAATTTAGATTAAAATAATTATTTAATTGCAATCCACCCCTTAAATAATATAATTACATTTATCAAAATTCATTTCACATAATAATAGGATTATTATTATTTTGGGGTGTGAACTAACTTACACAATAATATACATTATTTGACCTTATTTCTATTTAATATTTATCTCCACACACGGTCTTGGTCCACTCAAACTCCTCTATTTTTTATTTAACAAATGGATAAATATTTAATTTAAATATTTCATCTATCAATAAATATTTTTGATCAATAAAGTTTGAATAAAATTATCCCTAACACTTGAGAATAATATTTATTCAATTAAATAAATTCAAATATAATATATCTGAGATCATCGGTAACACTTAGTGTCTGACCCTCTATGATTATTTCTCATTAACATCATGTGTGATTTCCTAAATTCCAAGATTACTATCTAGCAATGGGTCAAGGCACCCAATAAAAATTAATTAATGTTTTAATGGTGAAAACAAAATATGAATGCCCACTATTTAATATAATCCCTTTATTGTAACATCTCATCAAGAAGGTTTCATATCTATGTCACCAATCTATTTGATTGATACATATTTCATTGACTATCTGAAATAAACACATCTTTGCAACATAGGCATGGAATTTAATATTATGGTTCTATTCTAATAAAATGGTCGAGATATCAACGTCAATAAAATTGGAAGGGACAAATACTTCCTCAATTTATCCATTAATGACATGTAAATCATGATGTACCCAATATACCCTACCTCACCAAGAATATAAGTTGTCATGGTTTTTTTTAAATCTAATTGCATGAGTCATGACAAGAATTAATGATAGTCTTAAATTCTAAGGATCATTCCACATGCATGGAAATAAAAATATTTATTAACTGCAAAACATACATAATTTCTTCTAGGATGTCTATTCTCATAATCTCTTATCCTAGATATTTCCAAGTGTGAACATCATAAGAAGAAGCCTCGTCTTCTTACTAGTACCTATAGCATATAGTATAAGTATTTTGTCTCCCATCATAGTATTTTATCTAACTGTATAACATTATTTAAGAATATCTTCATAGAACTTTATGTTTCTAATAATAGTGGGAAACTATTAAGATATTATCAATGTGACATAATTATATGTATTATCAAAATTCAATACATAAAATATAAAAGTAATCAGTGTTCAAAAAGTTGTTCTTAGGATGAAAACTATAAAAAAATCTCACTTTGACTTGAACCAACTTGGTATAATGTTCTATCTTCTAGAACTCACATGATAATCATGTTTTTACTAAGTCAAGTCTATAGTCAATGGTTTTTGTACCGTTGCTTTTTTTTGTAAATACTACTTTATATAAACTCACCTCCCTAAGAAAAATCTCTCAAAATATGATAATTCCAAATTATGTGCTTTATTTACTGATTTGACCTTTTCTATTTTTCTAGATCCACTATTATGGTATTATCACAATAGAGTGTGATGGGGTCTTTATGTCTAGGTGCCACATCAAGATCATGGATGAAGTTTCACTTCTATACTAATTGTTTAGCTTCCATGTAAGCCACAATATAATCAGACTCTACTATATAATCTGTCCTAAAATCCTACTTTGAGCACTTTTAGATTGCAAAACCTCCATTTAAAGTGAATATTTATCCCATTTGTGACTTCAAGTCATCTTGATCAGTCTAGAAACAAGAGTCTTCATATCCCCTAATGATTAGTTCCTCCTCTCCTCCATAAATATAGAACACATCTTTATTATTCCTTGGATAATTAATAATAGTCTTGTCTTCCGTCCAATAGAGGTCTAGTGGATCATATTGATATCTTTCTACCAAAAATAATGCAATGGTGACATCTAGCCTTGTACATAGCATATCATACATCACTAACCTAATATATAATTCATATGGAATTTTTTCCATTATCTTTATTTACTCACGTGTATGAGGATACATTTTTCTAGAAAAATTAATACTATGTGACACTGGCAATAATCCCATCTTTGATTGTTCCATACTGAATATCTTTAGTATATTGTAAATGTATGTACATTTACATAGTCCGAGCAACCTATTGGATCTATCATGATGGATATTGATCCCAATTATATATGATTCCATACCCAATTCCATTATAGATAATCGTTTGTTGAACCACATCTTAACCGACTATGAGACTGCTATTTTGTTTTAATGAGTAATATTTCATCATATTATTCTATTTATAAAATGATTGCACTCCCACTGAACTATCTCTAGACACAAGGAACTTGCTCATTATTTATGAAACCCATTTCCATTAAGATTCCTCATAGCAAGTGTTCCATTACATAGATTTAGTTTTTAAACAATAAATGGGTTTTTATAATTTTTATATCTTATTGGATTTATTTTGAGTAAGAAACCCTTTGGGTTATTTTATATAGAAATATTCCTGAAGGTTCCTTTTAATTAAGACTTTTTTAAAATCTATTTTTCAAATATCAGTCATGGTAAGCCATAATGGAAATTATTATTCTGATGGATTTCACTATTATAACTTTTGTAAAGGTTTCATCATAGTATAATCCTTGACACTGTTTAAACCTTTTTGCAACTAGGAATTCTTTATTGGTACTATGTTTTCCTTCCATGTCCAGTTTATTCTTGAATACCAATTTTAAACCAATAGTATTTACACACATTCAAGGATCTACCAAAATCTAGACATGGTTTTGTTATATAGAATCCATTTTAGAAATCAGGGATTCTTGGAACAATGAAATATAATTCCACTTAATTCTTCCTAGTATGATAAATGATCATTATTATTAACTAATAATGAGTTTCCATCGATGATGACTTGAAAACCATACCATTTTGGTTCTCTAACATTTCATGTAATCCTACATAGTTCATGTGTCTCTAGAACAATTTCTTCTTCCATGGGGCTTGTGGAATCTCAACCTATCCCAACTCTTGTGTACCATGATCCTAAACATCATTGAAGTCTACATTTATACCACATTAACTTTTTGATATGTGATCCATCTCAAATAATATCTATTGTCATCATACTATTACCATTTTTGTGAGGGGTCATATAGGTAATATCCCCTTGTTCATTTAGGATACACTATAAAGGAATACTTTGTTCGTAGGGGTTAAATTTGGTTACCTAAAGAGTCCTTAAAAAATGATTTGTGATCCTACACATGTAAGTATAAAAACATGATTATTATTTGTTCCATAAATGGTATGTTATACCATATTCTACTTTAGTTGGAACTAGGTTATGTATTTGTGTTGCAGTCTATAATGTGTATCCCAAAAAGGATATAAGAAAACCCACAAGTCATATTATTGATCTCACTGTTCCAAAAAATGTTTGATTCCTCCTTTCACTTAAACTCTTCCACTGTGATGTATAAATATGAGTGAGATGATATAGGATCAAAAACTCCTGTAAGTAATCAATGATGTCTTGATTAAGATTTTATCCGCAACTATTTAGTTGATTATCTTAATCTTCCTACCAAGATAGTTATTAACTTAATTCATGAATTATTTGAATTCATCAAAAGAATATAACTTATACCTCATTCAGTAGATATATCCATATATACTAAAATCATTAGTAAAAGTTATGAATTAATAGTACCCATCCATTTCCTTAATTGGAAATGGTCCACTCACATCTGTGTGAACTAATTCAAAAATCTATTTGGCCTTTAACTTTTTTAAAAAAATGGGGCTTTGGACATTTTACTTTGTAAAAAAGAATAATAAAAACTAAGTTGTTTTAGTTAAAAAGAATCTAATTATACATATTGGTATAATTTATTCATGTTGTTTTCATTTTCAATAACTATAAAATGATTCCATATTTGGGCGTGGTTTGAGTGAACTGAATCAGTTTCTTTATATATTTTCATTACTTTGTTTATGTAATCCAACACATAATGTCCATTATTTAAATGTCCCTTATGATAAAAAGTTTGATCTTTATAAAAGAAGAAACATTAATTTATATATATGAAACAAACATATATATCAAGTCTAGATATAGAAATACTATTTTTTGGTAATGGATGGAACATAGTAACAAACATTCAAAACCAAGATCATTTTGGTCGACAAAGTGAGGTGGTAGTCCTCGATAGATACAGTAGTAAGTTTAGCACCACTGGATTCTGGGATATATACCTCCACTCTGTCAATATTTTAAAATCTACAAAGTTTTTTTATTTTAAGATATATGTGAGTACTAAAAGATTTATCTAATAGCCAATTTGTAGAAACAGATAAATTGCACTCGATAACAAATTTACTTGAAGCTTCCCCTTTCTTGTATGGATGGGTTTATTTTTTTTCTTCCAGTGTCCATTCTTACCACATGATAAATATACAAAATCATATTCACTTACTTTCCCTTTTACCATCCTCTTATTATAATTCCATTAATATGATTTGGAATTAAATATATTTTCTTTTCCTTTCTATTTATTCACCTTAAGTATGAATGGATTTTCACGCTTCATATATTTATCTAGTTGGTGGTGAAGAGTGAGAAGATATGGAAGAGGCTTCTTAATGTTTTTCATATAAAAATTCCCAAAATTTCTAGATAATCTCTGAGGGAGTGATTCTAGAATGAGATCATTGCTCAGTTCATCGGGGATTTTAAACACTAGAAAATTAGAGCACTCAAGGTATCCAATGTGCTTGGTTACATGATCCTCAGATGGGAAAACCTCTATAATATTGATCTGAAAGAGTACCTTAGAGATCCCAAAATATTCATGTCTAGATCTCTCCGGGTAAAAACTATGAAGGTTATCAAGCATGTCATCCACGTCCATGTTTTCATGAAACATTACGAGTTCACTGGACATAGACGAAAGCATCAAACATTGAATGTTGATCACATGACTCAATGTTTTTTCATAGAAAAGGACCTCTTAATCACATGCCTCTTTAGTAGGTGTATTATGAATTTTGAATTCTAGCATGTAATATTTCTATTCTTGGGGAATCATAACTTAATAGAATCCAAAACACTCCTAGATTTTTCTGCAAATTATAAGTTTGTATTTCTCTAATATTGATCACAAGGATAGTATGGATGATGATCTTGAAATTTTATTCTACCATTAAAGGAGAAAATTATTATTACTATTTCATGAATAAAAATTATATTAGAAATAACAAATAAATTAATTTTATTTAATCTCCTACTATTTTATCAATTCCCAGTATCTCTCACCATTGAACATATAATTTCTATTCACATTAACATTTTAGTGGAAAGAATCCATATGTGACTTTGCATAACCCCAATGAGGGCTGGTCAAGCAACTTTAAATTATTTATCTAAGTAGGAATTTTTTAACTGAAGGCTTGTAGATCCTTGATATTTTGAGTGGACTCCCTTATCCTAAACTTTTGACTTGGATTTACTCAAAACTTTCTTCCAAGTAATATAATGTCTAGAGAGAGATACTTCTTTTGATGTAAGATAGTTAATTTAACCCAAAACATTTATAATAACTCTATTCTAAAAAAATGGTCTCAAATAGGGTTGTCCTGACAAATAATTATAATGATTTTATTCCTAATAACATAATGGATGACCAAGATTCACTTTATATTTAAATTAGGTATTTTAATTTTTTATTCATAAGTTTTATCTTGTTTTCTCTTTTACATGTCTTGTTAATATTAAGTGGATGATACTTAATTAATTAACCATGTTGGATAAAAATTTTATGCATAATTAATTTATTTAATTTCCATGTTTTCACATTTATTTATTTATTTATATGATTGTATCCTAGCATCCAAGAAATAAAAAATTACATATATATAAATAAATAATTAATTAAATGACTCATTCATGATATTTATCTAACAATTGATTTTTTGAGTGGAAATTTAATCAACCATTGACCTAGGGGAAAAACCCATGTTATCGGTCTTAGCATGAGTTATAGAATCTGACTTGTCCTCCTATATAACTGCCAATTTTTCATCATTATAGTTCTATCTGGAACCATCTCTATGCTCCTTAAGAAACACCGTTAATTAAAAATAATTATAACTAAAATGCAGGTGAGGGGAACCAACAGATTAGATAAAGGGGAATTACTTAAATATCATTGGATATGTAGGTCCAACATAATAATACATGGATGGTTGACTTGAAAGCTATCAAATATATTTTAATAATAAATAATTTCAAACCCATGCATTAAATTAAATTAAATAATTTTCAGAACATTCATTAGTCATGGTCAATCTCATAAACGTTCATACATGCAACCTATCAGCATTAGAAAATAGATATAATTCATTTTTTATTCATTATTTATTATTAATATATACTTACTTGCATTAATTAATTAATTATTTTAGTTATTCACTCTCATTCATCATAATGACCATCCAAAATTCACTTTTAGATATCCATTATAAAGGTCGAAAATAAATGGAAGAACCAATAGTTTCATATCTATTACAATAAATTAATTGATATTTTAAAATTATTTAATACCATTATTAAATTGTAAAACACTTAAACAGAAAATAAAATTAATAACATTTTAATACTATGATATTAAATTTCATGTTATTTTAATTATTCCATTAATTAGTAGACTATACAACATGTACTATCAAACTATATGCCATATACCTTGGTTTCCATGTATCTAGGTCACATTCGAAGGGCTTGAACATGTTGACTCAGCCGAACTACACGTCTTATACATGCCAGCAACATGCTATGTGTCTGCCTTCTATGTGATTGAGATACACGACTGGGTCCTCAGCGTGTTTCTCAGATGAGTAAATGAAGTGTAAAGACTGTCTATATTCCATGTGATCCAAATTTCATTTTCCCATGAAGCCTATTTAAGGAATTGGAATGTTCTTGGGAAACTGACAATGGGACGTATGCACTCCACCTATACACTGTGTATCTCTAAATCCATCAGTCTGTATAACATAACATGTATCTTAGATGTGGGAATTAATGAACTACACATCTTTTACACAACATACATGGAATTATATCATATTTTTTTAGGTTGTCGGTCTTACAAGGGTTTACCATGTATTATGACAACATGTATTTCATGATTTACCCTGATATCCCAGGTAGACTACATGGTGTGTATACTGATACACGTCATGTAATCTAACAAATGTGAGCTACGTTGGATAGTATATATTTGGTGTATACCTCATTTAATAAATATGTGGAATGATTTGTATCCGATGACATGGATAGGTGTAGAGAACTAGGGTACACGATGTGTACTTCTGTGTACATATCGTACAAACCTATCTTACCGACCAAAAATTTGTAGTTTTTGAGGGCATCAATAATTATTCTTCATTTATTATTACACCATTAAAAAAATGAAACACTGAATGAACAAGATTAATATGTAAATAAAATTTTAATTAAAATATTATTAAAGAATGAATAATAAGAAATGAAAATTGAAAAATAATTGCATATGGATCAAAAATCAAATAAATAATTATAAATATAAACATAACCTCCCTATGATACAACTTGTTGGTTTTATGAACATCAGAAACATGCATTAGTAGCATATATATGTTAAACTTTCTTTTAATATTTGAGTTTTCCAAAACCATGAGCGAATATCTTACACATAAAATTTACAATTAATTTATTTTTTATTAGATGAAATAAATACATATTCATAAGGTCATTCTTCGATCTGAATGATGATCATCTAAAAAGACACATAAATATTTCCGTCATTACCTTGTATGTATCAATAGAAATTATCCCTCTATCGGTGACCCAATTGTGCTCTTTTGATATCTATGTAACTCTAATTGATCTCTGGGTTCCAACATGGAAAATTGATTGTCTTTCATTGTTTGTGTTGATCGCTCATCCATCAATATTGAGGGAACCTCTCTTGCATTTCTAATTCATGGTAGGGATAGATAAGGAGGAGTCGATATAGAATTCATTATGTGAGAAAATTATATATTTTAATTGGAATGAATAAATTTTTGAAAACCCCAAAAAATATTCATAACAGTCTATTTATAGAGCAATAATTTATGTTAAAATAATTATTTAATTTCATTTCATACCTTAAATAATATAATAAACCTTAATAAAAAATTTACTAAATAATAATAATAATATTACTAATATTTTTTGGCATACACAAACTTTCAGAATAAGAAATATTATTTAACCATTTTGTTATTCAACATTTTTCACCAAACACAGTCATGGTCTATTCTTAATATACTAGTATTTATTGAAGAGATGAATATATATTTTATTTAAATATTTTATACATCAAGAAATATTTGTGATCAATAAAACATGAATAAAATTTATCCCTCGGTCTTGAGAAAAATAATTATTCAATTAATTAAATTAAAATAAAATTTAATCAAGATCGTCCGTAACACATATTGTGTGACCTCTAGGATTTTTTCTCCTGGGAATTAAGAAGTATTTCTTAAATTCCCATATCACTATCTAGAAATTGTTCTAGGCACCCATGATAATGAACTTAATTTCACACAAATGAATACCACATATGTATATTCACTTTTTAATATAATCAATTTTTTTCAATATCTCATCAAGAAGATTGCACATCGTTTTCACCAACCTATTTTGTCGATACGTCTTTATTTGAATATCTAAAATAAAAAAATCATTACACATTAAAAATGGAATATAATTTGAAGGTTCTATTCCAATCAAAGGCTCAAGATATTAGCGTCCATAAAATTGGATGGGATAAATCCTTCATCGACTTATCCATTAATGACATGTCAATCGTGATGCTCCCATTGTACCCTACCTCACTAAAAACATATTCCATTATGGTTTTGATAGAAATTCAATGTGTGTGATTTATAAAATTCATTAATGATAATCATAAACTATAAGGACCATTAAACACACTCATAGATAGGGATATATTATTAAACTAAAACATTTGGAATTCACAATGTTGCATTTATTCTCTTAATCATTGATCATGGCGATTAACAAGTGTGATATTTATAAGAAGAATCATCATGTAACTATGATTAATCACAAATAAAATTCTATTTACTATGTGTCCCATATATTGGGCATGTATTGTCTCAACAATACTCAATAAATTATAATGATTTTGATGCTCAGAAATACCATTTTTTTCTAATAGAGTATTATTGAGTGAGTTTTCAGGAATTAATATATGGGTTAGGTTAATTTGATGTTTTGTGAATTACTCTAGAAATAATGTTTCAAAACCCAACATTTTGTAGATGAAGGAGTGCTATCATCCCTACATTATGCAGGAAAAGTGAAATGATTGTTTATGGTATCAACCATACATTATGCTAAATATTATTATATTAATCGACATCATTACGTTGGTAGAATCCTCAAACATATGGATCCGAAACCCTACATTGAAATTTTGGATTACTATTCATCAACCTTATGTTCAGAATTTGAATTTATGGTTAATCAATGATACATTCAAGAACATTTTCAAAAAATTGAATTAATGGATTACAATCCCTATGATACTTCTGTTTCCTATGTTATGTGAAGAAGAAAGTATGGTTATGAAACCATCTGTTGGTAGGAACCCTATGCTATGCAAAAGAACCATACACATTGCGAATGAACCCTATGCTACACGAAGGAATAATATGCTACACAATTTAATCCTATGTTGTGTTTATAACATTGAATTTTTTAAGCCATAATTTCAATCTGAGATTTCTGAAATTTTCAAGTTAGAAATGAGATTTTTTCAAGGATTTTGATGATTGTTTAAAAGAACTGTATTCATTGGGGAAAGTCACTCTTGTTCTTAACGTAAGTTACAACTCCCCTGATCAATTAGAATTTCAATTTCTCTGATCAATTAGGTCATTCTCTTGGATTTTTGATACGGAAGAAAGCTATCTATTCTATATAATTCACCAGAGTATATCTTCAAAAAAATGTGTGTAATAAGTGATTCACATATGGGACTATATTATTGAAATTATCTTTTATAGTGCTACTACAATAATGATAGATTTTGAAAAAATCTACACTTTTTAGATACACATGATCAATCTTTTACTACTATAAGATTACTACTGTTGTTAAAGTTTATACCTTATTAAAGATAATTTTTCAACAAGTATTACTTCAGAATATTTCTTTGTGAAGTAATTATTTTTTGAAGAAGAACATCCATTATCTATTAGTTGTTGTGGCTACAAATATGTAGAACAACCTGAACCTTTCAAATCAAGATCTTCTGATTTATTGGAGTTTCGACTACATGTACTCATTTATGGCGGAGTATCAGCTTATAAATCTAATATATAGATAATAGGTTCTCATTTATAGAAACAGAAGTTTTTTATTAGTCTTATTGTAATGGTGTCAACTGCCTCCACTCAGTTGTGAATTCATGGTCTTATGATAAGAGGATCATTCTACTGAAATTTACCAATTTCGTAGAGAGAGTGATATGTAGAGTAGACTAGAGGATCATTTTGCCTATATCCCCTATAAAAAGTTGTGTTATTTATTTCTATTTATATACTACATATTTCTTTTCATACATAAGACAAAACTATTGATCATCTAAAATCACAGTGGGTGTCAAAATATAGAATTATGAAAGATTTTTGAAAAACAAAACTCACCCCCCCTCTTAGTTACATTGTATATTATGACCTAAACATTGGTATCATTGGTGATATTTTTGATCAAGATATAGCTATCTAAAATTATAAGGTCTATACAAAGATGAAAATGGCTAATTCGAGAGATGGAATGTCAATGGTGCGTTCTCCATATTTTAATGGTAGAAATTATGGTTGCTGGAAATCTCAAAGGATTATCTATCTAAAAAATCTTTTATTTGAATTCTACTAAAGAAAAATTAGTCCTTATAAGATTCCTAATAAACTATAATCTTGGACTGCTAAAACTGAATTTGAGTATGATATCAATTCTAATGAAATGATTCCTATAATTTTTTGTATATGACTAGATGAATTCTATCGGTTATCACAATATCCAACTGCTTGTATGATGTCGAAAACTATTGTAGTTGCTTATGGAGGAATAGAATATTTTAGAAAGATGAGTCATGCTACTACTAAAATAATTTTCAACACATTTAGAATGTTTTACGGAGAAAGAATCACGTAGATGAATAGAAGGATTAAAAAATTATCAACAATATAACTGTCTTTAAAGAACCTATCAAAAAATATAACCAATATTTGAATGCACTAAGGGGATAACCCAATAAATGTAATAGAATATGTGTTGATATTTGTCAATCATTAGCTATTAGGTACCTGACACTGAAATAAATAATTGTTGTTGGAACCGGGAATGCAGCGATAGCCCCAAATAGGTGGGTTTTTAAAATTTTCCACCGAAAATCGACATAAACTTGTCAACGTCGGTGAACAGTAGCCCGATCTTAGTCGAGGACCACACATGGATGATTTTAAGCACAAACATAAACCATAAAATACCTGGTTTATATCTCAATATGTGCATGATGTTTGCTCATCATTTGCAATCACTACATGAAAATTCTGATGTCTAATTCCTCTAGATCATTCACACATGCTCCAATGAATCTTTAGGAGTGTTGTTCATCGTAATCCAGGTGCTAGTGCAGAATACCGACGATGGCTTCGACACTGCAACGATCACCACATCGCTTTAAATTGTGATGCTTGAGAGAGAGCTCCATCTGAGCTCCTTGGATCCAGAGCATCTCTCTCTATATCATGGGAGAGTGGAAAGGAGAGAAAATCTCATGAATAGTACTTGGTAAAATCCACTCCTCTTCTATTTATAGTGTTTAATTAAAAAACTCGGTATCACCTCGCTGGCCCTGAATAATTAACGCACTATCAATGACATTTTATGACTACTAAACTGAGTCATAAATATTATTACCTTTCCCTTGTAATATATTAAAATATATTATGCAATAATAATTGATTCATTATCTTGAATCGTCACCCCCATAAATATTAATTGAACCTGGAATAATTTAATATTCGTCAATTAATATTTTTCATGTATTTACTTAATACTCGTAAATACATTTAATAAATAAATTCAATACTCATTACTATAAACTCGAATTATATGAATTCATTTATTGCATTGGTGATCATTTAACTATGTTTGAAAATCTCGAACCCTTGTGGCAAGGCCCATTATGTCCAAAACTCATTCAACTGAATAGGGTAGATTCTTGAATACACTATTTTGTGTGACCCTCTAAGACCTTATCTTGATAGCAGTGAGTAATATTCACAAACCAAGAGTATGATCTAGAAACCCATCATGGCCCTTGAAGAGATAAGGATCATCACTACAGTGACAACCAACCTACAAACACGTATTGTGTAATATAATATCTTTGTCAGTAATATCTAATAAAACAAGACGCACTCTTGTGTCATCGCCCTTTTCTTTCTTTATAGTTTGTTGATTTAACAGGACATATTTACCCTTGACTTCCATGGACATATTCTTATAAAGGTTATTCCATCCATATCAACATGGCCTAAGATATATTACTTCCATAACTCGGAAGTGAAAAATCATTTCTTGACCATTCAACCAGTGTCATGCCACCAACAACGCACCCGAGACAATCTACCATGACACAAATTCATTTCCATGGTTTTTGTCTTGCAAAAAAGAACACAATAAAATGACATACATTGGTAATGATCTCATGTCAGGAGACCATTACACACAATTGTAGAAACGAATATCAAATGACACATGAAACATGTGGTGTACTTATTGGCGGGTCAGTTCCCATGATCTCATTACAAGAGATGACCAAGTGTGAACTTCATGAGAAGAAGTCTAAATGATTATGAGCCCCCATCACCTGATGGGCATACATATACTGCGTCCAATCAGTAAAATGTATCTAGACCACAAAACATTTATTTAAGATTAATTTCATAGTATATAGAGGTTCTCATTATAGCCTGGGAACTGCTATAACCTTTCGATACGACAATTAATCTTTGGAAATTAGAAATTCAATAGTGGACATAGAAAATTGTACACTATAATGGTAAGATGACATCATGAATATCTTATTGTATACATGATATGGTAATCAAAAGCAATAAATAGTTGGGTATAGGGCAACCACTATTTCAACACTCCCACATTCACTAGATCCAACGTGCTAACCAAACTAGTTAGCTACTCATATATTGAACATCATGTTTCTGCTGAGTAACGGCATTAGCTACTAGGTCCACCACGGTTCCTCCACATGGCTATTATCCTATTTGACCTTATCTCATTGTGTAAAACATCTCAAGAGATGTTATCCTGAGTATATACCTTTTGGTCCACTGTAATAACATGACATCTTCGCTAGTAATAATATCATAATTATGATAATACTTTTCTCACCATGTGCGATACTAAGAACTGGAACAAATAATTTCATTTAAATACTTCTATGATATCATAGAAGGTGCAATGTACTCAGTCTTGTATGTATGGCCACCACTGGCTGATACGAGCTTGACTCGTGTGTCACCTTTATCCTAACTACAATAGTAGATCAAATTGATCTATGGAGGAATAGTTTGTATCCCCTGAAAACTAGTATCCATTATTCTCCACTTACCAAGAACATATATTTTGTACTTCCCGAAGTTCAATTAGATAGTTCTTACTACATCCCTTATAGAGATCCTGAATATAACTGATATTTTCCTATTCAAAAATATAAATTGGCAATATCAGTTCTTGTACATATCATGGCTTACATGATTGATCCATCGCTCCGACGTATGGATTTAAACACACCACATTTATCTCTTCCCATGACATGGACATGTCAACAAGGAGAGATTATGCCATGTGACATAGGCAAAAATTCAGCTCTTCAATTGTTCCAACGTGTATTTTTCAATATAATGTCACTATATGTAAGATTGACTAGGACCAAACAACCTATAGATCTACCTTAGTAGATCATGTTCCCGAGAACAGAGGTTTCTACTTTAAGTCAAGCATTAGAGAGTAAATTTTATTTTGGTCTTAACTAATTGGGAGACCAATGTCTGTTTCCATATGTTTTCAAACATATTTTGTCTAGAAAACAATGATTCTCCCACTAACCTCATGTAGACACATGGAAATGATTTTTGCTAATGTATTTTCTATGATCATGTTACTTTAATCCTATACCATATTTTAGTAACTTGCAACCTTTATAGGTATTCGTTGACTTGACCATCCATTTCTGGTTGTGTCTTATAGACACCATACATGATTGGTGGTCATGAAATCCAATGCTAAATAAATTTATCATAGAAATTAGCTTTGATGATTAAAATTCAAATGGATTTAGTCATAACAACTTGGTCAAATCAGTCAAGCCTTATTGGTACCAATCTCGTACCATCCATGTATCAACTCACATGAATACCCACCAATGTATTCAAAATAATAGCCCCTTTTCACTTTGAAACATGGAATCCATTAATTGAATTTTATTTGGTCTTATCAATTTTAGCTAATTTCTATATATTGATTAATTGTAGGTAATGTTATTCACATTGAATAATAGATCGCTGACCGCAGTGAATATACAAACCATCACCATGGTTTTATACTTCCTATGCAGTATGTGTATCTAGAACATACTTTGTTCCACATGTGCTTGTGTAACTAGTTCCTCTTCCAACTATTTTGTGCATCTTGAGCATTTACTAAACACAAGTCAATATAGATCCCACTATCTCTATTAGATAAGTGCACCCTTATATAGATATAAAGTATAACGACCCATACTTAACATACATTGTTAATACATTAAAATTGAAGCATGCTTATTAAAACATATAACAAAACCATGAATGGACCATATAGGTATAGAGTATTTAGAAACTGGGAAATATAAACAACTGGTTCATAAATCATCTACACTGTCTCCCTTTTATTTTATCATATCTAGAGTACCTTTTGGCATATCTTACTTAATATCCTTCTTCCTGCCCTGGGGAAATGAAAACATACAAAAGGGTGATCTCAAATGCTCAGTACGGGTAAACAAAAGAAATATCAATCACATCATATTCATAACAACATATCATTTTGGAAATCTTAAGCTGCAAAGGAGATCATAATTTCATAACATGTGATAAATCATAGTAGTGATATGTAATCCCAATAATCATAACTTAAAACATGAATCTTTGTGGAATACACACATAATCATAGAAAATAATTTTGTAGTAGTCAAGACTCATTGCCAAGACTATCTTAGCGGAAAAAGTCCATTTCTAAACTGAGTTCACTCCTAGTTTCAGTCCTGTTTCACTGAACTGATTTAACCTGCCATTCCAGCCATGTCAATATCATGAGATATAAATCTTTACCCAATTAATTGGAGGGAGATATAGGTCCCACCCATCTCATAATGATACCATTCTTATGTGTTCCAAAAAATAATAAAGCATACTTCATAGCATAACCCATGTAATAAAAATGGGATTCTTAAACATCATGACATCATAACATAATCCATATAAGATAAAAGGACATCATAAAATTGATTCCATAATAACATAATCATGTCAATGTAAAAAATAGGGATATACACATAACCCTATATTATCTTAGATGGAAAATAATTTTGATAAAACGCTTGAACTCCATTCTTGAGGAAAATATCCTTTCTACATCAAAAACATTTTCATTTCATAAAATGTCATATAATTTTAAAATAAAAGTTGATTAAAAATATACTTGAAAACATTTAAAGGAATATTCATGGAAATAATGTTATTTTAAATCATAAAAATCCATTCATGCCGTATAAGTTAAAAAAACATTCTTCTCGTATTTTGGCCGAAAAAGTCAAAAAGTACCTCGTACGAAAAACGACAAAAGATTCCTTTCATATCTTTTACTAAAAACATACCGAAGGGTAAAATTGGATTTAAAAAATTGTATGAGGATAGAAATAATATTACATATTTAATAAATATGGATGTGGATGATAAATATGCCCTAGTAAATTCTGAAGTATAAACAATCTCGGATAAAAATGAGATTGTGATATTTTCCATTACCTTAGGTCCGATTTGCTTCGTACGTGTCCGAACCTCCTGTATAATGATTTAAATAATGTCATTGAATTATTCATGAATCATAATTATATTTATGATATCATATATTGTCATATTCCTAGCTTCTTATTAGTAATATTTCATTGCTACTTGTTATTCGGGTGTTTATTACTTTTTGTTCATATGCGTGTTTTGTCGAATAAATTTATATTCTTATATAAGGTTATAGATACCTCATTTCCAGAATGTTATTAGTGTAATATATATCATATTTATTCATCCAATTAATTTATATAATCATTAAGAATTGAAGATCATGTAAAACGAGTCGCATCACATCGTGGAGACGGTTGGCCGTACGTACGCACGAGCGATGATATCATTCCCATGATCGTGGAATTATATTGAAGTGTATGTATACTATTTCAGAATCAATATCACTTTACAATAATAATATTTTGTTATTATTTACACCATTATACCCATCCAAGTATGGTGGTGGTGGAAAACAGATTACACCACGGCATGGAGACGGTATTTCGTACGTATGCACACGCGGTGATTTCATTTTCCGTAGGATGGATAGATGGTGAAATAGGGTTGTTTCATACTTATAAGAACATATAAGTATATGAGTGATAATTATTTTATTACTTAATAATGAAAAAACTAAATAAGAAGAAGTAGAAGAAGAAATAAAGTTGAAAGAATCAGTAACGGATATTACCTCTTCTTTGAAGCACCTCTTCTTAACCTCCTATTAGGGAACTAAATATTGTATTTGAAGAAAACCAGGACCTCTAGGATGTTTATAGGGAAGTGGAGAAGAGAAATTGGCAGGTTTTGGTAGATCCTGAAGGATCAAAGTGGTGTGCAGAAGAGAGGGAGGAGGTTCTCTTTTATAAGAAAGGAGAGGGGCACCTTAGGAAAACTAAAAATATTATTTTATTATAAAGTCATATTTGGTTATTAATATCTCCAAATTGATTTATTTCGAATCTAAAGTGGGTATGGGTGGAAATACTATCATAAAATAGAATTTATAAGAGTTTAGGTTACTATTTTATCATTATCATTTAGATTTAACGCTAAGTTAAATAATTGAACTTTTACCGTGTCTTTTTGTTTTTATACACTGTATGATTAATAAGATTTCTATAACAAGCCAAAAGAACCCCAAGTTTGTTATTATTAATATATATAACCTTTTCTAAGTCATTTGGCCCAACATTCGATTTTTAGGAATAAAATAACAACAAATAATATAATATTTGTTTTAAAAACTATTTTATGTCAATTTTGACACTATTTTGTAATTTATTTTTGAGAAACTCATAACAGCATGATTATTCAAAAAAAAGTTAATTAAATCAATACTAACATGTCATATTAACCTATAAAATTATTTTAATTCATAAAAAGTCTCAAATTACATTTATTTGGGTATTTATAACATCAATTATGTTAATATTTCATTAATAAGATAATTACTTCATCATCATTGTGTCATAAATAAATTAAATTATTTAATGTATAAAAATTATAAATAAAATACTATTATTTAGTAAATCTTTTTATATTTCTACTGAATAATTATAATCTAATTTATCTTATGTATAACTCTATATTAAAAATTATTTACGTATTAAACTTTGATTTTAACTATTTTAACCCTTCTTTAAATAAAGTAATAATAAATGTCCTAATCTAATCCAAGTGGACCCAACTGGTCATATTTTATTCCTAAGGTTTTTTTGGTCGAATTAACCTTATCCAATAGAATTTGGACATTTGTGAGGGTAATAATTATATCATTTTTACCCTTAATTACCGTATTAACTTTTAACCGTGGTTAAAAAAGTAAAAACTTACTATTCACCAAAAAATATTTTCATCTCATTGAACCACATTTTCGTATTTGATGTTAACCGTGTCTCTCGTATTTTCAAAATTCCACTCACAGAAGCTGTAAAATTATGTTTTATGTAAATTTGCAAATTCTAATAAGAGGTGGGTAAAAGACGGTGAAAAGTTAAATAAAATTTTTATATATCTAAAATTATTATAAAATGACTCCAATGAATTACTTTGAACTTATATAGGTATTATGTATAAATTGTGACCTAAAATAAATTTAAATAAAATAAATAATTATTTAAATAGAAAGTCCGTTTTTAAATAGTAACCTAGTGTTTTCACAATTCATCAAAAATTGAATGTTTTCCGAAAAATACAAAAATTTCAACCTAGGATAACTTCGATATTTAGAATCCAAAAATGAAGTCCATTTTGAAAGATAAAATTTACAAAATTTAAAAAAGTGGATATTACTATTCATAACGGCTAGTTTTAATAAATTTTTAATAGTATATCGTTGTTAAGTGAAACTCGGTATTGCGTACGATGCCATCTATCGAGGAAGGCCGTGATTGCGTGTAAAGAAGGCCATGCTAGTGTTGTGTGTAGTGAAAGATTCCTTTGATGATGTATATAACAACAACACATTTCTCATAAAAATCTCAGATGTTACATTTTACCCCCTTAAAATGAATTTCTCCCTCGAAATTAGTTACTTTGTAACAAACAGATGAGGATACCTCTCCCTCATCATATCCTCAAGCTCCCATGTACCTTCTTCTAATTTGTGGTTCCTCCATAAAACTTTCACCAATCGAGTGGTCTTGTTCCGTAGGAATTTTTCGCTACGATCCAGAATCTCTATCGGATGTTCTTCAAAAGAAAGATCTTGGTCCAACGGTACAACTTCTAAGCTGAGTATATGTGAAGGATCAGGTATGTACTTTATCAGGAGCGATACATGGAACACATCATGAACTTGAGAGATATTCGGTGGAAGCACCAATCGGTAAGCTACCTTCCCAACACAATCTAGTATTTCAAAAGGACCGATATACCTACGACTCAACTTTCCCTTCTTCCCAAATCTCATTACTCTCTTCTAAGGAGATATTCGTAAGAAAACTTTATCACCCACTTCAAACTCTAGGTCTTTTCTTTGGATGTCAGCATAACGTTTTTATCGACTCTGAGCTGCTCTTATGTGTTGTTGAATAGATCAGACCTTTTCTTCCATCTCATCAACAAGATCATGTCCTAATAGCTTTCTTTCCCCAACTTCATCCCATCAAGTTGGAGTCCGGCATTTCTTTCCATAGAGAGATTCATATGGAGCCATCTGAATACTATAGTGAAAGTTGTTATTATAAGAAAATTCCACCAAAGTTAGGTGTTGATCCTAACTAACTTTTAAATCCATAGAGAAAGCTCTCAACATGTCTTCTAAAGTTTGAATTGTCCTATGAGACTAACCGTCTGTCTTCAGATGGTAAGAAGTGCTGAAACTCAACTCTGTATCTAGAGAATTCTGAAGACTTCGCCAGAATTTTGAGGTAAACCTCGGATCCTGATCAGATATAATGGAATGTGGTACTCTATACAATCTTACTACATCCTTAATATATATCCTGGAAAGCTGATCCAGATAGAAATCTTCTCTCATAGCAATGAAGTGTGCAGACTTTGTAAGATGATCAACTATGACGCAGATAGAATTATCGCCTTTGTATGTTTTAGGAAGTCCGGTGACAAAGTCCATAGTTATGTTTTGCCATTTTCATTCAGGTATGGGTAATGGTTGTAACATCCCATTAGACTTCTGTCTCTCAACTTTAACATGCTGACAAATCAAGCATCGAGAGACATATTCAGCAACATCTCTTTTCATGCCATCCCATCAGAAGTACTCTTTCAGGTCCCAATACATATTCGTGCATCCAGGATGAATAGAGAATGATGAACTATGAGCCTCATCCATCATCTCCTTCTTTAATTATGGGATAGGAGGAACACAAACCCGATTGCTGAACTTTATAATCCCATCACAATCAAGGTTGAATTCAGGAACATTTCTCACCTTCTTTTGTTACTCTACATCTTCTTTCTATGCCTCTTTAATTTTCACATGTATAGATGGTTGAACATTCATTTGTGAAAGATACGATTTTCCCCTTCCATTATAATTCCAAGATCCATCCTTTGTAAATCCTTAAATATTCGATCTTTTGTGATCCTCATCATGGATAAACTGGCATGTTCTTGTCAACTTAATGCATATTCCACCTTGTTTGCTTTCCCAGGGTGGTAATTAATTGAGTAATCGCAATCCTTAATCAGCTCCAACCCTCTTTTTTGGTGCATATTCAGCTCCTTTTGTGTGAAAATATACTTTAAAATTTTATGATTAGTATAAATATCACACCATTCTCCATAAATATAATCCCTCCAAATCATTAATGCAAATATTACCGCAGCTAATTCCAAATCATGAGTTGGGTAATTTTGCTCGTGGATTTTCAACTGTCATGAGGCATAATCTATCACCATATCATTTTGCATAAGAACACACCCCAACCTCTTCTTGGATGCATCACTGTAGATCAAAAACCATTCTCCACTACAAGGCAGTGTGATCACAGGTGTACTGGATAACCTTCTTTTTAACTCCCTGAAATTCTCTTCACATTCCTCTTTACAAACAAACTTAACTCCTTTCTGAGTCAATTTGGTGAGTGGGTTAGATAATCATGAAAATTATTTCACAAAACGATGATTATATCCAGCCAAACCAAGAAATCATCAGATCTCAGTTACTATTTTTGGTGTCGACCATCTTTCGATAACCTCTGTCTTTGCTGGATCCACAGATATCCCCTCTTTTGAGATTATGTGACCCAAAAATGCAAGTTTTTTAAGCCAAAATTCACACTTGGTAAATTTGGAATAAAGCTTCTCCTTTGTCAGGCTCTTCAATAAAATTCTCAAGTTATCTTCATGTTCTTCCTTGCTCTTTGAATAGACAAGAATATCGTCTATAAAGACTACCAAAAACTGATCAAGATAGACCCTAAAGACTCTATTCATCAGATCCATGAAGATAGCAGGGGAATTAGTAAGACCAAATGGCATCACTATAAATTCATAGTGTCCATACCTTGTACGAAAAGCCGTCTTTGGTATATCCTCCCTTTTGACCCTTAAATAATGATACTCGGAATGAAGATCAATCTTGGAAAAGTATTAAGCTCCATGTAGTTGGTCAAATAAGTCATCAATGCGTGGGAGAGTATATTTGTTCTTGATAGTGATCTTGTTAAGTTCTCTATAATCAATGCAGAGTCTTATTGGTCCATCTTTATTCTTAACAAACAGAACAGGTTCTCTCCAAGGTAACGCACTAGGGCATATGAATCCTTTATCAAGATTCTCTTGGATTTGCTTCTTCAATTCCTGCAACTCAATTGGGGCCATTCTATAAGGCTTCTTTGAAATAGGTAAAGCACCCGTTATGAGTTCTATTGAAAACTCAACTTCCCGATTTGGTGGAAGACTGGCCAATTCATCTAGAAAGACATCATCAAACTCCCGTATAATGGGAATATTATTAATCATGTGATTCTCACCAACAATTTGAGATAAATAACCTTCATTTAGTGGAATCAAGACCCATAAGATGGAAGAAATTTCCACTGGAAGGTTATGTTCATCCTTGCATCGATAGACGATCATAGATTGATCTGGAATATGAAATGTGACTTCCCTTCTTCGGAAATTGATATGAGCTCCATATAAAGAAATACAATCCATGCCACGAATCACATCAAATTACACTATAGGAAGGATCACAAGATTTGCAGGAAGCACATTCCCAGAAACTTCAATCGGAGAATAATTATAAACTTTTGATGCGACTGTTGTTCCATTAGGGGTTCTCACAGCTAACTCAACATCTAATTGTTGAGGTAATACGGTGATACCCTTATAAAATTCATCATAAATAAAAGAGTGTGTGGATACCGAATCAAATAAAACATTTTCTAATTTAGAGTGGATGGTAAGTGTACCTTTCACCACTTCGTTCTCATACTCCACATCGCTGATAGAAATTGCATGTGACATTCCATTTTCTTATGCCTTAAGAGTTTGTTGATGTCGATAATCATCAACAACCCTTGGATTAGGGAATTTATTGGGATAATGCACCATTTACTTGCATTTGTAAAATTGAAGTGTAGGAGGTTCACTCTGTGTAGCCATTTCTTTGTTCGCATCACAATACGTCCTCTTCCCATCATTGCGGCATTCAAATTCCCGATGAAATTATTTTCCACATTTGAAACATTTACTTGTCACTTTAAGAAAACTCCCTCCATGTTTTTTCCACAATTTTAGCATAAGGGAAAACTCATCTTCTTTTCAGTGTGCTCTTTAGATTTTCCTTTGAATTCCATTTACCTCTTCTAATCAAATGCATATGACTGATGGGTTACTCCAATCTTCATCTCAACCTTGAGAGCACATCAAATGATTTCCTCATAGCTATTGAAATCCTTTATGGCTAACACCATTAAAATACTTGGTTTTAATCCGCTAATGAATCAATCAATCTTAATATCAGGTTGGATAATAATACCAGAAGTGTACCTTGCAAGTCTTTTAAAATTTGCTTCATAGGTACCAATAGATTCATCATCCTTTTGCTTTAGTTCAAGAAACTCCTTCTACATCTTTGTTAGAAGAATACGAGGGAAGTAATTATCGAAAAATAAGTTCTTAAACTCATCCCATTCCATAGATTAAATTTCATCCCTTTGCCTCGTATTCTTGATAATATTCCACCATTGATCAACTTCACCTTCCAAGCGATAAACTGCTAAGATGACTTTACCAAGTTCAGAACATTGAAGAACTGAAAATATCTTTTCAGTGGTACTGATCCATTGCTCAGCCACTAATGGATTAGTGGACCTGCTGAATGAGGGTGGATGCTGCCTCATGTAGGATTAAACAGAATGTTGCTCCTTCCTTTTCTCATTTGGATGTCCTGCATGATTCATAGCTTGAGAAAGTTGATTGAGCATAGCTACAAGATTTTTCATTCCATCTCCCATAACATTTTGTTGCTCATGGGGGACAATCATTGCATTTCCCGTCGCATTCCGCATTAACACGATCCCTTCAGGTTCCATCCATTGACTAAAACCAAGAAAAATAGTGTGAGAAACAATAATTATAATAGGAAAACCACATAATCAAGAATAAAATTTTACACTTAAGGACTTATCATAGGTTATTCGTGGCCATTTATAAAACACTACCATTTTGTTCTATGCTTAGATATATCCGTATCATTATTACTAAGGCTTTCACATCCTTGTTTCCAAAGGTTGACTATACCTTTCCTCTGATACCAACTATAACGACCCATACTTTACATACATTGTTAATACCTAAAAATTAAAGCATTCTTATTACAATATATATCAATACCATGAAAGGACCGTATAGTTATAGAGTCCTTAGAAACTGGGAATCATAAAAAACAGGTTCATAAATCATCTACATTGTCTCCCTTTTATTTTATCATATCTAGAGTCCCTTTTGGCATATCACACTTAATATCCTTCTACCTGACCTGGGGAAATGAAAACATACAAAAGGGTGATCTCAAATAATCTGTAAAGGTAAACAAAAGAAATATCAATCTCATCATATTCATAAGAACATATCATTTTAGAAATCATAACATGCAAAAGAGATCATAATTTCATAACATGGGATAAATCATAGTAGTGAAATGTAATCACAATATTCATAACTTAAAACATGAATCTTTGTGTCATATAAACATAATCATAGAAAATCATTTCTTAGTATTCAAGACTCATTTCCAAAACTATCTTAGCGGACAAAGTCTATTTCTGAACCGAGTTCACTCCTCGTTTCAGTCCTGTTTCACTGAATCGGTTTAACCTGCCTTTCCAGCCATCTCGATCTCATGAGATATAAATATTTACCCAATGCATTGGAGGGAGATATAGGTCCCACCCATCTCATAATTATACCATTCTGATGTGTGTCGCAAAATCATAAATCATACATCATAGCATAACCCATGTAATAAAAATAGGATTCTTAAACTTCATGCCATCATAACATAATCCATATAAGAAAAAAGGACATCATAAAATTAATTCCATCATAACATAATCAAATCAATGTAAAAATAGGGATAGAAACATAGCCCTATATTATCTTATATGGAAAATAATTTTGATTAAGCGCTTGAACTCCATTCTTGAGGAAAATATCCTTTATACTTCAAAAATATTTTCCTTTCTTAAAGTGCCATATAATTTTAAACTAAAAGAAGTTTATTAAAAAGAAACTTGAAAACATGTAATGGAAGCTTCATGGAAATAATGTTCTCTGAAATCATAAAAATCCATTCATGTTGTATAAGTTAAAAAAACATTCCTCTCGTACTTTGGCCGGAATAGTAAAAAAGTACCTCATACGAAAAGGACAAAAGATTACTTTCATATCTTTTACTAAAAATTAACCGAAGGTTAAAATTGGATTTAAATAATAGTATGAGGATAGAAATAATATTAAATATTGAAGAAACATGGATTTGGATGATAAATATGCCCCAGTAAATTATGAATTATAAACAATCTCGGATAAAAATGAGATTGTGATATTTTCCCTTACCTTAGTTCCAATTTGCTTCGTAAGTGTCCGAACATCCTGTATAATTATTTTAATAAAGTAATTGACTTATTCCAGAATCATAATTATTTTTATGATATCATATATGGTCATATTCTTAGCTTCATATTAGTAATATTTCATTGCTACTTGTTATTCGGGTGTTTATTACTTTCTGTTCTTATACGTGTTTTGTCGAATAAATTATTATTATTATTTTAGGTTATAGAAACCTAAATTCCAGAATGTTATTATTGTAATATATATCATATTTATTCATTCAATTCATTTATATAATCATTAAGCATTTAATATCATGTAAAACGAGTCGCATCACATCGTGGAGACGGTATGCCATACGTACGTACGAGCGATGATATCGTTCCCATGATCGTGGAATTGTATTGAAGTGTATGTATACTATTTCAAAATCAATATCAAATTAAAATAATCATATTTTGTTTTTCTTTAAACCATTATACCCATCCATGTATGGTGGTGGTGGAAAATAGATTACACCACGGCGTGGAGACGGTATTCCGTACGTACGCACGGGTGGTGATTTCGTTTTCCGTAGGGTGGATATATGGTGAAATAGGGTTGTTTAAAACTTATAATGACATTTCAGTATATTAGTGATACTTATGTTATTACTTCATAATGAAACAACTAAATAAGAAGAAGTAGAAGAAGAAATAAAGTTGAAAGAATCGGTAATGGACATTACCTCTTCTTTGAAGTGCCTCTTCTTAACCTTTTATTAGGGCACTAAAGATGGTGTTTGAATAAGACCATGACCTCTAGGATGTTTCTAGGGAAGTGGAGAAGATAAATTGGTAGGTTTTGGACGATCTTAAAGGCTCAAAGTGGTGTGTGGAAGAGAGGGAGGAGGTGCCCTTTTATAAGGGAGGAGAGGGGCACCTTTGGAAAACTTAAAATATTATTTGAACTAATATAGGTATAATGTATCAATTCTGACCTAAAATAAATTTAAATAAAATAAATAATTATTTAAATAAAAAGTTCGTTTTTAAATAGTAACACAGTGTTTTCACTATTCATCAAGAATTGAAAGTTTTCTGAAAAATACCAAAATTTCACCCTAGGCTAATTTCGATATTCCGAATCCAAAAATAAAGTCCATATTGAAAGATAAAATTTACAAAATTTAAAAAAGTGGGTATTACTATTCATAACGACTAGTTTTAATAATATTTTAGTAGTATATCATTGTTAAGTGAAACCCGGTATTGCGTACGATGCATGCTATCGAGGAAAATCACGATTGCGTGTAAATCAAGCCAATATAGTGTTGTTTGTAGTGAAATATTCCTTTGATTATGTATATAAAAATAAAAAATTTCTCATAAAAATCTTAGATGTTACATGTAGTCCCTTACTTGATTACAACTTTTCTATCTTTGGGATTTATGTAATATCCTAAGCAATAGTTTGGATAAGTCCGTTAAATGCACAATGTGTTTATCTTGATTTAAGTTTTTTTGTATCCGAACAAACTGTTTTCATCCAAACACAAGTCCTTATGATATAGTGTATTTCTATCATACTATGACTCGTATGATAACCATTTTTCATTATAGTTGGCATATGGTTGTGGGATATTGTTGTTATTTGCAAAGCATTTCATAAAATATAATGGAATTTTATTCTAGTTGCAACATTGATATTACTTCATCAAAATTTTGATGTATAATATATGCATTTAAAAATTGATCCACGCAATATATTTATTGATCAATGTTGATATGTAAGACATGATCATTAATCATCCTCATTAACATCAATGTCTTGATGTCGATAAGGTAATGTGCATTTTGGAATTACTCAATGCTACATTATCATGATTGATGAATGCTTGGTCGAGATATTCTTCGGTATCCCAACCCGAAGCAAATCATGTCTCCTGACCATGAAAATAATTCACTTTATTATTCTTTAATTGTTTAATGGAATCATATGAACCATATATACCTCTAGCTTATACTTGGAATAGTTCACGGTTACTTTTTGAACTATTCCCAAATGCTTTGTGACATACCATTATTTCTAAAGTCTCCTTTGTCCAAACAAAAGGTTTCGATAATACCCAGAGTATTTAGCTATGCAAAGATTAAATACCATACATGGTATATTCATGATGTTCATTTTTAGTATTACTTAACAAAGAATTATCCTGCCACGACGGGGTATAAGTCTTACATTTATAATCATCACTAATTTTCTATGATTCATGTATTACTGAACTAGTGATTGAATTTACCAAAAATAACATTCATTCTAGAAATTGAATGAATCTCTCCTTGAATCCAAGGACACATGAGATTAATGTTTGGGTTTATACTCAATCAATAGTTCAACATGAATATTTCACATGGAAATTAAAGAAGTCATGTACTTCTCACCACTAGCCTAGGCAACACCCTTTTGTATCCACTTGGAGAATACACCTGACTTCAAGTAAGGTTTCTATAATAACTTGTTCATTGTATTTAAATAAACATATATAAAAAGAGAATAGTATTAAATATACAAGTAGTAAAAGGAAACATTACATTGAAGAAAATGCCTGATGTAGAAGCAACAACATTCTTTTTTAAATCAGTTTATGGCTTTTAAACATCCATAGTAATGTTTTATATTATTCAATGAAAATGACCATTCTTAATACCTCATTAATTGAAGGGCGTCGCAAATATCTCATTAGAATTAAATTACTTTTACCTTTACACGTCGTCTTTCAATTTATCCGCCATAATAATTAAAGCATATTTGTCATTTATTATTATTATCTTATAGAATCTTACCTAAATTGTTAATGAAGAATTTAATCAATACTTGTTTGTTTTGTAACGTAAAACTATACTTGAGTAATGTGGTGAAAATGATATTAAATGATCATCATCAATCTTTCTAATTACACATGACGGTGTAAACTTCACCTTGTTCATATTACTGCTTCACTCCCTCCTTTCAAACTTCTCAGAGATGAGACTTTATGTTATATCACCTATGTCCTATTGTCGTGAACACAACTGACATTGGACTTTGATGAAAGCATAATGATATAACTATCAAATGATTTGTACATTAGTCTCATGTAAGAAATTTTCACCCTCACTTCTTGAGGTAGTTTAATAGTGTCTGGGATACTGACACCTTGAGTTTCCTATATCATAGTACCATGCGCACACACCTGTACTATTCTTGGATACATGTGTTAGTGTAAAAATTTACTTTTTCCATTATAATATTGTAGTTTTAATCTTGTGGTATAACTTTCCATTTTTTTATTTTTTTACAAAAATGAATTTTAGAAGATTAGTTCCATTTATCTGAATTACTAATTTAGAAATTTTTGATTAATTACTGAAATCATTTAAGGTCTCCCACTATTTTATTGGATTCTTGGAACCCTATATACTAGAATTGGATTACTATATCACTTGACTATTCTTGTGGAAAGGATCCCAGAACCACCCCTCACAGTCTACAAGTTATGGCTACGCCACTACTTGGGGGCTCTAGGTAGGATTTTGGATGGCAGAACGCTATAACTTGTGGTTCCTTAAACTGGTGAGAGATGTACCAGCTTCTAAAATCAAAACCTGATTAACTCAACGCTTGAATCTAAAATTAGAACAAGCTATATATGGCTATTTCTTTGCTGCAACTTTAGTTAAGTCAACCCATAATCCTTATAAGGACTCCTCAGTAGTAAGAGGCACCCTCAGCTATGACATGACTGGAAACTCAAATAGCCGATTTTGTACAAATTTGAACAACGGAAGGATGTTGTGAATTAATATATTTTGAGGGTTTTATTATTTTTAATGTGATGAAAGAAATAATTTTCTATTTTGATAAGAACGTACTATTTGATCGCACTCACAACTGATCATGCAAGAAATAGAAATTTTATCGCACCACATGTTCATTTTATCTTACATGATTTTTTATTATTATACTTTCTGATCGCGCAATAAATTACACATGCATAAAAATAATAAACTGTGAAAAAAAACGAACACCTGATCATGATCCGGTAATATCGGTTGATCCGTTGAGTGAATAACGGACCAACCGAAACCCTAGGGGTAAGTACCGTTAAGTCATGTGTCTTGCAACTTGAATATGAATGTCTGCTCATCAAATGCAACTACCTATTGTCTAGTGTGTCACCGTCACATGGTTTAAAGTACGTCACACCTCGTCTCATCATTATACAACAGTACTCGACCACATGCGAGGGGTTCTCGGGGTATAAAAATACAACTCTGAGAATGGGCGTGCATGCCCTTATACATATAATGACAGTTGAGATGACACACATATCGTCTTTAAATTAATTAAACTAATTATTACAATACCATGCAATAATTATATAAATAAATAAAATAAATTCACAAAACATATATTAGTAGATCTACAGATCATGATTAGTATACGCTTTTACTCGCGTATATATAAACTAAATGAAGAATAAAATTAAACTTGCATTAATATAAAATTGGGGCATTTAATTTATTGAATTAAAATTTCACTCTAATTTTAAATCAATATTAATACGTCGTTAGGTCCCAATTTATTAATTAAATTTTATAAGTAAAATCAAATTAATTAATTATTTTAATTAATCACCAAATTAAATTAAATACGCCGCTGATTTTCAAAGAAAAAATTAATATTTAATTAATTTAATTATCAACTTTAACTAAATTAATTTTTTTAAATAAATTTTGATTAAATTTAATTTCCAGGCCCCTTGAAAACCAAAAAGGGCCTGTGCGGGTCGGGGTGAACCTGCACAGGCTTAGCCTCTGCCATGCAGACCCCATGCAATGGTGTTTTGGGCGGGGCATGCCCACCAAAACACATTTCGGGAAAAGCAGACCCGCTAATTTCCATTTCACAGCTGGTCTGGTCTATATGGAGTGGCATAGTAATGCCTTGCTGGATAGGGTCCTAGACCTTGACGGTGGCTAGAGGGAGGAGGTCAAACCATGTGAAGAGGGGATGGACAGAAGTGTGTGGTTCTACGACAGGAGTTGAGGAAGCCCAGGCCTGTGTGAAGCCTTCTAGGTGCGGGGTTGCCTCGGTGCCAGAGTGTATGTAGCGCAAGGAAGCAACTTAGGGCTAGATGAAGGCGCCATAGGATACAGTTTTTCTGGTGCGCTGGGCTGCAGCGGGTCTCCGCAAGGGAGGGAGGTCGGCATAGGGGCTGTACTGCTAATCAGGGGTCGACCGAGGTTAGCTATGTTTGTAGAATAAGAAGTCGAGGCATCCCTATGGATGGGAGTGGAAGTAGTGTGGGAGGCCAGGATGAGCAGGGAGCCGCATGGGTGTCAGGGTGATGACCTGGGTAGGGGACGCTGGGACCGGGGAGTCAGGAGGAGGCCTGATGGTGCGCAGGGTCTGCCTACACTGTGGGAGGACACAAGAGGCCGCCAGTGCCTGATTGTCATTTTAGGAAGGGGAGGATGAAAAAGAGGGGTGGCCCGGGGTGCTATGCGCTGCATGGGTGAAGCAGCCTGTGGGGCACGGTGTGCTCCAGGTAAAGCAGGGGATGCCGGGTGCTGCGGGTTGTGGAGAAATCCAGACAGGCATGGTAGTGGGGTGAGCCTCAAAGGAATCCTGGTGAGGGGCGTCTTACGGTGGCTGCTACGCGAGGAAGAGAGGGGCGGCCATTCGGGCCACCGTGCATAGGAGATGGGGGGCTGCTTGGCCCCCAACCAAAAACAGTTTTTTTTAATTTCATGACCTGCTGGTCCACCCCTTTATTTACATTTTTTTAGTTTGAATTGAAAAAGTCCTTCTCCCTTTGTTTTTTTAAAAAATAATACAGAATTTAATTCTTTATTTTTTGCTAGTCTTCCAACCTTTTAATTTTTAATGCCTATATTAGGCTTTGGAAAAATAAAATTAGTATTATATTAATAATATTATTATAATAAAATTTATATTATTATTATAATAATATTAACTAATTTTTATTTATAATAATAATATAATTAATTTTATTAAGTTAATATCAAATCAAAGTTGATTTTCTGGTGAGTATTTTAGCCACAGGATTTCCGGTTGAAATACGAAACATCACCGGAATTTAATCTCTAATCCGAATTCAAAACATCAGATGGCTACAGACTGACCATCCGATTTCTGATTCAGATTCCGTCTACAGCATTGGGACTGTAATGATGCCCACTTTATTAATTTATTAAAATTTAATTCATTTGGCTTAAAATCGACACGTTTCCCTTTAATACAACTTGTTGGAATTGGGTGTGCATCAAAAACCCCAAATAATAGGGTTTTTAATATTTTCCACCGACGATTGATGTAAACATGTTGACATCAGTGCAGAGCATCCCAATCTTTTCCGAGGACCACACACAGAGGATTTTAAGCACAAACATAAATCATAAAATACATGCCTTAGATCTGAAGCCATGCACGATGTAAGCTCATTGTTGGTGATCACTGCTCGAAGAATCTGAAGTTGAACTCTTATATACCATCCAAACATGCTTCAAGGAATCCGCAAGAGCACTATTTATCATAATCCGGGTACTATCACATAATTCCGATGATGCCTTCGATGCTCCAATGATCACCACATCGCTTAGACTTCCAATAATCGATAGAAAGCTCCATCTAAGCTCCTTGGATCAAGAGAATCTCTCTCAAGATCACGGGAGAGGAGATAACGGATAATCCCAATGAATAGTACTTGGAAAATTCCCCTCCTCTTCTATTTATAGTGGTTAATTAAAATACTTGGTATCACCTTGTTGGCCTCGAATAATTAACGCACTATCAACGACATTCTATGACCAGTAAACTGAGTCATAAATATTTTTATCTTTCACTTGTAATATATTTAAATATATTACATGATAATAATTGATTCATTAGATTGACTCTTCGCTCCCATAAATATTAATTAAAACTTGAATAATTTAATATTCGTCAAATAATTTTTTTCATTTATCTAATTAAAACTTTTAAATACATTTAATATATAAATTCGATACTCATTATTCTAAACTCAAATAATAAGATTTCATTTATTTCATTGGTGATCATTTAACTTTGGAAAAATCTTGGACCCCTGTGGTGGGGCCCACTATGTCCCAAACTCCTATTCGACTGAATAGGGCAGATTCATGAATATGCTATTTCATGAGACCCTTTAGGACCTTATCTCGATAGTAGTGAATAATATTCTCAAACCAAGAGCGGGATCTAGTAACCCATCATGGCCCTTGAAGATTTAAGGATTGTCACAGTAGCGACAACCATCCGACGAACACACATTGTGTAATATAATCTCGTTATTAGTAATATCTCATAAAGTAGGATGCACTCTCGTGTCATTGCACTTTTATTTCTTTATAGTATGTTGATTTAACTAGATAGAATTACCATTGACTGGCTTGGCCATGGTCTTATAAAGGGGCTTCCAACCATATCAACATGTCCTGAGATATATTACTTCCATAACCCGGAAGTGACAAATCCTTTCTTGACCATTCAACCAATGCCATGCCACCAACAACACACCCGACACAAACTAGCATTCCATGGCATCATTTCCATGGTTTTCATCTTGCATCAAAGTACGCAATCAAATGACATACATTGGTAATTATCTCAAGTCAGTAGGCCGTTACACATGATTTTCGATAGGAAAATCCAATAACACCCAAATCATGTGGTGTTCCTATTGGCGGGTCAGTCCTCATGATATCAATACTAGAGATCACCAAGAGCAGACTTCATGAGAAGAAGTCTTAGTGCTTATACGACCCTAGCAACTGATGGTCAGACATCTACTATGTCCAATTAGTAAGATGTATCTGGAACGTAGAACATATATTTAAGATTAAATTCATAGTATCTAGAGGTTATCATTAAAGCCTGGGAACTGCTATAACCTTACGATATGACAATTAATCTTTGGAAATTTCTATTTCAATAGTGGACGCATAAAAGTATACACTATAATGGTAATATGACATCATTCATAGCTTACTATATACATGATATGGTAATCAAAATCACTGAATAGTTGGGTCTAGTTCACCGACTATTTCAATAGTTGTGACTTAGATGATGTATGAAGAAAAAATGTAGGCTAATGCTGAAAATCATACGATTATAGAAAAGAAGGAAAATACTACTCTGAAGGTGAAATCTCAGAAGAATGATATAAGAACAAAGAAATTATTCAATTAAGATAAAAATTCATATTCCTCATATTTTGAAATGGAATTGGATCAACTATCTAGAAAGTTTAGAAAAATTTACCAAAATAATAGAGGATTCTGAAAATTCTTTAAGAAGGATGAAAAAAAAACCAAGAGAAGTTAGATGCTATGAATGAATGAAATTGGGACATATCAGACTTTATTGTCTTCAATTGAAATATTAAGTAAATTATAGAAAAGAGATATTAGAAAAATTAAAATTTTGAGCACAAAAACAAAAGTGTAATGAATTATACATGGAGTGTATCTGATGACTCCAGCAGTCCATCAAAGTCTGATTCAGAGAAAGATAAATCAAATCTAAAAGTCAATATGTTCTTCATAACTAAAGAATAAAAGGTACAAACTAATTACTCTTCTTATTCTGAATCTAGTAGTTACTCAAATAATAAATCGGCAGCCCATAGTTCTATTTTAGAAAAACATTATGATTATTTTCTAAATAATCAAAAATCTTTAAAATACATTCCTAATGACGTTTTAGGTGTAAGAGATACAATGCTAAATGAACATCAGGAGATACTTGGAAAATTCAATTCCTTTGCATCCAATAGTTTCAATCATGAAAAACTGACTAATGAATTACAGGATGAAGTCGAATCCTATAAAAATTATGATAACTTTTTTATGCACAGAGAAAATATTCTAAATTAAATTCATGGAAAAAATTTCATTAAAAGGAAAATTGTTGGAAGGGGAAGAAAGGGTAAAAAATCAAAAATGTATTAAAATTAGTTTGTGGCCAATTTTGGAAATACTACCATTTATTATTGTGAAACAGAAGGAAATTTCACTATTAATTGTTTTTTAAAAAATCCTAAAATTAGTGGTATTAAAAGAAAAATTATTTCTAATAGTTTATTTTAATCATGTAATATGAATTAGGTAAAAATAATGTAGTTATGGATTCCTAAATCATTGCTTTGAAACACTATTGGATCTAAGAAGACATGGGTACAAAAAAACAATAGTTTAATTACCTTTGAAGGAAACGGGTCACCGAAAAAGAAAAATCATATTGAATAAGGATAGTGGTTGTTCCATGTATATGAGTGGGGACTCAATAATCTTGAACACACTAACTCAAATGGATGGTGGACTAGTCACTTTTAGTGATAATTCTAAATGAAAAATAATTTTATTTGGAACTATTAGAGATCAAAAACTATTATAATAAAAGTAGTGTATGTGAGAGGGTTAAATAAAAATATGATAATTATCTCTCAACTCTATAATAATGGATTTTTTTTTTATTTTACTAACAATTCTTGCTCCATGTTTAAGGGTAAGTTGATTAAATTTAGAGACCCTAGAACTAATAATGTTTATACTATGCATTTAAATTCCTTGTGTAACCAAAAATTGAATTGTTCAACTGCTAAAACAAATGAATCACATATTTGAAATAAAATACATGGACACTGTAATATATATTATTTACATAAATTATTTTAAAAATATTTTGATTTTGATTTTCTTAATATTAATTTTGACAATGAATGATTCTGTCATGCAAGCCAAATTTTCAAGAAACACAAATATTCATTCAAAACTGTTAACTATATTTTTACATCTAAACCTTTAGAAGATGTCCATATAAATTTTTTTTGGACCATCAAGAGCAAAAATTATGGGTGGTAAATTATTTTTTATGTTTTAGTTGATGATTTTTCTATATATACTTGGGTTTACTTTCAAAAACTCGACAGTTAATTTTTTACTATTTTGAATGTTTTTGAAAATGGTTCCAAATAAAAAAGGTAAAAAAATTAATTTCATTGAGAATTGATCAAGGTGGAGAATTTTGGAATCAATAATTCTATTTTTTTCTCAAATCGGGGTATTAAAAACACCTTCCCTACATAAAGAAAAATTCAAAATAAATATAAAATTGCTGAAAGGAGAAATTGAACTATTTATGAAAGGGAAAGGAATATGCGGAATGAATATAGTATTCCTACCTATCTTTGAGAAACATCTTTTTGTACAACATGATATATCATGAATAGGGTTTTAATAATGCCTATTTTCATTAATACATCATATAAAATTTTGAATAAAATAAAACCATATGTAAAGTACTTTAATGTTTTTTGATTCAATGTTTATATCATGAATACTAAGGGAAACCATGGTAAATTTGATCCAAAAGATAATAAAGGAATATTTTTGGGATATTCTTCTACCTATAAAGCTTATAGAGTGTTTAAAAAAAAGTCAAGGATTGTTGAAGAATTAGTGTGAAGTTCGATGAAACAGGCCCTATTATTTTAAAAAACATCAACCTGATAAATTCATTGACTCTTTTGAAAAAACAAGTCTTAAAGACCCTAAATATGATTTTGAAAATTATTTTAATAAAATCTAGTCCAATTAAGAAGAACATGACACTGAAGAATATGAATTTATCTTCTCTATACAGTCTATAACTTTAAAGAACCATCCAATAGAAACTATTATAGGAGACCTAGAAACAAGAATCAGAACTACAAGAAATGTAGGAATCCTAACTGTATTCTTTTCTTTTTTAAATTCATATCTAAGAGAGGATGTTTGTGTTGAACAACCCTCCGGTTTTGAAAATATTCAAAAACCAATTTTGGGTTTTTAAACTTACTAACGCACTTTATGACCTTAAACAAGAACCGAGATCTTTGTATGAATGATTGAGTTCTTTTCTTTTGAAAAAATTGATTTACTATTGGATTGGATGATCAAAAACATAATATGAAAAATCCTGGTTCAAATAAATTTATATTTAAAATTTATGTTGATGATGTTATTTTTGGTTCAACTAATAAAATATTTTGTAATGATTTATAAAAATTAATGAAATAATAATTTCAAATGACTATAATGGGAGAAGTGAATTTATTTTCTTGTGTTCATATTTATCAAAATGATTATAGAAATGTTTTAAAATCAATGTAAATGTATTATTGATTTACTAAAATAGTTTGATCTCGAAAACAACCTGACATATACAAGTCCCATGTCTACCAATATGAAATATGATTTGGAAGAAGATGGAAAAAAAGTAGACCAAAAATTATATAGATGTACGATTGAATGTTTGATATATCTTACTACTATCAGGCAAGACATTATATTTTTCATAGGCAATTATTCTAGATTTTAATCAAATAAAAAATATTCCCATATTACTAATGTTAAAATAATTTTTATATATTTAAAAAGAACTATTTTTCAATCTCTTATGTACCCCAAAACTTATGATTTTAATTCAATTTCATATTTAGATGCTGACTTTGGATGTTTTTAGATTATATAGAAATAAAACCTTAGAAAACTGATACTTTTTAGGAAAATCATTATTTTTATGGTCTAGTAAGAGACAACACTAAGTTACCCTATCAACCACTAAATAAGAATATGTATCTGCTAGCAGTTTTTGTGCACATGTATTGTGGATGAAAAAAACCCAACTATACTTTGGACTAAATTTTATTAGTATACCTATTTTATGTGATATTACAAGTGTAATAAATATTTCAAAAAATCCATTAAGTTGTTTTAGAACTAATAACATTGATATATGGAATCATTTTCTATGATACCATGTTCTTAAAAAATATATATCATTAGAATTTTTTAATACTGAATATCAATTAGCTGATATTTTCACAAATCCACTTACTATAGTTAGTTTAGATTTTTCTATGGGGGAGTCAAGAATATTTAATTTTAAAATGAGTGATATATTTATTTATTTATTTGAATATCTCTATTTATATTTTAAATACACTACATTTTTATATAATCTTTTATCATTTTTTAGTTCATTTAGATAAATTTAAATTAAATTCTAAAAGGATTTCGTTTATGAAAAATATAAAACATAATGTGTAAATTCTCAATCAGCATGATAAAACCATTCACCTTCTCTCACTATCTTTCACCTGTCCTACACATCCCTTTAGTTTACAGAGTTAATCTATCACTCCTTTGATTATCATTTTCCAAAACCCTAATAATTCAATCTCTTCAATCCCGAAACATTCATATATGGAAACAAATCTAGCATTTTGAGATGATAAGTTGGATGTGGATACTTATGCTTCAAGTAAAGATCAGAATATACTCAAAGGAAAGGTAATAAATTTTGATTATTTAGATTCTATAAATATTTATCTCTAGGGAGCAATGAGATTTCAAGGTCTGGGATATGATTTTGGAAAATATAACACGATTTTAGTTTAGGAAATTGATGTAAAGTATTTTTTCAGAAATAATTCGTTCAGTATTAGATTCGACGAATATATTATTCTCTCTATAATTAACAATTTTGAGTTTTCTATATATTATGTGGAAATGGATGAGTTGTTACGTTGTTCTCTTGAGGCGGAGTTTTAGTTTGATTTAATGAATATGGGTAATGGAAAAAAATTGATAGAGAACGTTATTTTTTCATTGTTTGGAATTAGAAATATCAAAAATGTAATGAAAAAAAGATCATACTCCTGACAAATGGGTTATGATGATGTTTATTCAATATAGGATTTATCCAAGGACTACTGAGATAGAGAATGTCCTTTATCCTGACATGTATGTAATGTTTTTTTTCTTGAACTACAACAAGTTAAATTTAAAACAGTTTATGCTAAGGTATCAAAACCATTACTGCCACAAGGATACCAAGATGTGATATTATCCCAATGTAATGACTATTTACCATTTTAAAAATAAAAATAAAATTTAGTAATATGATATCTGGTAAAACATATCATCATAGCAATGTTTTAAATATATGGATAGTTAAGAATTTTGGCTTTGTGTGGAGAAATTCATGCAACATTATTCTACCGGTTGGTGGAAAACAACAACAGTTGTTTGTGACAGATGATCAAGGGGTGGAAAGAATGGTTCCTTCAGCTAGCTCTTTAAGACATAGAACTAATGAAGAGGCTAAATATAGGAATGAAGTAAATCTTGTTCAGAGAAGAGGTATAATATTTTACAACATAGAGATTATAGATGTTGATGTTATTGAAACAGTCTATGAGGATCTAGTGGTTGAGCTTGCGGAGAAAGAGGCCCCTAGTTAAGAACTTCATAGGGAAGTTGTTCTCGATTCTGAGGCTGCTAGATGATATTCCTTAAGAGACATATTAGTTGATAATAAAGAGCCAAATTTTTCCTTGATAGATTTTCATAATAGGTAGGATATCCCTAACACTGACACTAAATCTCCTGAATCTTATGATTCTTATGTTAAAGCCTTGGGTATAAAGGTAAACATATTGGAGGCTCCAAATTTTTTTCTTAGAGAAAAATTAGAAGTTGAGAAAAAGAAATTTGAAGAATTTAAAATCACTACAGTGTGAGGATCAATGTTTGAGGCTCAAGAGCATCATATCAATCTATTCAATGACAATGTTATTTCTGTTAGAGGTCATCAAGAGATAATTAAAAAAATGTCTAGAGAATTCAATTGATTGAGATATGAATCTGTCATGAATTCAGATTTTGATTAGTTCAATCTAATGATAGATAAATAATTTCAATATCTCAGGGAAATAAATCTAGTATAAACATCCACTTAACAGACACCACAAGAACTAATCATAAAATTTGAAGCAATTACATTAGTTCTGGATGATTTCAATGATATGTTTCACAATTTTCAGTGTGACAGTACCCCTTTATGTGTTCTATTACACAATCAATGGCATCTGGTTAGTCAAAATTATTAAAATAAATCATATATGGGATTATTTCATAATCAATTTATGGATATTTTTACTTCATTCATTTAGTTATAGAAAAATGTGAATATGTTTATGAATATTAATTAGGTTGAGAATATAAATATTAGTCAACATTCAAAGAAGCTTCTTCAACAGCTGATAGATATCTTCAAAAAACATTTCCATAGATTTTTTATAAAGCTCATTGAGATTATTAGTTCTATCTAAGTGATTCCATGTCCTGTTGCACCAACTACCTATAGCGATTCTGATCAATTCCCCTCATTTTGAAAAAAAACTTTTTTTGGTTATGGATTGCACTTTATTATATTTTTAAAAAATTCAAATAAAATTTAAATCCAATTTCATTTATTCTTATTTATGTTTATTTTATTTTATCTTCTATAAATGACTACAAATCCTAAATTTATTTCTCTTATTAGTTTTCATAACAATTCATTTAAAGTTTAGTGCTACATTAATTGTTGTTTAACTAATTTTCTCTTACCAACTATCTTTTTGATATCACAAAAAATGTGGGAGAATATTTCTAATAAAGGGGAGCATATTGGAGAATATATATGGTGGAGAATATTTTAAAACTACAAAATTTCATAGAAATTATTTAATTTGTCCATATTTATTTTCCTTTTATTGTAATAGTATTGTTAAATCAAAATATCAAAATATTTTCTATATATATTTTTGTATTTTTACAAACCTTACATTTTCATTAATTTTTTTTATTGACTACATTATGGATTTTGAGAACCTCAAAATGGGGTTGATTGTTGGTAATGTATTGTATCAACAATATTCAACATTTTATAATGATTTTATACTAATAAATAGCCTTGTTTTTTTTGTAATGAAATTTTCAAGAGTGAGTTTTCAGGAATTTTTATACGAGGTAAAGTAATTTGATGTTACCTTAATTACTCTAGAAACACTATTTCAAAACCATATGTTTGGTAGATGAACATATGGTATCAAACCTATGTTACACTGGAAAAGTGAAATGCTAACATATATTATCAACCCTACGTTATGAAAAAAAAATTTAGTTTGGATGGAAATCCTTATGTTCAGATAATCTTCAAAGATATGGATCAACAACCCTATATTGGAAGTTGGGATTATTATTCATTAACCTTATAATTGGAATTTAAATGTATGGTTAATAAATTCTATTTTTGGGATCTTTTTATAAAAACAAGAATGTATGGATTATCATCCATACTCTACTTTTGTTCCCTATGTTATGTAAAGATGAAATTATGGTTCAAACCCCATACATTGGTAAGAACCCTACAATATGTAAATTAACCCAATGCTATATGAAAGAACCCTATGTTATGTGAAGGAACCCTACGCTACATGATGGAACCTTACGCTAAGGGAAGAAACCCTATGCTACATGAAGGGACCCTTTGTTACCGAAAGAAACCATAAGCTACATGAAGGAACCCAATGCTATGGGAATGAACCCTGTGCTATAGGAAGGAACTATACCCTACATGAAGGAACCCTAATCTATGAAAAGGAACCCTATGCTATGCGAGGTAACCCTACAATATGAAAAGGAACCCTATGCTATGTTGACTAAACCTACGTTGTGTTTACTCCTATGATGTTTTTTAAGCCATGTTTCCATTCGGAGATTACCGCAACAGTCATGTCAGAATTAATGACTGATTCAAGGAGTTTTATGATAGGTTAAAAGAACCATATTCATTGGATAAAATCACTCATGGTCTTAAAGAATGTTATAACTCCCCTAACCAATTAGAATTTTAAATTCCATGATCAATCATGCATTCTTTTGGATCTGGAATATCAAAGAAAACTATCTATTCTACATAATTTTTATATATCTCATCAAAAATATGTGTGTATTAAGTAATTTATATATGCATCTATGTTATTGAAATTACATTTTATAAATATTCTATAAAGAATGATCGATTATGAAAGAATATACACTTTTGAGAGATAAATGACCAATTATTTACTCGTGAAAGATTACTACTATTGTTTAAGTTGATAGCTTATTGAAGGTCATTTTGCAACAAGGATCACTTCAGACTGTTTCATTCCTGAAGATATTATTTATTAAAGAATAATATTCATCGTCTATCTATTGTTGCTGCAAAAAAGGGGAAGAATAACCAGAACCTTTCAAATTGAACTCTATTGATTTAACATAATTCCAATTACTCATACTCATTTTTAGTTGTGTATCAGCTTCTAGATATATGCTATGGGAAATAGGATATCTGTTATATAACCAGAAGTATTTTTTATTATTCTTATTGTAATCGTTTCAACTGCCTACACTAAGTCTTGAATTCATGGTCTTATAATAGGTGGACCATTCTAGTGATATTTACCAACCTCACGGAGGGAGTGATTGGTAGAGTGGACTAGGGGATCTTTGTGCCATAAAAACCATTAAAAGTAGTGTAATTTATTTATTTTTGTCTTCTGAATATTCATTTAATTCAAAAGAAAAGACTGCTTATCTTGATATATCACAGGGGGTATCAAAAGCCAAAATTGTCAAATATTTTTTAAAAGATAAAGTTCACCCCACCCCTCTTGTGTTGCTTTTATATTCTGAAATAACACCATCATATGATGTTGTACGATATCATAACATTATTTAGAAATATCATCATATTACTTCCAATTTATAATTATTGTAGGGAACTGATATTACTTTATCAATGTGACATATACACTATGAAATTATTACATTATATCTATACAGAATAGTGACCAATATATAATAAGACGTTTTATTAATATTAAATACATCTAATATACATGTAATTAATGTATAAATAGCTTTTTCTAGGATACCAACTCCAATTGGAATGAGATCATAATTGATGTAATTCCAAGGATGTGGGGATCAACACCTCCCCTTAGTAGAGTTATGATATAAAATGAGTTCCCATTATAGAATTCAGATGGAAACTTATCAGGATCTATTTTAGAAGAGGAGTTAGGATATAACTTTCTACGATAAAATTGTAGATAGGGTGTTAATTGGTCCTAACCTTGTCCAATAAAAGAAATATAAGGTTTAAACCATTCAACAACATATTTATGTAGCCCAAAGTTGACAAAAGTGCTATATAGATAATTATCGATGAGATATAGAGTTTGATGTTGGTGATAATGTATTACTCTAGATATTTCCACAGAATAGGTTTATGATAATTAGTAATAAAGGGAATTTGTTCCCTATGTTCATTAGTCCCTTTGAGATATTTGATTGTGACAAGAATGTATCTTATTTCTTAGCACTACCTCCTAACCTATATCATGTTCATGAAGTATTTCATGTATCAATTTTGAGGAAGTACATATCAGACCCACCACATGTACTAAATTAGGAATCCATTCAACTATAACATCAACAATTATATTAAGAATAACCGTTGAAAATTATGGATTGGAGAGATAAGGTATTGATGAACAAGACCACTCATCAGGTTAACGTTCTATAGAGGAGTAATAAGTTGGAAAAAGATATGTGGTAACGTGGGTATTATAGGAGGAAAAAGTACACTCACTTGTTTCATATATAGTAATAAAAAAATTTGAACAAAATTCTTTTTTAAGGAGGTAGAATTTAATGGCCCATGGTTGGGGAATAGTTCTTCATTACACTAATATTATCTTTAAAGCTTATTTCACACACAACACCGAACTAATTGAGCCAAGACATATTAAATTAATATTAACAAGAAAACTATAAAAATACTACAAACCTATAATAAAAAAATTAAATTAATTACTAAAAAATTATTACATTTTGGGGATAAATAATAAATGCGATTTAATATTAAAGTGAATTATTATTTCTCAAATAAATGTTTGCAAGTATTGTATATTTTATTTAAATAATAAAATAAACAAAATTTAAATTATTATTTATAATATTTTAGTATATTAAATAATATATTAAAATTATTTAAATCATAAATTGATATTAAATAATATTAGGAACACTTAATCATTAAAAATATCATTTTCTAATATAATTAGTTTTTCATTATTTTTTCATTTAAAAATAATAATAAATTTTAGAATATAAATTATATAAATCTAATTTTATAATTTATAATTTCAAATTTAACTTATCATTTTTTATTTATATTATTATTAAAAAAAATTATTTATAGGTGAAGAGTGAAATATACCAATACTGTTACTTTTATGTCATTATTCATATATATGTATGACCTATATATTTATAAAACCTTTTAATTGAAAAAAATATGTTTTTAAAATTAAAAGTATTCATTTTAAAATATTTATTACAGTTTAAAATCCTATATTTTATATTTTCAAACTTATGTAATATTTTTCTAAAAAACAGTTTTAATACATTATAAATTTTTTATATTAAAATTAATTTTAAAAACATATAGAAAATGAATAATAAGAATTGGAATTTAAATTTAAAATAAATAGATAATAATTATCTATTAATGACCACTATATTTTAGGAAGAAATATTAAGTAACATTACGTAAAATCTAGTAACCATAGAAAAAGATAAATTGGCTATATTAACCACTCAATGGGTAAAGGATGTTGAAAAATGTTCAAGAACATGGGTTAAAAAATGGTTTAGTATATGTATAACTTATCTCTCAACTGAATCATTATTTATCAAATTTTGGATCCACTTTCAATGATATAAACATCTGGTTAATGAATTTTTTTTGATATTTACAAAAATGTCATTCATTTTCTCTTATAAAAGGGGTTTTCTTCTCCTCACTTCCCCTCAGACAAGAACCAACTAATTTAGACCAAATATCTACCCAATCCTATCCTAAATACTCCTAAAAACCAAAAATAAGTTATTTTATTATAAAAAACACATCCCATAATGGATTAACCCCCCTTGTATGTAGATAATCTAAGAATTGAGGCTTGAGTTTCTGATCCCTCTTTCTTTTCTCTATTTCATTATGTCTACTTATTCATCCTCTAATTACATTAAAACATCTTAAAATTATAACAGGGTTATCAATATTATATTTATATTCTATTATAATGGTGGTACAATCATTAACCACCATTCCTTTTTTTTCTTTTTAGAAAAGTGAAAATGGAATTCATGTGTTTGTGCGGGCTACCACCGCCACAAAGCATATGGTTTTGTTTCTTTAACCATATTACATGAATAGTAATAATGTTTAATTTAATAAATATTCATGATATATATAACATATTTTATATTCATAAATAATTTAAAAAATATTATACATTTTCCTCATTCTATGGAAAACCAAATCGTCAACCATGTATACATGTGGACTACCACCTCCATGGAACCATTGATTTATGTTTTTATTTTAATCATTATCTTACATGTATGGTCATTTGAATGGGTTTAATTGATAAATAATATGTCTATTATATCATTAAGGTTATTTTATCACAAATTGGAGAACCTATTCATTATATTATTAACAAATGGTCATCTTTAATTTAATCCTTTAAAACAAGCATACTTAGAGGAAAAATATTTATTCAAATTAAGTAATATTTTCATTTATATTGATTATTCTTATAATTAATTAAAAATTCTGATATATCAAAATATTAACCCCTAGATTAAATTATTATTCTACTAGTGTAGTGATAATATCAACTAAATCCCCTCATAATCATCAATAATCATGGTATGTTTTTGTTTGGGTTGGTTTGAGAACCTACTTGAATAATGTTAAGAAATTTTATTCTGAATGAATATGAAAAAATAATTAGTCATTTAATATTATATAAATATTTAAATAATTATTTTTTTTGTTCTAGAAATAGTACATAAATGTTTTACTCAATATTTGAGAAAACACATTTCTTTTGTTAAGAAAATCGTTGATGTCTACTTTTGATGATTTCAAATTCAAGGTTCAAGATTTAAAAACACATCAAGGTAAATTGAAACATTTAAAATAATTATAATTCAAATATTAACGTAACTTTAATGAACTTGGAATGCTAAACTTTTTAATAAGAATGAATAATGACACTTCTACTATGAAACTAGTACAAACAGTCAAAATTATCAATGCTTAATATAAGAAAATAGGAAAAAAGTAACTAATATACATTTAGATAATGACTATAAATGAATATTGTAAATTTTTTCCGATATGAATATTTTTTATGAATTATTATATTAATATATTTATGATTGTTTTTCAGGATTTTAGATATCTTTTGACTAAGAAGGAATAAAGGTAATATATTTTATTGATTTACTTTTTTTTTCTTGATCCATAATCACTCCAATTCAATTATAATCTTTCATGATTTAATTATCCTACACTATGATGATTTAATGTTATGTTTGAATCATTATTTTGGGGGAAATAATTTTCACACTGATGTCTTCTTCTGTGATGAATATATTATTTCATAAAAATTGTAATACTGTTAATAATAATTATCATCCCTTTTAATGGATGTTTCCTCCATATCCTTGTTTTTTTATTCCTACCAATGTTCTCCTTTCTCAATTGGAACTCAAAATATTTTGTCTCTAATTATAATCGTATTCCCATTTTTCCTTTTTTTTAAAAATATTTCATAATCCTTTAAATGATGAGGGTTTTCAATAAAGATGTTTCAAAATATATAAAGGATTTTCCTTTCTACGATATCATATCGCCACCTTCTACTTCAAATTTAGAAATAAGTTTTATATATTATAATTGTCTATTTACTGGAATTTTTATGATGTGTTTTTTTAATAATTTTTCCCTTCATCTTTAAAAAATTGGTTTTTGGAAAGTGACTATAAAATCATGTCTTTTTATGGTGATAACAAGAAACTCATTTTAAGAAAAAACATTTTGTGATTTATCTTCCATTTTAAAAGGATTATTATGCAATGAAGTATCAGTTCATAAATCATCATATATGTTCTATTTTTAAATAATTATATGTGAGGCCATGTTTTCCATATCAAATGATCAGGTTTTTTCATTTATATGATACCATTGGAAAATTTATGAAACTCATTTTTTTCATGTGTTGTTTTCAATAATTTGAATGACAATGCTTTAAATAGAACTCATATATTGGGATAATTATGTGTTGTTTATTATATCACCTTCCAATGAATTGTTTTTGATTTTATATCTCATTAGATAACTATAGGAATCATGTAAAGGAATGTTGACACCACTATGGGAATCTGGTACTGATGCTTGCTCTACTATGTTATGAGAATCATGTGGTGATCTCTACTCCATTATGCTATAATTACCTATGATTATGTTTTACACTTATTTTTTCCTAAGTAATGCTTATTTCCAAAATATTCGAAATTTTTATGACATTCCATGTTCTAAATTTAGTCTACTTTCTTATGTTATAATTTCATGCTTTGTTTGATTTATTTTATGTGTTTCTAAGACATGTTTTGATTAACTTTATTTGGTATTGTGTTTATATTTCATGATATTTAATTCTTAGTCATATTTTATGATTTTCACTTATAAAACCATGAAATGTTTATCTGTTATTTCTCGATTACTTGTGGTTTCCATTATGTTTATGATCTAATAGTTTTGACAAGATTTTACCTTTCCTTAGGTTGTGCGACTATTTCTGATATTAATTAATTAAAACATAGTATTAGTGCATTTTAATATAGATTTATCATATGTCACCATAATTACATATTTTTTACATCAAAATGAATGTTTAATACACACCATATACACATACTACATTTTTTATTCACTAGAAAAGTATATTATTTCAAAAAAAGTAAAAAATTCATGCTAGATAATTTTTAATATTTTAATTCCAAATTAAAATTCCTTTTTTGAAAATAATTTTCTACATAGGAGATATTTATTTATTAAATACATCTTATAGTGTAGTTTAAAATTGTACACCCATCACAAAAAATTAAAAATCGTTTTTAATAAATTTAATATTATAATAAGAAATATATATATATATATATAATTACATTCTAATTCAATGGACAATATAAATTTCATTTTAGTTATTGACTAGGCTTTTACAAAATGATGTTATTTATTTTATTATACACATATATGTTACACATAATTGTTTCATTAATATTACATCAGTAATATTACAATATTAAAATTCCAATAGACACCTTACCCTTCCAATGGTCATATTACCCCTCATAAATATAATTCATTATAAATTTGAAAAATATTCAAATCATTCATTTATTTTCAATATCATTTAAATTTCATTTATCATTGTTTTATTTATAATATCAATAAATCTTTTTTGTTTTTCGTTGAAGAATGTGGTCCTCTAGAGTTCAAGATTATGGTGTTACTATAGAAACCCAACCCCAGATATCCCGTAGCGAGTCTCTCCTACTAATTACATTAGCATGATTACAAGAATCAATCCCTAAAGGACTAATAGTTTAGTGGTTTTGGGAAACTAGATACATAAATGATACTTTTATTAACAATTATTACATAATTCTATCATAAGTTTTTCTTCTTTCTAAACAAATAACTTCAATGATAACTCTAATCCATCTAGTACATCTCTGTATATAATTCATAATATTCTTCTTGGATTCCTAGAAAAAAAACATATTACGAGTGATCTCAAATGATCAGGGAAAGGAAAATGTATCAGAAGAAATTAATAATCAATGAGAATAGTCAATTTGGAAAGGTAAATAACTGAACACTCCATCCATGTTGTTAATAAACTCAATTAAAGTGTATAAAGAATATGATAAGGTAATAATGGGAAACACATTTCATCCAAATAACAAGGTAAGGATAAATAAATATAGAACGGTACGAAACTAAAATACATTCCATCTAGATAACTTAAAAGGAAATGTATACATATATAAATCAATGTAGAATCTCAGGGATGAATAATAAGTTAAACTAATATAATGTCTATCATTGATTATTGGACTTCATGTTTCCTAGGTACATGGTACGTTTACTGTTAAGACCTTTCATAGGAAAGTTTAAAAAATATCTAGAAAAACCCCATCTAAGGCGACTATCCAAATAACTCATCCCATGAGACTACTGATACATTAAGTGGATATCTATAACCGGTCCTGACCCATGTTGTACAAGTCCATAGAGTTCCTCATATATCGAATAATCGATTTAGCAGTGTTTTGTTTCAAATAACCATATTAAATAAATAATACAGAATTATCAATATTTCCCCTAATAATGAAATAACTATGAAAGTATACATCAAATGTAAAATGATATATAGTTTAGGTAATTTTATTATCCATGAAAAATTATTTGGATAAATAGGGAAAATTCAAAAATCATATGATATTGAACATTTCATGGGGATAAAAGAAATCAAGGAAGTGGATGTCAATACTATTCATAGAAAAATTGTTCATAAACAATCCAAAAAGGATTAAGGATGGTATCAATACCACACACCAAAGGGGAATAAAATAAAGGTTTATTGTCATTGATGAATAGAAATATTATAAAAATATCTTTAAAAACATTATTGAGGAAAATATCATTTTGTTTTGAAAAACAAATTTCAAATACTTTTGTTTTTCATTTACATTTTTAAAAAAAAATATTTATTAAAAATAACCCTTTTAAACATCCTAGGGAATATTAATAGAAATAATGGTGGATATATCTGTACATGTTGTACGGGGTAAAAAGAAACATTCCTTTCGAATAATAAAAAGGGTTAGAAAAATTCATTGTTCACAAAGCGGAAAAAATATTCCTTTGAAAACATTGGTAAAAGTGAAAATGGATACAAATTATTTTCCAAATCAATTTAAAAACATTTTTGAAAACATTTTAAAAAATATGGTTTTTAGAAGAAAACAGTTTCTCTGACTAAAAAGGGAAATGAAGTCGAGTTTTCTTAAAAACATTTTTATAACACTTTGAGTACCAAAGAGTAAAAAATGGTAATAATACATGAAAAATTTAATGAATTACTATAAGAGCGGAAAATGAAAAGGTTTATAGAATAATGGTAATATGATTTACTCAAAGTTAAATACCATTGAAAGATCATTAAAGTTATTGTTGAGGAAACTAATCTTTAAACATGCCAAAGAGTCTCATTCCACTTTGAAATATTTTAAATCACAAACCTCAGGAAGGAATAATATTAAATGATACAATTAAATTTAATGCAGAAAAATTATTTTGTGATATAATATATAAAAATAGTCCGTAGATACACCACAAAAAATATGTAAGTGGTGAACATGGAATTTATCTCACAAATGTAAAAAGAGGGATGGAAATATCATCCCTTTATTTTTCTTTTAGGTGAGCATCCTTTAACCTCCTATATAATATAATTGTCTTCATTTTATAATTTTTAAATAAAATATTTTAATGTTTATCACTACTTTTATTTTACTTATTACTATGTTTTATACAACTACTAAAAAAATTTAATTTTGCATTAGTTTTTTTGATCAAGTCTTTTTTATGTGTCAAAAACAACATTGGTAGGTCAACTATGGTCAATGAGGTCATTATATAATATCTATAGAATAATAATCATGAAATAATTATCATATTTACATATAAATTATTCTTCTAAAACCAATAAATATATATGTTTATAAAAAAAATCAACGTTACAGTCATATAGATGGTGGGTCGTACTAACGTATGAGTGACATTCTTATTTTTCAATGATATTTATTGAAAAAGTTATGTAACATCATATAATTAAATAATGATAATTATATCATAATTTCCTTATTATTTAGGAATATATATTTCTATATAGAATTATTGGGATGAAAAATAATCACATCATGTCGAGGAGGCGGTAGTCCACGCATCCATGAATAACATTATCACTTTTTAAGTGTGTGAAAGGATAATAATGAAAATGATATATATATAGTATATTTAAATAAATTTAGTTATATAATTAATATCATATAGTGGTTTATTTGTCACATATTTTTAATTGTAACCATTATTTATACATTCCATGTATCGTGTGAAAGAATCACGTCACTTTGAGGGGGTGATCTTTCACACGTTCTAAAATGATGTTATCTTATTAATGAAATTTGAAATTAAAAAAGTTATGAGTTATAAAGGGATTAAATAATTATAAATACATAATAAATATCATATATATATAATATATAAATATAATTTATATCATAATGGACACTAATAGAGGTGGTAAGGGAAAAATGAATAATCTTCGTTTTGTGAGGTAGTAGTTCACCGTACGCAGAAAAAATATGTTCATTACCCATTAGATGGAAGTCTGTGTAAGGGTATGTATAAACAATATAGGTACAAAATAATAGTATATTTAGGATACCATTGTTTTTATATAAGAATAAAATAAAAAGACATGATGGGTTGGAGAATGAAAAAAACTAAAAATCTTATGTTTTCACCTCTTAATCTAGTAACACATTTTTTGTTTTCACTAAAAGACTTATTACATTCATACCAATGGGAGGCTTAAAAAATAAATAGAGGGATTTTTACGATCTATTGTGGAAGATATTGGTTCATCCATAGTGTCCCGATAGGTGTGAGAAAGTGGGAGGAGGGGATGCCATTTTATCGTGGAGGAGTGGCACTCTTATAATATTTTGACAACCAAATTACATGCATGATTTTCATGTTTAATGTGTCTTAAATAATGTATTATATTATATAAAAGTGGTTATAGGTTCTTAATATTTCTATCCAATATAAATTTTACATGTTTATATTTTATTAGGGTCTTTATGGTTTAGGTTTTGTGCATAGCTAATCTTAATTTCACCTAAATCGATGTAATTAATTTTAATCACGTTCACTAATATTTTTCGTCCAAAAAGTTTGGTATTGTTAGATATTATAAATTATTATCTTTCTAAATATTTAATACTATTTTCATATTTTTATTCACCAAATATTCAGAAATTAATTTAAAATGTATCTCGTATGTGGAACGACAATGCATGTTTTTAAATTAAAAACATATGAATGTTTACCATGTTTTTATAATAATTTTCAAAGTGAAATTGGTTAAAATGATATAAATTGTATTAATTTATTGCAAATTAATCTAATTAAACTTTTAAATCAATTAAAACTATATTTTACATTTTAAATAAATAAGACGAAAAAGCAGTTTTGAGCTAAAATTCAATATTTTTAACTATTCTTAAAAAATGACATGTTTCTAAAAAAGTTATCAGAAAAAAACCCTACCCTAATTATTATTTTTAAATTTAAATGATGATGTTTATTTTGACATATTAAATTAATTAAAATTTTAAAATCCATATTTGAAATTGTCTTTCCTTTAAAAGGCACTAAAATTACCATTATAAAAATATGTGTTTTTATGTGTAAAATAGTGTTTGTTCTTATTTTATCTCTATCAAAACTAATGGAGGAATATCAAAAATATTTGATTGATTATAATATAATATATATATATAATTAATATCACCCACTAATTGTAAATCATTTAATTTATTAATTTAAAACAACTGTTTTATCATAAAAATTATTTTATATATAAATATTCAATTTATTTTCTATTGATTAAATATTCATTTATAATTAATTTGTAACCAATTAATTCATAACATATTTTTATAAACCATATTTTTCATAATTTAGTTAATACTATTCATAATATATAGTTTATATCTTATTTATAAAATAAAAATATGTTAATAATATATCATTGTTTGGTGAAACTCTGTTTGGAATAAAATGCATGCTATCTAGGAAGGTCGCTCTTTCATGTAACACAGGATATCGAGGGAGGTCCCTCTGGTATATAAAACAAGATATTTAGTAAGTTCTCTCTTGTATGTAACACAATCTAACTCGGTGTTTCACTCATTATAATCTATTTAATTTATTGAATTTATATAAAATAGTAAATAAATAGAAGAATCTCAAGAAATTATATTCCCTTATGTGCTTGGTGGTGCGTGTCATACACACTATCGAATAAAAATTTGAACTTTATAATTTTTTGGCATTACATTATCCATACATTAATTAAATTACATTATCACAATTTAAACTAGATCTTGGTGATATAATTTTTGAAAATCTTATATCATGGGAACAGTTCGTAAAACATCCTCTAGATAATAGAGAATGAGAATTACAAAGGTCACATAGACAACCATGAAACTAGGTCTCTTAGTAGGATAACATCCGTGATAACTAAATAAAGTTACTTAGAAGAAAATAATAAGTATTTATAGGGAGTAAATGAGGTCATTAATCACAAAAAATTGAATGATTAATATAAATTTTCTGTCTTTAAATACATAAATTTACAATGATTTAAGAGACCATAGGTGAATATAAATTATGGTATCATGAAAAAATTTAATTTCAAACCCATTTTGTAAATGCAATATAATTATTTTGTAGAACATGAATATAATGAAATATTCTTACGATATTTGTCTCAATTTTAGGTGAACTATCCAAAATTTTGGTTGCGCTTCGATCAAATTCTAATTCATTCATTTATTAACTGAAATTTATTTCTAATAATAAATTTTTTTATACCTGAAGTAATAAAAGAAATGTTTTAAAGGATTTTAAGGAGTATGAAAGAGTCAAATGTATAACTATTTCTCTTTAACTATCTTATAATATGAATATGATTAATAGATTAATCTCTAATCCTCAAAATTAATACTATAGGATCATCATTAACCTTTATAATTTAAAATTTTTAACTAAAAATAATGAATATTTAACTAGGAAATTGTGTAGGTCAGTGGTTGGTGTTAAAACCTTATCATCCTTCGGTCATGGGTTATAGACCCATGACCTTGCAATAATTTGATTGGCTGTCACCTTGCTTATAGGTTGTCCTTTTCTAAAAAAAATTGTAATTTTTCCAAAATAAATATAATAATAATTCTTGAAATAAGGTTAATAACTAAATATACATTTAACTATAGTTTTCAATAAAAACACAATACATAAATACTTCATCCATTTATTTACACATAGGTCCTTCCTTTGTCTATTGTTTATCCATAATACCATTTATGGGATTTCAAAATAATAACACCTTATTTTAAATCTAAAATACCTTAGGTTTAACCTATATTATTCATTGTCAAAATCATTCATAATGGTTTGTAAAGAAAATGTGTATTATCCTAAGTATATCCCATAGGTGTGTCAAACATGGTGCACAGTAAGGCACATTGTTATGTACCAGGTTTCCATAGGTCCGGCTTAAAACATCTTTCCAGAGTTATTACTCCTAGGAACATCTGTGCTAGAACCATGTCGCTTGTAGTATCGAAATATGGATTTATTCCTAGCAAAACCTGTATAATATCTACCAAACCAAAATTCTTGGATTTTATTCTAGAATTACCCTCAAATTCTACCTTAGGGTTATGTTATATAACCTCTTCTTTCAAAAATATAGTTCCCATAGTTTCTACTAAACATCCATTGATACCAACTTTAGAGACCCGACCCTAGATAACTCAAAGATGGTGTCTTCTACTAATTACATTGGCCTGATTACGAGGAATAAATTTTTGAATGATCGATACATTAGTAGTCTTGGTAAACCGGATACATAAATGAATCATATATTACAAATTAATACATAATTATAGTATATTTTGTCCCTTGTTTCTAAAAAAATAACTTTGATGATAACTCTAATACTTCTAGTAAACCACTTTATATCTTTCATTGTACACATATTGGATTCCTAGGGAAAGAAACAAAATAATGGTGAGATCAAATTATCAGTAATGGTACAATATAGTGGAAACAATATAGAATTAATGAGAATGTTCAATATGGAAAGGTAAAAGAATTAAGACACCTTGAATTTAATAAATAAACTGAATTGAATTTAATAAAGAATATGTAAAGGTAATAACGAGAAACACATTCCATCCAAATAACTAAACATGGAAGAATAAATATTGTAAGGTCAGAAACTAAATAAAATTTCATCTAGATAAGTGGAAATTAAATGTATCCATAGATATATCGACTCAATATATCATGGATAAATAATAACTGAAACTAATATGAGGTAAAATATTGATTATTGGATACCATGTTTCACAGGCACATGGTACCATTACAATTAAGGCCATTCACAAGAAGGCTTAATTTTTATTTGGAAAACCCCATCTAACACCGCTAGCCAAATGATTCGTCCCATGAGACTAATGACACATCAAGGGGCAATCTATAACCAGGACCCACCCATGTCATACTAGACCAAATAATTTATCATATATCAAATAATCTATTTAACAGTGTGCATTATAAAATGGTTGTATTGAATAAAGAATATTGAATTTCCAATATTTACTCAAATAAAAAAATAACATTAAAATTAGACACAGTATGTAAAATCATATATGGTTTAATAAATTCTAATATCCATGATAAATGATGTGGATAATTAGTGAAAATTCAATGATCGTAGAAGATTGAATATTTCAAGGTGTCAAATGAAATAAAGGAAGTTAATGTGAATACTATCCTTGGTAAAATTAGTCATAAAACATCTATATAAATATTAAATATGGTATCAATACAAAATAACCCATGTATATTAAAATAAAGGGTTTTCATTGTTGATGAATGGTAATATTTTAAAAATATCTTTAAAAATATTATTGAGGAAAATATAATTTTTTTAGAAAATCCATACGAAAATTATTTTATTTTAAAAACAAACTTTTTAAAAATATTTTCATTAAAAATAATCATTTTCAACATCCTTGGGAAGCTTCATATAAATGAAGAAAGATAAATTCAAACATTTTGTGCGAGGTAAAAAAGAAACATTCTTTTTAAAATGTAAAAAGGTTTAGAAAAAAGAGATTTTTGAACAATAACAAAGAGATTCCTTTGAAAAATTTGGTAAAAAAAATGGTAAATTTTTATTTACAAATTTCTTTTAAAAACATTTTAGAATACAGTAAAATGAAACATGGGTTTTAGAGGAAAATAGGTTCAATTACTAAATAGGGAAATGATGTTGGGTTTTCTTACAATCATTTTTAAAACACATTTAGTACCAAAGAGTTGAAAAATTGTAAAACACCTTACAATATCCCAAATTAATTTAGGATAGGAATATTAAATGGTTTATTGAACAATTTTAACACAATTTCCTTTAATGGAGAAACCATTGAAGTAACATTAAATTTTTTATTGTGAAAAATAATCTTTAAACATTATTAAGTGTTGCATACCACTTTAAAAAAATTTAAATCATAAACCTAATGAATGAATAATATTAAATTAAATACTAGAAACCCATAAAAATAAATTAATTCATGACATAATATATAAAAATGTATAGTAGATACACTACATAAAATATGTATGTTTTGAACATATCATTTGTCTCATGGATGTAAAAAGTTAGATGAGAATCTCTCACCTTGAGTTTCCTTTATGGTGAACATTGTTTAACTTCTTGTATAATAAAAATATGTTAATTTACTACTTGATTGATAATTTTTTTTATTTTAACCATTATTCTTATTTTACTTATTATTAATTTTTATACAACTACTTAAACAATTATGTTCACATCGGGTGTTTTGAACAAATTCAGTTTGTATGAAAATAAACATTGGTAGGTAAAATTTCGTAAGTGAGGTCATTATATAATATATCATGAATAATATTCATGAAATAATTATCGTAATTATAGATAAATTATTCTCTTAAAACCTATCATTAAAAATAGTTATGAAAAATAATTCAATGTTACAATTGTAGAGATGGTAGGTCGTACGTATGCAAGAGTAATGGTCTTATTTTTCAGTGATCGGTATAAAAAAAAGGTAAGTAACCCCATATATTTTCACTATGAGAATTATATCATAAATAAAATATTATTTAATAATATATAATAATATATAGAATTATTTTTGATGAAAAATAATCACATCATGTCGAGGAGGTGGTAGTCTATACATCCATGAATAGCATTGTCACTTTTTATGTGTGTGACAGGGTAATAATGAAAATGATATATATATATATATAGTATATTTACAGAAAGTTAATTATTTAATTAATTTCATATATAGTTTTTTATGCTACATATGTTTAATTTAAAACATCACTTATATGTTCCATGTATCACGTGAAAGAATCACATTGCTTTGAGGGGGTAGTAATCCACACATCATCAAACGATGTTATCGTATTAACACAAAACAGAAAGTAATAAAGGTATTTTTTATAAAAGGATTGAATAATTATAAATATATAATAAATATTTTATGTTTAATATATAAATTTTGTGTCCAATATAATGGCCACCATGAAATGTGGTAAGGGAAAAATGAACAATCTTTATTTCGTGAGGCAGTAGTTTGTCGTACACAGAAACAATATTTGTGTTACCCATTAGACGGATGGGTGTGTATGTTTAGGTATAATCATTAGAAAAAATAATTTTATATTTATTATTTTTTGGTTTCTAAAGAATATTATAATGATAATATTTCAGGGGTTGTATAATGGAACGAAAACAAAAAAAAGCTTAAGAATGTCTGTTACCTCTTAATCGGGTAACTCCTTTTGGTTTTCACCAAAAGCATCCTTGGATTTCTTTATAACCAAGTGGAGGATTCTTGTATGAGGGGAGGGATGTTCATGAACTATATTGTCAGATATTTTTTGATGAAAAGTGTCTTGAGAGGTGTGGGGAAGTGAGGGAGGGGCGATTTTTTTATAGTGAAGAAGGGCACTCTTGTAATATTTTGACAATAGAATTCCATGCCCATTTTCCATGTAGAAAGTGGCTCAGATAATGTAAAAAATATATAAAAGGTAGTATAGGGTCTAAATATATCCATAAAATATCTCCTGGACATGTGTATGGTTCTTTTGGGTCATTAAGGTTTGTGTTTAGCCTTTAGTTAATCTAAATTTTAAGTTAATCGATGTAATTAATTTTAATCAATTTCACTAATATTTTTTTTCAAAAAAAATAATCTTATTAGACATTAAAAATAATTATTATTCTATATATGGAATAAATTTTTCTAAATTCTATTCACATAAGTGGAAGAAAATAATTTAAAACTCATCCTACAAACAAAACAACAACATGAGTTTTTAATGTAAAAATGTCTGAAAGGTTGCTATGTTTTTATAATAAATTTCAAAGTGATATTTATTAAAATTACATAAATTGTATTAATTGATAAAATTATTATTCAATTATAATTTAAAACAAATTAATAGTAAATTTTAGTCTTATAAATAATTTAGATGAAAATGCAGTTCTGAAATAAAATTCAGTACTTTTAACTATTTACTAAAAAATGAAATTGTTCCAATAAAATATAAAAAATTCACCCTAACCTAATTCACATGATTATATTTCAAATATGATGTTTATTTTGAAAAATTAAATCGATTAATGGGTCAAAATTCATTTTTAAAATGGGTTCTCTTTTAAAAGGCTGCGAAATTGCCTTTATAAAAAAATATTTTTTTATGAGTAAAATAAAGTTTATTCTTATCTTATGAATATCAAACCAAATAGATGAATATCAATATATGTTATTTAATTATATATATATATATATATATTATATTAATATCACTTACTAATTGAAAATCATTTAATCTATTAGTGTAAAGAAACCTTTTAACATAAAAATAGTTTTCTATGAAAATATTCAATTTATATTCAATTTCTTCGTATATTATTTTATAATTAATTAGTAATGAATTAATTCAATCCATATTTTCATAATCCATAATTTCCATAAGTTAGTTAATACTATTTATAATGAGTAGCTTATATCTTATTATATTAAATAAAAATATTTTAATGATATATCATTATTTTGTGAAAATTGGGTTTGCATATAATGAAAGATATCCAGGAAGGTCACTCTTGAATGTAACAAAAGCTGTCTAGGATGGTCCCTCTTGTGTTTAACATAATCTGTCGATGAAGGTAGCTCTTGCGTGTTATGCAAGCTAAATCGGTGTTTTGTTCATTACAAGTTATATCATGTATAGAATTAATTTAAAATAGAAATTATATAGTATAGTATTGGGATATTATATTCCCTTACATGCCTGGTGAGGCATCTCATACATGATATTGAATAAAAAATTTTACCTTAGAATTTTGTGGTGTTACAGTTACCCTATATTTGTACGTGTTCTATCGAACTAATTATAAACATTATAAGGAATGTGACTCTTTATTTTATAATTTACTTGTGTGATTAAATAAAATTTGTGTATTGTGTGATGGTTGTTATAATGAACTATTTATTTTTTATAGTATAATCACAATTATTATAATGAATATCACACCCCTATCTTGGAATTATTTTATTTTATTCAATTATTTTCTTTGGATATTTATGTTTAGGATCAGGTTAAGTTTGTTGTTTGAAATTCCGAGTTTGAAAAAAAAATTCAATTATCTGGTGGAATAATAGATATTTTGGCATTATAGTTGGTGGTTCCTGGATGGTGTATGGTTAGAGTAAACTGTGCACCCATTTAAATAATACTGTTTGGAAAATGTTCATTTTGGATAGAGGTGACTACATGGTTGGAGCACGGTTTGGATAACCATGTGGGGTAACTGTGTGACATTTCCTTCATAGAGGGTGAGGGGCACACAATCTAGAAAACTATGTAGCCAAACTGTGTGAGTTTTCATGTTCATTAAATGTGTAAAATTACCCATTTTCCCCTCTGTTGTTTTAAGAAAAACCCTGTATTTTCCTCCCCCTTTCGACCTATGTGTACCTTAGGGGCCTCCAACCTCCTCCCCCTTTCTCTCATTCAATGATTAACACTTATTGAAGGTTCCAAGGTGAGTTTCCTTTGGATTTTGTTTGATCTCATCACCTTATTCTTCTTATCTCATGATTTCTTAGTTTCCCTTGGTGGGGTTTCATTTTTTATGAACAATATGAATTATTTAATATGTATAGGTTATTTTTAATTTATGTTTGGGTGTGTGGATTGTCCCTTGGTGTTTTTCCCCCTTATCTTAAAATTTCATTTAATTTACACATAAATGAGGTATTTGTTTCTATCCATTTACATTCTCACACATCTATTTGATTCTTGAACTTTCCTTTAATGCTTTCAAATTATCATAACAATTCTTTGATGTGATAGTATGAGTCTATTTAGTGTTTTTATGATAGATAGTGGGGGTGAAATGGTTTTCCAAAGGGTTTCATTATTTATAACTATACATAAATTCTAATAATGTGTTTGATGAAATTTAAGTTGATGTTTTCATGAAAATTTGGTACTTAGGGTGGTGGTTTCCTTTGATTTTGTCTTGGAAATAAAGTTGGGTTCTGAATCGGAAGTTTTGTGTGGATAGTGGTGAGTGTTTTTGTGATTCTTATGTGTGTCTTGTTGTGTTTGTTTGAAATCATGTGTTGTTCCTTTAAAAAGGGTTCTTGGGTGGTTTCTTATATTCTTATAGAATTTAAATGAATTTTTGCTTGGGATTTATTAAATGAATTTCTAAATGGATTTGGATTTTTAAATGATGTGTTTCAATTTATTGGAAGGTTATGGTTTATTAATGGGTTCTTCTAACCCATTCATCACTTTGATGAAAATTGGTCCTTCCTTGAGGCATGGTTATCTAAGGGATTCACTTTCCATTCCATTTTAAATTTCTATAAAGGTTACTTGTTTTATAAATGGTGCATTAGAGGATTCATGTGACTTTATGTACGGTTTAGAATGTGTTTATGAATGCTAGGTCCATTAGAAATTTTTATGATATGTATTCATGAATTATTAACACAAAATACCATTTGTAACTTTATACACACTTGGTAACTAAAATGATATAAGGGACCATTTGGAATTTTTTGATGTGGCTTGGCTTCTAAAATGTTAAAGTCTCATTTGGCGCTTCTCAGGTTATTGCATGTTCTTTACATTGGATTGGGGATATTATTGCATTTTAAATTTAAATACCCATTTAAAATTATTTATGTGAAAGTGCTGTTTTATATTGACTTTGTAAATGGAATATAAATGGCTTTGTGAAAGAATTTTTGTTAGAAATATTAAATTTTGTGTCAACATTTCATGTTGTCTTCGAAATGATGGTTTGATGTGAAATGATGTGAATGCTTGATTGAAACCATATGAGGTTTTGGATTTTTTTTAGAACTTATTGGGTGTGTAGGCCCAGTGGTCATGTAGAATGGGTTTGGGAAATTTATTGAAAACATGGGCAACATGAAGCCCAATTGGTATCTAAAAATGATTGAGAAAGTGAAATTTTAAAATCAAATTATTTGATAACCCAATTTGAAATTATGAAAGAAATTTTTCTTCATGGGTATCCATGGTGAATTGGATTATGATATGGAGACCACTGGATCTTTGGGATGGTATCCCATCCATTGGATTGTTCATGGGAACATTTTTGGTATTGAATGCATTGGACCTTGGGACGTGTTCTCCACTAATATATCTTTTACGATAACACTATGGGTTATGGTTTATATAAAATGTTTTAATAGTAGTATTATTATTATAATGGTATTCTTGGGTGTCATCTAGAGTGTTGAGTGATAGTTTCATTTTCTACCCTGATTTGATGGGCTAGTATACCCTAGAAATAATGGGGAAATGTGGGACATTCCATTGGATTTCCCAGTTTAGATCATACAGTGGGTTGTTATCTATAGATATGAACCACACACTGATATGTAAGTTTGAACTGAGTACTTACAAGGATAGCCTCTAGAGTTATTTAGAAAATTACCATGATTTCTCTTAGTATGTTCTATTTATTTCTATTGTTTTTTGGATTTTATCCTCACAAGTGCATTCTAGTAGGTTTTGTTTTATTCACATTCCGGTTACCCCTTTTTGATTACATGGAATGTATTTCACATGGGTTTTGGTATTGAACTAGTTTCGGGATATTAAAACTTTTTTGGAAAAGGAAAGATGAAGGAGTTATTTTGAAAAGAAAAATTGTTGAAAGATAAGATCACTTGCTGGAAATGATTAGAAAGACTGTTTTATAAATGTATTTTTAAACCAGTTTTTGTGGAATTTTATAGGAAAGGAAATTCATGGAATTAATGGTGATTACCTACTGATCTATTTAAACTCACACCATACTTATGCAACATGGTTTCAGTAGAACTGAGCTATTTTGTACGATAATATTTCTAGATTAGTTTTTCCTTTAGTGCAAGTTGGTCTTATAGTTGGTGGTGACCAAGAGATATTTTTTAGATCATGTTAATATGGTTTGGCCTTAGTTTGTATTACGATTTTATTTCTTTCTACAATTACATCTAAATTAGTTTGTTGATTTATTGATATTCAGTTATTTTTTGTTAGGTTGTGTGCACAGTTTGTTTATTTCATTTGGTTTATTTGGATAAAAATCAATCACATTGTGATTACTTTGATTCCCAACACTAGTTTGTAGCCTTTAAGGATCGGTAACAACCTTCCATCCATGTCTAGGTCCAATTAAAGTGTTATTTTGTATGGAATACAATATTTTTTTTGTGATAAAATTGTATCAAAGTAGACCCTTATAATTTTTTGTGTCAGATAGATTTTATATTAGGACTATCAGGATGTGGTAGGTCACTATAGAAAGGATTTCATGAACCCTTTTCATTATAACCCTTGATTTTTCAGGGGAAGTCCGAGATTTTAGTCTTTGTTTTGTTTTGGTTTATGTTGGTGAGTAATGACAATGAGGTGAGCCGGTGTTATGTTGTGATCTTACATGGGGTAGGGATCCATGTGAAGTCTAAGTACATAGTTCATGGTCTTCTTAGTTATTAATTCTCACTTAGCACATCTTTCCTTAACCATGTCACTGGGTTTTACATGACCACTAGTTCCTCATTAATAGATTGGTGTGGGTTGTGTTTATTTTATTTTGGTTGATTTGAAGGATCTTTAAAAATGAAATTGGTTTTTCAAGTGAAAATGATTTTTACTAGTGGTTTCTAATTGAAAAATAAAATTTGTTTTTATAAGAAAAATTGATTCAAAATATTAAACTATTTGGGAAAATTTAGAGGAAAATTAAATCGAGAATCTGGTAAATGCTTTGGGTTGAAGATAATGTAATATGTGTGACCCATGGAGTTCCTTATGGATGTTTATATATGTGTGAGTTTTTAAGGAAAGTGCATGTGGGAATGGGTCTAAGGATGATATAAGAAATATGGCATGTACAGATATGCGATGGTTCGTAGGATTCCATGGGTGAGTAACTAAAATCAAATATCTGGTTGGTTTTTCCAAAATGATCTTTGAAATAGAATATTATTTCAGAAATTAATTTTTCCTTTAGTAGTGGGTTTTTTGTTCTATAAAAACTAATTTTTTTTATTTATAATGTTTCCATGGAATAATTTGGTTTTTGAAATTAAAATGGAAATGAGGATTTTTTAAAAATTGGATTCTAGTTTTGATTATGATGTTTGTATTTTGAGAACGTTGTTTTGGATTGAGGTGCTCATTTTGGTTATGTTTTGGGTTAATGGTTATTTTGATTTATGTTTTCTTATGTTAAGAATAAGATTCCTAGAATGGACAACAAAGTTTCTATTGAGACTTGTCAAATTTATGGGTTTTCTTAGTTGTTTTCTCAACTTTCATGGTGATCAAGGTCAATTAGAGATAGTGGAAGTGTTTGAGGAAGGTGAGTGTGTCTTCAGATCTTTGGGTACTCTTACTGCTGTGAGAGTGTGTGTTATTCACATCTTATTTGAGGGACCAGCTTTGTATCATTGTTTTATTGTTTCCCCATCATCGATGAAATTTGGGATGATGTGGGAAGTATTTAATAAAACACTTCTCTGATAGTTTGTAAATGAAGAGGTAAAGGTGAAGAAAGTGTCAGAGCTCCTGAGTATTCAGTATGGCCAGTAAATAGTGAAGGCCTGTATTGACCACTTCACGGAGATGGATTCCTTTTCTATGGAGGTAAAATCATAGGATCTACCGAAAACTTCTCTCCTCATTAGGGGTTTTCATCCAGAGATAAATTAGAATTCCCTCTCCTCTAAGGATCATAGGTTCGAGAAGATGGTGGATGAAGCGTTTCTGACTAAGTTGCATTTAATTCTATTTACTAATCTAGATTCTCTTAGTACTCATGATAGTTCCCCATATGGCGAGAGGTGAATTCCAATGGAAACTATTCTTGAGAAATATACCAGGTTGGAAACAGATTCTTATTCATCGAACCATTCTCGTTTGTGCTTCTAGTGTGGTAGGTTCAGGTATTCAAAGTCATCATCTCGCAATCCTCTAATGAATTTTCATATTTTTGTTTGTTTGGTTCATCTGTAGATGTTTTGAAAGAATAATTTCCAGAAGAATAATCATTGATTAGATGATGTCAATTCCTAACAGTGGGGCCGTAAATCCTTCAAGACATTAGGGTTCCATCCATAGGCCTCAGAGTGAAGCTTTTCATGTTGTCAGGAATCGCAAGTATTTAAAGGAACCATAGCCCTACCATTATTTCCAGTGTTGGAGTGGAGACAGTTAGAGTTTACTAGTGTAGTTTATTTCCTTTTTTTAGTTCTTTGTAAGAGAATTGGTGGTCCTATTTTTTTAGTCCCATTTTTATGATTTGTATGGAGATTATTAAATGGTTAGCCTTTCATGAATCAGTTTTAATTTTCTATTTTTTTGTTTTGAAGATATATATGATTATTGAAATTGATGATTGTAGCTTTTTTAGGGTTTTCTATTTTTTTCAAGTCCCTTCTATGGGGTTTTACCAATGTGTTGGGTGATTTTTTTCATGTTAAGAGTTCCTGTGATGGACCTACCGAAGGGGTGTTTTTGGAAGGTTTATTTTTTGATCAAGTTAGTCAGGTTCTTGTGGTGGGGAGAACCCTCTTATGCTATCCTATTTATTTTCATGTTGCATATTTCTATAGAACTGGTTTGGTGTGACTTGTGTAGTGAATGGTCACCTAGATGTTTAGGTTTTTTCATGGATTTTTTCGAATTTGGAATTGTGTTTTTTTATCATCCCAATGGGTGACCTTCTGGGGGAAGAAAGGGTTTGAGGTTGGGATAATTTTCACGCCATCACCTTGTGATTCTTTTATTTTATTATTTTCTTGTCTTTGGATCTTTTTTTTTTGAGGTTTAGGTTGATATCCCTATTTGAACTTTTGGGTTTTTTACATTTTCAGGTAATTTATTGGTCAAAAATGGAGATTTGGGCTTGAAAGTAGGCTATGACTAGTTAGCGCTTGTTTAGAGGAAACTACGCACCCTCAACCTAGAAACCATATGGAAAATGTGTATTTTATATAGTTCAGTATGCACAGTTGGTGAACAGTTTGGAAAACCATATGGGGTAACCATGTAGAATGTCCTTCCTAGAGTGTTAGGGTTGAATGATGGGTGCATGGTTTGGGAAACCATCTAGCCAAACCATGTGAGCTGTCAATGTTATTAAAATTTGGAAATTACCACTTTTCCTATCTAGTTTTCTAACCCCAACTCATATTTTCCTCACCCATTTAAACTAGGTGGACCATAGAGTCCTCTAGGATTATTATCCCTTGCTATCCATCCACCATTGAAGCTTTTTAAAGGTTATTAGTTGAGTTTAATTTTGGATTTTGGTCAATCTCTTCTCCTTCTACCCCTTGTCTCTTTATGTCTTGGTTTTCCTTTATGAGGATTCACTTTTTATGAACCCTAAGAATTAGGGTTGATGTGGGGGATGTTTTTCATTGATGTCAGGGTGTGTGGATAGTCCCTTGGGGTGTGTTCTACCTTCCCATAATGTATCATTGCATTCAAGTGTCTTTGAAGTAGGTGTTTCCATACATTTTATTTATAGCACATCATGTTGATGCTTGACCATTCCTTTAATGCTTTCAAAATATGATAACCATTATTTTGATGTTATAGTATGAGTTACATTGATTTTTTATGATGGAACATTGGTGGGAAATGGTTTTACAAAGGGTTTTCTTATTTATTCCAATTATTAAATCCACACAAGGTGTTTGATAATATTCCAATTGACCTTTTAAAAAAAATTTGTAATTTGGGTGTTGGTTTCCCTTGATCTTGAATTGGTAATGAGGTTGGGTTTCGAATTGAATGTTTTTTGTGGAAGTTCTCGACTTATTTGTTTTGACGAATATGTGTGGATTGTTTTCTTGGTTTGAAAGAATGTATTGTTATTTCAAAACAGGTCCATGTGTGGTTTATTGGATTCTTGATGAATGTCAATGCATGTTGGTTAAGGATTTCTAAAGTGTATTTTAAAATTGATTCAGACTTTTAAATTATGTATTGGATTTTATTGTAAGTGTGTGGTTTCTTAACCGGTTCTTTAGACCCATTATACACTTTGATGAAAATTGGTTATTCCAATAATCATGGTTTGCTAAAGGATTTTCCATTCTTTCATATTTCTATTTCCAAAAGGTTTTCTTGTTTTATAAATGGTGTGTTGGAGCTTCATGTGACTTTAAATTTGGTTTAAAATGTTTTTCAAAATTCTTAGACCATTTGTAATTTTAATGATATAACCTAATAAATTATTCATATGATGGAATATCTCTAACTTTAGGTTAACATGGTTACTAAAAGGATATAAGGGATTGTTTGGAATTTTTTTTGGTGTCTTGGATTCTAAAATTTTAAAGTCCCATTTGGCATTTCTCATGTTAGTGCATGTTTTTCACAATGGATTGGGAAGAGTGTCAGATTTGAAATGTAAAGGAATGTCTGCAATTTTTCATGTGAATGTTGTGTTTTATGTTGACTTCAGAAATGGTATAGAAATAGATTTATTAATGTGTATGTGCTGGAAATCATAAATGTGCGATCACAATTTTGCGTTGTCTTTGAAAACCTAGTTTTATGTGAAATGATGTGAATACCTGATTATCAACTTGTGATGGTTTTTGAATTTTTTTAGAATTTATATTTTTTGTGGGCCCGATGGTTATGTTAGGATGTTTTGGAAAATGGATTGAAAACATGGGAATCATAAGGCTCGGTTGGTATGTAAAAATAATTGATAATGTGATTTTTGAAACTCAAATGACTTGATGGCCCGATTAAAACTTTTGAAAGAAATATTTCTTCATGTGTATTCATAGTGATTTGGATTATGATATAGAGAGAACTGGATATTTTTTATGGGATCCCCTCTGTGGCTCATGCACGGGAATGTAGTTGGTATTGAGTCTACAAGAACTTGGGATGCATTCCCCTCTACTTGTTTGTGTACTAAAACACTGTGGAATAGGGTTATTATACCATGTTTTTCCTAGTATTATAATTATTAGCATGGAATTCATAGGTGTTATCTAAAGGGTTGCAGGATGGTTGATTTTTTGACCTTAATTAGACAGGTTGGTATGCCCTGGACCTGATGGGGCCATTTGTGGCATGGAACTAGATTGGAAAGTTTAGAGCATATATTTTGTTGTCGTCTATAGAGATACACCATATGCCAGTAGGTGAGTCCGAAGTGAGTATGTATATGGATAAAATCTATATATGTTTAGTAAATTCACATAATTTCTATTAGTATGTTATGTTTGTTTATGTTGCATGTTATAATTTTAGCACATCTAGTTAATTCCAGTTGGTTTTGTTCCCTTCACTTTCTTTTTAGCCCTTTTTGATTACTTGGTAAGGATTGCAAAAGGGTTTTGGATTTGAACTCGGTTTTGGAAAGTGAAATTTTTATTCAAAAGGAAATCTGTGTGTGTTGTTTTAAAAAAGAAAATTTTGGAAAGCTATGTTAACTTGCTGGAAATGATTTAAAATCCTATTTCAAGAATATATTTGTAAACTAATGTTTGTGGACTGTTTCAAGAATGTTAATGCATGGACACTGTAGGGATTAACTATAGAGATATTTAATCTCACACCCTAATTTTGATACTCAGTTTCGGTAGTCCAGAGCAGTTTTGTAAGTTCAGGTTTCTGGTTTGGTTGTGCCTTTGGAGCAGGTTGGTCTAGTTTTTGGTGGTGACCAAGAGTTCATGTGGAGATTTTGATCACATGGTTAAATCTCAGTTTTTTTTAGTTTATATATTTTTATCAATATTATCTAGATCATTTTGTTGATTTATTGGTATTCAGTTATTGTTGGTTATTCTGTGTACTCATTTTGTCGGCTGATCCTAGTTTTTTTGGGTAAAAAAATCATTCCCATCATGATTACATTGATGCCCGACACTAGTTGTTAGCCTGTGGGGATTGGTAACTCCCTACGTTCCATGTCTGGGGTTGGGTCTGATATTGTTTTAGATGGAATCATGGCTTGGTTTATGACATAGACTATAAATGATATCTATCTAAAGTAGTGAAAAGATTATATTTATTGAATATTGATAACCATTTACACATGATAACTCAACTGATGATAGTTAATTATTTCTAAATCTTTATAATTTAGGATTTGATCATGAAATAAATCTTTATAATTTCTAAATCCTATTTTCTACCTTCCCATTAATTTATGATTAATAAAATGTGAAATGATTCGATTGAATTTTATCAATTCTTATAAGTTAATTCAGATATAGAGGTAAAGATCATTTTATGAAGCCTCATACACTCTTATAACTATGATATTATGGGATTTTAACCCTTTTGGATTCCTTGGATCCAAGTAATAGAAATGATATTTTTCAACTGATAAATGGTTACCTGATAAAATCTTTTTCATTAAAATTTCAATGAAACTTTTTTATTTAGGTTACAAAAACCTCTTAATAATTTTATGCAGGGATGGTTTAGGATGGAAACAGTTTTATTGGTTTCTAATACTTCACCATTTATTTCTAACAAGAAAAATAACGTGACAATAATAAAAAAATAATTCATTATTTCTAACTACTGATATTTATGTTTCATGTAATATATATCCGTGGATTCCTATATAAATAAGCCATGAACAAGAATAATTGTCTTTCATCATTGAAAATATTAAGAAAAATAGGAATCATAAAGAAATTCTTGAAAAGAATGACACTTCCATAGGGATGAGATATTTCAATGGTAGTATCCCCTTTTTTAGAACTCTATATGTGCCTTGACTTTTAAGATATAATGGTTACTCTAAATGACACAATATTAGAGGAAAATCACACATCATATTATTTAAGATGTAACTCATTATATTCCTTTCCATCCAAATACCACCAGCCAACAATTTATCAGTTTCCATTCCCCTTGTATCTTATCACCACCTAAGATTGTACTATCATAAAAATATAATTAATCGCTTCATAGGCATAAGGGAATGTCCCAAGTTCTCCTATCTAAGACCCATGCATTTATGACACATGAATATTTATACTTTTATGTTAGGTAAATAATGAAACTATTTAGTTAAAGAAACAATGCATAATTACAAATAACTCTAGACTTATTTTTTATTATATCAATTATATAGACATGTATGGAAGGTGTAACAACCTAGGTACCGAAGGAATAAATTTTTTCTTGGATTAAATAGTATAATTCATTATAAATATTTTAAGAAAATCTTTAAATCAAAAAGAAAATAGTTTTATTAGCTTAATTTATTATATTGTTATAGATAAAATATCAGTTATAAAATTATAGAATTTTAATTTTAAAAAACATTTCTTTTTTCATAATTTCAAAATTATTTTATGATGAATTTTTTAGAATTTTCCAAAAATATTTATTTTCTAATTAATAATGAAATATATAGATTTTTATTTGAAATGTATTTTATTACAAACAAGTTGAAATTATATTTTCGAATAATTTTTATTGTTAATTATTTAATTTTGATTTATGTTAATCCAATTATGGGTTTTAAAATTATTTTTATACTTTAAAAAAAGTATATAAATATTTTATATTTTTATACGACATTTTTCTGTAAAAAACAGTTCTTCATTGTGATCTTCCAGTTTAAATTTCATTTAAATTATAAAACATCTATCTTTATGATTTTTAAAAATGGATATAATATTTGGAATCAGTAAGTCCAAATTTATTAAATATAACCTTTTTTATTTTTTGTCAATATGAATAGTAACCTTGGTAGTATTTTTTCCACAAGTAAAGGGTAAATTAGATAATTAATGAAAAACTAATATGATATGGACTATAAAATTACCCTTAAACTTTATAAAATTTTATTTTATGATTAATAGTTTTCCATAAGAATTCATGTTTTAAAATATTTGGCCTTCAGTTTCCATTTGAAAGTGATTATGACGTTTGTAATATTTTTTTAAAGAAAACTAAATCATATAACACTCATATTTCAAATTACTAATTTTTTTTAACATAGGTTCATATAGAAAATATATTATAATTTAAATATTTATTTTTATTATAAATATTTATCTTCATAGTGTAATTTTATTTTTAAATTTTAGTGAAGATATAATTTCCATAAATGCTTACACAACAATGTGCAGTAATTATATTATTAATGGAAATATCAAATAAATATTATTAAAAATATAAATATAAATATAATTTGAGATAATTAATATAATAAAATGATTTTCTAGATTCATGTTTCATGTTAAGTATATAATAAAATATTTGGTTCTAATTATAAGCTTTATCTTGATATTATTAATGTCAAAGTAATGAATAGTCCTTAAAATTGACATTATGATTATTTTACAGTAAATAATTTTTAATTCAATGAAAAAAAATCCAAAAAATCTTATATTAGACCAAAGGATTGGTATATGTTTTAAAATTAAATAAATGATCCATTTATGGGTCTTTTTTAATTATATAGTAACTATATTAACCCTCAGTGTGTAAAAAACTATGTTTTCACAGTAGAAGTTAAAGGGGTTAAATAGGGGTTAAAACCAAACGGTAATGGTAAAAATATAGTAAAAATTATCTAATTTTTATTTTATGAGGTGATTTAGACCTATAATCACCTTATATAATAAATTAATTAGTTTTTATCCATTTATAATATTAAATTAATAAATATTAATTTAATATTTTTGAGAAATTCCAAGAGTACCTCTCTCATCCCCTATAAAAAGGGGCCTCTTATTCTCATTTATTCACAATTAAAATATATTTTAGATCCAAAAAAATAACAAAATACATTACTATAATAAATACCCTAATTATATGGTTCTTTTTTTTGTAAAAACACAAACATTATTGGTCTTCAGGTTTTAATAAAATGAGGTTTTACAGAGAAGAGGTATTGTTTTTATATGCTAGTTTTAGTTTTACTTCTTTTTCCAATTCCATAAAATATTATTAAACTATTATAAAATCATAACTCATGTATATAATATATTTATTAAATGTTATTATGGTATTGTAATTTCCTATATTTATTTCCACTTCCTTAAAATTAGAAGAGAATTTATCGTCTGAGTGTACGGAGGACTAAAGTTGCGCGAACAGATGCACTTTGTTTTCCATCAGTATCTCTCATAACTAGTTTGATGATGAAATTAATGTTTATATATGATATTAATGATATAATTACCATTATAAAATTATAATATATCACTTAAATTCTAAATATTTCATACACATATAAATGATAACGACGTTCGTGCATATGTGTGGATTGCCACCTCTACGAAGCGATGTGATTCATTTTTAATCAACATTTAACATGGATTATATATATAATTATATTTAAATAAATAAAATGATGTATAGAATATTATTATTATTTTTTAAATATAAAATGATACTTACCTTCTTTCAATTTTTATCATTGAAAATGAAAATTTTAGTCATGCATACGTACAACCTACTGTCTCCATGATTTTAATGTATTTAAATTTTCATAATCATACTTAATGGATGCATGTAAAAGTGTAATTTATGTTAAAAAATATATTTATGTCAGGAATATTCTTTTTATATTATGTAATGTTAGCCCCTTTTACCAATGTCAACATATCATAGTCATTTTAAACTTATGAACGGTATATAGTCAAAAGGTCTGACGTGAACTTAAATATTTAAGTAATTAATATAACATAGTAATAAATGATATAAAAAGAATAATAAACCAAAAAATGTTCAAAATAAATTAAATAAGTAATAAGAGTTTATCATTCAGGAAGATAATGGACATACGTGACAAAGAAAACTCAATGTAATGGATTTTCTCAACTCAATTTCCATTCATTGGGTTATAATTATAATTTAATTATTTCATGATAAGATAATGTGTGAAATGATTTTTAATTATCTTCTCATTATTTTCACTTACATTCTATTTATTTACAACCGTTACCCATAATCTATTCATTTCATTATTTCTTTATTCAATGATATGATATTTTAAAGGGATTTTCTTTTAAAAATCCTCTTTAAATTTTCACATTCAATTTTTTTTACAAATGTCTAAAATAATTTTTTTCAACTTGTACGGTATGAGTGGATTTTACATATTTTAAAATTTCTTAGGGATTTTAGGTTTTTTTTTATTTGGTTTCAAATTTATTTTTATACGAAATGTTTTCTTTATGATGTTTTTTGCCTATAGATTTTAAATATTGTTTTTTAAGAAAAAAGGGTATTTTGATATATGAAATTGTTTTTCACATGGGTTTAAAAGAGTTTTAAATGGTTTTATTCATGATATGATCTTTAGAAATTATTTATGATGGGTGCTCCCATATAGTTTTGGTTGATCCCATTATAGCTTATATGATGGGTGCACCCAGACAGCGTTACAATTTATTGGATAATTAATTTTTTATCTACAGAATTATATTGGAATTTTGTCATAAAAATATTCTAATTTATGAGGGTTTTGTAAGGTTTATAAAATGGTTCTATTATGATGATGTACCAATGCACCTACATGGACCATCTATTCTTGAAAATGAGTTTTAATAGAAATATCATGATTTCAAAAGGTAAGATATTTTTGATTTTAAAAGAAAAAAGATTCTATTTTCCAATGAAAATGAATTTTTTTAAGAGAAAGGGATTTAATGGGTTTTCCTATTTTTTGCGGAACTAATCATTTTCTTTCATTTATCCATTAATGATATTTTTTTTAAATTTTTTTAAACGTCTTAAACATATTTTATTAATGGGTAAGATAAAATAAGAATTCAAGTTGTATGTTTGGAATTTTTTATATGAAAATAAATCCTATTTAATTTTAATGTTTTTTACTTTTATAGGAAAATGGATACTATTTAGATGTTTATAATTTCAATTTATGGGTTTACTATGAATGATTTTTCCCATAATATCTTAAGCACTAAACCTAAATGAACATTAGGAAAGAAAGAAATTGAAATCTAGTCTAAAGTCACTAGAACATGAGATGTTTAAGGTTGAGTCCATACAGAACGAATTATGTTCTAATGTTTGATAATTTTTAATGAAAACACAAACCAAACCTAGATTTAACAGATTCATTGATGATCATATGACCACTATGAACTCGTGAAAATAACAAAAGGTTTGATTTCTTATATTTCTCCCTAACACAAAAACAAAACACCAAAATACTTTTGAATAATACTTTTTATCAGTGTTATAAAATCATTGAAATCATTGTAAACATAATTGGTACATTATATATTATTTAAAACATTGAAGGGATAATAATATTAAGAATTTACACTATATAACATATAAATTCTATAAAATAAATGAATTAACTCATAGAATATTTTAAATTAAGAGGAATACATTAATCAATAAAAGAAAAAACTACAAATGATAAATGTTGTTGAGTACCTCCATGTATTTCTAATCATACATTAGAATCATTCAACACATGTTTTACTATAGTCACCTACCTAACTCTAGTATGTTCTTAATGATTATCATCTAATAGATATTTCAAACATAACAACATTCTTCCCTTTCATTTATGATAATGAGACTGATTTTCCTCTAAAGAATCCACCCATGATTAAATATTCTCTATGATAACTAAAATAATTCCAACATTACCTTGAGAACATCCTCTATAAAATATTTGTAGATGAACTAATCAGGAACAACCATGTTTTGATTTGGAATATTTCTTAACATGAAGTCTTTTCATGGTCTAAATTTCTATATTGATGTCACACCATAGGTTTAATATTAGAAAATACTAAAGAAGAAAAATGGGAAAGTATATTAATGTCACCACCACAGTATAGGATTATCTCAAAAATTTTACTCCATTAACAAATGAATCCTCCTTCCCCCTTTCAAGTATTAAATAAATAGGATCCTTTTTAAACAATCCTCCCATGATTGTCTTTATCCCTCTATATTGTGTAAATTCTTCTATGTAAGAAGCCAAGAAAAATAGAGAAACATTAAACTAGATATCCCAATGGAGACCTCTTTAAAACCACTAAGATTTATAATCATTATAAAATGTTACCTTGTTTACTTAATATGATATCACATTGAATTATTTTTACACTCAATCTTTATCCAATCATTCTACTAGTAATTTAAAATTTTCATCACCTTTGCGAAATTTATGGTTTAAATGTTGTATTATAGAAACAAATGCCTTGAAACATTCACAAGTTTTTCCCTCATGTATCTTAGTCTAAAAATGATCCTCTATCATTTACATATTGAACCCTTGATCTTTACAATGAAATATTTTATTTAAAAACTCTCAAAAATTTACACAATAGTTAAAATTCCCTTAATCTCGTCTAGACACTTCGCTACTCTTAGGGAACCTTGATCCAATCAAAATTTATAAGGACTGTAGTCCAACAATTTCACAATATTATCTATAAATTAGACAAAACAAGGACCAACACTACAATACATAACATTAAAATTATTAATGATTGTTTGATTAAGACTGTGGTCAATAGGAGGATTCACTTGCAAAATATCATTTAGCATCCCTCTTGAGAATCACCTGGGACTCATCTAGGAGGAATAACTCTGTAAACTTTTTCTAAATTACAAATATTATAAACATTATAAAAATATAATTGAATTTATAAAAATAAATATCAATTCAAATCTATGAAAAACTCAAAAAAAAAAAATTAAAATCAATTACAATACATTCAATAAAATAAACATTGATTTAATTCACAAATATATCATACACACTGAATGATTTTATATAAATCCACATGAAGTTAAAATTGATGAAAAATAGTATTTTTTCCAAGATTAATGGTTTTACGCCATTGTTTTGGAAATAGTGTAGCCTAAAAATTATTTTAAAATTTAATTTCAGAACTAAAATTTCATAAAACATCATAAAATTAGTGTCAAAACTAAAAAATATGCATTCCCAACACTCTATGGATGATCTCATAAAAATTCGGTTATATGTGATTTTTTATATAATTAAATGGGGTTATGTTTTTATTATTTCAAGAAATGAGTGTATGATGTTTTCTTTCATCTAGAGTTATTTGGATAAATGGAAAAATCTCTAAATAAATAAGTGATTTTATAGGAAAGGTAAAACAGTCAAATGATTTGAATCTATTCCTTTAAAGGGTTTGGGTGTGACTACCACTTAATTTTGCTCTTACTCCCCAAGCATAAAAAAATAATTTCAAAAATAATTTATATATATATGTAATTATATATATAATAAATATATTTATAATTATAAATATTTATTTATATATTTATATATATATATTCATAAATAAATATTTATCAATTTATAAAAATAATTTTTTATTATATATATTTATATAATTATGTATATTAAATTACATATTCTAGGAATGTGATGAATTATAGAATAAATCCATAGTCCTAGATAATTATTATTGAAAATAAATTACACAAGAGCATACCGGGAGGGGTTATAGTACTAAAACATGGATCAAAAATTCCATAAAAAATATAATCCAAAATTCACCTTCTTTTTTTGTATGTTTCCACTTCCAAGGTCACCACCCTGACCTCTCATATTTCTTTCTCTCTTCCACTTATTAAGACTATACCTAGTGTCATTTTGACCCTCCATGCTCGATAATTCATCCACCACTTCACAAGGCTTAAAATCGTGATCTGAGGGTTGTCCTTCAACTTGAAGGGATCCATGGATGTTTAAAAATTCATCACAAAAATATCCTTACTATTAGATCAATTTAAAATGTCAAGAAGACTAACAAAGCAATCATTTAGCATCGGGTGAGCCTGGATCAAGTGAGACTCACCCTTTTTTTTATCAAACTTAACTTTATAAAAATTCATTTATACTTATATTATTTTAAATATATTTATTTTTTGCATAAATAATTATTTATAAATATTTTCTTATAATAAATATATTTATTTTTATTAAACTAATAAAAATTTTTATTTATTTATAGTTATATTTAAAAATCAACAACAATATTTCATTAAATTTATTTCCTAATATACAAATAATCATTTACAATTACTTAAATATAATTATAGTAATTTCTATTTATTTGTAATTATATTAATATATTTTTTCTGTCTATAATTATTTATCAAAATATTTATATAAATTTATATATTTAAATTTATATATTTATGTAATTATATTTATTTATAAATCTCAAAGAGGCTTGAGTGTGGGTTCTAAAGATAACCCACACATTCATAATTTATTAAAAAACTAAAGTGAAAGTAAATGGAGGTATGATGACAAAACAATGTGGCACGACCACCACAAAAAACAATCTCCACTATGGTATGGCCCAAACAATCATCTTGTGTACTTAAATTGACAACCACCCATAATTCTTAGATGATGTCCCCTCCTCTAGGTTTTGGGTTTTATTTTCATGTCATGTCTTCAATCTGGTTGAGGGTTTTCATCCGGTGGGAAAACATCCTCCAGAGACAGAGGATAAGATTATCTAATAATACTAAATCCCTCTAATAGTATCTTCAAATCAGGAATGCTCCTTCCATGGGTGTTTTCAAATTACTCACGAAAAACATCCCTACTATTGAATCTATTTAAAATTTCTATTAGACTATGTGAGTTTTCCCTTACCTTTATATGGGAGTACGTCAGTTACCCCTTATCTTTGTAAGCCTTCACTCCAGTGCCAATCACATAAACTGTTTTTTTCATTCATGGATATAGAATCTCAATTCTATTTTATTCCACCTTAATTAGTTAAAACCCAACATCTTTCTTCTAGACAACTCCCACATTATTTGTAGTGAAATGATCTAATGTTTTAGAGCCTCCCATTTGAAAAATATAGTCACTAGATGAAGCATGCAGGCATGAGGTTATATTTTCTCTTGAAAATGTATCCTTTCCGAAATGATCCACTGCCTCTACTGGAACAAATTCTTCCATTCGAACATCCAAAGCTATAAAACAGGAGTCCATTGAGGGTACATTTTTAATCTTTTTATTAAAAATGTTTTACCCCTCAGAGGAATTTTTTACCTTACTATTGAAAGAACTCAAGTAGATGTCATCATGTATATCAGTGAGATCTAAATCATTTTTATCCAAGATTACTGATAAATCCAGTTTTTGTAAGACGATTTTGATTGCATAGTCATTGGATTATAATTATGAGGAACCATTGAATCACCATACACAACTTGATACCAAGGATTCATATTAGATGTAGGTATTTTATTTACATTGGATTCCTTAGCCCGGCCAACATTATTCTCTAAAATAGAAAACCACAAATTTTTGGTTTCTATAAGATTCTCAGTCCACTTACAGTATGTACATTATGTTTACCTATCATTCATTAGGATAGTATCATAATAGCATGTACCCACATTCTCAATATATTTATTTTTAATTATATATATTTTGTAATGTCCCCTGATCTGGAACTATCTCATTTGTCCAAAAAAGGTTGGTTACATGACCTCAAGCACACCTCCCCATATGCTAGAGACTTCCAAATAGAAATAGGGTTATGATCGGTATAGTGAGGAGACTATAATCTGTATTATAGAGTTACATATTATAGATAATACATAATATAAATGAAAAAATACGAGTAATATGCAAGAATAATACCATATGATACAACTTATAATATAAAGGAGAAACCAATAGTCATTAATCATATAATGAAAGGTTGAGATGTAACTAACTGTCATTTTATATGTAATAAAAATAAAGGACTAGGAGACTCAAATAAAGAAACAATCCCCAAGTCCTGAACCCCATCTTGTTCCCATCCCAAGACTCCAACCCATCTAGCAACCAAAAATACTACAACATAGTCCCTTTTCCTTTTCCAATACTAGATCCTTTTTTATCTTATCGGGTACCAAACAGTGACCCCAACAAGGTGTGAGTATAACTCAGCTGGTCAACACCATCATGTCAAAATTTAACAAGTCCTACAATAAGTATATGCAATAAAGAAATAATGAGCATTATTAATTAATAAATTTATACAATATAAAACCCAACCTACTTCTGTACCCTACTAGTATATACCTTAGCATATAGAATAAACATGAAAAACAACAGCTCTATAATCATTGTATAACATAACCTTCTTCGATGCCATGCCTTAATGTCTCTGATCATTTAACAAAACATGAAAACCAATAACTATATATCCATGGTATAATATAACATGCTTCAACTATATTCTAGAATTTATCTGATCATGTCTCACAACCATGCCAACCAAAAACCATATATCCCGGGTATAAATCCACAAATATGGGTCAAAACCATATTTATAATCATTTTAGCATGGGACAAAGTAGATCTTACTCAATATAATCATTATAACAAGGTACTATACCAAGCCCACTCAACAAAAGCATTACAACATGGGGCTAGGAATTTCTCACTCAATATACACAATAAAACATCAGAATAGGCCTATCCCTCTCAATATAATTAATAAATCATTGGAATGGGCCTAACCCACTCAATATAAGAGTTACAGTATGATAATATAAGGATTCACAACATCATTGATATCATAATATCACATCATACATATGAATGGTTAATTATGAAAATTACTATATATCATTCAATTACCATTTCATTTATATAAAAAATGATCAATAAATAAATTGTAATCCATTACCGAGGGATTTTATGTCAAGAAAGCACTTAAGTTCACCTATCATGCTATACACAATTCATGCCATTATATAATTCATATTAATCAAGGGTTTTCTCACCCAACAGGTAACCAAAACCCAGGTCACAACAATTGGATCCAAAGGCATTACACAGAATAATCCATTTCATTCTTTAATAAATTTTGGTTCTCTTCATGTTGGCACACTCCCAATAGTGTACATACCTTTCAATCAGAAGACCATAGTGTTAATATTTAGACCCGCTCCCTTTATCTAATGATCAAACATTGATTCAAGAAGGATTCTTCAATAGGAATGAGCGTACATATGATCAAAATAAGCATCCTAGATGATAACTGATCAAAGTAAAAACAAAAAACCACCCTGGTCAATATATTACACCGCAAATAAAAGAAAACAAATGGAGACAAATGAAAACCATACCAAACCCACTTAGTTGGAACCAGATTCATGATTTGGACATTTAAAATCAAGAGGCGCACTCCCAAATCATCAAAAAAACATGATAGTATCAAGAGGAGAAAGATTCATGTGAGAATGAGAAAATAAAAAATGAAAGGAACACTTAAAACCACCGATCATGATAAATACATAGTGGGTAATCTATTTACTTTTCTTATATTCCTTTTTAAATGGGAACGTTGAAAAATGTGATGTATTTGGTAATTTTGAACCCTACTCAACTATTAAATGACGTGAATAGATTAAATGATGTGTAATGGCTTTATTCCCTACATTGTTCCATGAAAATTCTAGCTACAGTAACACATCATATAACTTGTACATTGTGTGTTATCAATCAACATACATGTTTTAGCCTAAATTCTACATAGGGACCCAAACAACCTCTAAATCCTTCAAAATCATGGAAAACCCTTATAAACCCATTTAAAATGTATATACCCAAACTTCATTAATTGAAAAAAACATATATCCCAAAACATTAGGTCATTTTCCCCAATAAAGGCTCTCCTTATTCGAACAAAACTCGACCATCATGGATCAAAAGAAAAATAAAAGTGGGACATACCAAGAATTATATGGGATCCCATATAAATATTTTTAGAAACATAAATTTTGAATTATAAATATATATATATATATATTGATAATTAGATATATGACCAAATTACTTTTAAAATTAATTAAATATAAAATTATACAAATATACTTTTAAAAAATATATATATTTGTTGTAAATAAATATATATGAATAATTACTTATATAAGAATATATACATATCTATATGTAAAATTATAAAATTATAATTATATAAATATAATTTAATTTATATAATTATAATAATATATATAAAAAATAATAAACATATTTATAATTTTAAATATATATTTATTAAATTATTAATATTTATTTATGAATATTTATATATATAACTTTATAAAGAATATTTATATTTATAAATATATTTATTATTTTTATATATATTTAATTGTAAATATATATTTATTTATAATTATATATATATAAATTTATTTTAGAATTTATTTTTTTAATCATTGGACATTAGTGCCAACTGTAGTGGCTGTCGCATCCAGACCCTTTAAAGTAAAAGAGTCAATTAATTTGTCCAAAAAGTTCTACATGAATTGACGCTTCATACAATCAATTTCCAAAATAATAAAAACACAATCCCATTTAGTTATATATGAAAAGTTCACCCACCTACCACATTTTTAGGATGATCTCTCTTACAGAAGGGATTATCTATGGTGACATAACAAAAGGTGGAGGTATGTGAACTGCCTCTCTAGTGTTGTGTCCCACTCTAATCCTCTATCTCCCCTCTTTCTCTATCACCTACTTTGGATGGTCTTCCTCGCGCTCTCCCCTGATTGACCTTCCCGGGATATAGTTTTTTTCATGGGGTTTTTTTTCCATTAGCATCATTTTTATTTATAAATTTATCTTTATTTTTCGTTTGGTTTTGATGTTTTCTTCATTAGGAAGTAGATAGTGTCCTGCACTACAGGTTTTAGACGGGTGGAACTTCTCCTTCTACCCCTTCAGACTATCCCACCACGTTTTACCCCAAAATGGACCTACACAGTGGTACATTAGTATTTTGGGATAGTGTAGGTTGATTTTTTTTTCAAGTGATTGTCACTGCTTTAATTCCAACTCATACTTCAATTATTCATGGTGCTCTATTTAGGATCCAATCATTATTTTCCCTTCTTTCCTCTTCCTTTTTCACATCACTCATTACCCCAAATAGCTAGGAATTATAATTTCCAGTTAGGTATGGGATGGTGTTGCTGGGTTGAGTTGATGATCACCTTGGTTTTTTTTGGTTCCTTATCTACACTTTCTAACATTACTTAGTTCCCATACAGAGTTAATCATGTTTGTTTGAGTTCATTTTTCTTTCAGTGTTTAAATAAAATTCTTCACGCATTTTTCTAGGGGTGTCCAAACCTAACCCGGCCTGATGAACCTGACATGACATGATTGGGTTGGGTCAGGTTGGGTTTGGTCAGGTCATGGTTTGGAAAAATTCTGACCCAACCTCACACAACCAACCCAACCATATGTATATATATAATTAATAAATAATAAAAATTAATATTGATTGATAAATAACTAATAAAAGATAAATAATAAATGATAGTTAATTAGTAATAATTTTTAATAATTGATAAAATTTTAAAAAAAATATACTGAATAATAAATAATAACTACCTTTAATTAATAATAATAAAAAATAAAAAATAATGCTATATAACATAAATATAACATTTTATTCCACAATGGAGGATGTAATCAACATTATATATTTACATTATATTTATGTTATATAACTGTATATTGAGATTATATAATATTATTATCACATTATATAAGGTTATATCTATATTATATAACATTTTATTTAAGAAAACATAATGACATATAACATAAATATTCCATTATTTTTTATGTTATATAGTGTTTTATTTATATTATAAAATGTTATTAAATAGTATAATTACATTATATTAATGAAACAACCTTAATTTTAAATTTTTATTTTAGTTTTAATTTAATTGATAGTTTTACATTATTTTTATTATTTTCAATTATTTTCTTGACCCAACAATACCATCCCAATCTGACATGGTTCGGGTCAAGTTATGTCATAATAAAAAAATGGTTGTGACCCAACCTGACACAACCCAACCATAATTTCTCGGGCCAGGTCCTAAATCCCATACTACCCAAACCAACCTAGCCCATGGAAACCCCTACATTCATTATGTTCTACTATTTGGGTAAATATTTGGAAGGGTTTTCTGAGGTGGTCTTCTCTGGTATTGGCAGTGATTATTAAGAGGATTGGATCTTGTCTATTGGTGGCTTGATGACTCAATGGTTGTTATCCCGGTGGGAGGTATAAATGGAATTTTTTCTCTATTATTCATGATTTTGTGGTGAATAAATCATGTTGATTCATCATTTATAAAAACAACAATGAATTGGTAATTTGGGGGGATTGGATTTGTCCTGGTTGTGGTTGTGCCAGCCAAAATTCATGTTAGTAGTGGTGTGCTAGTGGAAGCATCAAGGTATGGGTTATTTTGTTTAGGTCTTGAGGTTCCATCTTTATAATGGGATTGAGGAATTGATTTGACTGGGATTTTATTTTGTGATCATGATCTGATCAATGATGTTCTTCGTTCTAGAAAACAGTTCAAGCTGGTGTCCCTTGGCTAAAAATTTGAAATATCTATATTTTTTTCAATAGTTTTTGTGAGGTTTGTGTTCCTATATTTTATGGGTTCTTATTATTGTGGGGATTCACACATAAACATAAAGCCTATTTTTATGTAATACACAAAAAAGGATTATAGGATGACTTATTGAGTTAAAATGGTCTTATTTGAAATAAAACAAATTGGTATCTGGTTCACTTTTATAATGAACCATCCTAGACTGTCTTATTCTAATACATAATCTAGTTATATATAAGATCCAAACCATATTTCTGATCACAATTCACTAGAACGAAGTTCTTAAGTATCAAATTTTATATTTTGGGAATGATTTCACCCAATATATTGGGGAATTAATGACATGGATTCCAACCAAAATTCTTCCATGAACACTCTATGTATTAGAGGAATCAATATGGAAGAATCCTTGTTAAAATTTAAAACAAATAAAATATTTCATAACATCAATATGAAAATATTATTAAATCATAATTCATAAATATATAAAAATAATCATAGAAATAATGGGTGGTCCGTATAATATATCTACGAACATAAAATATATATCAACTTTATATAAATCAGAAGTGATTAAAAAACAAGGAATAATGAGAATGTAAGATCAAATAGGTCGAATACATGATGTTACCAAAATACATAACTGAAGGTTATAACCACAATCAACAACCAAAAAAACCCATCTCGATGTGATAAGAGAGATCCCTCTGTTTTTCACCACTCCTAAACTAAAAAAATTAAAATGAAAATTTCTAACTCAAAGTGATGTCTCAAATTTTCCCATGTCGAATAAAACCAAGTCTACATAAAAATTTAATATTTATGTAGGGTGTTAGAAAATATTTCAAGTACAATTCTCCTTTATTCTTTATGCATAAAATTTAGAATATAAATGACGTTATGCTAGTTTGAAATACATTTATAAAAAATTTTCTTTTCTTTTTTAAAGATAAGTAATAAGGACAAAGCTATATTTTATTTACACTTTATATGAAAAACATCATAGGATTCCATGGTGTATAAAAAGTTTCTACCATATTTTAAAAAAATTTAAACATAAATAAAAACCATGTGAATTTTAATGAAAAATTCCTTGTGCATTATAGAAATAAGAACCAAGGATAAAACTTCACATTATAGAAAAAATATCAACTTATAGATTAAAAAATTAATATTTTCTTTACATTCATGTATAACATGATTCATAAATATATAAACATGAGGGAGAAATAATAATGAGTACCAATAATGTAAACACATGTGAAAAGCATATCTAAAGTGTCATTTGACGAATACCTAAGCACTGATGAGAAAATCATGGAGTTGAATTGAGTAAAATAGATTTAATAGATAGCTGATATCATCCCAACAACACTTACATATAGTTAAATCTCAGCATACCACCTCAACTGGATAACCCCTATCTATAGTGGAATCTTCCACTAGGGGTACAATAGCCATAGCAAAATCATCAACTATTGTAACTCTTATCCCTCAAATACCAACTTAGTTATAAAATGATTCCCATGAAATTATTAATATATGTGAGAAAATAATTTGATATAATAATATTATATTATATTTTATAATCTCACACCCCACCTCTGAACACCCTTCGATGAAACAACCTCGTTCACCAAAATGTAAATTTATAATCCATCTATATCATATATCACTATATAATTCCATCATTACATGAACAAAAATACATTATGTATTTCTTCAAAGGTATAAAATAAATAAATAACAATAAATTTTTCAATTCATATTAAATAAGGAATAATCATTGGAATATGAATAAAAAATAATACTTAATTTTATAGATCTATAAAAACTTTTATAATATTTAAAATGTGTAACAACAATATAAATATAACTTATATAATTAATTCCATTTGAAATTACCAAAAATAAATTTATCTATCAAAAGAACACTAAAAGCATGTTACATATTTTTATAAAACATAAAATAACATTTCATGAAAAAACATTTAATTACATCCTTATAAATCTACCTATGTATTTTTTCCATAAACCATGTTTGTATCATTTATATAAAAAGATAATTTATAATTTTATTTATAAACATTTTCTTGTAAAATAAATACTGAGAGGAAAAACAACATAACCATCATAGAATCTTCATCAATATAAAATTAAAACAATATGTCACTCAAACAAATTATTAAAAATCCATTTAGTCACAATTTTATTAATGAAATTAAAATACATTAATCAACAAAATGGTAAGAGATGTAATCAATAATAAACTGTGTTATCAAATAAAAGGAGATGAGTAAGAGTCATTGAAAGAATATTATAGGACAAAAATCAGAAATTCCCAAATAAATTTCTTTGAAGATGAAATCTCTTGGCTACCATACCCATTTTGAGTAAAGAATAGGGAGAATAAGAATTTAGAAGAAGAGTGGATGTGATTTCAAGTGACTAACCATGAAGTATAAACTCAAAGTAATAAATAAATGCTATGTTGAAGAAAAGGGAAGAGTAGTAATGGTGGGAATAGATGCACGGGGTTCGATAATATGAGTGAGGAAGAAATGGGGGAACCACTTTTAGAAATGATTTTATGAAAACAAAATATTTTAAATTTTAAAGTATTGCAATATTTGGGTGAAGAATTATGATAATCATGTTGTAGTTACCAGATTCCCCTAGGAGGGTTGTATGATTCACATGAATGGTTTGGGTAATCATTCACCATAACTACACATTCCTAGAATCATCTCCAAAAGTTCCAAAATTTATTCTAAATCCCAAAATATATGATAAAACAAATAAGTACTATAATACTTTCAGAAAAGTGAAAATGAATGTCTCTCAATTGATTAACTACATAATTTTAAGAAATTCATATGTCACCATTCCTAGAAAGAATAAAACCATAACTATTAGGTTCTTTAACTTATTTATTTGATATGTGTAGCACCCATGTCTCTAGAAACACATATTACATGGATTTTTGTGTAGATATTTCTTCTTGTAATAATTCTTGTGTATCTTATATATTATAATCCTCATCTTCATTGAATTATATATTTCCATCACTATCTCCATTATTTAAAAGATTCCTTTTTTGAAATATAGCATTTATACTCAACTATAATTATTCTATATCTACGTCATAGTATATATAATATCTTCTATTACATAATTATTACATGAAAAATGTAATTTGTACTTATTGATTAAATTTAGATGATAAAATTAACCTTAATAATCATTTCCCATCCACATACATGGATATGTGACTATGGGAGTTTATTCACATACAAAAACTCAAATGATATCTCACTTCCCTTTATTTTTAATACATGGTTAATAGTGAATTGAAAAATTTGTGATTTGTGTTAATACAAGTATTATGGTTGATTTTCATGAATCATATTAATCTCACCAAATTTAATAATATTTGGGTTTTTTGAGAAATTATCCCACTCCCCTTATAATAGTTAATGTAATTGTTGATAAGTTATTATGCATATCAATTTGATCAGAGTTTATACATATTTTCTCTAAGTTGACTATCTAATTCAATTTTATATTCTGTTAATATATTAATGAAATATAATTTTTCCCTCATCAATTATACTTATGGATATCCACTAATCTATCATTAAAAGTGATGATGTATTAGATTATACACAAAATTATAGATGAAATGGTAAATATATACCTATGTATGAAAATTTTAGAAGCACTTTGGCTCATTCACATTTACTATTAAAAGGTGACATAGTAATTTTACCTTGAAAACATGTATGACATATATCTTTGTGTTTCAAATAAAAATATTATACATTCCCTTCTTGATATAACTTTTTAAATTTTTTAGGTTTACATTAAAAATTTGGAAAATACTTTATAGGGTGTGATATGAGTCATGTGATTTAGTATTCATTATTTATAGATAACATAGGGTCAATTGATTTTATTATCTATTTACAATCCATTATTTATATATTTCATTCTATAAAATAAAGAAAATATGATACTTTTCCTAAAAAAATAATGTTTGTTTAATATTATATACCTAATGATTGATATTTAATACAAGTATAAATTTTCTATGTAATATGAGATGGTAATCATATCTAGTTAATACAACATATATTTCTCAATTAGTATCTCAAATAATCACTTCATCTCTAAATATATTCATAAATCTTGTTGGTTCTTATATTCATATGAAAATCTCTGAGACACACAATATATTTAATACCCAAAATATAGAAATAGAAATACAAAATTAAATGATGAATATTCATGAAGTTTAAATTTTCCCATTCTTTTTTGTGACTTCATTAAAATTCTTTTTTCAAAGTCCTTTCAGGCCACATAAAAATTAATGAAATAATTGCCTATTTTTTTATTTTGATATTTTAATTATTATAATGAAATTGCATAGGTATCAATTATTTTGATCTTTAAAATAACCTCTTAACTACTCCTTTGATTTTATATATAAAAATTGAAATTATAACATTCTTTAGGTCATTATTAGTGTGTAATATCATATCCCAAAAAATATTAAAATGAATTCTCTATATTTTGTATTTAATAATTATCAATGAAAATAAAGAATCGTGAATGTAAGGATAAAAGAATGAGATAAATGATGAATATTTATTCTACTCAAATCCTAATTGCGCTAATCAATTTATATACCCAATCATCTTGAGTATATGATAATTGGTAGGGATTCTTTTCTTCTATTTTACATTTTAATAGTATATTAATGATATCATTTATTTCTTATCTCACTCTTTTTGTATAAAATTCCTACTAATGTATGAATATGGTGTGCCCATATTTTTTCCTATGATACTTTTATAGATTACTGGAAATTGATGCAAAAATAATAATATGGATATAAAATAAATTTTTTATGTAACTATTAGAGATATAATTTTCACTCTAATTTGTTCCCTAATGTGGATTAATAGGTAAATTTGTAAAGAATATGACTCTAGTAGCCTAGAGTCAGTGGTTACATAATCACATTGGCATTAGATACAATGAATTGTACCTTAATCTTCTGAATAGTTTAATATCCATGTTAAACTAGATAGATACTCCAATATCACATTATAGTTGGAAATATATAATACCAAACATAGTGAAATTAAATATTTTATATCCTTTAAATCATTTAAATATTCATTCTTCCTATTTTGGGTAAATAAAACAAGACTGGTGTGCTCAAATACATAGTAAGGGTTACATATATTGGAAGCTATCATGAGAAAATAAGGAATAATAAATATGACATAAGGAATAACTGAAAACATGTGTCATTTAATTAATAACTTGATAATGAATAATAATTTGGAAGTAATAACTTATGATCAAATTGATTCATATAAACAATCACATGAGATTGAAACATATCCATGGATATTATTCAAAATAATCAGATATAAAATAATAAATGATTTCACAATGATTGAATGCCTAATGACATACATCTAAAACTTATCGTCGTGGCCTTATTCTAAGATAGATTAAACTATGGGTATGGATACCCCCAAAAAATATTTTATAAGGCTACCCAGATGGTTTTTCGTTCAACCTATTAATTCATGAAGGGGTATATAATTTTGGGACCCACATGTCAATTAATTAGTCCAATGCATTCATCATAAGAATATATAATAAAACATAATAAACATTTATTATTCAAAAACTATCCATATATGATGATATAATGTATGAAATGAAAATTCTTTCCAATGTGAAACTAGTCATAAACCCTCTAGATAAATAATAAGGATGGTACTATTACAACATATTCGTAGTGGAGGGTTTTCTAATCAGAAGCATACCAAAGAGGTTTTCTCCAATAAAACCAAGTCCTCAAGGACATGTGAAGGGATTTTAGGAAGGTATTTTTTCTGATATTTACTAATCCAAAAGTATTTTTAATTATGAAGAAAAGAGAAGAGTTGTTTAACTTTTATAATATTGTTGAGTGGAACACATATAATTTCTCAATGTCATAATATAATGTAAAGTCACATTCGTGAAAAAATGGATCCAAAATGGGACATTTATAAAACATGGATAATATAAGGTCAAAATATGTACATAAAACCTAAATTACTTGATTTTTTTGTCACTTTAACCCATATCATTTTATTTTAACCAACTATAACCCTTTTTTAAAATTACCCTGATAATGAGGTTTTTACTCTTTAGTTGTAAAGATAGTTACTATAAATGGAAAATTGGTACACAAATGGAAAATATATAATATTTTTTAACATATACAAATAACTTATTTGCATATAATATTTTTTGGAATTTTAAATCATTTAATAAAATATTAACTATTATAAAATATCATTAATTACATTTTTAGAAATATGCATTTAATTTGACAATAAAAACATTAATATATAAATTTAATTATAATATAAAACATTGACATAAAAAATATGTAATAATTGAATGAAGAATATAATATATTAATTTATTCAAAATATTTTAATTTTAATATTTTAAAGATCATTTTTTTCATTTTAATTAAATAAATACTACATCGGTATTTTTATAAATTAATATCATCAAAATAATATTTTTTTCAAAAAAACCATTAATATTAATTCAAAAAATTATTTTTTCCCTTTTTGAACACAACAGAGATTCTTAAAGGTAATAGGATGACATTATGTCTTTTTCGTTTCTTAAATTATTATATAGGCCGCTTTCATGGAAAAGTATCCAAAAAGAAAGTAAATATAAATAATACGGGGATAAGGGTAGAAATACCTTCATCCAATTTTATTGAATATTAAAAATGGTGTTCTTTTCACTTAGTTTTAGCAAAATTTATCCCTATTTATCCTCTTACCATGATGATGTTGTTTTAGTGTTTTTAATATTTATTCTGACCAAGAATTAATTTAAACTAATTAAATAATATTAATTTTGGTGATTACTAATATGAAATATGTTTTTAAATATTCAATCTCGATATGGAAAATATATTAAATTTATTATTATCCTTGAAAATGCAACGAAAGAACAATTTTTTTGGAAAATACATTTTTCAAGAAATAGTTAATTTTATATTAACTCTATGAATGGTAATAATCATTATAGGAATTTCAATTAATTAAACAGATATATAGTCTATATATTTAATTTAAATCATTTCCCATTATTTTTTATTTAATTTAATTAAAATGGATAAACATTATGCACATAAAATAGTTATCAGAAAACTGTGTTTTTAAGCATAAAAATATACATATCCAAAAATATTGAATTTTTTTATTAATATAAAATTAATTAGATTTAAAGGAATATAATGTTTAATATTAAAATTTATTATAAAATATAAAATATAATGGGTATTTTATATTTGTTGATTTAATTAAAATAAATGACAGTATTTGAAAAATTGTTATTTTCACTATTCACTGAAAATCAAACATTTCAGAAAAGTATCCAAATTTTATCATTCACTAATTATGATATGTTGACTTAAAAAATTATATCATTTTTATCAAATAAAATATCTAAATCTTCCAGAAACTATTTATAATATTTTCTAACAAGAAACTATAAAAACCATTTTTGAATAAAATGTATTATCAATGAATAAATACACTTTATTATAAATTGAGTGATTATTAACTAATTATTTATCAATAAATTTATATATATTTTGAATTATGTATATGTATATATATATATTATAAATTAATTTATCCTATTCATACCCACCATTTTAATAGCTATACTATATTGGTCGTATTTAAATAATAATATTTCATGGTTTATTTATTCTTATTCTTTCATGTCGTATACACTCTCAAACATAGATTTATTTAGAAAAATCTAGGTTTTTAACATTATAAAAAACTTAAATAAATTATTCTTTCTCAATTTTAATTTAATTTAGGAAATCAAGGGTTTGAAATTTGAAAACACCTTTGTTGAAAACCCCAATGATAAAAATGGTGAATAATACTTCCTATTAAAAGAGAGGAAGAAAAATAAGAAAGTCACACAACTAGATTTCAAAATATGAGAAAATTGTGGGGAAGGAAAAATATGTACATGGAAGAGAAAAAAAATCCCAAGGACGAATAGAGAATGATATAGAATATGGTCCATAGAAAGTTAACGACATAAATCTATAAATCACTGATGGGTGAAAAGACCATAGATTCATCAGAAATAAAGGTAAATGTATAACCTATTTATTTAAAGAGACTTATAATATATTGGATGTATTATTTTACTATCAATATTTATTAGAAAATAAAATATAATTTATATATTTTTATTTCATAATCGTAATTTCATCTTTTTTATGCTTTAGCCAATTTCCTCTTCATTTATTATTCCAAGAAATGAATATCCAAGGTGATATTTTATATTTTTAAAGACTAAAATTAACATTTAATGGGTCATATAATCTAAAAAATAATAAAAATCTATAACTATTTTGTTTACTAAAACCAAAATACTTAAAAAAATGTTAGATAATACATGAAATGAATAGTCCTTCATATGAAAAAATAATACATTAATCTACAAACTTAAATAATAAAAACAATGGATTGATATATATCATTCCATAAATAAATAACCTTACAAACCAATTAACATCAATAACCTCAAAATTAGTGAATTATTTAAACTCAAAGTTTTTCTCATACCATTCATCTTACACCTCTAAATACATTATAACATTCTTCCTAAATAATCCATTATGTAAAACCTAATAGTTATATATATAAACACATCTCAACACAATTAAACATATTCTAAAATATCTTTAATTTAATATCCCAATTACTATTTATATAAATAAAATTTCATATATTAATTAGTTATATTTTATAGATTTATATTCATTGTAAAAATATTATAAAATTTTTTCAGTCAAAAGGAAAATGCCTTATTCCTAGCAAAAATTCATTTTATAAATTATATGGTTTTATTTAAAATAGTGATTTTAAAAATTTTATAATTTTAATTTGAAATAATTAACATAATTTATTTAATTTATCATTTATAAATTTTCATATAATCAATTTTTTAGAATTTTCTGAAAATGATGATGTTTCACTGAATTATGAAAAATACTGATTTTATTGAAAATTGTATTTTATTATAGATTGTTTTAAAATTAAAATTTTAACTTCTATTTTAAAGAAAAATTCAATAGTTTCATTATATTAAACATATTCCAATTATTACCTTTGGAATTAATTTTATACTTGAATTTAATATAATAAAAATATTTAAGAAAATCATTTTATGAAAAACAATTCATCACATTTTATCAGATTAATTTGAAAATTAAATACTTACACTTTTGTGTTTGGAATAATTACAAATAGATTCTATATTTATAATTATAATTTAAAATTTTTAAAAATGGATCCCTTTGATTTTTTTATGAATTATGAATAGTAACTATAGTAATTTTATTATCATGGTAAAAGGTATACCGGGTAATTAAAGTTAAAAATAATATGACATGGACTAAAAATGACCCTATGGATTTTTTTAATTTTTTATAGGAGTGTAAATGATCCATGATAATCCAAAATACAATTATATGTATTTTTCTTCGATTTAGACATGATTTTTTCCTTTATAATATTTTAGTGTATATAAATCCAAAAATGTCATGCTCTTGCTGTTAAAAATTATAATATTTTTTATCATAGGAATAAATATATGAATGTTTGGTTATAAATATTAATTTAAAATATATATTATTTTTTTCATTTTAATAAATTTTATATTTTTTGGGAAGGAATATTTTCCTTAAAATCTAACGCAATACTAATGAAGTAATTATTCAATTAATAGAAAAATATAAAAATGATTGTAAAAATAATAAAAATATTTGTTATTTGGATTAATATTTTGTTATGCATTTTTTTGATAAACATGACATACTATATAGGTTTTTAAGAATTTAATTCGAATTCATTTTTTTTATTCTACTACTAAAAGTCAAATTAAATGAATAGTTTCAAAATTAACATTAATGTTATTTTATAATAAATAATATATTATTAAATGATTTTAAATTAATAAAAATTTTATATTTGACCATTTCAATGGGATATTGTTAGTTTAATCTACCATGGTCCATTTATGGGTCATTTTCCATTTATAGTGACAATATTAACCTTATTAGAGTAAAAAACATGATATTAGTGTAATTGTCAAAAGGTTTAATGAAGGGTTAAGACAAAACGATATCATTCAAAATGTGACCCAAACTTGTTCAAATATTATTTTATTAGTGTACCTATAGTCCCTTATAAAGGGAGATTATTATTATAACTTTTTCATATGTAAATATCCTTTTGGATCTTGAAATATCTACTAAAATTTATTCTTAACATCCCTTAACACATTCAAGAGAATTTATTTTGGGAATAATACCAATCTTAGGGGTCTTAATGTTTTATGAAAATTATATTTTCCAAAGAATAGGTATAATTTTTTATAACTTTTTATAGTTTTATCAATTCTTAAAACTCCTTCCAATATTCTTAATAAAATTATTAAATAATATAAATATTATCCATCAAATAATAAGAATTTATTATTTTAATGTAATAAACTGTATTAATGTCCACTTACATAAAATGTGAAATTAAACCATCATTCATGTGTATAGTAGACTACCACCTCATGAACCAATGTAAATTATTTACCATAACCCCCAATAAATATTTGTTAAAACGATGGATTTAATGTATATATTGTTGGCGCCAAAATTCAGGATATATAAGAAGCCATGAAAAGAAGCACTGGTGACTGCCTCGCGAGGATATTCCAAGGAGTGCCCCCACCACCGCACCCGCTGCGAAGGATGAATGCAGGATGTTCCACGAACACATTTGATGTTCGTGAGACAGCCACAAAGGATGGAGTTAGGACGCTCCGGGAACACATTTTACATTTGTGAGACCACCGCGAAGGACAGAGGCGGGATGCTCCGTGGACGCATTTGACGTTCGTGAGCCCGCCGTGAAGGACAGATGCAGGATGATCCATGAATGCATTTGACATTCGTGATCTCGCCATGAAGCGTGGAGGCAGGATGCTCCATGAACACATTTTGATATTCGTGAGCCCGCCACGAAGCAACCGAGTCCCTCTCCGTGCCGCGTAATCTCCGCTTTGTGGTGCCTCTTACCTATAAATACTAGGCTCCCCCTGAGTCCAAAGGACGGACAATCCATCCTTTTGACTTCCCAAATAACAAATCATGAAGCATCCTTCTACTCTATGAACCATGAGCTATGCGAGGTACTTCTACTCTGTGAAGTGCCTCCCCCTTGTCTCATTTTGATCACCTCTTCCGAGAGGGATGCCTTTCATGAAGCCTAAGGGCCTTCGAAAATTATGGGGATCCCCAAGGGGACTTGGGTCATCGTGGAGCATTTATGCTTCGCAAAACACACTTCATGTACACGTGATCCATGTGCTAAGGTGGGGTCACTGTACATCACGAAGGACATTGCTTCATGACAACTTACATCGTGAGGCACATTTACTATGCGAGGTAGTGCTCCCGAATGCCTTTCCACTTCACAAAGCACCTCCCATATGCACCTCTTCCCCATTCTTAGGCTAAGGAACCCTACTTCTTGAAGCACACCCATTTGCGAGTGCCCTTCGCCACACGAAGAAACAGAGATTCACAAGGCCCTTGCCTTTGGACCCATCTTCTTGGGAATTCCTTTTCCCATGCGACCCTCTAGGTTTGCACGATGTGACTTCAATGTCCCCTATATGATATTACATGTTGCATTGTTTCACCTTATTGTTCTTCACATGGGCACGCTAACAGATATTGCTTCTTCGCATAGCCATGCTAATGTGGACCCCTCGATGGTTCGCTCCACGACACCATTTCACCATTTCGTTGTCGATGGATTCCCTTACACAAGGAGCAGAGGGTACCGGTTATGTAAGTATTAGGGGTGCGGAGTGAAGCCTCCTCGTCCGAGTTGCATGACGTTAAACTTCCAAGCCCCATCGTCCTAAGAATATGACGTTAAACTCTGCCATTGACCCGTGTCTCAATTGCAGGGTGCCCCCACCTTTGACATTCTCCATGCCCCTGGTTTCTATAGCAGATGTTATCCTCCTTATGGGACCAGCGTTTATCCATGGGGGAAAGGAAACCATCTCGGTGTAAGACCCTAGCCTTCTTGTAGGAGGCATCATCCTTGCTCCTCCATTCATCTTCAGTCCCCAGGGCCAGCGCAAGGCGTGATGGGGGATGATGTTTCTTTTTTCTTCGATCCTAATCCCCTCTCCTGATACGCTATGTCACCAGCGGGCCTCCATCCTAGAGTAATTACCAATCTTTCTCTCCCTGGGCCACCAAGAGTGCAATCCCCACTCCACATCCCACGGACGCACCATTCGCGATGTGATCATCAGGTGTCTGCTATCTCTTGTTTCTCACACCGAGCATGACTCATGTGGGATAAGATTGAACAGTGACCATGAAAAGAACCCTGGGCAGCCTAGAGTGTAAGCCCCAACCCATCTGAACTACGTGGACTTTGATCCATGTCAAGGCATGGTACGTAGGAAGCCTCCATGATGTTCAATCCCACCATCCACCGGTCATTCCGACCTTCTTCATGTCGTTTCACCATCAACCTGGGCATCCTAGAGTGTAATCCCCAACCCTTCAGAACTATGTGTACTTTGATCCATGTCAAGGCATGGTACGTAGGAAGCCTCCATGAGGTTCAATCCCACCATCCACTGGTCGTTCCGACCTTCTTCACATCGGTTCACCAACACCGTAGGCAGCCTAGAGTGTAATCCCCAACCCATATGAACTATGTTTTCTTTGATCCATGTCAAGGCAAGGTATGTAGGAAGCCTCCATGAGGTTTAATCACACCACCCGGTCGTTTCAACCATCTTCACAACTGTTCTCTGGCACCCTGGCCAGCCTAGACTGTAAGCCCCAACCCATCTTAACTACATGGATTTTGATCCATGTCAATGAATGGAATGTAGGAAGCCTCCACGAGGTTCCAACCCACTATCCACCTGTCGCTCCAACCTTCTTCATGTCAGTTCACCAACACCATGGGAAGCCTGAAGTGTAATCCCCAACCCATATGAACTATGCAGACTTTGATCCTTGCTAAGGAAAGGTACTTAGGATGCCTCCTTGAAGTTCAAGCCCAACACCCCATTAGTTCTGACCACCTTCACGTCAGTTCCGACCACCTGAACTGCATTTTCATTGATCCTTTCCAAGGAATGGTATGTAAGAGGCCTCCACGAGGTTCAAGCCCACCATCATTGGACCCCAGGTCCATCTTCACGTCAGTTCACTGACCACCCACCCGAACTACATGGACTTTGATCCATGTCAAGGAATGCTACGTAGGAAATCTCCACGAGGTTCAATCCCACCACCATCCTTTAGACCCCAAGTCCCCCTCCAAATCGGTTCACCGACACCCTGGGCTACCTAGAGCGTAGTCCCCAAATGCTTGTCATATTCGGAACTATATGGACTTTGATCCTTGCCAAGGCAGGGTATGTTGGAAACCTCCCCACAGTTCATTCCCTCCACCCGGTCATTCCAACCTCTTTCATGTCGGTTCACTCCTATCCCGCATGACGTTAAAATGTGGCCCTCTTTCAGCGGTAAGTCATTGTCATATTATCCATTGGTATGCCATTGCGACCCAATCCAGCGGTAAGCCATTGAAACCCCCAATCGGTGGAAAGCTGTCATCAGATGAACTACATGGACATTAATTCCCTGCCATGGGGATACGTAGGAAGTGTCTTCAAGTCTCAAGCCCAGAACCATCGTTAGCCTATGATGGTTCCATCCCATTCAACATCCAATCCACAGAACCTTCCATCATCCATCCTGATTCATACTCGGGCCGCCACATCCCAATGGAATTATGCCACCCCATTTTCTATTCCACTTGATATCATTCGGGCATCCACCCACATGTTGGCCCCAATATCAGTGTCCCCTCCAGGGGGTTCCTCCATCTGATCCACTCTAGTCAGTGTTCTGATCAGCCCGATCAGTCTCTGCTTAACATTAAACTAGCGACATACCCCGTGTTAAACATGGAAATTTAAGGAAAACCTCAGATACATTCTCATATCCTATGATTCCCCGTGTTTGATGTGGGATGCCTTGGGCTTCCATGCCCTCAATAATCCCTCTAATAAGGGATAGAAGACAGACATGTTGATTCCCCAGTGTCCAAACATGCCAATGATGCCCCACATGACTACTCCCCTAACCGAAGGTTGCTGCCCTGACCAGACCCCTAGGAATGTCTTGAAAGAAGAGCATAATTAACTAGCGTCCATGAAGATATGGCACCGAGAAGAGTTTCATGAACAATGTCTTATGTATATGATGAAGACTCGGACTAGGTGACATGTTCCGAGGAGGAATCCATGGAAGGAAGAACTGACACCCCATCATCCCATTTTGATCAAGGAGCAGATGTCCTTGAATAACAAGCGGATGCCGCCCACCTTTGGAAAGTGGGAATGTAGGGAAACAAAAAGTTGCGTCCCTCTTCCCCGAACGAGACGGATGCAGAAGACCCGATGAAAGTGTTAGAAATAGAAATGGTGATCCCACCATCAAGATATTCTCCTCAATATAGAGAGTTGTAGCATTCAGGGAATCAATAGATTGATGTGTCACCGGATCCAGACACACGATGTCGGGTCCCACCAAGAAAATAGTGTGCATGGTGTGAAACATGCCCAAAGTTTGGGAAGTAGAACGTTGCACATCCTATTCTACGATGTTGTCAGCATTGATCCTTCATATCGATCATAGAGGACAGGATGACGCTAGGACATTATTTTTCGATTCCTATTTGTTTTATCACTGACAAGTTCATCTCCCAGCTTCTCAGGAATCAGGTTTCTATTGAAGGAACATGATCACTGCCCGCCCATTTATGTAGGGGAAGGAGCAACGCCAGCATGGTTTCTCCACGTGGATTCACCGCTTCTTCAACAGCCTCTGCATCCACGACCATGGGGCACATGTACCCCATCTCCCCATCGGAAGTTATCTAATGAAGGGTATGTGGGACCTCATACGTCGTTATGAGGAGGGAAAAATCCAAACCCATGATATGGCCCCCATAGACCTAGAGGCGTTCAGGCCCCGCTGTCAACGCCACACACGAGGGCCGCGCATGGATCCATTGCTTCCCACCCCGATGTACAACCCCTTCGGGAGCCTGTCCCCAGAGAGCTTTGATGAATCCCTACCTTACGCTGATGAGGTTGGAGATGTCCAGCCCAGCCCGACTAGATTCCCAATCCAGGGGATCCAAGAAAGGGCTCCCACCTGGTCGTGTCAGGGCCACCACCAGGTTTTGTTTGAGGAGGAGCAGGTAAACTACGCACCTATACCACTAGCCCAGGCTCATCCAACCCGATGCCAGCGTCGGGAACAGACTGAGGAGGATGCCCACCAAGGGGTGTCAACATCGACGGACGTTGTGGACCGAGCCACCGCCAACGCACATCATCAAGTCCCTGCACACACTAAGCATGGGCGCTTATACACCCAGTAGCGATCAAGGCCCCAACCGCCCCACAGGTAGGCTTGGTTGACTCTCCTTGTCAGAGGCATGAACAGTGCTCACCAGAAACCAACCTGCTATAATTCCACTATGTACGGAGGTCCTCCACGTACCACCACCACTGAGAGCATTGTCCTTCTCCGCTTCAAGGATCGGCATGGAGGTTCGCCCCATGCTTCCCCCAATCCAAATGAGGGTCTTCCCCATAGTAGTGATACCTGGTACGAAAGCCTCTCTTGTGCCCATTACACTGGGTATGTAGTCCATCCTCCTGCCCCCAACCGCCGATGTAGAGATATTTCACATCTGGTAACTCTCTGGCGTGGGGATCCTCCTTTTGTCCTCTTCGTAGTTGGCGAAGGTCCTCCTCACCCCTGAAACCAGAGGGGTGAAGGCCAGCCTCGCTCCATCCACACCAAGCATTGAGGTACTCCCCGTACTTTTGATAGTTCCAGAAGTGTTTTTTCCTACTCTGGTGTTATTCAAGGAGGTCCTCCCCATATCCCCTTAGACATTTGTCCCGGTGCTCCTCGCACCTCGGCCTTTTAGGGGGGGAACCTTCTCCTCCCTAGCACCAGTGCGGCTGAAGGGCCTCATGTCAGAAATTAGCTTGGTCCTGAGGAGCCACACAGGGGAAAGAAGGTGGGTCATCGTCGCCACATGAAGAATCATGCGAAGGCCTGAACAGAGATCAAACCGGTGCACTTATCAGACTCTGAACCGGAGTACGAATCAGCTCAGGAACCCTCCCCACACTCATCTGAGTCAAGGGTCGGGCCAGGGGCGTGGCACATCAACCTGATGCACCCAGAATGTGAGGTCCACAGGATTCCTACCTCCCTCCACCGGTAAATCTTGGAGGATGAAAATTTGTCAACCCCCTAGGTTACGGTCGTGCAGTCACCACCATTGTCGCTGAAAGTGATTTCTACCTCCCCAAGAGATCACAGAGAGATATTCTGGGGACCAATGGAAGGCAAGTAGTATTGCGGCCTATCAATAGTGGCCCGGGACCCTGATCTAGGAACAATGACTGTCAGCCCATCTTACCATGAGGTAGTGGCCATGTCGCTACACTCTTCGAAGGACATCCCAAGAATTGGCGACCAGTCAGCCTGTTCGCCGTATTCTCCACTGGCTGACCTGCCGTCCCAGAGGTCTGCCTTAGTACCGCTGCCAGTTCCTCAACAAGCCCCAGTTAGCGAGTGGGGAATTCATGGGTCGGAACCAGAGTTTGACTGGAGGATCTTCTGAAGCATTGTTGTAGTGGACCACTTCCCTGATAAGTTCTAGCCCGTGGTAGCACAGAATTTATGCATACCGGAATCCCTCACTCTGGAGGAAGTGGAGTGTTTCCGCTACACCCTCTGGGTGACATATTTCAGTTTCTGTCATCAGCACATGGTTTATCCAAGGAGCCTAGTGCATTTTGAATACATCAGTGAGTAGTTTTGTCTAGTCGATCTGGATGCACTCCTTATGGCCCCGCACCCCGAGTCACCAGGTCGCTATGAGGATCTCCAGTAGCAATGTGTTCAGAGTGTCAAGGTGCTATGAAAATCATCAGGGAGGCTACCCCCACGTGCAAATCTAGGGTTGGGGGCGGTATTCTTCCCTCCTATTCCATCCTATCCGGTGGTAGCCTGACTCTCTATGCGATATTGAGGACTTGCCCTCTGGAAGGGTCACAGTCGACATGGCCGACATAGTGGAAAAGGAGGACGATTTGGAGCTTCTCGATGGGTACCTATACATTGAGGGTGTTCCACCATTGTTGGACCCATCAGGGAGGATTACACGTCAACATAGGAACCTCCTAGGTCTCCCTGCACCCACCGAGGCGTTAGTACTCGGCAGTAATGTCGGTAAGGGAAATGTGCACGTCGGAGATATCAAGCACTCTGACCCATCTGCCTTAGTGAAAAAGATGAAGGAGTACCCCAAGAAGGACATGTTGCGTCAGCAATATGCTGCGAAAAAGAGGTTGGTCAATGAACTCCTAGTTGAACGTATTTTAGAGCGACAGCCTGAATACAACAATCCTAGGCCGGGGCAGTAGGGGCAGGAACAACTACCCCTCGGCGAGATGCCCTTGGGCAACCCTGATCATGCCCCTCCTGTGGACATGGATGAAACTAGAGCTCATGGAGAGAGGGCACAATATGTCTCACAAAACCCTCCCAAACGGCACAGAAATCCAAGGAATCTGGCTCGGGTTCCCCCAATCACCCTGTAGGCTACTCCACCAGATGACAAGCCATATCCGGCATGGGTGGATGACATGCCGGCGTCTCCAGGTTTCAGGAATCCCAACTTCTACACCATTAATGAGACAGGGGACCCGTTGCAGCATCTGGACCACTTCAACTAAAGGTGTGGGCCCATGTTGGGAACTACAGCGCAGCAGGAGGCCGCCAAGCTCCGCTGTTTTGTTCATACCATTGAGGGGCCAGTATTCCTCTGGTATAGACAGCTCCCTGTTAGATCAGTGAAAAGCTAGGACGACCTTCGCAGGCAATTCCTCTACCAGTTCAGCTCTACCACCCCAAAAACAAGCATCGTAGACCTCTTCAAGTGCATGAAATGGCTTAATGAGTGATTTGTGGCCATTATCACCCGGTGGAAGGGGCTCACATAATCCCATGACATGCCACTGACTCAAGAGTAATTATTAACGATGTGTATGGGAAATGTAAAGATGAAACTGGTTCCTTCTATGATCACTTTGAACTATCCCGAAGGGTTATGAGACTTCTCAGATAAGGCCCAGCGCCTCGAAGAAGCCCTGTAATAGGCCATCCAAGCATGTACATTGCCCTGTAATCCCAGCGAGAAGAGATGCCAGAGCTGATCCCTCTATGTTGGCCCAAATAGAATCCCTCAGGAAACTAGAATTGCTACCACTAGCACTGGCCCCGCAGCCTTGTAGAGGCCCTCCACCTCAGGCATAGCCTCCGGCTCAGCAGCGCCCTAAAAATTGGAAGGCGCCTCCCTGTAATGTGTCTCCACAGCCTAGGTGGGATAACCATGGTCCACCTTCTTGATAGGGCCCTCGGGCTCTTCATTGGGGTTAGTCTCCAAGGGCCCACTTTTTGGAAAGAAGACAACAGACTTACTCGTTCAATGAGAATTAGGTCCTTGGTGACTTCTGAAGCACCCTAGAGCAGGGAATTGTATGCTAACCTGAGTGAAGAAGGCCGGAAGAAGCGAATCTCACTGATCGACCCAACTACTGCCCCTATCATTGGATTCTGGGGCACACCCATTAGCAGTGATATGTGTTTAAAGAGTTTCTCTAAGACCAGGTTGATAAAAACATAGTTAGGATGGGCCTGACCCTGGCATAAGTGGTGTGTGTCTTTGTAATTTTAGATATCGGTAGTGACAATAAGGGTGAGTGGCAGCAGGTTTCCACCCATGGATCCCCGAAGTATGATGACTGGATGGCTCATAATTTGGTTACTTGATCCCATGGTATCATACAGGCACACCTAAATCAGTCAGAGCCTTCAAAAGATGTGACCACCACTTATGAATCATTTTCTCAGTTGGCCTCTTCCTAGAAGAGCCAGCATTGGCGGCGCAAGAAGAGCAATGCGCCCCACCAATGAAGTCTTTTTCCCACAATTTTTGTGACTTCATTCCCCCTAAGATGGGGATCCATCCCTGAATCCACCCAGTTGTGGATTACTCTTCAAGTGACAGTCAAGGGTATACTTCATTTATTACCGTAGAGTTGGTAAATCCCTATATGACTCCCGATGATGGAGAGCGCCATGAGAACCTCCCCAATGTCCCCAGCCGATGCCAACATCAACGGAGCCGCGACCATATAGGTCATAGAGGAGAATCATTTGGAACCTCAATCCATGCTGTGCATGCCACTGAGACCAAATAGCAGGCCCAACGCAGAGCTCAGCGCGTACAACCTCTTCGTCTGGTGTCATCAGGACCACCTCCTCCACTGTTTGTGCTACTGGATCATGCAGAACCACTTCATACATGTGGCAACCAGCTTCTCCCCACTACAGGATGCTCTCATTCATCCGGTCATCATCCGGCAGCTACTCTTCAGGATTTGACTAGTGAGTAACAGGATATGCGGAAGACCAGCCAGTCACTGATCCAGTCAGCAGGGCCCGCCATGCCTCCAATTGCAGAGGGGCCTTCAGTAAGTAGAAGTTCATGCTTGGAGTTGAAGTATGATGTCTTCATGAAACTTTCCGACATACCAGCGAGGCTTTCCATCCTTGACGCCCTCCTCCTATCGTCGAATATGCTCGAGGCCCTCGCTGAGGCTTTAAGGAGCCCTGTCTAGTTTGAGACGGAGGTAGTAGCTGTAGAATCCTTTCATGCTGAAGCAGTTGAGAGTGCCGAATTCTAGGCCATCATTTCGTTCTCAGGAGAAGATGAAGGCTCTACCATATAGGGACACATCCACCCACTATACATCACCGGCCAATTTAATGATGTCGAGGTTCATCAATGTCTCATTGACATCGGCTCCGGGATCAACCTTATCCCTATGCGGACACTGTAGAAGCTGGGGTTATCCGAGGATAACCTGATTCTCTCTGATTTAAGGATCCAAGGATATGAAAGAAACAATAAGACCCCGGTCGGCATGATTCATTTGACGACCCAGTTCGGTGGCCTAGTTTCCAGTACCGAGTTTGTGGTTGTCTCCCAGGACACCGTGTACAATGCATTTATGGGCAAACCATGGCTCCACGTACACGTGGTGTTCCCCTCATCATATCACCAATTCCTCAAGTACTCCTTTAATGATCAAGTAGGCGTATTCCAAGGTGATGTGTCTCCTTTTACCTCTTGTGAATCCCATTATCTGGACGCTGACTATTACAAGATCAAGGACAAGTATATTCTAGCAAATGAGTTTGAGCCTACCCCAGTCACAAGTAACCCCTGTGTAGGTATGGATGATGCCTACGTCTTCCTAGTCAATTGATTTGGGGCCATGAACCCCTACATGGGGAAATGCTTTGTTGTCTCTAGTAAAAGAGGAATGTATATTCCCACATCCAAGCGATGGAAGAAAATCACCTCGTACTCCTACACAAACTAGGATCGGGTGATCCCGAAGTCTCATACCCCCATACGGTATCAGGATGTCCACCCCATGGCAATGACAGTACGTCATACATGTCTATTCTACCAGGATGAAATTAACCAGATCAAGACGACGCACCACTATTTCTTTGATATCATCAAGCGTGACCCCTTGGGGCGAAGAACAGATGGGATTGGATCGACCGCCTTCATTGATATGGTCTCAGTGGTGCATGAACCTTATGATATGGTGTCCACTATTGTTCAGGTTGGTACAAGCCTCCTGTCATGTTCTTTTGACCTAGGGGAAGCTTCACCCATTGGGAATCCCTCCTCTATAAGTGAAGAAGAGGATATGGAGGATACTCACCCCACCTATGAAGAAGGTGTTTCTACCACGGTCGATGAACTGATATAGGAAAACCTTGGTAGCGAGGTAGATCTGAGACCTACATTGATCAGTGATACCATGTCCCTCGAGGAGCAGTAGTGGAATGTGGACTTCCTTAAGTAGCACCATGATGTGTTTTCTGGGAGTTACGATGAGATGCTAGGACTAGATACTCAGGTAGCCATCCACCACCTCGGTCTCCCTACAAATCATCGCGGGTTCAAGCAGCCCCCAGAAAGATGCAATCTTATCACGGTGCCATGGTCGAGGCTGAAGTTAAAAAGCTCATCAGGGCCAAATTCATCAAGGAAGAATAGTACCCTAAGTGGTTTTCCATCATTGTGCCAGTCCGGAAGAATAATAGACATATCAGAGTCTGCATCGACTTCCAGGATCTCAACTGCCACTGTCTGAAGGATGATTTTCCCCTTCTAGTTACAGAATTTTTGATCGATGCTACGGCTGGATTGCAAGACCTCTCCTTCATGGATAATTAATCTGGATGTAATCGGATCTGGATGGCCCTCGAGGATGAAGAGTATACAGATTTTAGGGAACCCCAAGGTACTTTCTCATACCAATTTATGCCCTTCGTCCTGTAGAATGTAGGTGCCACCTATTAGTGGGCCATTCACCGCATATTCAAGCCAATCCTTAGGGCATTGGTGGAATGATATGTGGAAGATCTGGTGGTCATGTTTTGGCAGTTCTAGGATCATCTCAAGGACCATGAGAAGGTGTTCGTCTTCCTTCGTTCCCGCCACTTGAAGATGAACCCATTGAAGTGTGCCTTCAGAGTCACCTTCGGGATGTTTCTGGGCTTTGTTGTCAGGTATCAAGTCATCAAGATCGACCTAGAGAATATGAAGGAAATAAACCAGATGCCTCCCTAGATAAATATTCAAGATCTTAGATGTTTTCAAGGACACTTTGCCCACATACGCCGATTCATTTCAAATCTTGACGGCAAGTGTAATCCCATTTCTAGGCTAATGAAGAAAGGCTCTGCCTACGAACGGGGTGAAGAGTGACAGACTACGTTTGAGGAAATCAAGTAGTATCTGCTCCAGCCTCCTGTCCAGATGCTACCCATCTATGGAAATCTGCTAATCCTGTACTTGACTACCCTAGAACGATTTTTCGGCACCCTTCTCACCTAGAAGAACAATGATGGGAAAGAAAACATTATCTACTACCTCAGCTGCATCCTCCTCGATATGGAGACTAGATACTCCCTCCTTGAATAGAGCTTCCTTGCACTGGTATTCAAAGTACAAATGTTACGACACTACCTACAACACCATGAGGTACATCTGGTCTCTCGGTTTGACCTGCTAAAGTACATTCTAATCCACCCCATGTTGACCGGCCATCTATCATGGTGGGTGGTAATCCTTCAGTAGTTTGACATTGGGGTTTTCCCTTAGAAGTCCATCAAGGATCAAGTATTGGAAGGCTTTCTTGATTTCCATCCATCTTTCACAGACCAGTCCCTAGACCTAGATTTTCGCAATGAGGCAATCCTCTTAGTAGATCATGACATCCCATGTTGGAAGATGCACTTCGACAGTGCCTCCTGGAGCCCCACCGGTAGGAGGCTCAATGATGCAAAGCACAACAGAGTGGGCCTGGGTATCATCTTCATTACCCCAATGCAATCCATTCTGTCGTACTCATTCCTATTGTCAGAGGTCTACACCAACAACGAGGCAGAGTATCAGGTTCTTATCACTGGCCTTGAGCTGGCCCTTGAGATCTATGTACCCCATTTGCACGTGAAACGAGATTCAGAACTAATAATCAAGAATGTCAACGGTGGCTATGTTTTCAGAAATCCCGAGCTCGTACCATTATTGGAGTGAACCCTCCAGTTAATGGCCTAGTTTCCATCTCGTCCGGAATTTACTCATGTACGTTGATCTTAGAATTGTTGTGCAGATGCCATGGCCAGCCTGGCTGAATCACTTTCATAACCTGAGAAAGATTATCTGATTATACATGTGGCACATCGGAGATTGATTTATCCTGTCACCCTAGATTATGACGACGACCTACGGTTAAGCTATCTTACCTTCCTAGCTTCCACGTCTGTAACCCCAGGTTCTTCAGATACAGTGGATGAAGCCACTCCCGACTGGAGAGCCCCTTTTGTTGATTATCTCCAAATTGGATTCCTTTCAGCTTATCGGGCCGAGCGTGAGTGAATCTGATACCTCGCGCTGCAGTTTACACTCTAGAGTGCTACCAGTCTCAAGCAGATCCTCTACAAGCGCGGGATTGATGGTGTTATCCTCTGTTTTATTCAAGGGGTTAAGATTCTACAGGTCATGCAAGAGGTTCACGCCGGTTCCTGTGGTGCCCACCAGGCTGGGCCGAAGCTGTCCCATCAGATCTGGAGACCGGGGTACTTATGGCCCTCTATGATCCATGATTGTATCGAGTTAACCAAGAGATGTCATACGTTCCAAATTCATGCTAACTTCATGCATCGGCCACCAGAACCTCTCCACTCCATCAAGTACTCTTGGTCATTTGCAGTGTGGGGACTCAACGTCATGGGACCATATCCACCAGTGAAAAATCACCAATGCAGGTTCTCCCTGATAGCCACAGATTTCTTTTCATAGTGGGATGAGGCAGTTCTTCTCAAGGAAGTGAAGGCCCATTCTTTCATTGACTTTGTGAGTTCCAAAATCATCCACTGGTTTGGAGTCTATAATTTTTTCCTCACCGATAACGGTAGCAACTTACGAGCATCCGATCTGAAGAAAATGTATGCCAAGTAAAATGCTCGTTCGAACCATACCTCCAACTATCACGCACAGGAAAATGGGAAGATCGAGGCATTCAACAAAACACTCTCTACCATTTTGCAGAAAATGGTTGGTCAGAGAAAGAAGAGTTGGCCAGACAATCTCCCCAATTCCCTCTGGGCCTATCCGAAGACAACTCATAAATTTACCTAGGTGACCCCATATTCCCTGGTATATGGAGCTGAGTGTTTCCTGCCCATTGAGATCCAATCGCCTTAGCTATGCACCACGGTCTATGACCAGCAGGAGCTAGATAAGGTTGCCAGACTATTCCTGGAAGAATTGGAAGCACGTGACGAGAATAGGCTTCGTGCCCTCCACAATCTCGAAAGGCATCATAATAAGATAGATATACCTTCAATATAAAGGTTTGCCTCTGCTCTTTTCTGCAAGACGACCTGGTATTGGCCCTCCGAGCACTGATGATCTGTGGTAGGAAACCACCCAATCTGGAGCCTAAATGGTAAGGATCATACATATTTCATAGGGTTTACCTTAATGAAGCGTGCTCCCTGGGGACCATGGATGGTGAGCATATAACTCCTCCCACCAATGCCAAGTTCCTCAAGAAATACTTTTCCTGAGCCTACTGATCCTGCACGACCTTAAACTGGATGGTCCTGCATGACCCTAAACTACACGTCAGTCCCGCATGACCTTAAACTGTCCAGTACTGCACGAAATTAAAATATGCATCATCCAACATGATGTTAAACTTAATTTTACGAACTACGTATAGCTTGATTCATATCCTTATGGGATATATAGGAACGCTCTAATTCCTAGTCTTGATCCTAGCCCCAAAACTCTCATTTTCGACTATCCCTCTAGGGTATAGTCCTCTCAAAGGGTCCTCATGCGGTGTAGTGCAGGCCTCCTTGGCCTCGTTCATGTGGGAGTTGCGACTATTGCACCATGTGATCCCTCATTCTTCTACACTCCCATGTCCTCACCGCACGACGTTAAACTGCATAACCTTTTAGAACTATGCATTTCTTGATTCCCATCCTTATGGGATACGTAGGAATGCCTGGAAATTTCATCTGTTAGCCCTACCCAAATGCGAGAATCTGCCCCTCGCGTCAAGTCATATGCTGGAGTGCATACTTTTTCCCCCATTCACGTTGAGCTAACCTTGAACTGGCCAGGCATCCCGCTCCCTAGAGACGTTCACCTCTTTCATAAATGGGTACAACTATGCTTCACTCGCTCATTTGATTGAGACTCCATCATCTTTCCCGTCTAGAAGGGCCCCCCGAATGGTATGGATTTTAGGCCAAAGGGCTCTCATACCACTTCAGGCCAATGCCCTCGAGGATGTTGATCAATAAGCCGATAGAAATCTTGAGTTGCGAATATGGTCAGTGGTGGATGCTCATTTGTTGCTCCCATTTCAGGTCACTATAGGGACACTGTGATTCAAACAGGGTCAAAAGTTGTCCTGGATCATCAGGACCACCCCATGATGTCCCAAAGATCGAGTGTAGTGGTTCATTCTTCCTCGTTGTATCTCCGAGCGACAAACTCTCTTCAGGTAATGCCAGATATCGGGCCCCGTATGACGGGGAGAGCCAAACCCGGCTCCTTGTTTCGCACACCGAGAACTCCTCACGTGGGTTTAGGAGTTGTGGTGAGGCAGTAACCATAAAAGAGGGCGTATGGCCTTCCCATCTGAGGCCCAACCTCATGCCCCTTGGCCTTTTTGGGCCTTCGGACTGGGTTCTCTCTTATAGGATTGTAGGGGGTGGTATGGGGTTTGTCCTCATTCACGTAGGGCTACTCGCCGTGTCATACACATCCTCGGTTGAGATACCTTTCTTCCTCGTAGAAAGATTCTAAACTGCAAACTACTCGGGCCTTCCTAACCGAGGCTCAGCCTCATGCCCCATGGCCTTTTCGGTCCATGAGCCAAGTTCATACCCGGAGTGTATGTTGTGGTATGGGATTATATCATCATTCACGTTAGGTGATTCGCCATGTCGTACACCACCCTTGGGTGGGACATCTACTCCCCTCTTCATCCTCACTACAAGACATTAAACTGAAAGCTGGTTGGGCCTTCTTGACCGAGGCCCAGCCTAAGGCCCCTTGGCCTTTTCGGGCCCCGACCCATGTTCCTGTTTAGGGTTGCACGATGTGGTATGGTATTATTTCCTCATTCACGCCAGGTTACTGGCGATGCCATACACCCCCTTATTTGGGTATCCTACCCCTATGTGCAGTTCTAGAACAATGTATGGCTTGAATCTCGTCCTCATGGGATACGTAGGACCGCCCGAGCATCTCATCTTCGGGTCTAGCCCCCTCTTGGCCCCTCGGCCTGCATTCTTCTTTGAAATGTATATATGGAGTGGTACAAGATTATGTCCTCGTTCACTTTGGGTTTGTAACAACCACGCCATGTACCTCTTTATTATAAGGGTTCACTATCCCCTTGTTCTATACTAATATTTTCAAATCAGACACTCTCAAGATGAGACCCTCGATCCACTTTAGTGATTTGCCAATGTGCCCAAGGGTACATTGGTTTAGCACCTGGAATTTCGGGTTCTACCCATACATGCTATCAGCTATTTCTCAGACCACATGGTCCTCTTTACTAGGGCTTCCATCACCCCTCCCATCTAGAAGGACCCCCGAAAGGCTTGGATTCTAGGCCTGAGGGCCCTCCTACCACTTCGGGCCAATGCCCTTGAGGATGTTGAGCAACAAGACGATACAATTCTTGTGTTGCAAATATGGTCAGCGGTCGATGCTCATTTGTTGTTCCCATTCCAGGTTAACGTGATATGAATGCTGTGTTTCAAACATGGTCAACAATCATCCTCCATCATCACGCCAACCCCTTTAAGACAAATGATTTGGTTACATTATTCACATCCTTCTCAACCTCATCATCTCCAAGTAGAAATTCTAAACTCCTGGTATTATTCCTCAGTGCGCATCTACACGTTAGGAAGGAAAAGGCCGCAATAAGGAAATATCATGGGGCTTTACCAGATCGCCTTTACATGCATCTCATGTATTGTGAATACTGTATCCGCCCTTGTTTCATACACCGAGTTCAACTCAAGTAGGCTTACATATTGGGTTAAGGTCTACCTTTACTTTGGATAGTCCTGATTCTCTATAGTCTGAGTTCTAAGACCCTAAAATAAGATCTTCTCATATTTCCAATTTGCATAACTATGTATATCTTGATTTCCATCCTTATGGGATTCGTAGGATCACATAGACGTCTTGTTTTTTGGTCCATATCAATTGGGAGAAAGCTCCTCCTGCTCATTACCCTCTTACCCCTATTTGGGCCCCTTGGCCTAATGATCCTTTCTCAGAGTTTCATACGGTGTGGTATGGGATTATGTACTCATTCGCGTTGGGTATGTTTTATTTCACCATACACATTCCCCACTTAACATAGTCTCTACTACGTCTGTGCTGCATGAAGATAAAATGCACACCTGGTCCAATCACATGATCCTAAATTCTGACATTATCGTTCTAGCCACACAATGAAAAACAGCACTGCATCGTGATGTCCTCACTCAGGGGGACACAATGTTTGGTATCGATTACATGCCATACCATTTCTCAATGCCTGCATACGGCTTGATTGTTGTGGAAATTCCAAGACTTTCTATCCTAGGCCTATCGCTTCAAAAAAAACCATTCACCTTAAAAGATAAAAAATATACATCAAATACCGCTTCTTTTGGTTTGGGGGCCACACCCGCAGGCCCCTTTTATCCCTAGAACCGGTACCTTACAGTGACACCTCTAAAACTATGTGCATCTTGATCCTCATCCTCATGGGGTACTTAATAACGTCCGTGCATCTTTCCTCGGGGCCAGATTTACCCTCGTTTATGGTCGCATGACCTAAAATCTTCTGAGGGAACAAATGGTGGTCGGAACCCCAGGTTCTTATCCACGTCAGGTTTTATAATTAACTCACCATGAGTCTCCCGAGATTCCAACTATCCATGGTCTGAATTCTACAACAATAAACTAAGATCACCCGTTATGTGATGAGTGAGACTCAAGTAAGGGACTTTCTTTTTTAAAGAATCATCTTTTAATGTTTCACTAAAAAACAATTTTTCCACAATGTCTATATTTCAAAAATTATTTTAAAGATTTATTAATATATCTATAAATTAATTAATAATGACATATTATTTTCCTTTCATTGGTTTTTCAAAATTATGCTTTTTTTAGATTTTTTTATCCTTCATTATAATAGATAAAACTAATTTTATTTTAATATATATAATGACAATGGAATTTTCCACCATTTTAGATGAAATTTTATATTTAGATTAATTTATATGACTTCATTTTTTATTAAAATAAATCTATTCCTTCCTTTTTTTGCTATGTATTTTAGTTATTAAAAATGGATTTTAGAGGAAAGGTATATAATTATATTAAAAAATGTTTCTTATGGGTGAAAAATATGTTTTTTATTATGAAAGCTTTTATATATTCTATTAAAGTTATTTGGAATTATTTATGAAGGATGGTGGTTCCACTATAAACCACAGTTAGGTGAGACCATTATATATTTCCAATTCATTCCGTAAAGGTATGATGTTAACCGATTAGGTTTCTCCTATGCAATTATGGGAATTCACCTTAATGGTTATTCCAACTATGACCATAGTTGTTATTTCTTGTATTCCCATGAAGGTTATTATACGTGTAAGCATAAAGGTTATTTCATATGTAAGAGGGGTATGAAAATTATTCCCCATGTTGTCAAAATTATTTATATATTCTTTCTTTGGTTTCTAAATTAATCTCATTATTTCACAAGTTGAGATAATGAACATTTATTTGAAGGAAATTATTTTACTAATTTTTTAAGGATGAAATTTATATCTTTGTGAAAAAAAAATTATGAGTTTTCCATGATGGAAATAAACATTAATTTGTTTTTGTTTACATTTAATATTTATTAGGAAATTTTTTATGAAAATATTTGGGATGAGAATTCGATTTCTTAGGTATGAAAATGTTTATTTTAACCCCAAAGTTTATTTTGAAAAGGAAAAATGTTATATGTATTCATATAATAATAGTATCTTTCATTATTTTTATATCCCTCACAATCTTTTTTATCATACCTATTTTTAAAAAAATCATCGAGTTTAATGATGAGTATGGAAATTGATGTGTCTAAGATAAAATTTGTAAAGATATGTCATGAAAAGAAAACATGTAATATCTTAAAAGTTATGTTTTATAGAAAAAATGGATATAAAGTATAACATTCCACTTTCTTATATATAGTTTTATTATATAATATTTTTTAACTAACTATCTAAAATTCTAGACCTAAAATATTATATGGAATGTATGAAAATTAATTCTAGTCTAAAGTCATTAGAATATGTAATCGGATGGCCATGTCTGTATAGTTACTATTAGAGAGAGATCAAGATAATAGTATGGGTTAGGATATTATTAATATATTAACCATAAAATATTTTAAGTTATACTTAAGATGAAATAATATATCATTTAAATATTATTGTGTCACTTCATCTAAACTACGACTAATAATAATGGGTTTCTATAAGGGAATATGAGAATTCTAAGTTGGAAGTCCCCAAGTGGTTGATATCCTTTGAAATCAAGAACCAAAAATGGTTATAATTGGAATGTAGTAGTTTTTAATTATGATAGATCAGTTGATTCAGGATATAAATTGTGGTAGTATCCTTACAATAGAACTATCAGATCTACCCTAGAGGAACATGTTAGAAATGGATCTTTTTTTGAGACCACACCCTCTGATATTAATTGGATCCTATATCACAGTGGTAGATAAAGGGTGTATTAAATACCTTGAAAATATATTATATGTCATGGTAAATTTGGATCATCAAATGTTAAGTCTTTCAATTTACCATTTTGAAGGTGAAACTTACTAGTGGTGGTCAATGGTCAAGAATATCTGGGAACAATAGGGGATTGATTCCTTGTAATGGGATGAATTTAATAATATTTTCCTTGATAAATATTTTCATAAGGTTGTTAGAATTATAATGGAAATTCAATTCATGAAATTGTGGAAAAGGGGGAATACTTAGTGGCTTTATATGAATAATAATTCACCCAATTGGAAAGTTACACAACAAAATTTATCAGTGATAATTGTATTAATATTAATCAGTTCTACTCAGGATTTAAGATAAAATACTAAAGGGAACTAGCATCCTGAGAATTAAAATGCAATGAAAAACTTTTTTAGGTTAGAAGAAAATGTTTAAATAGAGTTTTCTAATGATTATGTTCTTGGTGACAATAAATATAAAAATAAGTCTAGGTGGTAGGAAAATGAAAATAATCAATAAAAGAAATATGAAGGATTGAAAAACAAGTTTTCAGTATTTCATAATTGTGGTAAGAATCCCATGTGGGAATGCCTTATGAAACATGATAAGTTCTTCTGATGTGAGATGTTTAAGAATATGGGTCATAATTGAATAGAAAAGGATATTGGTAGTGATAATACCAATCCTAATTAAAAGATAATAAAATGTTTTAAATGTCACAAGATTGGTCGTTATGAACATGGTACCCGAAGAAGAACATGAAAAATAGGAAGCAACAAGAATGTGCCCCTAAAGTTATAGTGAAATCCTTCCCAACTAATTCAACATATTTTGGGCCATTAATTAATGCTTTAGTATGATAATGAATTTGTTTATTCAGATTATGATAATGAATTGTTTGATTCTGGATCTACGTAATCATTTATTTATGTGAAATTTTATTGTAAATTATAAATTCCACCTTAAGAAATGAATTTAGAACTTATTGTAAAAACAACAAGTGGAGTAATAAAGAAAAATACAATTATAATAATCATATTGTTGGTTTATATGGAAATACTATCCTTGAAAACCTCATGGTATTATCCCATGGTGAGACTGGTGTTATTCTTGGTATGCAGTAGCTCTCTATTTTCCATGCTAAGATAGAATATTAATCTAAATGTGATTTTTTTCATAAATTTTTTCAAGTTTTTATACATTAAAGAAATAATATATTTGATAACATGTCAGGAATCGAGGAAACTATTGAAAGATCGGAATAAAAGATACCTTTCACATGTTATTGAAAATAAGGGAACTGTTCAGACTAATGATATGTCCGTAGTAAAAAAATACACATATGTTTTTCTTGATGAGTTACATGCTGTTGTACCTGATCAAGAAGTTCAATTTATTATTTAGATAGTTTTTTAGGTAAAGAATATTTCAAAAATCCCTTATCAAATGGCTCAATTAGAGCTTATCTAACTGAAAAATAAATTTCAAGACTTACTTGATAAAGGTTTCATTCATTCTATAACTTCTTATTAGGGTGATCATCATTAGTTTATTAGAAATAAAGATGGATCTATGAGCCTTGGCATTGATTATAGATCTTTAAATAATATTTCTAATAATAATAATTATTAGTTAACTCATATTTATTGCTAGTTTGATTATCTCAAGGGAGATCAATAATTTTTAAGGTTGGCCTACGATTCGGGTACTATTAGCTAAAGGAGAAAAAGGTTGAAATTATGAAATAAATTTTTTCTACTATATAAAAGGTTTATGTGTTTTTGGTTATTCCATTCAGGTTGAAAAATTCCCCAGTTATATTTATACATCTTATTAATATATTTTTCCATGACCTTTTGGATAATTTGTGGTTATTATTGTTAATGATATTTGGGTTTTTTAGAAGTTTTTAGGACCATTAAAAACATATATGGATTATTCTATAAACCCTAACATAAAATTATTTATATGGAAAATTTAGAAAATATGATTTTTGTTATAATAGATTTCATCCCAAAGACAAATATTAAATAAATATAGAATAATAGTTGATCCTTCTAGAACTAAAGTTGTTGATTAATGTCCAATACCTATAATTTGGGCTCAAATGTAGTTTTCTTGGATTAACAGGCTATTATAAGAAGTTTTCTAAAAAAATTCATGATTATCTTTCACCATAATTATGTTAACATTAAATGGATTTAAATTCATCTCGATTGGAGAGTGAGTTGAATTTTTTCTGGAACTGAAATGAAGATGGTTGAATGATCTGTTTTTGGATCATCCCTCAAAAAATGGTGACTTTTTTCCTTAAAGAGATGCTTAATTAATAGGAATTGGTTTTATCCTGATATAAAATGGTTAGTTGATTTCTTAGGCTTCCTATCAATTCAAACCACATGAAAAAAATTATCCGACACATGGCCTTGAACTAGTCATTGTAGCGTTTGATTTAAAAAGTTGGAGACATCTTTTATATGGAGCCAGGTGTGAAATACATACTGATCATAAAATTTTGATGTATATATTAAATTTGAAAGAGTTTAACATGAGATAGGGGAGATGGAATTAATTGTTAAAGGATTATGAGTGCACAATTCATTATCATCACAGAAGAAAAAAGTTTATGAATATTTTATTTAGAAATATAATGCTTCATTAAATGTGTTATATTTGGAACATAACCCTTTGGTTTATGATTTGATAAATTTCATCCTAGAAGTTTTTCAAGAAGGGTCTTTTTTTATGGGTATCAATATAATCATCTCTGTCAGAAAGAATAAATAATGTTTGGAAGGAATACTATAATTCATAGGAAAATGATAAATTGGATAAAAAGGGTATGTTAATTAAATTTAAAATTGATAAATATTATGCTTTGAGATTTTTAAATAGATTATGTGTTATTTGTGAATCCCAAATTAAGAGATAATTATTTTGTAAAGCTCATAGTTCCTAGTTTTTCATTCATCCTAGAAGAAATATGATGTGAAGATACCATCAAGAGTATTACATGTGGGATGGAATGAAAATATATATTTCTAATTTTACCAAGAATTCTATAACATATAAAAAGGCTAATGTAGAATAAAGATTACTGGAGGGAATGATTAATCCTTTTATAGTGCTGTAGTAGAAATAGGAAAATATTTCAATGCATTTTGTGGTGGGATCAGAAAAGACACCTCTATGTAATAATACGATTAGGGTCATCATAGATCGCTTAACTAAATTTTCAAAATTCCTTCTTGTTCAGGATACTCAATATTTATAAAAAATTTCTTAATTGTATCTTAAGGAGGTTGTATGGTTACATGGAGTTCCTTTCTATATTGTATCTGACCATGATCCCAGGTTTACATAAACATTTTATAAGGGGATTCAAATGTTATTAGGGACTAAATTAAACTTCATTACATATTTTCATCCTTAATCTAATTTACTATATGAGTACAAGATTTATAACTCATAATACTAGCTTTATTATTGTTCAATGGATTATCCGAGATCTTGGTATTAACATATTTCTTTATTTTATTTTTCTTATGATAACTGTTTTCATTCGAATATATAGACGGAACCTTTTACGGTATCATATTAAAATAGGTGTCAAACTACATCATTTTGGGACAAATTGAGATAAATGATGTTAATGGGAGTAGAATTTGAAAAGATAATGGTTGATAATGGAAGATGATTTGACAATAAATGATGATGGACTAGAGAAGGTAGAAAAGTTATATGGATAACTAGAGGAGATATTTTTCCTTTGAGGTAGGTAATTATGTTTTTCATAAATTATTTCTATGGAAAGGTATTATAAATTTTGGTAAAAGGGGGGTGTTAAATAAAAAGTTCATTATATTGTATGAAATCCTAGACAAAGTTGGATCGGTCGCCAACTGAGTGGTCTTACCTCTGAGTTTTTCCTAGGTACACAACGATTTACAGGTTTCAATGTTAAGAAAATATGTGCTAGATTTATCTCTTGTTTTGAGCCCATAGTTAGTTCAGTTGAAAGTTAACCTTTCTTATGGAGAATAACTGACTTATATCCTTGAAAACAGGGAGAAATTATTTTAGAATAAATTAATTCACCAGGTTAATGTTTTTTTGGAAAAACCACACAGTTGAATAAGAAACCTGATAATATGAAAATGCCATGAGGGAACGATATCCCCACTTTCTAATAAGTAAATAATATTTTGGGGATTTAATTTCAAAAAATTAGGAAGTATGTAATATCCTAGTTAATATTGATATAAAACATTTTCATTTATTCATTCGTTATATTTTATAGAGTTATATTCAATTTAGAAAAATTAGATAATTTTTTGAAAAAAAATGAAAATGCATTATTTCTAACCAAATTGTGTTTTATAAATTTTATGGTTTTATTTAAATTATTTATTTCCAAATTATAGAATTTTAATTAGAAAGAGTAAAATAATTTCTAATTCAACATGTAAAAATTCTCTTAGGATGATTTTTTGAGAATTTTCAAAAAATATTTATTTCTAGTGGAATAGTTAAAAATACTATTTTTATTGAAAATTGTATTTTACTTTCGATTATTATCAATGAAAAAATATATTTTGGTTTAGATTTAAAATTTAATTATTTTATTTTGATTAATAATAATCCAACTATGGTAATTTTTAACGAATTTTATACTTTAATTTAGCTTTAAAAATTTTATACATAAATTGCATTTTCAAGAAAACTATTATCATTTTTGTTTTTTAGTTTAATTTTATATTAAACTATTAAACTTATATTTTTTGAATATTTAAAAATAGATTCAATATTTTGAATTAGGATGTCCAAATGTTATAAATATTTCCTTTTATTTTTTGGTCATTATGAATAATAACCATAGCAATCTTATTATCTTGGTAAAGAGTAAATAAGGTAACTAAAGTTTAAAATAAAAGGACAAGAACTAAAAAATCACCGTAACACTTTACATAATTTTATATGATGAGTATATCTCATCCAAAATAATCCAAGATTCTTTTATATGGATTTTTTTCCATTTATAGATTTTTTTTCCTTTATAATATTTAAGTGAATATAAAACCAAAATTGTCACACTCTTTCTTTTAATGACTATAAATTTTTTTAGAAAAGGGATAAATAGTGGATGTGTTCAATTATAAATATTAAATTTAATTATAAATTAATATTTGTCAAGGAAGTTTATTTTTAATTTTTAATGAATAAAAAATTATCTTAGAAGCTTAAGCAACGATGATGTAGTAATTATATAATTAATAGGAAAATAATATGATTAAATAATATGATAAAATAAAAAAATGATTTGAATGAATCTTTTTGTTCCACATTTTATTATATAAACATGAAATATTAAATTGGTTTTAATCCATTGTATTCAAAATAATATCTATTCTTGTTGTTTTAAAAGTTGAATTAAATAAATAGTTTCAAAATTAAAATTACGGTTATTTCATAATAATTAATATTTTATTAAGTGATTTAAAATTTATAAAATAGTATATTTTGATAATTTAAGGTAATATAGTTTATTAAATCAATTAAGGTCCATTTATGGGTCGTTTTTTCTTCTATAATAAATATATTAGCCCCTTAAGAGTAAAAACATTGATATTACCCTAATTGTCAAAAGAATTAATGGAGGGTGGAAAAAAATCCTAAAAATGGGATAAAACCTGTATAAATTATATTTTATGACTTGATTTAGGATCATACTCATATTATATTATAATCATATCAATTTATAGTTATTTTCATATAAATAATTAATTCATTTTAGATTAATATTTTAATAAATTCTATTAGTGCCACTCCACTCTCTTAAAATATGGAACCTCTTATTTTCATTTATTCATATATAAAAAGAATTTTGGTTCATAAAATAAATATTAATATATATTACTAAAAAACCTCCCTATATTCTATAGTCCTTATTTTGGTAATAATAACAATCTTAGGGGACTTATGGTGTTAGGAAAAATATATTTTATAAAGAAGAAGTCATGTTTTTATCCGCATGTTGTAGTTTTATTTATTATTTCACATACTTATAATATTATTAAATCATGATAAAATAATAATAAAAGTATAATTAATATGTTTTTATGTCTTTATGTTAATTATATAACATATATTTATCTTATCTTCCATCAAATGGGAAATGAAACCATTATTCATTTGTACGGTGGACTACCACCTCGTGGACCATTGTAATTTATTTTCCATTACAACCTCTTACGGATGGTTATAATGATGGACTAAATGTATATATATCATATTAATTATATATATAATTATTAAAAGATAATATATAATTTACCTTATCACATTTCCATTAATTAAAAACTAATAACGTTGTTTGTGCGTACATGTGGCCTACCACCTCTATGAAGTAATGCGATTCATTTTTCATCACCACATGATATTAAATAATATGATATTTATGATATAATTATCATTATTTATTTATTAAATAATACTTATCATATTTCCATAAAGATTTTTCAAAAATAGAAACGTTACCCATGCGTATGTACGACTTATCATCTCTATGATTGTAATGTAATTCATATTTCATAAACATATTTCATGATTAGTTTTAATAGTATAATTGGTGTATATAAATAATAATTATTTCATTATTATTATTGTAGAGTTGAATAAATAATTACATCTCTGACCATAGTCATGTTATCGAATCTATTTAGAACATTTGAACTGAATATCATTAAAACGTTCGACGTGATTTTAATTGATTAAATAATTAAATATAGAATGGTAAGAGATTAGATAAAAGGAATAATAAAAATGAAAATGTTATTTGAAAATTTAAATAATTGAACCAATTTTATAATTTTTGGAGAAAATTAACATATGTGATGTGTTCGTCTCAAGGTAAAGGGATTTTCTTTTTTAAAAAAATCTTTTAATGTTTCCCTTTAAACACATTTTCTTCAGTGTACATATTTTTAAAATTATTTTATGGAATTTTATATATGGAAATAAATTAATTATAAAGAAAAAAAATTATCTTGTTTAACTGTTTTTTAAAATTAATCTTTTAAGAGATCCTTATAACATTGTTTACAAAAGACAAAAGAAATGTTCTGTGTTAACATATACGAAAACAATGACATTTCATGCCACCCTGACCGATATATGATTTTTAGATTCAATTATAATATTGAATGTTTTATTAAAATAAAACCCCTATTTATATTTGTTTTTTGAATTCTATTTAAAAAAAACAGGTTTAAAAGGAAATAGATATATGGCTATCTAAAAATGTTTTCTTATAATTGTAAAGAACATTTTTATGATGTAAGATTTTATGTATTCTATTATCATTCATAGGCATTAATTGTTTATGAAACTAGTTGGTTCCATGATAAACCGATGGGGGTAATTTAATTATAGATATCTAATTTATTGGGTAAAGTGGTGGAGTTAACTGATTATGTTTCTCTTAAGATATTATTGTAACTTAATGTGAAAGTTATTCAAAGTATAATTATGAAAATTATTTTATGTGTAACTTTGAAGGTTACTCAAATTGTAACTGTGAAGGTAATTCAATATGTAAGAGTGGTATAAAATTTTTTCCCCATCTTACCTATATTATTTATTTATTCATTTTATTTATTTTACATGAATCTCCAAATTTCACAAGATATGTTAATGAGGTTATGTTTAATAGAATGTATTTAATACTTTTTTATTGGTGAAATGTATGATAGTTTGAAAAAGATTTTATGACTTCTTTCATGATTGTAAGAAACCTTTATCAGTTATATTTTTCCTTTAATATTTCTTATTAAATGTTTTATAAAATGAATTTGGTAGATAATTTGATTTCTTTAGTTATAAAAATTTTGTGTTGAACCCCAATGTTTATTTTTAAAAGGATTTTTTAAATATTAACGGACTAACGATTTATTCCTTTCTTTTTAATTTCCATACTAATTGTTTTGTGATCATACCACATTTAAAAATATATGTGGTTTCAGGATTATTAGGGAAAAAATTAGGTCAATATCAAATTAGTGAAGATATTCCATGAATAGAAAACATGTTATATCTTTAAACATTTGTTTTACAGTAAAAATGGATACTAATTAGAGGTTTCCACATTATAATATATGGGTTTGTTATATAAGAGTAATGACCTTACTCTTTAAAACTCTAAACATAAAATATATTTGGGAATATTAAAAAGTGAATTCTATTTTAAAGTTACTAGAATATATAATGTATAAGGTCGAGACCTTAAAATTAATAACCTAAAAATCATTAAAATTCTAAAAACAATATCCTATAATATGTTTACCAAAATCAATATAATATTTATAAATAAAACTATTTGAGTAAATAAAATGCCATATTAACTAGTATATCACATAGGCCAGTGGTGGGTGATGTACCATCGTATCTCTATGGATATGGGTTCAATCCCCATAACCTTTATAGATGCGACAAGATATCACCCAATATGTATGTTTCCCTTTTTCTAAAACTATATAAATATAATTCATATAAAATTCCAAAAAAAAATTGATAAATATCCTCAAAATAGCACTAATCATCAAATTAATTTCTCACCACTAAGGATTTCTATACAACTTATTTTTTATACCAAAACAAATAATACTATTTTAATATTATTACCTTAACATAAAGATTTTATTAACCCTAAATATTATCAATACATTTAAACGTATATCCACATAATGTAAATGAATTCTTACTCATAAAAAATTTCACTAAAAACCATACTAATCCCAAGAGTTATATCAAAATAAATGTCTCCCAAAATACTATTAATCATCATAGACATCCATCACTTAAAACGTCAAAAGGGGTATTTATTTATTTAAACCTATGATCAGGCTTAAAATTATCAACCAATGACACTTTAGGATTATCACATATCACTATGGAATATCATAGGTTTCTATAGGTTTTACTCTCTCATACAAAATAATGGTTCATAAATAATATGTGAGTTTACCAAAAAATATCCCCAATGAGTGTTAAACATGGTGATAAGTAAGGGAGCATTCATCGTGAAATAGAATAATGGAAAATATACACTTGAAAAACTTTTTTGGGTTATTACCCTTAGATGTATCTGTGTCCAATCCATCTCCACTTGTAGTATCCAAACATGAATTTATTTATGAAAAAACCACAAAATCTCTACATTACCGAAACATTAGGATGTTATAAAATACATAGACTTATCCTAATTGTATGTTACAAGGTTGTGTTTCCTAGTCTATATTTTATTAAATATAGTTCACAAGGTTTCCACTAAACATGCTATGATACCAACCACAAAGACCCCAAACCATGTAGACCAGATCCAGTGGTCACTTTATTACATTGAAATTAGATATAAATAATTGCATCCCAAAGGACCTAATAGTTTAGTATTATTGAAAAAATAGATACATATATGAATCCCACATTCTATTTTAAAATATAAAATATAAAACATAGTGAAAGTCAATATTTTTCATCCTTAAACTCTTTCAAATATTTCTTTTTTCATATCCTTGGTAAGTAAATGAAAACAAGGGTGAGCTAAAAATCCCAGTAATGGTTAAATAAAATAGAGGATATCATGAGTAAATAAGGAATAATAAATATGGAATATCAAATAACTTATAATACATTCAATTTAATCAATAACGTCAGTACAAAGAATAATATTATAGGAATAAATGATGATTAAATAATTTCATATAAATAATCTCATGAGCATGAAACATATCAATTAATATTATCAAAAATTATCACATGGAAAATAATAACTCATTTCATAATGATGGAATGAATAATGATGGAATGAATAATGATGGAGATATGGAACTTATCTTCAAGGATTTATACTAAGAAAAATTAAGCTATGTGTTGAAATATACCAAAAACACATTTAATAAGGATAGAAAATTGATTTTTCTTACGAGAACTGCCGATGAATCAACAGAATATAATATTCTGAGTACTCTCTATTACATAATAAGTCCAATTCATTCAACATAAAAAAAATCAATATGACTTAATCAACATAACTTATTCAACAATTGTTTGAATAGGAAAAACTAACACATAAAATGATAATACTTTACCATGTAAAACAAACCATAAACCATTAAAAAAAATAAGGATGATATCATTTCAATATATTTTCAATAGAAAGAAAATTGTCTTTTCATTACTGAATAAAAATAAAATAAAATTATCATTAAAAACATTATTTTGGGAAATACACTTTTCACTTTGAAATTAAATTTTAAAAACTAAAAAAATTAAGAATATTAGGAAAAACATTATAATTGAAAAGAATTATGGATACTTTCCATGTCATAGTAAAATAATTGATCTTTCATGATGATAGTAAATTACGTTCATGCCATGTATGGTAAAACAAAGATTCCTTCAATATTTTTTTGTAAAAAGTCAATAAGTACCATGTTGTTAGAATGGACAAAGATTCCTTCAAAAATATTTTATAAAAATTAAATCATGGATAAGAATTAATTTAAAAAATCATATAGTAATATCAGAAACATTTATGAAAATATATTATGAAAGCATGGACATGGAAAAAACATATTCCCAACTAAAGAGTAAATGAATTCTTTTATTTTAAAAATATTTTTTTTGAACTTTTGAGTACATAGACGAGGAAAATGAAAGGAAAAAATTATGTTTCAAAAATAACCATATGGGAAGAAAATGTATTGGTTTTAAGATTGAAATATCATATAATTCCCCCAATGGATACATAAACCCAAACAATCTCAAATAATGATGAGATTATGAGATAAACCCTTACAACATTGGTATCTTGGGAATCATAATCCTCATGAAATAATTAAATTGAAATGAATATTTAAATTCCATATATATAAATATAATCATGATACATAATATCAAATGGGTATTAGATATACCTCTTAAAATCATATTGGTTTATAATATATTGTATGTCCTAACTAAAACAATTTGAGATGAATAACACTTGAAATTATCACATCATTGAAGTGATAATTAATTAATTAAGTGAATATGTGTCAAAAATATAAATACCCAAAAAATGGAAATAAAAAATAAATCAAAAAAATTATATTTCACACATAATCTTGACATAATATAATCAATTAATAATTGATAAAACTCGATAAATGAAAATAGAGTTATGAAACACTTACCATTTGGTAACATTCAATTCAAATACCCTTTGATGAAATAATTTGAATTAAAACATAAAATTACATGAAATGTGAATTATATATGATATAATATGTAAAAGGTAGGTATATATACCATATAAAATAAATTAGGTTCATAACAATAAAATATTCCTCAATGAATGAAAACTGATATGAAATCCCTTACCTAAGGTCAAACTTATAATGTAAAACATTTATCTTCTTGAATAATAAAATATTTTAATTACTTATATGATTAATAAACCTTTAATTTTTATTATTCCCTTTATTTTATTTAATACCATCTTATGTTTAATTACTAAATCAATTGGGTTTTTGTTAAATGTTGTAATGATATTCAATTAATATATTAAAAATAATTTCAATGTTTTGACTATATTAAAAGAGCTCATAGTTCCATAATCTCACTAATAATAGTTATAAATAATTATAATTTTTATACCTCAATGATACTTTTTAAAACTACCATGAAATATTCTTATGAAAACTGAACTATGTTATAATCATGGAGAGGGTAAGTTGTACGTACTCGTGATTAATGTTTCATTTTTTCAAAGATCATGATGGAGAGAACATAATTATTATTTTAAAATTATATAATTGTAATTATAAGACAAAAATAATATTATTTCTTTAATAACACTTTTATATAGTAGGCACTTGATGTGGTTATGAAAAATAAATCACATCACATCATGGGGGTGGATCCTTTTCTAATGATCCAGAGATTATTTGAGGTATGGATAAAATCTATTTTAAATATTTTCTTGCCGATGTTAACCCAAGTATGTAGGATGGTAATCCTCATGGTCTTTATGATCTCTTTGGGGGTATTCCTCATGTGGTATCCAATGTTGTCAAATATTTTTTGAGGGACATTCCTAAGGAGCAAGAAATATCCGAAGCTATTAATTTGATCAACCGAAATAGTTCACCCAACCCTGATATTTTCCCTACATCATTCTATGTGGTCTCTTGAGAACTTATTAAAGAGGATTTGTTTGAATTGATACAATATTTTTTCCATGGAGGACCTCTTCCAAGGGTGGTATGTGCAATCGTGATCATTCATAATCCAAAACTGAAATACCCATCATATTTCAATAAATTTCGGTCAATAAGTATGTGTAATGTTTCTTATTGAATTTTGGATACTATTATTAACAGCCAAGTGTCAAAATTCCTGAATGATTGGGTGGCAACGAACAACATGGATTCATTACAGGAAGTTCCCCACAAGCAGCTATTAATATTCCACATGAAATGCTTGTGGATATCAAAAAAATACTCATGGTTTGAATGTGACTATTCAGATTGATATGGGTAAAGCATATGATAGGATGGAATGGGGGTATATTCTCAAGGTTATGGCTTGTATGGGTTTTTCCAATTGGGTGCGGGACTGACTTTTTAGATGCTTTAGCTCTCACTGGTTGTCAGTGTCGCTAATGGGTAAGAGAAATGGATTATTCAAATATATTAGGGGCCTTAGATAAGGCAATCCTCTTTCTCCTTGTATTTTCATAATGTTACAGGACTCCCTTAGTAAACTCCAGGATAACAAGATCAATAATGGCTACATTTAAACTTTTAAATGCATGAATCAGACAAATGGAATATCTCACTTTCTCTATGAAGATGACATTATCTTTTTCATTAATGGAGGATATATATCTATTAGAAATATTAAAATGGTTCTGGAAGAGTAGAGTAAATGGAGTGGTGAGAAACTAAATTATGATAAGAGTAATCTGAATTTTCCACGGTCATGATTAGAAAGGCGGATAGGGAAAATGGAAGAAGTTCTTATGTATTAAGAGGAGAAATATTCCTTTGGAATATATTGAAGCTCCCTTATCTCCGGGAATATTAAGAATTAGAAATTTTTAAGGGATTGTTAAAAAACTTATCAGTAAGATCTAAAATTGGAAGAACTGTTTTCTGTCTTTTGGTGGTCGTATTACCCTTGTTAATTTTTTTCTATCTTCAATATTTATGCACATTATTTCAGTTCTCAAAGTTCTTAATGTGGTTCTAAGAAATATTTAAAGGACTTTGACAACTTTTATATAGGATTCTCATGGGGAAGGAAGATACCACTGGGCATCTTGAAAAAAAATGGCTAGGCTGGTGAATAATGGGGGTATTAATCTCTGCAGTGTTGAAGGCTCTATGCACTGTCTTCAAGCTAAGTTAGTTTTGGAAGTGATTGAAGGTGATACCTTATGGAGTATGTTTATTAGAATGATATATGGGACCTACCTGGATGTTCCAAGGGGTAATATATCTTTTCTATGGAGGTCACTTCATGAGCACCTTTCGACTCTCAATTTTCATTCCCAATAGATCGTGCAAAGTGGTTATATCAATTTTATGTATAATAATTGGTCTAGTTGGATCATCATCTTTCCTACTTGTATTATGCCTAATCTGACTTATTCCCAAGAAATTATTTAACCATATTTTATTCATGACATTATTAATCAATAGAAACAAGAAATTTTTGATAGCATCGACCTCACCTTAAGTGATGATCATCTGGTTTTTACAAATTATCCCATAGGGGTCTTTCCGTCTAAAAGTTACAGAATGAGTTTGAATGCTTTAAATGGTGGAAAAAAGTTATGAATTTGTATTGGTGTAAAGAGTTTCCTATCCAATACAATTTCTTTCTTTGGAGGATATATAAAAACTGTATTCTGACTGATGACGTGGTCTGTAAGAGGGGTGTTCAGATTGTGTCGAAATGCTGGTGTTACAGGTTTCCATGTTCTGAAATGGTGGAGCACTTATTTTTTTCATTTGAATGGGCTACAATAGTGCAGAGGACAAAGCTCTTCAAGAGGGGCTGGAAATCTATAGGGGCTTCAATTTATCTTCATCCTTGATTGAAACAGACTCAATAGTGATTTATAATTCTATACAGCTCAAGAAAAATACCCCATGGTCTATTGAATATTACATTCGAAGGTGTATCTGATACATTCCTAATGGTGCAGCTGTCCAACATACATGGTGTGAAGGAAATAGAGTGGATGATTTTTTAGTCTCCAAGGGTGATTAAAATGATCCTCAGATTATTTTCTCCAATATGGGTCATCTTCCTCTAAAATGTGTTGATCTTGTTCGGGCAGATTCTCCTAGTTTTCACTATTTTAGACCTCCATAGTTTCCTTGAATTTAAAATTCTTGCTGTTTTTTTGGGTGACCTTTCTCCCACATTTTAATTAAATAAAAATTGTTGTTGTTGTTGTTTACTATTCTATGGAAGAAGGGATAGATATAGGGTAGTCCATTAACATAAAATAAAATAATTATATGGTAGATATGGATTTTATTATATCATCATGTTTTAATAATATTTGAATAATTTGGAATAATAAATTAAACAAAAATGCTCAGTTAATAACAATATATATTTTTTGGACTACATCTTTTGGTTTACACAAAAATCCTTCATATGAGTGTTTTATAATCAAAAAAATTAATATAAGATGTGTTAATGAAATTAATTAGAAAATATTTTTAGGGAATTCATGAACCAAAATTCTTTTTATGTTTGAATAAAATATTATAGGGGGTTTCCTTTTATGAGTGAGGTGAGTGACATAATTGTAATTATTAAATGTTTTAAAATAATGTCAAGTCAATTTCTTTGAAAAATGGATCCAAATGGGGAAATTATTGATGAATAAGTAATATGTGGTTTATATATTAAAATATATTAGTAATTAGATTGTTTTCTAATTTATTTTAATCCTTATCATTTTAGTTTAACCCATGTGAACCCTTTTTTACAATTAATGCGATAAAAATTTCTTTACTCTTTACATGTCAAGACATTTACTACAATAAGAATGTTGGGAAATAAATGGAAAATGGGTGATATTTTTAAACATATTAAAATTAAATTGATTTATATATAATTTTTATAATTTCTGAATTATTTAATAAAATATAAATTATTATAAATGTCATTAATGTCATTTTTAAAACTATTCATTTTATTTTACTTTAAAAGTATCAATTAAAATATTGAATTTGAATATAAACCATTAACATTCACAAAATATGTTATTTTTATCAAAAAGATTCATAACATACTAATTTATTCAAATTATATAAGATTTAATATTTTTAAAATCATTTATTTTATTTTCCTTTTAATTAAATAAAATCCTACATTGGAGTTGTGTAAGAATTTTAGATAATTATGTAGTTACTAAACATAATAAATAAATTACCATGATATAATTATTATAATTATTCTCTAAATAAACATTAATATTCATTCAAAAGGTTTTTTTGTCTTTGTGAACATATAAGATTTTTTTAAAAGTAAGAGAGTGACATTTTGTCTTTTTCTTTGCTTATATTTTTATATAGGTCACTTTAATGTATAAGTATCCCCTAAAAGATTAAATATTGAGTCTAATGTGATAAGGGTAAAAATTAATTCATCCAATAACATTAAAGATGAAAAATGCTAGCTTTATCACAAAATGGTTTACTTGTGTTAACCTGATTTACCCTTTTACCATGATGTTGAAATTTTACTTACTTTTAAATATTCATTATGATAAATAATTTAAATGAACTTATTAAATAATATTAATTTTTCTTATTTAAAATATGGAATCTATTTTAAAAGATTAAATCTATATATTTTTTTATAAATTTATTTTATAATTATCCCTTAAAGCGTGATGAAAAAGAGTTTTTCAGGAAAATGAAATTTTCAAGAAGTAGATGATATTATATTAACTCTATGAATAGTGAAAACCATTATATCAATTTCAATTAATATAAAAAAATAAATAAACTATATATGTCATTTAAATAATTCTTAGTTATGTAATATATTAATTAATTAAAATGGATAATCTTTGTGCACATAAAAATAATTTTCAGAAGGCTGCGTTTTTAGCATAAAAATTAAACTTATACCATAATATTAAAAATATATTATGCAAATGAAATAAATTATATTATCCAAATTTAAAATTTTCATATGTCAAATTATTATCAAATATTAAATATAACGAGACATTAAAAATTATGTATTTAATGGAAATATATGAAAGTATTTGAAGAATCAGTATTTTTTACTATTTACTGAAAAATCAAACTTTTCTGAAAAATAAAAAAATACATAATATAGTTCTGATATGATGATTTAAAAAATTAAATCCTTTTATCAAAAAAATTTCTATTATTTATAGAAATTAATTATAATATTTTCTCCCAAAAAGTGAAAAATAATTTTTTTTTAAGAAAACATATTTTTGAAATTTAAAATGACTTTACTAAATGCTGAGTGATTATTTACTAACAATTTATCGACACATATATATTAACTAGTAATTATATTCATATATTTCATAAATAATTTAATATCATTCATACCCTCCAATTTAATGGTTAGGCTATTACTTACCTATTAATCTAGTAATATTTCATGGTTCATTTAGGCTCGGTGTTGTGTGTCGTGTATGCTATCAAATATAGTTTTCTTTTTTTATAAATTTATGGGTGTTAAAAATGGTAAATATAACACATAATATTTCTTTCTTTATTGAATTATATTAATAACCACTACACTACATCTTAATATATGAATGGATGAAGACATTTTCCTTATCCAACTTTGATTATGATTAAAAAAATTGATGTATTATTATCCATTATCTACAATAATTTTTTTTGTAATTTTTTACTTTATCTTAATTAAAAATATAAAAAATTATATATCTCACAACTTTGTCAAATTCCAATAACCCTGGCCATGTTATTCAAAATATATAAACTCTAGGATATCATACTACGAAAGGATTAATATTTCTGCTCTTATAATAAATATTATGACCATGCTACTACAAAAAATATTTTTCTTTTGTATTTATTCATTCTAACTACATTAAATTTTCATTTTTTGAGATATGATGAGGACTCAAAGATCCATAAATATTATTCTCACATTTTTTCAACATTGTCCAATAAATTTTACAAATATATTTATTGCTACTAATTTTTTTATTCTAATTTAGGTAAGTCAACCCATTAGTATCATTAGAACTCCCTGATATATATAATTACTCACGATTATGACTATAAATCAACTTAAACTAATGTTTTATTCCAAAAAATATAATGGATTGTGTTCAATGAATTAATATTTTCATTTATTAATATTAATTCATTGGTTTAACAAATCTAGTATTATTATGAAATAACAATTAATAATATTTTTTGAGTTCTTATATAAATAATTTTCCATGAACCATAAACATATATTATATGAAAAAATTTAGTTTTACATATGAATTTTTATTAATTATTCATATCTATGAGATCATAATCATAAAAATAATTAACTATATAAATATAAAATTGAAATTTAAACGATTAATAATTGTTTAACTAATAATTATTTTATTGATAAGTGGGAAACAAACATTGACCTTAGATAAAATAAATCTTTGAGTACTAGATAACTCGATTTAAAACATATCTCACTCCCATGTGATTTTCCTTTTTTATATTTACTCAGGTTTTTGTATTAAAAAAACTCCTCATTGGATTTTAATCTTTTATAATGTTACTTAAAAGTAATTGAGTTGGTATGTGAGTGAAATATTTCATAAAATAATCATAGACACATGAGTTTGTACAATATAAAATATTGTGGTATGATTCACATATCATCCATTTTATTTTAATAATATTCATCAATAATTAAACTCATGAAATAATTAAAATTAGATAAATAAAATCCAAATATACACAAGTATGTCTAGATCATGATAACTTGTAAAGTAAGGATAATTTAAAAAACTATTATATTTTATCTTGGTGACCCTATTTAAATAAATAAATATGTTGTGAAAAAAATTTGAATGAATAGCCACTAATGGGGGGATGTTAAGAACATAATTTTATATGTAAAACCAAAATTGGTAAAAACCATAGGTAGAGGTAGAGACAAATTTTACTTTTAAATGGAGTTCGTACGAGATGATTCCCAATGAGACAAAAAGGCATATAAATAAGGAAATTTCCCCCCAAAATTAATTGATATATTTTACAAACATTAATATAAGAGTTTTTCAAAGCATTAATTATTATAATAAGGGGTGTTGAAAGTATTTCTGGTATTATATGAGAACCGTTTTAAAAGATTCATGTATTGAAACCAACAATCTTCACCTTGATCTAAATACTCAATTTGAAGAAACAAACCACCAATATCTAGAATCAAGCAACTCCACCTCTTCTAATAAATCCTTTTTGGGGAAAATCAACATGAGAGACCAACAAAGTATAAGAAATTATTGAAATTAGAAATTTTATGTTCTTTGTTGGTCATACCTATAGGATTTTCATATGTATTAACCATTATCATAATAATACCACAATGAGAAATAACATCTCTCAGAAAATGATATCTCACATCAATGTGTTTTGTATTATTAGAAAATATATGATCCTTTGTGAGAAATATTAAACTTTTACTATCATAATAATTTTAATACCTCTCTAGACCTATACTAATTTCACCAATCATTCACCTAAGCTGATTATATTATTCAATGGCCTATATAATAGCCATATACTCAACTTCAATAGTACATAAATCAATGATATTCTATAATGTTTCTTTCCAACTAAAAGCATAATCTCTAATGGTAAAGAAATATAATATCTATGATCTTTTCATATTAATATCTCTCGAAAAATTAGAGTGAACACACCCAATCAAACCATTCTATTATCTCCCAAAATGTATGATTACATCAGCAGTACCACTAAGGTATATGAATATCCATTGGATTATCTTCCCATGTTCATTACAAGGTGTATCCATATATCAAATACTGGAACTAAGTTCATGACATAAATATGGTTGGGTGCATTCCATATGATGCATCAAATAACCCACTATAGTAGAATATGTCAATCAAGACATATATCCAACCTCAATGTTTTGTTATAGATATAAAGAAGACAAATGTATAAAATGAGTAGAAAAAGAAGTAATTATAGGTCTAGAATTCTTTATATTGATCCTATTATGAAATTTCTTAATGTATCATTTCTAAATTAAATACATGAACCTCAAATTTCTACGCATTTGTATCATAATCCTAACAACTTTTTTCAACTCCCAAATCATTCATTTAAAATTTTGATGTCAACACACCCTTAACCAATTTAATCTCTATCTTATCCTTAGCTACAATCATCATGCCATTAATATAGATTAGTAGGTATGTAAAAGATCCAACAAAACATTTCTCAACATAAATACAACTATCATAATTGAACCTTACAAAAACATGAGAGTCCATAAATGAGTCAAACCTCTTATACCACTGTCTTCGAGATTGGTTTTCCCAATAATGATATTTCATCACTGAACATACATACTCCTTCATTCATAAAATAATAAAACCCTCTAGTTTTTTCATAAAGATATCATCCTCAAGGCCCATATTAAGAAAATAGGTATTTACATCCAAAAACTCCAAATCAAGATTCTTGGAAGCCACAAATTCCAATAGAACTCAAATTGAGCTATAAATTACAACTAAAGAGAAGATATCAGTGAAGTCAACACAAAAAACATGACTGTAACATTTATAAAATAACTAATCTCTATATATTTCTCCTTAAACCCTCATAATTTCATATTTATTATTGAAAACTCAATTACATTTGAAAATTTTATTACCCTTAGGTTATTTTACAAACTCTCGTGTATAATTTTTCTGAAATGACTTCATCTCTACTTGTCGAGCCAATATCCATCTACTTGAATCATAAAAAGTAATTGCATCCAAATAATTCATAGGCGATTCATTCAAATAAATACCATCATCTGTATTTAGTGCATAAGAAACCATGTTAGACTCATCATACCACTATGAAGGTATAATATTTATTATAGGCTAGTCACTTTCAGTATAATATTATGATCAGGTAAGAGAAGGATAAATATGACCTAAGATCGTAGATTTATCATGATATGATCAATTCAATTCAAATTATAATTGATGATCAAATTCAACATGGGTGGTAGATTTATGTAATATAAAATCATTATATTTTAAGGGACTTAGCATGGAATTCTCATGAAATATTATATTCATGCAAATAATAACTTTTCTCCTTTTAGTACACCCTAACTTATATCTTTTATCTCCTGATTTATAACCAATAATGATACATTTTATGGATTCGGGTTCTAATTTTCTATTATATACATGAGTATAAGAAGAATATATAAATATTTTCAAATCATAGTAAGATACATGAGTACTAGACCATTACATTTCAAGAGACATCATTATAATAGTGGTTAATGGAGATAGATTAATTAGAATACATGCAACTGTAGCAGTTTCATCCCAAAATTATTTTAGTAAATTAGAGTTAGAGATAATACATCACACCTTCTCTATCAATGTAATGTTCATATGTATTTTGTACCATTTTTATATTGAGTACCATGAATCATAAAATTACTCAAAATTAATTCTATGTTGAAAATGAATTAAACTCTTGTGAAAAACATCTAGGAGAATATAGGTGTGAATATTCTTCCCTTTTCCCCAATTTTAGTTTTCAATAATAATCTTCCACAACTTAAATGTTTCAAAGTCTAAATTTTTCTTCTTCAAGAAGAAAACCCACAATTCCCATGACAAGTCATCAATAAGGGTTAACATGTAGGATGAACCACCTTTATAAGGAACTCTAGATATACCCTAGAGATCATAATGTATATAATCATGTATCTCCTTTGAATTATGATTGCCATTTCCAAAGAAAACACTTTAGTTCTTCCTAAATATATAGTACTCAAAACATTCCAACGTACTGATACCTTAACCATTAATAAGACCTATCTTTTTTAATTTAATAATTCCATTTTGACTAATATGCCTAATTATCTTACGGAATAATCTGAAAATATCATCACCATATAAAAGTGTAGAAACGGTTGCATCACTAATGATAATCATTATTTGAATAATATACAACCTGCCAAAATTTTTATACCCTTTCATCAAAATAAGTGATAATTTCCAAACATCTAAAACTCAAAATTTAATAGTTTACTTTTACCAATTTTTTTCAAGGGTACACAAAGAAATTAAATTTCTTTTTAGATCTCGGACATCTTAATTCTGATGGTTCCAATTCTAGTAATCCCACAAAATGCATTATTTCCCATCAACCCCAACCATTTTTTATTTAATTTCATATGTTGAAGAAAAATCTTGATTTGGACATATATGAAAATTATATACATAATCAAGACTCCCATTATCACATAATTTGTATTTAATAAAATAAATAAACCAAAATTTCCCCAACATTGTTTTTATCCTCTACTATACTAGATTAAGTAGAAATTTATTCTTTCTTTTGTTTCTGATTAGTTGTAACCTTATTATAATTCTTGTTTTTCATCTTGAAACTTTTATATTTAATATTTCTCTTTTCATTACAATAACTATAGGTTTTATCTTTGTATTTAGATTTTTATTTTCACTTTTTAGGAAAAAAATGTTTCCCTTATTCTTCCTTTGATTACCAAACCCTATATCTAGGATTCATAAATCACTCTAATTTTTTATTTATTAATTTGAAAATAATGCCTCGAAAAAATCATTGAGAGTAATTGTATCATGACTATAGATATTTTTATTACTAAAGATCATATAAAAAAGATGTAAAGGGAATAAAAAATCAATCCTAATCTTATTCATCATATTTCGACTTCTTATTTTCTAGATCAAAAACAATTTCTTCAAAAATATTTAAATTATATTTAATATATGTACCTTTGTACATGTGATGGGGTTATAGACTTTTCTTAATAGGTAAATTTCTTTTAAGACTTGTCATTATAAAAATCTATTCCAATTTATTCCATAACATAGAATCAAATTTCTCTTTTAAAACATCTTCTAAAATTTGATTTGATAGATGCAGTTGGATTTTTTAGAGATCTATATGATCCTTTAATTGATTTTCCATTATAGTCAATGAGTTAAAAATATTTTATAATTAAAAAAACACATCATCCAAATCCATCTATGTGGGAACATCCCACATGTTAGTCAAATATAATGAAAATATTTTCTTATAATCCAAAATTGAAATATATATAACTTCATGGTTTCAATTAAAAGAAAGAGAAATATGGTCACAAATATAAATTGAATCTAATGTTGATTAATCATTTAAATAATAATATTTTTTCAAAAAAATATTGAATTAACAACCACAAAAATAGTAGTAAAAAGTTAACAATATAATTTTATATGGAAAATCCAAATTAAGAAAAACTATGGGCATAGGTAATGCTAAATTTCAATATGAGATATAGTTTGTACAAGATGTCTCAAAGAGTTGAAAAATGTCATATAAATAATGAAATGTTTCTCCCAATATTAATTGATATATTTTAACCACATTAATATAGGGGTTATTATAAGCATTAATGAACATAATAAAGTGGTATTTACCTGATTTATTGTAATACGTGAAAATAACTAAAAAGGATTCGGGTCATGAAACTATCAAAATAAATAATATTAATAATGTTTTTATTTATTTTTCTCATTCCACTCATGGTCCTAGATATCCTCATTTTTTATTTCAACTATTTTAATATAATTTTATTAGGAATATTATTTTTTAATGTATATATATATATAAACATGTATAATATAATATAACACAGTGAAATATATTATAATATAATTAAGATATATTAAATAAAAGAGTGTGTGTAGCCACTATCACAGCCCCCACACACATAGCCCGAATGGCCCGAAGGCCTTCATTTTTATTGATTTTTGATAACCCCCCTTTAAATAAATTACAAGTTGTAATTAGGGGAAGCTTACTTCAGCAGGGTAGAGGTATCAGATGTGGCTATTTCATCATGTTTGGATAGATATTATTATTTTTAAATTTAATTTAAAAATAGGGGAGTCTCATGGGTTTCCTTTAATATATTTCTCACCCGCCAACATGTGACATACTTACCCTCTCCTTCTATGAAGCTTTATAACCTAAAAAACTATATTTTTTCCCCTTTTGATCCTCGATTTTTCATACAGAGTCTGAGTCATGATTGGTCTCTAACTTTAGAACTATAACATGTAATATATTATCTCATATACATATCAATCAAACTTGTACTATCATTCTACATGGAGAAAAGTGTGTTCCTGATTACCATGGGCGGGAAACAAGTGTTAAGGGTATCACATGAAAATTAATGAGAATGATTTAACATTTATAAACAATACAAAATAATAAGAAAAAATACAGAATAATAAAATAATAAATATCCATCTATAAAACATATGATATAAAATAATAAAATTGAAAAAAATAGAATTATGTATAAAAAACTAACACTCCCAATTACACATGAACATGTTGAAAATATTACTAATATTCATGGGACCCATTAGTAGATTCAATTGTCAACTCCTTTATTACTCTATAGTCTATCCAATTGTCTAACCCTAAAGTATGAGTTCAATGAACATTACATATAACATAATCTAAGAGAATATATTTCTACTTACACACAAAAGTGTGTATTTAGGGTGTGATTGAAAGCCTAAAAAGATGAAACTAATATAAAATACATTACCCATCATTGGAAATCCATGCATTCTGGTTTGATACAATAAGAAAATAATTTTATAACTTTTAAAAAAATAAGAAAAATGGAATAAAAATTTATCACTTAAATTTTTTAAGAAAACAATTTATTTGGTTAAATCAATGATACAATTAAATTTGTAATAGAATAAACTAAATAAAATATTAATAAAAATTTTCTATCAAGTAAATATAATAGGGTACCTATGAGACTAAGGTAACCTGGGATATGTGTACTAGTAAAATCCATCCATATCCAACTACACACAAACTGCTTGAAAGAGTTACATTATACACTATTGAAACACTTATAATGGAACTAGAAAGATTTACATACTAAACTAGTCCACTCTAGGATAGTGTATCATAATAATATGGAAGATAAAAATAAGAAAAGTTTCACCATTCACTAAGCATAGGTAATTACCCTAGAAACCTATCAATGTTCCCTTGTAATTATTAGGAATCTTTACCACAAAAAAAGAAACATAAAGCATCCAGATATAATACCTAAAAAATCATTTTACTATATTCAAATATCCACTAATGAAACAATGAAACATATATATGATTTATAATAAATAGGAGAATCAATGTCAAATGGGTTAATAATGTAAGAGGGAATTAATTCTTTATCTCTAAACGTTATTTTTTGCCTCTATGTAGTGGCTCAGAGAGGGGAGCTTGTACTTCCTTCTATGATGATTCAACCTTCCCTTTTATTATTTTATTCAACATACCTTTTTCAGTTTCATCAGTGTAACTTTTGGTTGTTTTTTTTCTCTAAGATGTCTCCATTTCATTTTGTTGGTATCATTTTCCATGAGATGATTTTTCTTCATTGTCCTTTCCTGCCTCTAGCTTCATTGTTTCAATATTCCTTATTATATATCCCCTTCCATAATTTTAGTTCTATATATTGACCACCCAACTCAGTTATATCCTACTATACAATATTTTTTAGATCCCATTATAGAGTGGTGTTTCTGGTACAATCACATCCCATGTCCTAGTTTTGGTGATTCATTTTTTTCGTGGAATCTTATAGTGGAATATAATAGTCTACCTTCTTTCTTATCTCTCTGGTTCTCTGGTAATCCTTGTAATTAGTTCCATAAATTAAATTTCCAGTGTGTTCAATTTTTTTGGATTCACTGCTCACTTTGAAATGAAATGGGTTGAGAAAAGGAAATTTTATTTCATTGATATGATGGATTTCATGAATTTCCCCCACTCTCTCTTCCTTTTATTTCACTCTTGGAGCACTCAAGGATCTCAAAATGAAAATAATATATCAATATCTCATGGGATGATCATGGATTCTCCTCATGGACTCCTTATATAGACAAGAATAATGAATTTAATTTAATGATAAATTCATTGGTCAAATTTAATACATTTATTTTTATTGAAACATATTCATTAAAAATTGATGAACATTTAATTCATTATATTCATGAAACTAAATATTCAATGAATATACCATCTAGAAAAACCTCTTCAGTTCACCCCTAGAGCTACGATCTATAGGAGCATCTAAAAATTATATCTCTTTTTTATCTACCACCTTACTCACCATATAGGTTGGTTTCTCCTTCATGTGGGTATTTCCTTGAATTGCTATCAACTATTTAATTTTTTAAAGAGGTTAAATTCAAAGGATAGATTTAGTATTATCAGTATTGACTTCAATATCACAATGGTGTATGATTAATCTGATAAATTTCCATGAGGTTACCCTGAAAGAAAATTTCAAGGGTTTCATATTCTTATTATGACGTTGAATCTTGCAGAAGATGGTCTCTAGGTCATCCAAGTTGTCATAACGTTTTCCGGACTTAACCACTAGCTCATCAACACAAGATTCCGCAAACTATTCCAAGAAGGTCTTAAAGATGTGATACATTGCATGTTGGTATGTGGCGCCAAATTTTTTTAGGCCAATAGAAATTACATGATAGTAGAATAATCTCCGATGGGTTTTGAACGTTTTGGATTCTTCTTCATATATATCCATCCATATTTTTTTGAACACTGAATAGACATCCATGAAAGAGAGGGCTTGATAAGTAGCCGTTTTATCAATTCGATGTTCTGTGATAAGCATTGAGAAATCATCATTGGTACAATATCGATTGGGATATCTAAAATCAATGAAAACTCTGATTTTATTATTCTTCTCCTTTACATAGACAATTTTGGATATGAATTTTGGGTAATATACCTCTCACATAAAATCATCCTTGATTATTTTTCCACTTCAACCTCAATTTCGGAAGTGTGAGTCGGGTGCATCCTCTTGGATGCTTTCTTGTATCCCCGATGATCATATTGAGGACCCAAGTCATGGGTGGCCACCTCAGGGGCAAGGTCTGGAATCTATATGTAATTTCAAGAAAACACATCATAGTGTTGCTTTAGAAAGGTAGTAAATACTTCATGGTCTGCTGGGTTCATGGTTTCACTATTTAGAGAGGGGTGTGGATCTTCTTTTGTACCATGATATATCTCTCTTATTTCATCCACAATGTTATATACACCTTCTAAAAATGATGGAGGGGATTCCCTGAGATCTTCTTCTTCCTACTCCTCCTCATAATCCACTAATTTCTCTTCATATTATGGATTGGTTGATAAAATATTTCCTCAGATAGAAGAAGGGGGGAACTATTTAGACATCCTGAGGATGGGGAAATGGTTTCAGGCTCACTCTCTACCATGAAGTATTCTTGTAGTCTTATAGGGGAGATGAGGGACTAAGAATGTGTATATTTAGTTTCTCCTACCATCATGATAGATTGTTCTATTCAATTTAATGGATTTGGGTCTTGTTGAATCTTTAGGGGTGGAATGTAGAATATTTCCCATTGGATTTTATTAATATTCGAAGGGTTGATGACTTCTCCTATATTTTCAGGTTTAGTTGTCAGGACATAAATTACAGGTACTGTTGAATGATTGTCTGAATTTTGGCCCACCCCTTAAATTTAAATAATAGGAAGGATATAATATGCACTAATATGCATGAAAGGGTTCGATGTGATCATCTTTAAGCCATTCGGGGCATTTATTTAGGTGTCCTCATTATCCATGGATTGTTTCCCTCCCTTATGATAGAATCCATCATCAAGGTATTAATAATCAGAGGATTTTAATGGGTCCTTGTCACCATATAATGTCCTAATATGACCATATATAAAATATTTGAGACATTCGTGGTATGATGAAGGAATGACCACATGCTGATGCTGCCATGGTCTTCCCAGAAGAACGTTAAAAGCTATATCTTTCCAAACAACCATGAATTATGAGTTGGAAATAAGATCCCCAAACATAGTTATGAGCGTGATATCAGCAATATGATCTTTCTCATTCCTATCATAACCCCGTAACATCAATGTGGAGGGAGAAAAGAGAGATTCATTGAGGGTTATTTGACAATGTATCTGGACCGGAATAAGGTTGACTCATGAGCTATTGTCTATAACAGATATTCAGAAATCAATTTCATTTATTATACTATATATATAAGGGTATCATATATTATTTTATAACACCATCATCATCCTGATTCATTAAATAGATGAGTGCATGACATTCTATAGGATAATTCTCTACACGATATTCTTTAGCAGCACAAACCTCAACATAAAACACTTGAGAGATTGACAAAGCCTAAATAAGTGCTTCTAAGAGGTACAATGATAGACACATCACATCCAAGATTTATATCTTAGCTATAACATAGGATAATTTCTTCATTAAATCATATTTTTTATCCAAATTCTTGTGATTCCCATCATGAAGATTCTATTTTGCATGCAATTTTGGAGCAAATTTTCTTGATGTGGATGGGTCTTCCCTTGTGATGGGACATGGAGGTGTTCCTATTCATGATGTATTAGGAAAATTGTGTCGACCTATCCATTGAGAAGGAAGTGAAATATCCTCTAAAAATTCTTCTAATATGATCGTGTTAGGGGAGACCCTATCTTGCATGGAGGAATAAATTTCTTCTTCTTACTGAGATTGATGGAGATCTTTTCCATGAGTTTCATCCACGTAGACGATGTGAGTGGGGTTTGGTTGAAGTAGTGGATTTAGAACGACCACATATTCACCTATATCCTCAACCTTGATGACATATTCCCTTGGTTCACCAAGAAAGTGTAGGGAAATCAGGTTCATAATATGAATGATCATTAGAGAGGGGATCCTTTAAATTAATAACATTGACAGAACCGAAGATCAACTCCTCGCCTGATGGAGATTCATCCTAATGGGTCAACTTTTGGTGTTCCATTTTTCTAGGTGGTTCCCATTCTTTTGGGATGTTCATAAAGACGTACACTAAGGTAGAAGAAAACTTTGTCCTCAACATGAACTCATATACTTCTATTTTCAAATTATCCTTCCGTACATGTCATTTTTTGAGGATTTTGCTTTTGATGAAGTAAACTTTGATATATTGGAAGGATTCGAGGGAAAAGTTAGTTGTATCAAATGGGCTCAGAGTATATCATGAGTCTGTTTGATCATTTTTAGAAGATATGGTCACTGAACTTTGGTATACAATTACCTTTAACTTCCCTCCTTTCACCTCCCTCCTCTAGAATGGTAGCAGAAACACATGCTACCGGGGATGGTGAATTTTTTAGTTTCACTTTCCCGGAGTCTATGGTATTCTATAGGATCTCTTTGAAGAAAAAACATTACTTGATGGGTACGATATAATTTTATGGTCATCACCTTCTTTGTCGGGCATTCTGGTCTTTGAAAAGTGAACTCAGTTTTTTTCAAATTCTTAGATGAATTAATCGTATATATGGTCATTTTGAATGGAACATACCTTGTTTTTCATCTATTCAAAATGTTTTGGACTCTGATCTCTCATATCATCCTAAAAAGGTGGCCATTGCTACAAATTCTCACAAGGTGGAACTCTATTGTGTGATACCGGATTTGAAGTAGGAGTGAGTACCAGGGCCTTCTTAAGTTTAACTGTAGCATCCTCTGATATTCTTATTCTCCATCCCTGAATTGATGTAATTACACAGGACTTGGCTTTGTTTTCAGTGATAAAATTCTCCACCTATTTAGAAATTGAGTTATGGTCCCAAAACCATCATATTTATTTCATTTTAATTAATGTTGTGTGAACCTTTTCACGGAGGTTTTCTACACATATAGGAAACAGATTTTTTTGAGGGACAAGTAGGTTTATGGAGTACGTCAATATTTTCCACCGAGCAATGAAATATAAAATTCTCCACCGTCCCTTTTTTTAGTTCGTATGATCAAATATTGTTGTCTTTTGAAGAGTTGAGCTGAAATAATAGAGGAACATTTGATGGAGATATTCCCAACTAATAATTGACCAAGACTAAAAATATGTCTACCACACGAAGGATTATCCTTGCAATGATTGTATGAAGAACCAAAGTTTCACTACCTATTATTGTTTCGGGTTACCCATAATGGGATCACAATGTGAGAATAAATGATTAAAATTCACTTCTGGGTCTTCCGATCCATTGAAGATTAGAAAATTATGATTCTCAATGTTTGGCGGGGGAGAGGTAGGATATACCCATTCATGGTAACCCTTCTATTCTAGTTTTTCTGGGGTTTTTTGTTCCCCCATGGCTTCCAATCGAGTCGTCGGTGACAGAACGATGTTCATAAGAATCTAGGGAATTTTTGGATAATTCAAGACCTAAGTAGGTAGTGTAGTTAGATCCTGAGCATGTATGGAAGCTAGATCCTGAATAGGTGTATGGGCTTGTAGGAACATTGGTGGTGGAACTTTTATTTTCATACATGGGTAAACCATATGGGTAAACCTATAATTAATTGTCTAACCCTGCCCTATTTTTGAACCCAACACAGATAATTCTTGATCTTTTATTTTGGGATCCAAATATATTAATGGTTGATATCCCACATTAAGTGGATGTTTTCTATCAACATCATTTATTGTGTAAAACCCTCTTGGTTCTGGTTCACACACTGGAAGTTCATGTTGAGGTTCTTCATGCCAATAATATCTGGAAGGAAGGCTACCTACAAGTAACTCTTCATTGAGTCTTGTCTATTCTCTCATCTCCTCCTCTTACAGAGAAAATATTTCCTCTTGAGGAAGGGATTGACCCTTTCTAGGATAAAGGTGAGACATAGTATAACCCCTAACTTTTCTCTTATTAGGTGAATTTCTTGGAGGTAAATGTTGATTATTCAAGGTGATTCCCAAATTTTGGGTAATCCTCTAGTTTCAGGTACACACACCTCTATCATTCATTTTTTTGTAGAGCATCTAATGAATAGGAACATCCTCTCTTGACTCCTCTGAATCAGTATCATGTTATAGAGGATCTTCAATGACATCATTGATGATGTTCATATATTCTTAGTGAATCAGAATAATTCTGTCGGTATATCTCTGAGATCACCTTCTACTGTACCATCCACAAGACATATCCTCTTTTTAATTGATTCCATGGGGGCTGTTTGGTAGACAGTGACCCAAATGGAATTCCCAGACAGTTAATTCATGCAGGTTCCAAGTGATTTTACCAAATCACAAGATGAGACAAATTGAGAGGATTAAATCCATAGATTCTACCATAATTGGTATTAAAAATATACCTGCTGAATAGGAGATTTCTAAGGTCAAAAAGCTGCTAACCCTATGGTATGGGGTTTTCATGTTCTACATTCACATCCCTTCAGACCTAGTTGGATGATCCTAAGGGTTGGGTTAAAAAATCCCCTAGACCTATGGGTTGGGGTTACTACAAAATATTTTTGTATGATATTACCATATATTCTAAATTGATTTTATAGATTTCTGTCCAAACATGGGATGTGTTCATTATTTTTCATGCACATAAGTTACTGGTTTTGGTATCCTGTTGTGTTATTTCAAACATTTTCTCTATCTGACTACAGATGTACTCTTAGAAATATTTCTACTCGATATTCTCAGTTTCTGTATACAGGTTTCTCTCAATAGTATGATCTCTTCTATATTTATGTCAGTGAGATTTGGTTAGGGCCCATTCTTATTGATCATATCTTTGGTCATGAATAGATTCTATTTTTTGTAGCCAGACTAGGGAAATTAAATTGCATGATAACACCTTTGAAGGTTTTTCTGGGCTGGGGAGCACAGTGAAATGTAGCACTCCATGTGCACCTCATCGTCTTATACAAACACCATATGGGGTATCTTTGATCATCCATTTCACCCTCATTAATGCATCAGGGCATGCACATTTATGGGTTCCTATTTATTTATTAACATTTGGATGTTGATAATAAATGAGAGATATAAATTCAATTTGATGATGCAGCCCTTCTATTTCCTTGATGTGAGTTTGATACTTTTCATTAGTTAATATTTTTTCATTTAAGTGATGAATAATTTTCCATATATTTATGTGGATTTCATGTATAAAACCTTCCACCAACACATATAGAATGCTATATTGAGACGTAGATAAAGGCCAGAACATGACTAGTTTTTTATCTTTAAGAATTCATTTTTTCATGTTTAAAATATATTCTTCATCTTTTAGTAGAGGTTACTCGACCAGGTATGAACAGAGTAGACACTTCCCGATGTTTTTATCACAAGAAATGAGATTGGTTTAGATTTCCTCTACTATGTTGGATGGCATGTGACCCAAGGGTGGTTCAGAGAATGACTATTTCCTTGGGCTATATTTAGGTAGAGAAATTATTTCACCTTCTAATGATAAGGAATCAGACATGAATGGACTTGTGCTTGAAATTGCCTCATGACTGGAGGAATTTCTCATCACTACACTTCCAATTGGATAATTATCTTGACCATATGAATCACTATTGTAGAGATAACTTTTGTAGTGAATTCCATCGTGGGGAGGAAGACCATGGTGGATTACAGTAAGTGAAAGGATATATTTTTCCTTAGTCTTCTAGCCACATGGAGGTTTTTCATGGATCTCATAAATTGATAGGCTCTCGAGATTGAACATATTGTTTTCATGAAAAATATTTCATAGTGAACTGTCCAATGAGGGCCGTCAGAATTAATAATATGTATCCTGTAATTTCATAATAGGAGGTTTGGATCTTGAGCTACGATAAATAAACATTTGAGGGATTTGAGAACTCCAGAGTTAAACGAATCCAGATTATAGACCAGAACTTTATTTTCCAATCCTATTCGATATGTATTATTATTAGATGCCTTATTATGAGTGATTGGGCCCACTTGTTGAGAGAAGTGGTCATTATGGGCAGTTGTTTGTGCCTACCATGCATTGGCTATTGGAATAGTCTGATTACATTTGATTAGAATATGTTTTTGTTCCCAATATAGTTGTCCATATATAATGGGGATGATTTCCCCATAAACCTATGAAAAGATAGTAGAGGTGTGTGTCTATTATAGAGTGTTATGTTGATGAGTCACCCCTTTTGTGGGGAAAGAGTTATGTGTCCATCCCTCAGGAACTACTTCTATCACTGTTAGGATATCATAACTAGTCTTCCAGATATGGGTAGGGATTTGCGTCTTCTCTTTAACAATCACCAATACAAGTCTTGTGACTTTAGTGGGAAGAATGGGGATATATGGACATTTTGAATCTGGATTAGGTGTATGTGCATTCTTCAGTCCTCCCTTTTCTATTAGTGGATAATAAAAGTACTCATGTGTGGGGGTAGAGGTTTGTGTCTTCACCCTTCCTGTCTTCGGTACTTTTCGCTTCACTTCTCTAGGTGATGCCAGATGAGTCTGCCAACAGGCTTGGTGGGTATTGGTAGGTGTGTGTTTGTGTGTGTGTGTGTATATCACTCTATTTTCCACTAAATATGGTTGATGTAATTTTTAGAGTTCTAACAGATGAGTCTTCTAGAAGTATTGGTTGGTGTAGATAGGTGTATGTTCCTGCTTACAGGTTCCCGTGATATTTGGTTGGCAAGCTTCTTTGAATGCCGCTGAAGAGTTTTTTGGCTTGCTTAATGGATACGGACGAGTGTATGTGCCTTCTTACTATCTGCAATCAAATTTGGTTGGTGGAATTCTATAGATGGGGAAAAGTCATAAACATACTCTCTATTGAATAGTTTTTGTCCCCATAGGTCCACCTTCTGTTCTTGGGTCTGAAGGACCAGGGATGATTGGTTGAGGACAACACCCTCATTATGTTGAGGGGTTACTACCATCTAGCGTTGGTGGAGGAAATTGCTAGAAGGAGCCCTCTAGAAGGACCTCTATATCTTCTAATCAATTTCATATGTTGAATCTAGATTCACCTCTATAAAATATGGAATGGATTAGTTTTTTTCTGTGGATAATATCCTAAAACAGTTGAAGATTTCTATTGGCACCAACTACTTCTAGACAAATAGTCATCGTTGATCGGATGGTCAGTGGTGTTGATTAATTTGGATGGCCTATTGAGTGGCCATCAGGTTTGGGATCGTACCATTTTGTAGGGACTCTTAGACTAATGAGTTTTAAACCTAGCGTTGAAGATGCTAGTTTGGAGATGGAATCCTTCATGCGGATCAGGATCCGACCTGAATTGAAGATGGGGAATACTCTAGTGAAAACATGTAGGAGGCCATTGGATTTAAGGGAGTTCTGATGGGAGTTCCAAGAAATGAAAAAAATGAGATAAACATATCAAATATGCATCTCATATATATGTATTATTGATTTTATTTCTTGGCCTTCATTCCCATTAACAGTGGGAGAGGCCTAATAGATAGGTGATACTACCATCTTGGTTAAGGATTCACATTTGGTTCACTATTTATTCTTTCCAAAAAAAAATTGTTTTTCCTTAGAGAATGGAATTATCCAACGAGGATTGGTCAGTACATCCCCCTTTATCTTATTAAATAAATTTCACATTTAATCCATTCACGTTAGGTTCACCATTTTTATTCTTACCCTCATTTCTTTCACCCTGTGATGGTTTTCTATTTCTGAATGGATTTTAATGGGTTTCTTCAAGGAACTGGTAACACCTAATGGTTCTATATCTGAAGGGAATAACTTTCTAAAGGTAGGTTCACATTAGGTTTTTTTCTAACGATTCTTGGGTACTCACACTGGTTGAGAGGAATGGAGTTTGGTCTTATCACACCCTTTTGGGTGGATTATTACATACTCTAGAACACTCTTATATATTTTATATATGTTAATGAATCTTTATTTATTCCCATACATGACGTAGTCAAACCCAGATTTAGCAATCACATATTAGAATATATATATCAATAATCATATGTATATATCTGAGGCTCTTTATCAATAAAGATATCTATATGTATCTATAGTTCTCTATCAATGGTATCCTCTTATATATAACTTTGTGATTCTTTGGTCATTATTATTATGATGCCATTTTTCTATCCACACAGTGGGGTATTTATGAATTTATTATCATCTAGGGAGAAAATGGTCACTATGGAGTTTATCATCATCTAGGTAGATGGGAGTTGTTTTGATGTTGGGATCGAACCCGTAGATGGGATTCTTACATATACTTATGAACAGAATCATAACTCACGTAGTTCTATTCCATTTAATTGAGGACATCATGTGTTTTAAGTTCATTTGATAAGGAACCAACCATATTGTTTGACATCATGTGACATGGACTTCTAGGCAGAAGGTTCCTAGTTAAAGATTGGTGTAGGACTTATGTAGAAGTAGCCCAAGGAACCTGGAAGGGATATTGTTAAGTCAAAAGTCTTCTTTTGACTTCTATATCATGTTTTGGAAATCACAAATGCATTCTATCATATTTTGGAAATTACATTTGTCTTCTATTATGTTTATCATATCGTACAATACTGATCGTACTGACTCTGTCAATCGTACCATACTGACTCTGTCAATCGTATCGTACTGACTCTGTCAATCGTACCATACTGACTCTGTCAATCGTATCATACTGACTCTATCAATCGTACCATACTGACTCTGTCAATCGTATCGTACTGACTCTGCTATTCAGATATTCATTATTTGTTTTGGTACTTAGTCAAAAACACTCATTGCATATGAATCATACTCATGTTTTACTTTTCAATATATCTCTTGTCCTAAAAAAATGATGTCATTGAGTTAGTTACAAACTAATCAAAACGATGTCGTGCTTTCTGTTTCAATATGACCGTTGGAGGCAATATGACCGTTGGAACCCGAGGCCTATAAATAGGAGGTCATTTGAAGCTGAGAGAACAACGATGAATGTAGAGAACGAATGAAGAGACTCTGTGAACTACCAAGATTCTAGAGAGAGACACTGTGACTTCTCTCATCTGCCTTGTGCGTCCGATCATCGTATCAAGGGCTGCCGGGGATAGGCAGACAGACGTGCCGATCGTCGTATCGAGGGCTGCCGGGGATAGGTAGATAGACGTGCCGATCATCTTATCGAGGGCTGCTGGGGATAGGCAGACAGACGTTCCGATCATCGTATCGAGGGCTCACCAAGGTGTTGGTGAGACATACCTTTTATCCTAGGTGAAAGGATAACCCTTCTCTTTGGGTTAAAATAATTGTAATACTTTTACATTTCCGCTGTTACATGTATTAGAAATGGATTTGTATTGTTTCCTTTCTTCTTTACATATTCAATTGTAATTGTTTCAATTACAATAATTCTATTACATTTTGTTTTGATTGATTCTATACGCTTTAAGGTAGAATCATTCATCTTTGTATTACTCTGATTATTGTGTTCACCTTGAATACAATGGTTTTACATTACATTAGTATTACAATATTTCATACCTTTTATATTCAATAAAATTGTGGGTGTTTGTATTTGTATTAGTTTAAGATCATTTAAACTAATCTCTTTGTTGCTAAAACTCAAAGGTTTTTAAATCTACAATTCACCCCCCCCCCCTCTTGTATTGTTCTATCTAATAGACAAATATATCTACTATTTGATCCAACAATTGGTATCAAAGGAGGTTTTCCACTGATTTGTATTACTAGCTTTATTTCTTATTACTATCTTGAATACTTACTACACTAACGTGTGGAGTGGAAAAGTTTTTTTTGTTGTATTAGATGGCAGGAATGAATATTGGATAAATAGATAATTTGAATCCCTCTAGACCACCAATCTTTAATGGGAATGATTATGAGTACTGGAGAGATCGTATGAAGACTTTAATTATCAATACTGGTGTAGAGAATTTTATTATGCTTACTGGGGGTTACCAAATTTCTGACAAAGAAGTTAGTACTTTCACCAACCAAGAGAAGCAAGAATATCAACTGAATTACAAGGTACGCAATACTTTATTATTCTCTATGACCAGGAATATATATAGTGAGATATCTTCCTGTGAAGCAGCCAACTGTATTTGGAAGAAATTAGAAGTTACTCATTTTTGTACATCCAAGGTTATAGAAACAATGAGAGCAATGCTTCGAGCAGAGTATCATGGATTTGTTTTTCCTTATGGAGAGCCAGTATGTAAAGTGAAACAAAGGTTTATGACAATTGTCAATAGCTTACAATCTATGGGAGAAAAAGGTCTTGATGATGAAGCTCTTGTTGATAAGATTATAGATATTATGCCAAGTGAATGGGAGTCAAAAAGGACAGCTATTGATGAAAATAGAAAAGTTTCCCAGATTACTCTTGATGAACTTTTTGGAACTCTATTACAGCATGAGACAAGAATGAAGAGAGATGCTGATTTCAATAAGAAGAAGAATGGGAATGGAAGTGTAGCTTTTGCATCTAAAGCTAAAACACCTGAAAGGATTACAAGGTCTAAATCCAAGAAAGTTGTTGTATCTGATTCAAGTGATTGTAATCTTTCGGATAATGAGTTAGCCAATCTTGCTCGAAGGATGAACAAGATTGTGGGAAAGAAAGATTTTCAATATAGATTCAAAAAGAAAGACATGAAAGATAGGAAAGATTCAGAGGTAACTTGTTATGAATGCAAGAAAGCAGGACATATAAGGCCTGATTGTCCTTTACTGAAGAGGAAAGATAGAAAGGAGAAACACTCTGAAAGAAACAAGAAAAGGTTTTGTAAGACAAAGAAAGTCTTGAAAGCAAATGATACGTGGAGTGAAAGTGGTAGTGATTCCTCAGAAGATTCTTTAGAATATGAGACATCAGGACAAAGAAATATTGGACTTCTAGCCAGATTACCAATTGAAGATCATTGTCTCATGGCTAAGGTACATAATGCTGAAGCTGTTACAAACATCTCTTTAAATGAAAATTATATTGATAATAGATATTATGAATCTTCAAATGATGAATCCTCATCATCAGAAGATGATACATTACCTTCTTTCGAAGAGGTCTCTAGATTTTCTAAGTTACTTGAAAATGAAAATTCTAAACTCAAAAAGAGATTTGAAAAAGAAAATTCTAGAATTTCAATTTTGACTATAGAAGTATCAGATCTTTCTAAAGATCTTGATGTGAAATCTTCTGATTTTGAAAGTATTTTTAAATCCCTTGAGAAAGTTAAATCTGATAAGGATAAAATTTCTAAGGATCTTGAAACTGTAATTTCGAAGAAAAATATTTTAGAATCTAACTCTTCTTCAAATTCAAATGTTTTAGAAAATAAGAATTTGGTTTTAAAACTAAAGTCGGAGATTTTATCTTTGAGGAAATTTTTGTCAAACTTTACCCATGGAAAAGAAAACTTTGACAGGATGTATTCTCAAATTAGACCTTTGAGAAATCGTTCTGGTCTTGGTTATACTTATTCAAAACCTATTTTTAGCAATAACTATTTTCTTCCTCAAAAAACCATTTTCTGTTCTAAGTGTCAATGTGGTGGACACTGGAGAAGAGATTGTTCTCTTAACAAAACTCAATCTTTAGGATTTCATAAGGCTCATTTTGCAAAACAAATGTGGATTCCTAAAATTCTTTTATCTAACCCTTCTAGATCCAAACAAGTTTGGATTCTGAAAATCTAATTGTTTCTTTTTCAGGAAAACGAGAAGTGTACCAATAAGAACATTTGGTACATGGATAGTGGTTGTTCTCGAAATATGACTGGAAACAAAGATCTTTTTGAAAAGGTTATCAAAACAAAAGGTGGAAAAGTTACCTTCGGAGATAATGCTCAAGGAAAGATTGTTGGTATAGGTAATATAGTTTTTCTTGGAAAAGTTATTATTTCAAATGTTTTGTTTGTTAAAGGTCTTAGGAACAATCTCATCAGCATAATTCAATTATGTGATGAAGGTTACCTTGTGAATTTTAGAAATGATAAGTGTCTAGTTCACAATTCCAAGGATGAATTCATTCTATCTGCCCATAGGCAAGAGAATGTTTACACTATTAACTTAGAATACCTTAGGAACCAAAACTTACCTTGTTTAAGTGTAATAGAAGACCAATCGTGGCAATGTCATAGGAGACTAGGACACTGTAATATGAGAAACCTAAGTAAACTTTCAAAGAAAGGACTTGTAAAAGGGTTACCGGACCTTAGATATGATTCTTCAAAAGTCTGTGATCCTTGTCAATTTGGAAAGCAACATAAAACTAGCTTTAAACCAATTAATGAAGTTTCAACTTCTAATGCATTACAGCTTGTGCATATGGATCTGTTTGGTCCTTCACAATCTGGAAGCATTGGAGGAAAATACTATGTATTTGTTCTAGTTGATGACTTTACTAGATTTACATAAGTCTATTTTCTCACAAAGAAATCTAAAGCCTTTTCCTATTTCAAAACTTTTAGAGCCCAAGATAAAAATGAGAAAAAACTACCATTGATAACTATTCATAGTGATCATGGTGGTGAATTTCAAAACTCAGATTTTGAAACTTTTTGTAGTAAGAAAGGTATTACTCACAATTTCTCAGCTCCAAGAACTCCTCAGCAAAATGGTGTTGTTGAAAGAAGAAATCGTATTCTTCAGGAAATTACTCGAACCATGTTGAGTGAATACTCAATTGATAAACACTTTTGGGCTGAAGCTGTTAGTACTGCTTGTTATACTATAAATCATGTTTTAACTAGACCATTTCTTAATAAAACCCCTTATGAGTTATGGACTGGATGAAAACCTAAAGTTTCATACTTCAACGTTTTTGGATGCAAAGTATTAATTCTGAATACAAAAGATAATTTACACAAATTTGCACCAAAATCTTATGGAGGAATCTTTCTAGGCTATTCTACAACCTCTAAGGCTTATAGAGTTTTCAATTAAAACACTTGTACTATTGAGGAAACAGTACATGTAAAATTCGATGAAACTGATCCTTTTGTTTTCAACCAACCCAATCTTACATCCTCAGATGTGTTTTCTAAAAATGTTTATCAACCTTTATTAGAAGAGTATTCTAATAAGGAAAATGTTCAAGAAAGTATTCCTGAGACATTTACCACAGAAGATTTTCTACCATATGTTGATGAACAGGTTTTACAAAACCCAAATCAATTGTTTCTTAGGAATCATCCCAGTGATAACATCATTGGTGATATAAATTAACCTGTAAGGACCAGAAATTCCTTAAGAAATGAAATAGAACATCTTTCTTTTCTTTCCCAATTTGAACCTAAAAGACCAAGTGAGGCCTTAGGTGATGATGATTGGATCAAAGCAATACAAGATGAACTAAATGAATTTGAAAGGAATCAAGTCTGGACTTTAGTTGAAAGACCTAAATAAACAACTGTGATTGGTGTAAAATGGGTTTTCAGAAACAAGTGTGATGAAAATGGAATCATTGTAAGAAATAAAGCAAGACTTGTTGCTAAGGGCTATAATCAACAAGAGGGAATAGACTATGAAGAAACATATGCTCCTGTAGCTAGAATTGAATCTATTCATATTCTATTAGCCTTAGCAGCATATTTCAATTTCAAACTATTTCAAATGGATGTCAAATGTGCTTTTCTAAATGGTTTTGTTCAAGAAGAAGTTTTTGTAGAACAACCTCCTGGTTTTCAAGACCCAAAACATCCTGATCATGTTTTTAAACTTACCAAGGCTTTATATGGTCTTAAACAAGCCCCTAGAGCATGGTATGATAGACTTACAAGATTTCTTTTACAAAACAATTATATAAAAGGTACAGCATATCCAACTCTTTTTATCAAAATGGAAAACAAAAATGTTTTGATTGTCCAAATCTATGTTGATGACATCATATTTGGATCAACTCAGAAATCTTTAAATGATTCTTTTGCAAAATTAATGAAATCTGAGTTTGAAATGAGTATGATGGGTGAGTTGACATTCTTTCTAGGTTTTCAAATTTCTCAAAAACCAGAAGGAACTTATATATCTCAACATAAGTATATTAAAGACTTACTCAAAAAGTATGTATTTGACAAAACTAAAAGTATTAGCACCCCAATTGGTACCTCAAATACCCTTGATCTTGATGAAACTGGGAAACCAGTAGATCAAACAAATTTTAGAGGTATGATAGGGAGTTTGCTATACTTGACATCTAGTCGACCCGACTTGATGTTTTCTGTATGCTTATGTACAAGATATCAATCTAATCCAAAAGAATATCACTTAAAAGCCGTAAAGAGAATCTTTCGGTATTTAAAAGACACTATGGATTTAGGACTTTTCTACTCTTCTGGAAATGATTTTGTTTTAAAAAGTTTTTCAGATGCTGACTTTGGTGGTTGTACAATGGATAGAAAAAGTACATCTGGAACATGTCATTTCTTAGGAGATTCTTTGGTTTCTTGGTCCTGCAAGAAACAACACTCAGTAGCACTCTCCACTGCTGAAGCTGAATATGTAGAAGCTGGAAGTTGTTGTGCTCAAGTATTGTGGATGCAGCACACACTCACTGACTATGGTTTGAGTTTTTCCAAAACTCAAATTCTTTGTGATAATACAAGTGCCATAGCTCTTAGTAAAAACCCAGCACATCACTCTCGTGCAAAACACATAGATGTTAGGCATCACTTTCTTAGGGATCACACACAAAAAGGAGATATTATTTTACAATTCATCGGAACGCAAGAACAACTTGCTGACATTTTTACAAAACCTTTACCTTCCGATAGATTTGAATATATAAAACAGAAGCTAGGAATGATTACATTAAAATAATCATTCATATCTACTTCCTATTTTACATCTCTCCTAATAGTAAGAAACTCCTCGTAGAAAGGGGGAGGACATTTCTTTCTATGTCTTTATGTTTCTTTTTATCTTATGATCATTAACTATTTACTCTCTCAATATGTGTATCTTTTTCTGTTTATCGTATTAACAATTTTATCGTATCATTCTTTTTTCCCTTCTGTTTATCGTATTGACATTTTTATCGTTTCGTACATTTTTTTCCTGTTTATCGTATTGACAGTTTTATAGTATCATTTACTATCGACCGATGATGGTAATCAAATTATTTTCCATCGTATCGACCGATGATGGTAATCAAATTCATTTCCATCGTATCGACCGATGATGGTAATCAAATTCTTTTCCATCCTATCAATCAATCTTGGTATTGAATCGACCGATGATGGTAATCAAATTCTTTTCCATCGTATCAATCAATCTTGGTATTGAATCGACCGATGATGGTATTGAATTTCTTTTCCATCGTACCAATATTGAATCGACCGATGATGGTATCGAATTTCTTTTCCATCATATCAATAGTTTTTGATTCGACCGATGATGGTATTGAATTTCTTTTCCATCGTATTAATAGTTTTTGATTCGACCGATGGTGGTAATGATTTTCTTTTCTATCGAATCGACCGATGATGGTATTGAGATTGTTTTCCATCGTACTGACAGTTCATGGTAAGGAGATTTTTTTCCATCGTATTATCAGTTCATGGTAACCAGATTGTTTTCTATCGTACGGTCAGTTCATAGTAATGACTTTGTTTTCCATCAGCATGATGTTTTTTTTTCATTACGATTGCATTTTCTTTTGATTGATATTAAAACCACTAATTACCTTATGTTCTCCGACAGGTATCTTTTTCATTTTTTTTAAAATAAATTTTTAATCCTAACCATTGATCTGTTTTTCTCTAATCTTGACCGTAGAAGATCAATGGTCACCCTTTTTTGACCGTAGAAGATCAACGTCACCTCTTTATCACCTATAAATACCACTCTCCCCTCCCCAAACCCACATTGATTTTTCAAGAATTAAGGCGATGCTCTGCTCCACCAGCTATTAATCATCGTACGATCTTCTCACCGGCAGAACCTTTATGTCTCAATCCTCTGCTAATACTCCCACTGAAATGTCTTTAAAGACTTTTATAGAGAAAGACTTTAACAGAGAAAGGTTAGTATCTCGGGATTTTTTCGATACGTACGATTCTACAATCAGGAGGATCATTTTGTTTCAAGGATGGGAACATCTGTGTGTTGAAAAGCCTAATTCTCAAGATCCGGTTCTTTTTGATGAAGTTTGTCAGTTTTATAAAACCGTTTCTTTCGACAAAGACATGACTATAAACTTTGCTGTGTACGATAGAAAATTTTCTATGTCTGTGAAACAAGCGGCACATTTTGTCAATGTTTCTATAGAAGGGGATTCTTTCTATCCATCGCACAAACTACCAGAGGAAGTTGGTACGTTCAATAGAGAAAATGCTGAAAAGACTTTGTTTGTTATTAATGAAGAAAAGAGAAAAGTGTCTCATCTTTCTCCGGACAGTCGTTTTGTAACCATATGGATGCAAGGTTTTCTTATCCCAAGGAAAGGGGATAGAGAAACTCTGAAAGTTTCTGATATCTTTATGCTTGACTATCTTGTAAATATGAGGAAAGTAAATCTCATGGGATATGTTTTTGAAACAATTAAGAATGTCAAGACAGGAGGGATTAAGTCCCAGATGATTATGTATCCAGCTATCCTTACGAAATTCATTCTAGAGAGTATGATGTTTTGTAACATTCCTTTGAAAGGAAAACCCATGGATTTGAGACCATCATGGATCAGTAAGAGTACGATGAAAAAGCTGAATGTTTTTTTTGATCAGAATTCAAAACTTTTTGTCAGAGATGTAGTAGCTGAATTGGCTCAGAATCAATCGGCATCGATGCCAGCCAAAGACATTCAATCTACCGGTGTTACTCAAAAGTATGATCCGCAAACAAGTTCAAAGCTAAAGAAGAAGCCAAGGTACAGTAAGGAGGTTGTAGAAAAATGGAGAAAGGATAAGGAATAGAGAAAGGAAGGTGATACGAAGTTTGGTCTTGACCCTGCTGAGGCCTTTGCAGAAAGAATAAGGGTAGAAGAAACCCTTCAGGCTGAAAAGAAGAAGAAGGTTCTTTTGAAAAGAAAGGCTCAGGACTTTGATGTCTCTAAAATCTTGAAAGCGGTTGAGGATGCCAGTGCCCAACTAACAGAAGAAGTGCATCAAGATCCCATCGTACAGAGTCTCCCTGAGGAAGGAAAACAAAAACAAGTGATGGAAGAGATAGAATAAGTGGAAGAAGAAGAAGGAGATTTTCTTTTATAATTTCTTCAATGTTCAAAGAAGAGTAGAGAGGAATCGGTTCAAAAGCTGAGTGAAGGTGTCCAACAAACTCCTCATGCCGACCAGGAACGATATCCGGACAGAATGTCATCTCAAGAAAAGCAAGGTAATCAATCCTCTCATTCTGATAAAGTTGTTGTCATTAGTGACAAAGTGGAAGAAGAAAGAAAGCAGAAAGAAAAAGCAAAAGGGAAACAGCCAGTTGTTGATTCAAGCAGATCATATGAACTAGCATCGTACGATGAAGATACCGATTCAAAGCATACAATCTCTCTCAAGAAGAGTGACTACATTGTTCATGTTTTGAGAAGTGTTGAGAAGACTATTCCTTATTTCCCGAGGCTGGAAGGGAAGATAGATTTTATCCCTGACAATCAAAAGAAGAATTTTGGATCTGTGAAAGAATTAAGGAAGAATGTTTTGTCAGTAGAAGCCGATTTGAATGTTCTTTCAGAAAGCTCAGTTGCTCATAAGAAGGCTTGCAATAGGATGACCAAGTGGTCGTACAAAACAGAGAGCTCAATCAATGATCATGAGATAGCTATTGAAGATATAAGAAGGTTATCAAATGAGCTTGAAATTGCTTTCAACAAGCTTGACAATGAAACGGTTGAAAGGTTGAACCTTCTGTCTTCTCAAAGAGCCGATGTTCCTTTAGTGAAAGATTTGCAAGAGAGAATGAATGTTTTTCAATCTGAATTCTCGAAGGTTTCATCTTTCAAGGATGAAATGGTCTTGCTGAAGAATCAAAATTCTGTGTTATCCAAAGATAACAAGAATTTGAAAAACAGAATTCATACCCTTGAAGAAGTAATCAGAGTCCAGGAGCAGACTATCAGAAATCAAGATCAGATTTCTGCGGACCAACAAGAGATTCTCAAAACTCAGGGAGAATCAATTTCTGAAGACAAGAAAGAGATCAAGAAGACGAAAGCTGTTCTACATGAGCTTATAAAGAAGGAGAAGGAAAGAGAAAACAAATGATTATTGTATTTGTTTTCTTTTGGAATTTGTCTTTGTTTTGTAATGACACTTATGATTCTTTTCTTTTATCCATTGTCTTGTATTACTTTACTAACTCTTTCAGACAATTCAAGATTACTCCTTTCTTTTTGTAAATCACAAAGGGGGAGAATATTTACAAAGGGGGAGAATGTTTTATAAAGGGGAAGAATGCTTTACAACACTCTTAAGGAAAATCTACGAATACAATCCTTAGGAAAGACCAAACCTAAGGGGGAGTTAGTTGTATTCAATTTCTTATTCAGAAGAGTTTTCAATAACTCAGGGGGAGATAAGTATTTCTTGTTACATTTACTTTGTGTGTTGTGCTTTCCAAAAAGGGGGAGATTGTTAAGTCAAAAGTCTTCTTTTGACTTCTATATCATTTTTTGGAAATCACAAATGCATTCTATCATATTTTGGAAATTACATTTGTCTTCTATTATGTTTATCGTATCGTACAATACTGATCGTACTGACTCTGTCAATCGTACCATACTGACTCTGTCAATCGTATCGTACTGACTCTGTCAATCGTACCATACTGACTCTGTCAATCGTATCATACTGACTCTGTCAATCGTACCATACTGACTCTGTCAATCGTATCGTACTGACTCTTCTATTCAGATATTCATTATTTGTTTTGGTACTTAGTCAAAAAAACTCATTGCATATGAATCATACTCTAGTTTTACTTTTCTATATATCTCTTGTCCTAACAAAACGATGTCGTTGAGTTAGTTAAAAACTAATCAAAACGATGTCGTGCTTTCGGTTTCAATATGACCTTTGGAGGCAATATGACCGTTGGAACCTGAGGCCTATAAATAGGAGGTCATTTGAAGCTGATAGAACAACGATGAATGGAGAGAACAAATGAAGAGACTCTGTGAACTACCAAGATTCTAGAGAGAGACACTGTGACTTATCTCATCTGCCTTGTGCGTCTGATCATCGTATCGAGGGCTGCCGGGGATAGGCAGACAGACATGCCGATCATCGTATCGAGGGCTCACCAAGGTGTTGGTGAGACAGACCTTTTATCCTAGGTGAAAGGATAACCCTTCTCTTTGGGTTAAAATAATTGTAATACTTTTACATTTCTGCTGTTACTTATATTAGAAAGGGATTTGTATTGTTTCCTTTCTTCTTTACATATTGAATTGTAATTGTTTCAATTACAATCATTCTATTACATTTTTTATTGATTGATTCTATACGCTTTAAGGTAGAATCATTCGTCTTTGTATTACTCTGATTATTGTGTTCACCTTGAATACAATTGTTTTACATTATATTAGTATTACAATACTTCATACCTTTTATATTCAATACAATTGTGGGTGTTTGTATTTGTATTAGTTTAAGATCATTTAAACTAATCCCTTTGTTGCTAAAACTCAAAGGTTTTTAAATCTACAATTCACCCCCCCTCTTGTATTGTTCCATCTAATAGACAAATATATCTACTATTCGATCCAACAGATATTAATTTCCATGTTGAATTATAACCTTTTGGGGATATGAACCAAAATAATAGGGTTGATTTAGGATTTTTTTGACCATAGGAAGGCTACCTACATATCCCATTAGGATGGTAATTGAAGCCCACATAGTTCGGGGAGTCTCATAGGGGAGTATGGACCTTTGAGAAAATTAATTTGGGGCTTATTCCATATGAATGGTTCCATGAGTTATGTATTATATCATGGTGATTTTATGGTTATCTTAGGCCATACTCTTGAGGACATGGATCGTGGAGCTTGGGCCTTAGTTAGGCATTGAATGTATTTTGGTTATGGTAGCAATCAGTGTTCTCATTTTTCATTAAGTTCCATGGATCCTGCTTGTGAGATGATCACCACTAACCTCTAAGCCCACATGAGTCATGATGAATGTTAGAAACAATAGGAAGTAGAAGATTTGAGAAACCCACACTATTTATCCTTTACTGGTGGAAGAGGAGGAGGATGAAGGAGGAATAGGTCGGGGTAATGGCACATCCCACTCTTCACATAAACCTTGAAAGGAATTAAGGTGATGGAAGTAGCAGTAGATATTATCAAGACAATAAACTCTTACATGTAAGGATAAGGGATTATTTTTGGAGGGATTCCATAAATCTAGTCCCTTAATTGGAGGAGGATCAAATACCATGTTGAATGGAAAATAAAGATTTATTTTTACACTCCATTTTAGGTTCTAGAGGCCCTGAGTCTTAGAGATGGGAAGGTAAGGACATGGTTATAACCCTTATATCTCAAACCGAAAACTCCCAAACAATATACCTAGAATAGGGATCCTCATGACCAAGGGGATACAGACCGACATGTACCCCATTGACCCTGATCGGCTAAGCAAAAAAGTGTGAGGAACCACTGACCATAGGAATACAAACACAAATTGAGTACATTTTAGTGTGAAATTCGTCATGGTTGTGCAAGTACGAAGGTCTTCGTGGAGGTTTTTAGTTGATCCCTCTCGTAAAATAGATACGAAAGAGGATATGGCTTTCTATAAATGAATTTCAAGAAGTCTTAATTAATGGATCATGTAGGCTGGAAGGTAGGGAGAACCAAGTAATCTTTCAAAGGGGGTGCTCCACGCAGGTAGGCCTACATGAATTGGTAGAACCCGGTGTGACAAACCACCTATGAAACAACACTTAGGTGATACTTTGATCAAACCTTCAAGTGTATCTACAGGCATTCCAGGAGGTAAGTTGTGTAAGTCCCTAGTCAAGGAAGGGAACTCAACACTATCCCTCATTAATTAGGGGTTTGGATAATTCCTCACACAAGTTTTGTTTGATTAAAACCATTGTAGGAATTTAGTTTAACTATTACACTTTAATTTCTTCATCTTTAGGTGCTAAAAAAACCTAGAAAGTTACAAAGGGCTTGAGCGAAGCAATAGAGAGATCAGAGCATCATACAGCCTTCAGGGAATTCCATCCCTCATAATAAAGACCCTTGTGGTCCTATTTATAATGAAATATAGGACCATAGGTGAAGGAGTAATTTCATGCATGTGTTGGGTGCATGTTTTCTATGTTGGGTTCTACACAAGTAACCTACACATCGATGGTACTTTGAGGAGGCTTGTGCGAATGGCCATTGGGGCTTTTGGAAATATTGACCTTTTCCAATTCATTCCTTTCTATTTCCCTATGGTATTTCCCTTTTTTCATTTTCATCCATGTGATAAAATAGAGTTTCAATGAACAGAAAGGTTTCCTTCTAGTTTCACACTCATCCATTTCCTAGAACATATTGAAGTAGTCTAGCACATGGTCTTTCATTCCCATGAAGAACACCCACACCTTTCAATATGCATCATAAATAAATGTTGTAAAATATTTTTCTACCTCATAGTGAATACTCTTCCATGGGACCAAATACATTAGAGTGATCTAGATTCAATAACTTTGATCTCATTGATGATAAAAATATTGAATGAGACTCTATGATGTTTCCTATACAAGTAGTATATGCAAGGATTATGTGATGGATCCTTTTCCATACTAGTGTACTTCTTCTTCATCAGGGTAGATAACCCCATTTCACTGATATAGTTGAGTCTCATATGAAAAAAATTGGATTACCTCACACATTCCACCTTTTTTAGGTTTTTTTAACATTTTTTCACATGAGTTTTGTACAACATACTGAAATTTTTTCCTCAAGCGTTGATGATTGATCCCTTTATCATCTTCCATGCTATGTCACTAAAGAGGTTTTTAGAGGCTTTTATTCCAAAGGGTATCCCTAATAACGAGTAAAGGAAAAGACATAGAGCATGTTGAATATCCTTCAGGGTGATTATATATCCAATGATCAACTTGACCTGGATATCACCCATACCAATGATCACTATCGAATTAGTATCCATTATATTGACTACACCAAATTCACTAGCTTTATAATTGAAGAAATACTCATGATGTTGAGTGACATGGTATGCTTCTACTGTATTAACCACACATTTTGAATCCTAGAATTATATATGAATTCATGTATCTTCTTCATCTTTGGATAAAATTAAAATTTCTTTGGTTAAGGTCACATGTATGTATTAAATTCATTATTGTTAGTTACTACCATGGACTATCTCTTGTAATAACATCCAATAATTCTTCTTAATGTTTCCCTATTTTCAAAAATCATAGCATTTTTATGTTGGCCTCCATCTATCTATTGGGAAGTTTTCAAAGTAGACAGTTCTTATATTCTTCATATGTTAGATGTTTACCAGAATCCACGAGTTAATTCACCATGCTCTGAAACTCACTAGCATGTTATACTATAGAGTTCCCAATATTTAGTCAAATATTCATCAAATTATTTAACAAGAGTATATTTTTTCAAGTGTTATTGGACAAGTACATTCTCTATAACTTTATCGATAGTTCATATGTGCTTCTCTGCTAGAAAAAATGGTGGATAAATTCTGATTGATTTGTTGGTGGATTAGATAGATTGTTTTCTTATACATCTTCGTCCACTCATCTTTCTTGGATACATAGAGGTTGAATCCCTTGTTATCAATGGGTTCAAATAGATATCTAGAACTAAAGAGATCCATTATTTGAGACTTCCAAAATATTTTTAAGGACTTCAACATGATCATTCCTCTTGTGGATGGTCCCTCCATTAGATTTAAATTCTTTACAAATTAGAGTAGAATTTTTAAAAACATATTGTTCCATTATGTTTGGAATGGTAGAAAATGGTGAAATAGACTATTGTATTACCAAAATAAAACTCTGATAGATCAATATGTGATCAAAATGTTATCAACATTTGAGATTGACTGGTGATGCAGCACACTGAAGGACATGTTGGAAAACTCACCAGAAAAGTTACTAGCACTAGAAAAGTATTATTTCACTATATTTTCATCATTAAACCTCATTTGATACCACTCGTTGTGATTCACTGATCACTAATAAATGTAATAAGAAGATAAAAAAATATTTTATTTCATATCGAAGATGTATTACATGAATTTCAGCAATCCTCTCCTCCCTTTTGTTGGCACATGAAGCTCTCAAGGCTCCGAAACTACAAAAAAGTCATCCATCTTTTATTGGATGATAAAGGATTCTCCTAAAGGACTCCTTTTATAACCATTTACAATGTGTTTCATTTAATTGAAATTTTGTTGGTAATAATTAATACATTAAATTTTATTGACACATATTCATTGAATATTTGGAGAATTTATTTCATTATATTCATGAACCTAAATATTAAATGAATATTACAAATGGATAAAACTATTTATTTTATTTTTGGAGCTAGAATAATATTTTATTTGCAGTAATCTGGGATATAACCCTTGGTTTTCTTCTCACATAGAAGTTGCAATTGGAGGTTTTGTGGTTGTTTTATTTTGTAGAGGAGGTGTTGTTAGATATGGGAGCCATAATAAAAGTTTAAATTATGAAATGTCATCTAGGTTTGGGTTGAAGTTGTCTAATATAAAACATTCATTCTATGATGGTTTCCATTATATACTATCTACGATTATAGTTTTTCTATTTTTTGTGTCTGGTTATGTGAAGGTTATTTTTCAATGGTGATGGTTTCAAAAAATTTCCTAGTGATGGTATTCCGGTAAAATTGTGTGTATCCAAGACTTTATCCCTAGTCATCAACAATGGATGGTCATATTTAAAAGAATGATGTGCAATGTATAAATCATATTTCCTAATGTGATGAAATTTTCATTTATGGATACTTTTTTTAGAGATTTATTATTGGTATGTTATGGAATGGTGGAAGGTGTTTTATGATAATAATGTTAATTATATTAATTAACTTTTGGAGGCTATATCAGTAATTTTATTGTTGGATAATTCTGGTGGGTTGGCTTCTCAATGTTTAAGGCATTTGGGATGTAATCTACAACAGCAGGTAGACAACAATGATCTCATGGTGCTGATTTTGGTAAAATACAATGGTAAAAATGGGATTGAGGTGGAGCTCTCATGACTAGAATCACTTTTATGGTTTTTTTATTTTTATATTTTATTTGGGTTTGTATTTTCCCATTAAAAATAGTTTCTCATAAAATACTAGAAAAATAAGTTTGGATTCATGGATGGTGAATCATGTTAGAAGCACTTTAATCAAGTAAAACAACACTCTATACAAAAATAATAATTTACAAAATCAATCCATGATAGTTACTTTCATTATTTTACCTTAATAATTGACATTACCTTTTAGATAAATCATACTGAGAAACACTTTATCAAACTATGTAAAAATTATAATAAATATAAAACTATTTCAAAACCCCATATAATTATACTCTAATTCCACGAAATTTTCTTAATAAAATGAATCCAAAGTGAAAACAAAAACATAAATTCCATTATATCTTAATAAAACGTCATTATACTTTTATCAAAAATGTTGTTTTTGTAAAAAATTGGTGTAGAATTGTAAATATATTTCCTAAAAAACCTTTTGAAATAATATTAAATTGATAAACCAATCATTGAAAACATTAATAAATAAATCTTAATATATATATTATAATAATTATATAGATATTAAATTATTTTTTAAAACTCAATAAATCCTTGTTTTAACAAAGTAAAAGGAATATAATATCATAGAGAGAATTGATAAAACATTGACACCTAGAGAAACCCATAATAAAGATGAGTAGAAATTATGTTTTCATCCTCCTATCACTAAAATCAATATGTAAATCAAATTATTTTTCTTTACATGGTAAAACAATAAATCATATATGAACCGTGATTGAGAAGAACATAAGAGGGTGTGGAGGAAGAAAATAATAAGGAATAAAATGAGTGATAGAGAGGAAAGAATACATTAGCTCTACAATGGAGAATCCTCCTTGAAGGATAAAAAGAAAAATGAATATTAGAACCCCCCATAGGATATGGGTGTCATCAAATTTGTGGGAATAAGTAAGGGACTATTAATATCCTAAAATGATAATATTAATAAAATTTATATTTCTAGAAATATCCATCCACTTACAATTTTACATCTAATAACAATAATAGAAATCATACATACACATTCCCATGTAAATTAATAATAATAATGACAATAGAACTAACCCTAATAATAATAATAATAATAATAATAATAATACAATATTTTTCGGACCATAGATAGACATACCCATGGCCCAAGAATTCATTAATAAAGAAAACACACACACATGATACATGGGGTTGAGATTTAAATAGAATTAACCAAACGCCACCAAAAAAACAAAAAAATGGAATTCACCATCATCATCCCACAATTAATATTTTTTTGTGTCTATTTCATATGATACATGAACCACCCCATATTACTGAGTGTTAGCCTCTTCTTCATTACTTATGAGTTTACCGGGAAATTTTGTATTCATCCTAATCAGATGCCTCCTCTTCCACACCTAGAACTAATCTAGAAACATATTAAGTTCCTCTTTTTGAATTTCAAACTTCATATGGTATAATTGTGATTCTTTGAAAAAAATCAATGGGTATGGAATTCTTTATTTTATTTGAAACTAGCTACATGATTCTTTAAAATAGAATCCTAAGGTGATACATGCTTGTCACAAAGGTTACCACTAGAATTTATTGCAACATCCTGCACTGTCGGTGTTGATGTAGTGGACTTCAATTTTACCTCAATTTATCGATTAGATTCCCTAATAGTGTGACAAATCTGACCTAAATACCCTCTCAAACCGATACACGACCAGAAATGTCACATACCTAAAGGACATTCATGATCCCCATAGGTTGGAGACAAGAACCCGTGCATCAAAAACAAATAGTGGGAATGATTTCACCCAACATGAAGTAGTCAAGATTAAATATATATATATATATATGATTGGAAGAAATATAAGAACATTAAAAGAATAAATATATGTCATAGAAAAAAGGAAAAAATTTAAGTAATATAACTCATAAGTAGCTAACTAATATGCAAGGTGCAACTCTAACAATAAAGTAAAACAAAAAACAAAAACTCCATGTGATATCTTTGGAAAACTCCAACCATATCACCACTAGCTACCCAGATATGGCTAAAAGAAAACCTTACCACCTCACTATGACACCATTCACATTTCTTCATTGAAGTACATAAAAAGGTATATAAACCACCAAAGGGGTGTGTAGGATGTGAGCTAAATAGGCTCAGTAGGATCCTACATGGGTGTCATATACAAATCTCTATAACGGAATCTGAACATGCTCAACTTCAATGAAAACAAGACATGATAATTGATAAATAGTGTTTATATTAAAATCATAGTAAACAAATCCCCTGCTTTCCACAGTTCCAAATAATCTAAGTAAAATAGTTTCAAAGCATATCTCATATATCATATAGTCTAACCAAATTATGTATCAAGTATCATATCAAATCCAAATCATTCTAACCTAAAGCACAGGCAACATCCTGCCAAGGATTAATCTAGATCTGGCTACCAAGGACACTCAAACCCAAACATAGACAGTTTCTTACATCAGTTCTAATGATATATGCATTGAATATATATACAGGATAACACTCTATTAAGTGAAACTCATAATTTGCCAAAACGTTAATAGAATAATATGCCAAGGGAGTAGAAAATTGCCCCATGATTGAACCCAAAAAAAGTATCAACAGACAAGGCCTATTACTACACCTTCTATATAAGTACCCAAGGCTTCCAATGTGCTACATTTTTCAAACCATCTCATCAAAACCATGATTTGAAAACCATTTTATCAATCCAATTTCATAACACTTTGAATATAAATATTCCTCATACCAAAATAAGAGGAAAATCATCTATTCTAAAAAACCCATTTCCACACAAAAAATTCTAGCATTCCAACTAATTTAAAAAATAATTTACAAAACCAGAGTAATAAAATTCATCCAAAATAGTATATAGATAGTACCACCTACCTCAAACATGAGTCTCACATGACCATAATGGGATCCACCAATATAGAAGAATGAAAATAAAAAATATATATCTCCTAGAATAAATCCTTGCATCTTTATAATCAATTCGAAAAGAAAAGTATCATATAGAGATGATAACAAAATATGTACCTCATTATACTCACACAATGCACCAAAACCAACACATAGGTAGGAATATATAGGAAGATAACACAATGGATCTTGAAAGGATCAATAAAATCACTACCAAAAGACCAATAGATCTCAAAACATAGTGAAATGACACTACTACAACCAATGAAAATGAATAAATAAAAAGATCACTTAATTTGAGAGATGTTGTGTAACCAAAATGATGATCAATCACCGAATGAAACAATTTTATAAGAGGGAAGATCCCCAAAATCACTTGAAAGAGATACTAGGTTTGAAGAGAGATGTTAAAAGCCTAATGAAAATAAAATCAGACATGTAGTATGGTTAAAACCACAAATACAAAAACATACATGACATAAAACCCTTTCACAGAGTGAATTCCATTATTTTTAAAATATTTCAACAAACACACCATCTCATATTAAAATAACCTTTTCAACCTTTTCATGATGCGAACCAGCCTCATGACGAGTAAAAATTTAATGCTCTAAAATGGTTCATGACATCTTCCTGACAATTTTCTCACATTGTGTAACTCTTTCATGATGTGAACATTGTTCAACTATTACATTCTATAGAAACCCTTAGAAAATCTTCCGGGTCAACCTGAACCCCAAAGGAAATTATCCTAATCCTTTCTGACATTTATACTCAGACTCCATTAATTCCAAAAAACAAACATCCATGAACATTTTTTCATTTTCTCCAATAAAGTCTCACCATCCTCATAAGTTCCAAAACACAACAAAGTAAGAATGAAAAGAAAATATAGATGAGAAATAAATTAAAGAGTGTAACAAGATATTACAAACTCCCCACCATAATACTTTTTGTCCCTGAGAAGTCATGTTGAATAATGGTTTTTTGGAAATAGGTGATCCCACTGACCCCTCATCAAAGAATCATTCCCCCAAGTCCCATGAAAATATATCTTTTTTTCCATATTAATTTTTACAATAAAATTGACTTCCCACGAAATAAATATAGCTCAGAGTTAATGATCTCCAATGGATACTCAACAAACTAAACCTATGGTTCCAACTAGATCTCTTACTAGCTAATATTGTGGGAGGGATTAAGAAGGTACATCATAGTATGAGATATATGAAATACATCATGAATATACTCCAACGAAAATAACAATTATAACTTACAAGAAACATTCCTAATATGCTTAGTGACCTCAAACAACCCAGCCTATATCAAATAAAAATTTCCATATTTTCCACACTAATGGTAACCCAAATGAGGAAAAAACATCAACAAAATCATGTAACTGACAAAAAACTCTAATGTATGATGTCAATGATCCAGATACAATTTTTTCTTACATTGAGATGTTACCAAACACCGATGTATATCCGGAATCATTGTCAAAATCTCTTGAATGTGACTCAGTTATATAAGAGCAGCCTCACCTAATGTAACACCCCAAAATTATCAAATAATAACATAATATTTGGTAGTTCATGTGAAACACAATTCCAATCTTAAGCAACCCATGAAATATATTTCATTTAAATTCAATCTATTCGATAGCTTGTGAAACGAACTACACAAAGTCTACATAAACTATAATATAGTATAATATTATATCCTAAACCTTAAATTTCAGTGAGTGAATATTAAAAATTAAATTATTTATATTATGGTTATCTATTTATTATAATAAAATAAGTATCATTTTAAATAAATAATAAATTTTTCAAAACAATTATATTTTTTATAAAGGACGTTTTAGTCATACATTTCTCACATAATTTAAAATTAATTTCAATAAAATTTATAATATATATTTCAAAAAATAAAAAAATTAAATAATTATATCAAAAAATATCTCTAGGATTATTTTTTTGATATTTCTGAAAAGTTTCAATTTTTTGATGAATAGTGAAAAATACAGAGGGTTAATGGTAAAATTCGTTTTCGTTTAAATTATATAGAAAGTTAAGTTATATTTTAAAATGGTTTTTTATTAAAAATAGACCAATTATATATATATATATATATATTAATATTATTTGCATCATTGGAATCATTTTTATTTTTGATTTTTATATAATGACCTGGTAATCTTTAAAATATTTTATCTTTGAAAACTAGATTTCTCATCGCGTCTGTGAGATTAATTTTAAATTAAATTTTTATAATTAACTGAATTGAATTTGGTAAAATGAATTAAATATTTTGAATTATAATAATTTATATTTTCATGTAGGTTCAACTTAATTTTTGTCCAAAATGAATAAAGAAAATATTAAAAATTAATTATCGTAGTTAAGGTAAAAATGGATTTACCTGGGGTTAAACTAAAATGATGATGGTTTAAATTACCTTAAATCATTTATAAAATCTATTTTATAGAAATATTTAGACCTTATAATGTTTAATACTCTATAATACTCTATTTTTTACGCTTTTCATGAGACAATACTTGGGTATGACTTTTCCTTTTCAAAAATTACAAGGGTGCCACTCACCTCACATATAAATGGCCACCCACTCTACTCTATTATGCACACCATGAAACCATTTTTTTAGAACATAACTAACCAAATCACCTAAAAACATACCTCATATCATCCAGGAATCCATATTTTGTGTATAAATACTTCATAGGAAGTCTTCTGGTGCAAACCTAACAAGGATACACGAAGGAGAGGTAACAATCTTCAACATGTGTTTTTATTTTATTTCCTCCTCATAATACCTAAATTAATATAAACAATGATGATATGATAAAATAATTATATCAAATATATTGATATGTTTTATTATAATTTCATGAATTATAACCATATCCACTTTCATTAAATGGGATATGAAATCATTATTCATGTGTACAACGGACTACCACCTCGCGAACCGATGTCATTTGTCTTTCCATTACCACATCTCACGGTAGGTTATGATGATGGATATGAACTATTTATATTATATTTATAAGATAACTATACCTATAGAGTAATTATATTATATATAACTTTTTATTTTCTATTCCGTAGAGGATATGATAATGTCCATTGTTTGTGTGGTCGACTACCGCCTCACGAAGCGATGTGATTTATTTTTCAATAATGCATTACATGGAAGATAAAAAGGATGAATTTAATGAATATATTTTTTATAAATGAAATAATTATTGTTTTAATGACATATTTTTCAATTTTAAATGATACTATGTATCATTTTATTTCTTACACTGAAACTTGATAGAATTGTTCACGTATGTGTAGACTACCACCTTCACGAACCGACGTGACTCTTTTTCATCACCACACCACATGGATGACATATAATAATATACTTATATAAATAATATTTTATACAAGATATTAATATCATTTTTTAAATATAATATATAACTTACCTTCTTTCTATAATAATCACTGAAAAATGGAAACCTTACTCATACGTACGTTCAGTCTACAATGTCCATGATTGTAACATAATTCATTTTATACCATATGTAATGATTTTTTGAAGTATAATTTATGTATAAATAGTATTATTATTTAATTATTATTATTTTTTATATGTATAAATAATGACCACTTGGACAATAGTCAACCCACCAATGACATTTTTTACAAAAAATTCAAATATCATCGAAACATCCAAAGTAATCTTAATTGACTAAGTAATCATATATAACATGGTAATAAATTAAATAAAAAGAATAATAAATATGGAATTTTTTCTTAATTATGTAAATAATTAAGTTAAATGTATTATATAGGAAGATAAATAACGTATGTGACAATTTAGACTCAAGGTAAGAGGTTATCATCCCACATTTACTTTCGTGAGACGTATGCCTTATTAACAACTTATTTTTTCTTTGTGGTGTATATACAACCATTATTGTAAGTTATATAAAAAATAAATTTCTAGTGATGGTATTTAAAGTTACATTTGATTTTATTTATTTCATGGGGCTTCTGATTTAAATGTTACTAATGTTTTAAGGGATTATTTCACAATCTCATCATTTTTAAGAATTGTTTTATTTAAGTCTCCCTTGGGGGTATTACTAGATGTTTCTATAATTAAATAAATTTATTTTCTTCTTATTCTTTTATCCATGAACCTTTTCAATTAATATTACCATTTAACCCACTTTAGTTCTTGAATTGATTAAGAAAATTTTTTAATGAAAATTTGACTTTATATCTATCTTCGGTCGAAAATATTCCTTTTAAGAATAGTTTTCTGAAAAGTATTCAAAAATGAATTAACATTATCTAAAATATTTATTAAATAAATTTTTGTCTATTTTTTTAATTTTATACAAAATGAAAAGTAATATTCATATCATTTTCCAAAAAAGGTATTTTTCTAGCCTTTTTATGGTGAAAAAGGAACATCCTTTTTATTTTGTACTCTATATACATAATTACACAGCATAATGACCATCGTTTCATTGATGATTAATTTAAAATTTTACAAGGAAATTTTAAAATAATTTTTTTCCTAATATTCTTGATATTATTATTTTATTAATTTGATTTGTAAATAATAATGATTTGGATAATATTTTATGAAATTGTTTATTGTAAAATAGAAAAGGTGATTTTAAATGAATGGTTATTTTTCTCAAAAAATTATTACAAGTGATCTTTCAAAATCATTTTACATATAATTTAATAGGGTAATACTCCAATGATTATGTCCTTATTATTTCTATTGATGGTTTATGATTATTATGATCAAGGCTGTTTTATATTGATACCATACATTTTACTATGGATAGTTTATGATTATGTTTATTGATTAGGAAAATTTATTACATTTCATATGTTTGTTTTAATAATAATGTTTATGTGAATTATGTTCACACTTTAATACAAGGAATTCATTATACATAGTAACTGACTGGAAATCCACTATATCCCCTTGATGCATTGTTAGGTCCCATAAGAAAAACTAGATTGGTTTTTGGCTGACACATTTCCCATTTATAAAGATGCCTTGGAACAAGGCCTCAATTATATTAGATGTCTTGTTACAATGACTATGTGGTATGTTTTAGAAGTCCCGAATTATTCATTTCATCATTATGAATTTAGTTATTGATATTCCCTATCTTTATTATATTAGTTAGAGTATCTATGGTTATGTTTCATGATAATGTGATTATTTATATATAATTATTTGATCATCATTTTTTTCTTACTTTTTATGCTGATGTTATTGATTAAATGGAACGTGTTTTAGTTATTTACCATTGCATATTGATTATGCATTTTTTATTCATATCATTAATTATATTATTATCTATACTAATCATTTTATCCCACTCCTTTCTTATGATTTATTTCTCCCATGAGACCAAGAAGTTTCTTTGGATTGATATGAAGGTGTACAACAAGGGGACTAATTTCATTTTCAAACAAAATAGTATGTGTATGTTATGTTTTAAAATGTAATGTGAATTTATGTATGTGTCTAGTATAGAAAGACTGCTAAAATATTTGGTCCTTCATGATGTGATTCCATGTATCTTATACCAATGAAACAAAGTATACATTTGATTTTTCCTACTAGGTTTCGAGGATATAGTTGGTATCAAAATATGTTTAGTAGAAATCGTGTAAAATAGATTTTTGAAAACATAGATTAGGGAACATAACCTTATGATATACTTTGAGGATAATTATACAATAACATCCTAAAGTTTTGATAAGGAATACATTATTTGGTGTTTCTATATAATAAATCCCTATCTAGGTACAATAAGTAGATCTGGTTCTAGAATAGAGGCACTAAGGGTTAATAACTTCGAAAGGGTGCATTGGGATTGACCTGATGGTCACCTTGTGTACAAAAATAGGCCTTAATATGCACATATATTAACACTATTAGGGGATATTATTAATATATGTCACTTTTTATTTAAAATCCATTATAAATTATTTTGAAGATAATGATATCCTAAAAGATACTATGTTAATGATTATGAGATTACCTGTGCCTACATTTATTAATATATGTTACGTATTTCACTATTTTTATTATTTTAAATTATGATAATGATATGACCAAATCTATTGTATCTCATGGTTTACAAATAGATTCTAATATAATAAATTATAATTGCATCAATGTGTATAATACAAAGAGTAAGAATGATCGTTTATTTGATAGTCGTAAGTCCATCGTTTGAAGTGAACTAGTCTTACAAACATTCTCATCATATGAGTATATAGTCTCATGTGCTAAAAAGGAATATAAATAATTCTATAAGTATGATGGCTCCAAATGGAAGAAATATAAGAAGAGGATGAAAATGAAAAATATGTCTAAATGGAAGAAGATATAGAAGGATTTTTGCAGAAGTGATTATTATTGAAAGAGACACCATTGAACATTATTAAAGGTAATGGGCATTATCTAAAAGTTTAGAGAGAAATTACACCACAACTATGATTTCAAGGGAATGAAAAAGGTTTCCAATAATCAATTATTTCACTATAATAATATGGGTAACTACACAAACAAATTTCCCAAGTGTCAACAGAATATACATTAAAAGAAGCTAATGGATCATTTTCATGCTTATGTTATTACCATAGTAAAAGTGGAATGATTAATTTGATTTTGATTGGATTAATGATTTATGTAATTCAATTATTTTATTAATGGTATCCTAAACCTAAGAAATAATAAATATATAAGGATTTTACAATAGTAATTTTTTCCTTAAGGATTTGAAAGTGTATGTTGAACTGAACCAGTAACTAAAAAAAATGATTCAATGTCAACTTGAACTTCTGGTAAACCACCTGATTGAGGGAAATATAACCCTTAATATGTTCCTAATGTTGATATAATGATGTTAGGATAAATGGGTGATTGATATTGATAAAGAAAAATTAATAGTACTGACTACCTTGGAACTGATTATTGATTTGTTGACAAAGTGGTTTATTCTATCACTAATTGATTTTATAGTATTTTTTGGATTTAATTAATATATCCAATAATATATGATTTATATAATTAATTAGGAAGTATGAATGATTTTAATAAGGTTTTATATTAATTTAGGTTATTACCATGTTCCATGATAATACATAATTATGGTATCTAAATGTTTGTTATGTGATGATTAAGAGCCAATTTATATTGTCTGGGGAGTATAATGTTTATTTAGTTACCTTCCATATAAATTTGGCCAGGTATATTTTTGATGATCTTTAAGTTTAACTATTTATGGAATGGGTTTAGTTTAACTTTGGTTATTATTGGACAACTTTTTATAACCGTTTTAGTTTAAGTAAATAATAAAGGAGTATATTTTTACACTTTTATGGATATTATGTTATGTTAAAAGGTAATTTTAATTCATCAGGCATAAAAAATCATATTTTATATTAATTTATTATAGTAATAAATGAAGTGTAAAATTATGAAAGTAAAACCAAAGGGTGAATTTATGCTATGAAATAGAAAGATATCAAGTCTATTTTCAGATTTTCTCATACTAGATAGTAAAGAAATTATTTAAAATTCGGAAATGATATTGAAACAAAATTATCCTAGCACCACCATATCTGATGAATACAATTTCCTTTAAATTATTGTGTATTTCTGGTTTTTAGGTTCTTAACATTCCATTGACCTTTCACTTTATTTTGATCAATGACCTCTATTGTTCTCTATAATTATTTACACATTTCTCCCATGTATGTATCTTTATTTTACTCAAATGTTTTTCTAATTGGAAGACTATTTATTTTTTATTATAGATGACATTTTTTCCCACTGTGTCTTATCAAGAGGATGTTTTATTAACCCTCTTACAATGTATGGGGTTTTTTTAAAATGGAATTTTCAAATATTAAACCCCTGATTACTGAGATCAAGTGAAAATTGTGAGGATGAAATTTATTTATGTTTGGGAGAATTCAACACCCCAAAATTTTCAAATAATCACATTTTATTCAATATTTTTTTAGATTAATAACTCAAATATTAATCAATCAAAAAAAATATTTCTTTAAATATAATATCTTTGATGGCCTGTAGAATACGCAATCTGAAGTCTAAATGAACCATAATATAGAATACCATAATAACCTATCCATTAAATTAGAGGGTATTAATAGTAATAAATAAATTATTAATATTATGTTTATCTATTGATTATAAAAAAAAGAATCACTCAAATAAAAATATGTGTTTTCAAAAAAATAATTCTTTTTCTAAAAGGCAGTTTAGTTACGCATTTCAAGCATAATTTTAAATAATTTATTACAAAATTTATAAAGTTTATTTGAAAAAATTAACATCATTTTTTAATTAATTAAATTAAAATTATCTTATGAAAAATTGTTAGAATTTTTCTAAAAAGTTTCATTTTTGATGAATAGTGAAAAATTTGGAATTTTAATTGAAAACATTCTTTTTGTTTAAATTATTTATAAAGTGAAGTCATGTTTTAATTTTTTTTTAAATTAAAATTATTAAAATTATATATCTATTAATCCAATTTATGTCATTGTAATAATTTTCATATAAAATTATGATATAAAAACATTATAAACTTTTGAACATTTCTACTTTAAAAACCACTTCTCATCACATATGTGGGATTAATATTAAATTTAAATTTTCAACTTAGATAAATCAAACTTGGTAAAATGTATTATATATTTTTAATAAAAATAATTTGTATTTTCTAATATGTTCAACATAATTTTTTGACCAAAATGAATAGTGAAAATAGTAATACTTAATTTCCATGGTTAAGGTAAAATTGATTTATCGGGAGTTAAACTACAATGATAAGGGTTAAAATGACCTAAAAACTTATCTAAGGTATATTTTATGGAAATATATAGAAATTATACTATACATGTCTCTATAAAAATCTATTATTTACCCTTTTGGAATATGATAAATGTGTGTACATCAGTTTATTTTAAAAAATTACAAGTAAGCCACCAACCCCACTTATGAACAACCACCCCCTATCTCTTATTTTTAACAGCTTAAAGCACTTTTTCTAGAAACTAGTATTCCAAATAACTTCCAAAATTCATTAATCTCGACCTAGAATCAATAATTTTATCATAAAAACATCCTAGTAATGATTTTGTTTCTAACTTAAGTAGGATACCCGTAGAAGAGGTAATGTTCTTCAACACACATTTTTTTATTTATTACTCCACTTCCATAAATTATTATTATATAATTGTGACATAATAACCTAAGTATCTTAAATTTATTAAGATATTTTTTTAAGTTAATTACCTATAACAATATCCACTTTCATCAAATGGTTTATGAAATTATCATTCGTTTGTACAGAGGACAACTGCCTCATGAAACGATCTCTTTCATTTTTCCATTATCACCTTTCAAGGTAGGGTATAATGATGTATATAACATGTATACATATATATATAACATAATTATACATATTTAATCATTATTTTATATATTTATTTTTTACATTCCATTTCAATTGGGATATGATAACGTCACATGTGTTTATAGAAGACTACTACCTCAGAAAGTGATGTGTTTCTCCTTTTACTAATGATCTACATGAAATATAATAAAGATAAATTTAATGAATATATGTTATATAAATAAAATAATAATGATATTAATTACATATTAATCATTCTAAAAATATAATATATATTATTTTATTTCTTACACTGAAAAAAGGCAACGCCGATCGTGTACATGTAACCTACTGCATTCACGAAGAGATATGACTCAATTATCATTGCCTCACAACATGGATGATATATATAAGTATATAAAAATAAATAAAATTTTATATATTATATTATAATAATTTTTGAAAGATAAAATATCACATAGATTCTCTCCACATTGATCATTGAAAAATTGAAACATTGCTCATTTGTACAAACGACCTACCGTCTCCATGATTGTAATGTACATCCGTTTTCAATGAAATAATTAATTATCAGCATTAAAAGTATAATTTGGGTATAAATATTATTATTATTTTATATATATATATAAATAATGACCTCTTTGACCATAGTCAACCCAACAATTTCACTTTTGATACAAAATCCCAATATTATCGAAACATCTTATGCAAAGTCAATTGACTATGTAATCATATATAAAATGGTAATAAGTGAAATAAATGGAATTATAAAAGTGAAAAATTTTATTAATCATGTAAATAATTAATATAAGTATATTATTTAAGATGATAAAGAACATACATGATGCGTAGTCCTCAAGGTAATGGTACTAATCTAACTTTTACATATGTGAGAAATACAAAAAATTCAAAAATTATTTCTATTGTGTGGTGTATATAATTCTATTTTTTTATATTATATCATGAATTCATTTATATTCATGTTATTTAATGTTTAATTTAAATTTATTTCTTTTTCGGGGCTTATGATTCAAAAAAAACAATGTATTTGGGGTTTATTTCACAATCTCATCATTATTCGGGATTGTTTTTGTTTAAGTCTCCCTGGGGGGAATTATTTATTATTTATATCTTAAAATAAATATATTTTATTATCCTTTGGTTATTTATGAACTCTTTCAATTAATATTACCATTAGTATCCCTTTAGAACCTAAAAAGATTACAATTTTTTAAAGAAAATATGTCATTACTTACCTCTTCCTTTGAAAATACTTATTCTTAAAAACCCATGTTATATAAAAGAATTTTCAAAAACGTATTAACATTATCCAAATGTTTTATTAAATAAATTTTTATCCATGATTTATTTTTTTACAAAACTATTTGAAATAAATCTTCTTATTTTTTTCCAATCGATTCATTTTTCAAACATTTTTATAGTGAAAATGAAGTTTCTATTTTAACTTATATGAAATTTACAGAATTAATCTTTTTCATCACCATCTTTTAATTTAAGCATAATTTAAAATTTTAAATGGTTTTTTTAAATAAAAAATTTTCCCTAATATTTTAAAACTTCCTAATTTTTAAAAGTGATTTTAAAAGAATATTATTTTGATAATTTTTGATAAGTTTTCTTATTTTAAAATAAAAATTGTTATTTTTAAGAAATTTAATTTTCCTTAAGAAATTTTACATTTGAAATTTAAAATTAATTTTCCATTTAAGAATGCATCCTTTGATGTTACATATAATTTAATGGGGATATAATCCAATGATAACATCCTTATTATTTCACCTAGTGCTATATGATCAGTTTGACAGGGGATTTACTTTGTCGATATGATACATTTTACTTTGGATGGTTTATGATTATGATTATTGACATGGAAAAGTATTTACATTTCATATGATAGTTTAGATATGAATTCTTATATGGATTATTGTTCACCCCTTTAATATGAGGAATTAATTGGACTTAGTAAATGATGGGAGGGGCCCACTATAGCCACTCGATGCATTGGTATGTATCATGATACCAAATATATTGATTTTTAAATGAGGGATTACCCATTAATATAGATTTATCAGCCTAAGGGCTCGATGGTATTATATCTCCTGTCATAAATTCTCAATTGTATGTTTTAGATATCCAACATTATACATTACAATATTGTAAAATTAGTTAATGATATTCCATGTGATTATTAAATTATTTAGAATATTCATGGTTAAGTTTCATGTTCATGTGATTATTTTTATGGAGTTATTTGACCATAATTTATTCCTACCATATTATCATCATGTTATTGACTAAATAATGTGTGTTTCAATTATTTACCTTTCCATATTCATAATGACTTATTTATTCATAGATTCCAGTGTATTTGTACCCTTACTAAGAAATTGAGATCACCATTTTTTATGTTTTATTTTCACTTGGAAACCACGAAGAGTTTTGTGATTGATATATAGGGATATGAAAAGGGGGATAATGGTGTTCTCAAATAAAATATTCTGTGCATCTTATATTTTAAAACAATATTGTGAATTCATGTATGTTTCCGTTAAAAAAAGCTACTAATCTATTTGGTACCTAGATATGTGATGCCTTGTATCTTTTTCCAATTAATCAAAGTATACTCTAGTTATAAGATACTTTTGTCGACATGCTACACCCTCTAATTCCAAAAAGATTTGTGACAGGTATGGGAGAACATAAAATTACCCAAAAGGATCCATTATAATTGAAATATTATAATTATTATTATAAGAAAACTCAACAAGCCCTAGATAGAAATCTCGTGATCCAAAAAACTAAGATGTTTCCAAAGAGAATCTTCTCCAGGATCTATATAGAATTTAATGTGAGGTCTTTTATCTATGGATGAGATGTTGTACTCAACTCGATTAGAGTCCCCATGATTTCATGGAGACTATTCCAGAACTATGAGGTTAACCTAGGACCCCTATTCAAAATAATGGTAGTGGGAACCTCATGTATCCTCACAATAACCTATATATAAAACATACCTAATTCCTAAAATATTGGGGTTTACCATATCTGAATGATGTGAGATAAAGTTTTAAACCATTAAATCACCTCTCAGATAGAATTATTCTTTATGGGAGTCCATATTAATCTAGAAACAAATTCCTTGGACACCTCCTCCCATTTACAAACTAGCATCAAAAGAGGAATAAGAAACCCACAAGGTTTGAGATTCTTTTCCATTATCTATTGGCAAATGTAACTACGGGAATCATAATCTACAAGGTCACACTTCCAACCCAGCCACTAGAATAATCATCTCTTATTATAATACATCTTCATAGTTCCTATACTAATAGAACACAAAGAACTATGACAATCAAACCAAACCCATATTATCATAGATATTAGGAAGGAAAAATGGTCCCCAAAACAGATAATATCATCTGAAGAAGGATACCAACTAGAAATTGTATCCACACCTTAAAATTCTCAATAATTATTTTAAACACATTATCCTAATACTAATCCTATATAATAGACTCAAGGATAGATGATGATAAATGAAAACATGTCATAATCAAACCTGAAACATCCTACTGAGTTTCTAGGTGAATCTAATCCATGGGTTCTATAATGTTCCACTCCTCAATCGATTCCAAAATATCCTACAATGGTACTTCATGTTGTTAGCATCTGTGATGAAATTCCCCTTCCCTGATGTGTAAGAGATGTCTATGTCATACATTTGAATGAATTTCACTCACAACCTCTATCTAATATCCAAGAATTTCTAATAAAATATATCACCCAGAAACTTATAGTAATTCAATAATTTGAACCTCTCCCCAAAAATATAGTTCTACCAACATTTAATCACTTGAATAACAAATGAATGATTCAAATCATGGTAGTGGTAATTCTTGTGATTCAGTTGAAGATTCAGAAAGTTGTAAAACGTCAATTGATTTTCCTTCATAAGAATTCAACACATATCAAAACCAGATGACTTACAAAAAAACTAAATACCCCTTAAAAGGATCAGATAATATCATAAAAGGTGATGATATAAGTAGTAGTTTTATCTTGTCGAAATAAGATAAGAAATTTTTAACTCATGTAATTTTTACCCCTTTCCTTGTAAGAGTAGTCAAAGTTGAAACAAACATTACGAAACATTTTATGAACCATCAGCACTATCCAGCTTGACCACAGAAGCTATGAATCTCAAATACATTCAATTTCTCTTCCCATGACCAGAAATATGTTACCTTATATGTATAAATTGATAATCCATGCTTTGTAATATGTTCTCTAAGAACATACTTTCTTGGATCTAGAGACTATATTTCAAAATCTTTTAATACAAACTGTGACTACTTAGGGTCTCTAGAAACAAACTCAAATGAGTTCAACTTTTGATAAAGAAAAATATCATCCATGAACACTATCATAAAAGTTCTTAGATACTCATGAAGTATCTAATTAATCAAATCCATTAAAACATAATGAATTTTAGTCAGAAAAAACATCATCACAAGATATTCAAAATGACTATACCTCCTCCTAAAATCCATCTTTGGTACATAAAACTCACAAAATCTAAGCCAATGGTAACGTAACCAAAATTTTTCATTTGGAAACTACTTTCCCCCATTATTTTTCAAAACAATGTGTCCATATAGGGAAAATTTAATTATTCTTAGGCATTACCAGTTTCAACTTTTGATAGCCACACACAGTTTTAGTGAACCATTTTCTTTCGGGTAAAATAATATAGGTGATACCCAAGGAGAAACACTTTCCTAAAAAAACTTTTTTTCGTCCTATAATCTAATTGAATGATGATCTCTTTCATCTCCCCTAGTGCCTTATGATATGAGGTTATTCAAACTAGTTTCATACCTTACACTATTTCAATCGAAAACTCTACCTCCCCCTAAATAAGAATACTAGAGAACCAATCAAGGAAGACATAAATAAAATATTGAACAATAGTTGTAAGATCAATAATAGAATAAACATCATTGAGATCAACTACTATAGTAGAAAAAAATATTTATCTCTAGGAAGGGTGGTGATATATGGAAAAACCACATATCCCACTGTCCTTGAAACGCCCAAGCACTCCCATTAGTTAACTGAAGTGATACACACCGATGATAACAATCAACCATAGAATGGTGAGTAATAATTCAATCCATCATAAGGATGACGTCAAAAAAATCCATACCGAGATTGAATAAATCTCATATTAACTCTTCATTAGCTATCAAAAGAGAACAATGACATCGAAACCCATACAATTTTCTCTTTCCAAGAGGTATTGTTAACTCCATAAAATGGAAATGAGGTCCATTTTATATTTTAGAATATCCAAAAAAATAATAGATATAAATGATTGGGATTCACCTATATTAAATAATTTAGTTGCGACTGAAGATGAAATAAAGATGATACCTCTAACTGTTATTGGGTGTGCATCTAACTTCATCGGAAACTCATCCATTGTTTGAACGTGATTCACTTATGAGGATTTTTTCCATATCACTATATTTATTGAAGCATATGACTATGCCGCAGTATCCTTTGGAGCTGACGATCCATGACCATAATAAGGAATATATATATCCTGATAAAGATGATTTTTATGGCCATATCTTCCAAAACACTTACACATTGTTGTTGGTGCAGAACAAAAACTCTGGGTGTGCCTAATATTTTCACACAAATATCTTTTCAGTGGTACACAACTATCTGTAACTAAAGGTGAGGAGGAGACTTGTTGCTAAGAACCATCCCCACCACTCCTGTGATGATCATGCAACATTCTCTTCGTCCTATGTGTTGTATTGAAGTTTTTACTAGGTTTAAGAGAAGGGGAATAATAACCAAACTTTTATTACATATCCTTATCAACAATCATTTTACGAACTAATCTCTATATAGAGTTTGAAAATTTTAATATAAAAACCTATGATCTTATATCTAGTTGCGAACCCTACAGGTACTCTTGATCCATCAACTGGTTATCTTTACTACCTCAGGTGCGAAATGAAGCAGCTCCAAAAATATTTATTGGAGGATGATGACACAAAATTATCTCCTTCATACAGGGATTCGAACTCCATATACTTAACCATAATAAGAGACTCTGGACAAAAATGTTGAATGAAGTGGATCTTGAAACCATTCAATTCTAAGCTCAATTTCCATCTACTTATACCATAAAATCCTTCCATCACTTACTGCGACCCTTAAGTATTAATTTCAAGCACTTCTCCATGATATTATCAAGTATATCCAGGAATTAAAAGATCTGATTAGTTTTTTCCTACCATACATGTGCCTTATGTGGTTCATTTATACCTTTAATGTATAGTGATTTTTTGCATTAGAAATCCTATGATCGATCCATTTATCCTGTAACTCCTAGATGTACCTTAATAACTATGTTATCGGATTGAGGTACATTTTGGCTTATAATAAGAACATACCACAAAATATACACAACAAGATTTCAATATATAGCTGGATAAAAACACTGCATAGAAACATTTTAAACAAACTCCATATGATTCTATAGTAGTTCAATAAAATTGCCTCTAAATTGAGTGTTGGTAACCAATACACGACTGTTTCTTCATTCTGAAGGTGGTTTTAGTTAAGTGTCGTATAAATGTTTTTAGTGGCGGTTTTACCCACCGCCAAAAATCTAATTATCCCCATGAAAACCGCCGCTAAAAAAAACTACCTCTAAAATACTTACACTGTATAATTTAGAAATGGTTTAAACCACCACTTATAAAAGGCTACCACATTTTAGCAGAAGTTTAAACCACCACTAAATAAGCTTCATTTACTTAGCAGTGGTTTAAACCACCACTAAATTTATATTTACAAATAAAAATCCACTGCATGTTCTACAGCCCCAGAACCAGTACCCTGAAAAAAAACATTTTAAGAGTTCATATAATAGAACAATATAATACATCAAAATATATTCATTAATAAACTATCTAAAATATTAATATAAACATCCTAACCTACCTAAAATGAAAATTTGTTTAGTGATTGCTTTATGACTCACATGATTCATAAACAAAATATTTTTGGTGACTACTATGTACCATACATGATACATAAAAAAACAATGTCCAAATTTCTGTAACATATCAACAAAATGACTAATCATTTTCCGGTGATGAACACATCTCTTCACCCTCCCCACCTCCATCTCGACTTCCTCGTACTGGAACCTGTAAGGCAATTATATTGGAAATTAAATACTACTGTATACTTATATTTAAACATAAAACCAATAAATGATTTCAAACTAAATTATTTTTAATTTTCGTGATTTACCTGCTCACCACCACCCATCATTGATGCAGTATCACTTGGGAAAGATCTGATAGTCTTATAATATAAATCAATTGCTGCTTTCTACAAAGCCTATATCTGATTCCCCTGATCCTTAATTTTGTTTTACATTGAAACAAAATCTCTCTGAGCATATTGGGATAGGGAGTGACAACAACTAGGAGTAGATACATCATCAATACCCAATGGTATTCCAAGGACCTCAGATGGTATGGGTCCCATACCCATCCCGCACACTCGTCTAGGATGCTCCTTCCTAATCACTTGACCAACTAGGTCAGTCTGGGAGACTGAGTACAACTACACGGGATTGGTATCCCATAGTTCATTAAATTTTACCAATAAATCAAAAACTAGTCATATTATTAGAAATATATATTAACATAATAATAAATTAAAATAACTTATTATAATGAAAAATGAATTCATTCCCCATCTTCTTTTGGAGACTCATTAACAAAACATCCATCGAATTTTTTATGAACATCCAACCACAGTTCTGTTTGGGATGCTTGGGGCCTTAAACTCTTTGTCTACATTAAACAATGATAAATCAACAATTATAAAATATTAAATAGATAATATTTTATTATAAATATATAAACTAATGAAAAGATTACCCTAGTCGATCAGCTTCTCGAAAAACACTTTGACCCCGTAGTGTGATGGATTATTTTCTTAAACCGGCTCAATGAACTCATCCTAGAAATATCCATAGATAAATAAAATGTAATTTAATAGTACTGTAAGAAATTTTATCTCATTTTAATATACATTTATAAATGTAAAATGATTTTAATATAGTAATATATATTTAAATACCATCTACTTCTCATCACGATGTCATTCATCAAAAACATTCTATTTCTCTTTGGGTACCCCATTGGGTACCTTTTCATACATATATTGGGTTCTCAAAAAAGTATCATTGACATCACCCCACAATATATATTTAATATCTTTCCATTTATTTCCCAGATATTTCAATGTTCAATTTCGTGCAAGAAAATCAGAAACCGTAAAGTGATAAAACATCTGTTAACAAAAATTAATTTTGAAAATATTATAATTTTATGACATAATGACATTTAATTACACCATAATATATTAAAATTATCTTCATCTGTGAATAAAAAACTTAATTTTTCGATGTTGAAGTCATATTCCTCCAATCATCGTAAGTAATAGGAAGGGAAAATGACTTTGTGGCTAGCTGAACCCAAATATAGCTAAGTATTCATATGACGTCATCTGTAGGGACCACATATGAATGAAATGGGACTATTATATTTTCTGTGTTCAGATTCCACACATCTAAACATTTAATATTTTCTCCATACTTTCATTTTTTCCATATTTTATTAACAAATAGTTAGTATAAAAAAATTGAAATAAATTTATTCATATTAAAATTTATACCTATAACCATCACCTTCAAGTATCTCCGTGATGAAATAAGAGTGGAACCCCTATATCTCACTATTGAGGCTCCTAATTGGGGAGGTGTCACCAATGATATTGAAGGGATGCTCATGAAGGGTGTGAGAGATAGTTCAGGGTGGAAAGCAGATGGTGTCTCACATGCTATAGAGAGGGAGACAAATAGAACATCATCTGTGGGTGTGGTCGATGAAACAATGTAACGATTCCTCCATGGAATTTCTGTCATTTAATCAAATACAATTAAGTTCAAAATATATATTTACAAAAATATGAGGGAAAAAAATTAAAAATTATAACATATACACAGTACTAACAAACAAAATATACATTACAATGATAATGAATGACTGCACAATTGGAAAAATTGGTTGATAAATGAATGGATAACTATAAATAAAATCATTTTACCCTTTAATCATGTCGGTTTTCTACACCATTAATTCATCCAATTCATCCACCCTTGTAAGACTATAATTTCAATATCCTTCTGGGGAAATAAGTATGCTTCTTGTTATTGATGAGATTCAATGTTAGAGGTCAAATCTTCAACTTCATCACCCATATCATACAAATTCCAATATTTTACATGAGCAACTACACTCCACCATTCTTCCAAAACATCTTCCACATAATTTTAAATTTTCTATTGTAATTATAAGATATACAGATCATGTAGTTCATGGTCACCAAAATCCATCAAGGGAGTGAAGCTCACAATCATAAATTGATAGGAATCTATTTTAACATCTCTGATAATATTTACCCATTTTCATTTGAATAAAATAATTGAAAATTCATGTGGTAGTTTAATTCGTCAATATCATTCAACTTTCCACAGTATCACACTTTGGAAAATGTAAATATACCACTATTCTGGGTTTTCAAACACTCTTCTCGATCGACGATTTGAAATATAAATCTATTCACGTTGTAAGCATTGAAATTTCGATCTTGTTTTATAGGTCATTAGGAACTAAACATCAAATATTTTGACAAATAAACTCAAGTATCAGTATTGATTATCTAAAAAAAGAAATATACATTATTAAATTTATAAAATATATTTGTCAACCTAATCTATATTTATTTCAAAATTTATGAAATTACACATCATGCAAACCATTCTACGAGCTCTTTATTAACATATTTTGTTATATCTTTCTCATTTCTTGTTCAGACTCACATTTTTCTCTTTTTCTTATTCTAAAATCTTCAATAAATGGATCTACAATTTTACTATTATGTAGAACATATATATGTGCCTATAATAATTCAATTTCTGTAAGTGTAACATTTGAGGTTCTCCCAACTAATTGGCCAATAGCCATAAATATTTTTGATTTCCCATGTACTTTAGATTTAGTCGATGTGTCATCAATACGTACAACTAGATTAAATATTTTCTCAATATCATCCATGTTTTTAGAACAAAAATTAAGACGCTCCTCTACCAAATAGGATTCAGAAATAGAACCTTCAGGTTGATCATTATTTCTCATATATGATTTCAAATGCCTAATATATTTGTGAAATTATATAAAAAACACAATTATGTATTTAATTACATACCAAGAACTGATTATATAATAAAAATATATATAAAGAATCTACCTATCAATTGGATACATCCAAAGATAATGTACAAGGCCTCCTAATTTATCTTCCTCAACCAAATTCACAGTTTAATGCATCATGATAGTAAAAAATGACAGAGGAAAGATCATTTACATTGCAGGTAAATACAAATATATCCTAATGGTTTTAAAGATAAAATTGATATAGAGATATGTCACATAGTATTTGGAAAAATTTGCATAATTTGAGTACAACACCAGTATCCTTTTTAAGAAATAATGTACACAATTCCAATGGCAGTAACTACTGAAAAAAATATGTTTATTGTGACTTTTCAATCCCTGTAACCTATGATTCTTTAAGTAAATACCCCATGATATGTTACTTTAATACTCATCAGATACTTTAAAATGTCTTAAAATTCATAAGACTGTATCTTTATCCCTATTTTTTATTATAAAAATTTCTAGATCATAAATTTCATTCTCATATGGCCAGATATCATGCATTATGGTCATTGATTATAAGTCTTTCTGAGCATTGAGATGATTCTTCAAATTTCCGTGGTCATTAAGTAATATGAAGATCAAATTGTCACAAAAAATTTTCTCAACATGAATCTCAACAATATTATTCCACAACAAATTAAATCCCCAACACGGAAGTTTGAAAAATATTCTTTTTTATTCCATTATTGTGTTCGGATTTCACTTGACGATATACTTCGAACTCATTTCCTGTTATCATTAAAATGATGCACTATTCGATTTTCCCCACATTTCCATGTTGTGCCAATATTTTAGAACTAGTTAACAACTTTGGAGGTGGTCTATGATCAATGAATCCATTTAATTTTGACTTGAATAGCCGAAATATATGAGATGGATCGAAAAATCTTCAATGGAACAAGATGCACCATTTTTGTCTGTAAGGTAGCCATTTGGGCTCAAAACCAAAGTTACAAATAGGGAAATACAAACCCATTTAAGTGTTCTAAAAAGATAATTTCCCAAGTACAGGGAACTCAGTAATGGTCCACATTATAGTTGCTTTCATTTGAAACATTGTTTTTGAAGAAGCATCATATGTCTCAACATCATTTCTCCATATCACTTGTAATTACTCAATTAAAATCTGAAAGTATACATCAATAACATTCCCTGGAATTTTTTTCAGTAATAATCATCAAAATGTTAAATTGCATTTGTTTTGTACAAGTACATGGAGGAATATTGTAATGGATCAACACAACTGGCCAAATGCTATAGCTAATACCCAAAGTCCCAAATGGGTTGAATCCATCAACAGCCAATCCCAATCAAACATTCCTAGGTTTTGATGAGAAGTCAGGATGTAATGAACCAAATTTCATCCATATTTTTGAATCTTGTGGATGTCACATTAGCCAATCATTGTTATTATCTATTTAATGCAACTTCATGTATTCGGCAGTTTTTGATAACATGAATAATCCTTACAATCAAGGATTTAAAGGAAAGTAACATAAAACCTTTGTAGGTGTGTTCCTTTACTTATTTTTCATGGGAGTATGGTGATTCAGACTTCTAGCATCACCCATTAACTTCAATGTAGACCAAAGAGAATTTCTATCAATCCTTTCTGCATTAATCATTTCCCCAGTAAAGTATACAATCATTAGGACATGTAATTATTATATGTATAATTATGACTAAGAATCTTAACAACATTTTTCATATCATAAAAAGACTCGGAGATGATTACTTCAAGAAATTAATCATAGAACAATTCCAATATCAGAGACATCACCTTATTTGTAATTCCACATAGGTATTTGATATGGTACAACTTCAGTAGAAAAGAATGTTTAGAATATTTCAAACATCCACTATACAAATCTTGATTAACATCATTAACTAAATCGTGAAACACATTTTTCTCAGAGAAGTTTTCTCTTACATTAGTCTCCATAGAATCAAGGGGAGGATCCAATGATATGCTACAATATTGATCAAGTTAGTCTACAGTCTCAAAAACATCACTTGTCACATTTGTATTTGTATCACCCTCAACAGGTTCTTATGATCAGTTTTGATTTTTATGTTGGTGTATTTCAATGCCTAATGCATCATTTATATGGTTATGTATTTCATTTTCCATTGTCAACAAATTTGGGAGCTCATTCTGTGGATTAACATTAGTGATCAACCTTTCTGTAACATTCGATACTCCATGCCAAATCAAAAACCACTTTATTAGAGAATTGCTTGAATATCAATTTTTAATAAAATTTATCTATGTTCAACCATATTCTAAATTTAAATTTATGAAATGAGAAACTCATTCTCCCATCAACTGATCGATTGGAAATTGAAAAATCTAAAAACTCTTCCAAACCCTTAGCATACTAAGGTGTGTTCCTCGGTAATATGATCCAGTTTTATCCATATATATCATAATGTACAAATAGATTATTAAAAAGAGTTAAAACACATTAATTTTACTAAATAGAAAAATAGATTCATATATATAGTTTGAAAATATATGAATATATTAAATAATATTTTCCCATATAAAAAAATAAATAAATTGGATATATGAAGGGATTTATTGAAACTATATTTTTCACATTTCATGATGGATGTAAACAAAATAGGATAGTCCTGTGAAATTTTGTGGAAATATAAATTCATATATCTCTATGTCATGGTGACAATGTTTTGTTTTAAGAGGCTGTCATTCCCATTGATTTGAAAATGGAAAATGTGTAACATCATGTCCATTAATTAATTTTTGACAATATGGGACATCATGACCATTAATTATGAATAACATAGAGGATTTTCATGTATAGAGACTACAAAAGTATAATATAATGTATCATTTCCATTAATTACAATTAGAAATAATGAACATCATGTTTGTATATTCCATTTGAATGTTAATGAATGTAATGTCCTTAAATTAATAATAAAAATAAATAATTTCATGTACATTATAGATGTTTTTAATGATGTAATCACATCCCTTAAAAACTATATTCATGGATAAAAAATAATACTCAATCCATTAATATATTAATTTAATTATTTAAGCCATATATTTTCAAAATAACATGAGGGGACATGGTGTAAAATCTATTCCCCTACATCATTTTATTAACACACTTTATCAAATATCACTATCTAAATTGAATCCTGAAATGAATTAGTAGTGATTAGTTCACAAAGGGAACATAAGTCATTAATAAATGTAGTGAAATTGATCCATGTGGTGGTTTGGTTGAGTTAATCAACTTCCAACTGGATATAAAGGTCTCATATCATTTCAAGAATTAAATTCCAACAATTACTTTTGGGGTTTATCTATTTTAGGAGAAATATAGGGAAAGAATGTAATATGGAACAACAAAAACCTAATATAAAATCCCAAAATAATTATATAAATTTATGATACCACCAACCTTATAATGATATATGAATATGTTAGACTCCATTTATTCACCTTTGAAAGGAATATTCAACACTTAAATGAGGGATAATGACCATAGGATATGAACATTGGATATGAACATTGACTGAGGGTATATAATATGAAATGAGAGTCATTTCCCTTTTTATTGTAAATTAAAATGAACAAGGGATAAGATGATATGATACTAATTAAATCTATAAATAAATAAAAATGAAATTCCAATTCAGGAATTTAATGTCATACATAACTAAAACAATTAAATTTTAGCAAAATAAATCTTAGACAATGACTAATAACTATAAAAGATTTTGAAAATCAATTAATCTATGTGTTTAATACAAAATTGTTTCACCAGTAATGACCTATTTGAGTTCTAGTATATGTCAATAATTTTTTGAGAATTATAATTTCAAAACATTGCTGAAATATAACCATTAGCATATAAATCCTGCACCTGGCTGATAATGCATAACCATCCCCACCAGAGCATGTGTACGTGAACCCAGGAATACATCTCCTTCAGGATTCTTACTCTAGATATACCATTTAAATTGAGATATTTCATAAAATCTATTCACATAAATCAATTTATTTGACCCCAATCATGTGGCTTCGATCATTTTTTGATCACATAATGGATCCATGGAAGCCCCTATGAGAAACTGGTCGCGTGATTGGGTCATGGAAAAAATTTTAAACACTCCATGATCCAGTAAACCAATTAATATGTTGATCAAAAACATAATAATTGGAACAAGGTGTATTAATAGAGATAACCCGCTAGCTTAATCTATAAAAAAATATTCATTTATCCACTCCTCTACCTCATAGAATCACATAAGCATGGCCACCTTCAATTGCGGGTCATGTGACTTCATATGCTATATGTTAATCCTACACAACCTAATTATTCTCACACAAGATACTATATTCAATGTATGTACTCATTCTTTTTTACATTAAAATATGTGTCATATAAAACACTCAATTTGGATATCCATGTCAAATACCTAGAGGATAGCGAGCCGAGGGGCAGTGAGGGACCATGAGCCGAGGTGAGGTGAGGTGAGGGATCATGAGATGAGGGGTAATGAGGGTCAGCATGGAATGGAGAGGTGAAGCGAGGGGAAATGATCGGTGGTGATGGTCAGTGATGAGGATAGCACGGCGACGGTCGGTAGAGATCGTCGATGCAATGGAGTCTAGGGCTTCAGGGAGTCGTGTGATTGTGGGTCGGGGGTGCCAGGGGAGGGGGAGAGTATCGAGTGTTTAAAAAATGTTAGTATTCATAGGATGTTTATAAAAATCCACCACATAATTTTTTAAACAAATATTAGTAACGGTTTAGTAAACCATTTCAAATAAACCACCGTTAAATATACAGTTTGTGGTAGTGGTAGAAGGAATATCATAGGCATACTGTTACACACTGAATCAGAAGAAATGATCATGATAAAAGATATTTGTAATTCAAACCAGAACACCATAAGAAAAAATACAAGTATTATTTTTTATAACTAAACATATGATATAGAAATACCAACACACCATGGTAACTTGAGTTTCATTACAGCAAGAACTGGCTAGAAACTCACCACAACCTACCTCTCAAGTCTTGAAAATCATATCTCCAGTCTACTAACTTCTCAAAACAGACCAAAACCAACACTAATACCAAATTGTGATGAACCTTACCCGGATACCCTCTCAAATTGGTACCTAACCCAAACTATATCATACCCAAATGTTGTTTCCAATCTCCGTGGGTTGGAGACAGACAATCAGTCATCAAAAATAACCAGAGGGAAAATTTTCTCCTAAAATAATTTAGAAAACCTAACATATGTATATATACAACAAGGGATGGAACAATAGAAGAGAAAAATATGAAATATATGAAATAGAAAAAAGAAAATATAATAAATGATGTAACTCATATGTAACTAAACAATATCCAATTTAAATGTCCAACAATAAAGGATAATAAGAAAACTAAAATAGTTACTTCATGTGTTATCATTTTCAAACTCCCACCATCTCACCACTAGCTACCCAGACATAGCTAACGTAAACCCTCATCGACTCACTACAGTGCCTTGTGTTTCTCTACATCAAAATTCATAACAAGGTCTATTCACTGCCGAATTGGTGTGCAGGGTGTGAGCTTAATATGATTAGAAAGATCCCACCAATGTGTTTCCTATCAAGTATCTATGAAAAAATCCAATAATTCTCAACATTAAAGAAAAAAATCAATATAATCAGTAAATAGATTTTATATCAAAATAATGGTAAATAAATCCCCCTATTTAACTATTTCTAAATGATATATGTAAAAAAATATCAAATAATATATCATACATTAAAGTTGTCAAAAAAAGAATTAATTAGAATATCTTATCAAATGCAACTAATCCCAAACCAAATCATTGGTAATGTCACACCAAGGAACACAATATGTCCAGCTAGCTAGAACACACATACCCAAATATAGATAATCATGTGCATCGGGTCTTTAGATATTTTCCGTGAATCTATAGAGAATAGGACACTTCAATAAGTGAACCTCCCAATAGTTCTAATAAATACCTTGAACAATAGACCTAGGTATCATAGGAACACCCCATGAGTGAACCCCCTAACAATATCAATGGACAAGGCCTATTACTACACCTTCCATCTAAGTACCCAAGTTATCTCATGTTCTAAATTTTCCAAACCATTTTATCAAAAACTATCACAAACAATAACATTACTATTATCAAATAAATTTTTACTATTATAATATTATTATTTTTATTACTAAAATTATTAAGTTAGTTATATACTTTTAGGTTTTTATATTATTTTTCTTTTTTCTTTTTCCCCTATCTCCTTGTCCCCATTCCATGTGTTGAATAACCCACCATGCCATAACTAATTGGAATACCTCCCTTATCTCACTCTTATCTCCCATCGCGACCCCACTAGATGTGTCCCCTCTCTTCTCTGACCACTGAGACGATCCCATGTTCCAGAGCATACCACATAACCCACATGACCCATGATTGAACACCACCCATCTTGTGCTCCACCTATCTTATTCGCCCCTCTCTAGTGTGATTCCCCTACCGGCATACCTCCTCTCACCAGTGCACTCCTCTCTGGTGTGCATCCCTTTGGTATTCTCTCTCACTATTTTATGCTTTTTTTTGGAAATTTTAGTGGATAGTGTTGCATAATTTTTGGTTTTTTTCTTTCTTATGGTTCCTTGAGGTTAGATCTTGCCTCACATGGTTGCATTTGAGGAATGATTGTGGTTTCACACCAGTTATGGGAAAATATTATTCAATTGAGGAAGGGTCCCTTTGCATTACCCCTTTCAATTTAGAAATACCTGGATTGATTTCATTATTCACATTCCCTAAATAATAATTATTTATGTATGATTTTTTTAGAATAACTGTTTTGGGAGATGTGGGGTGATTTTGTGAACAGTCTTTGTTTGGTGAGATTATTTTTATTCCCTAGTTATTTTAGCATATTCTATGATTTTTCTGTGTTATGAATGTGGGTTTAGATAATATTTGATGTCAAAGTGGTTTTAAATTGGGTATATTTAGATGAAATATATGGTGTGTTTCTTTCCAATATTTTATAGGTTTTTAAAATGATTTTTTAAATTATTTTAGTTTTGTGAATCACGTTTTTGAAAGGGTTTGGGGTGTGATTTTGGTTTTTCAAGAGGGTTTGCGGTGTGTTTTCGATGTAAAAAGGCTTGGGGTGCTCATTGAAACTATTTGATAAGTCTTTTTAATGGTTTATAGATATATAAAAAAGGGTCAAAACATGTTTGGAGTATGTATTGGGGTCTGTATGAATTTAAAATGGATTTTGAATGTGTGGTGTGTTTTTGTTTGGTTTTACACACCATATGTTGTTCAAATGGCCAGATTGGCTCTTGTGTGTAATTTATGATATTTAGAATCATGTATTGATTTTATAAATTTATTTTTGAGGCTTAAAATGATGGTTTGTGTGTCCAAAATGGGTTTTTCACACCATTTTCATTGCGGAATGCCTCTTTGTCCCTAGAAAAAATGTTTGAGAATTGAAGTGGTGGTTTGAATTGGTTTAATGAGTTAAAAAATGTGTATCCAATTCTAAAAAATTGTTGTCTATAGATATTTTAATGAAAGTAATTATTTTTTTTAAAACATAAGTGAGGCCCAATTAGCACTTTTTATGTGTTTTTTTAGAAAACCTCTCTAGGAGAATATCTCTTACCTTATGATGGATGAAGTGGTGGGACAACCCTTGGTTTGGTAATCTACTAGTGTAATAATTATTTATGGAAAGGGGTAATCCATGAAGTGGTCGGGGTTGTTTTGGTTGTGTAAATGTGTGATGAAGTATGTGTGACATATTGTGTGAATTGTTTGGAACACTCCCTTACGAACATACATTGGAACCTAGCATAGCGAAGCGAAATTATAAGAACATTTTCTACTCTGGTATAGGTTATTGTACAAGATAATGGACCATAGCAGGTGGATACATGGGTTTATTTCTATGGTATTGGATCCCCCTATCTTCCAGGTAAGGAAATGATTTTTTGTTAGTTCATTATGATGTCATCAATTAGGGAATGCCTTTAGGATGAATCACATGTATAATATGTTCTCATTCTCCTCTGAGCTCCTAGTTTTTCCTATGCTTCTACAGTACTAGTACCTTTAGTATTGATTACCTCATTATGTGATGTTACATACCTTGTACTTAGTTTTGTGGTTTTCTTATAAAATTGTTAGTGTGGGGTTTTCGAAAGCGGTTCTTTAGAAAAATGGTTTGAACCAACATGAACACTTTTTTAGCACTTTTATGGGAAATGAATGATCCCATTTGGTCCCATTTTTCCCTTTCTTCTTGAACCTTATTTTAAAACTGAGGGCAATGGATTATGATTTTATTTTTTAAAATTTAAAATTAAATGTGTATGAAATCCTATGTTTATAGATTGTATTTCAAACTAGAAATCAATGTTTCTTTATTTAAAGAATGTGCACTAGGAATATAATTAGTCAGAAATACCTAGTGAGTTTTAATAATCATAAATATAATGCTTTTCTAGTTTTTAGTTCCTAATGTAGGTTTGGCTGAGGTTCGATCACCTTGGGGATTCTTGGTATCAGATTAGATAGTGACCCACAGGGTCACATAGAGACTTCATAGTTATCAAGTTCCATTTGGGTTTCATTGTGTAGTTTTTTAGTCATGGTGTTTCTCTTAATTGGGATGATTATGTTATAGAAATGTTAGTATCAATGTTTACATTAGTCGGTCTTCGGTTATTTGGATTCTTCAGTTTATTATATTGGGTTAAATCATTCCCAATTTAACTCTAATGATGCCCACAATGCTTGTCGCTATCTCGGGGGATCAAGAATGCCTCTTGGGCATTTCCACAGATCAGAAAAGGTGATCAGTTCTGGGTCAACCTGGGTTGGTTCGTGAAAAAATGGTATAAAAAAGGACATCTATTTTATGGATCTTTATTTTTAGAGTTTCAATTGCTATATGGGATTGTCATAGAAAAAGAATTAGTATTTTCAGGCTCGTGGTGACAGAATGCGAAGGAAATTATGATTCCATACTCATTTCAAACATCAAGTTACTAGGGGATTCCTGAGTTTGTCAATGTCCTTTTGTTCTTGGGGTTTGTTTGGAATTGGGAAGTGAAATGGGAATTGGGAAAGTGTCATCCATGAGATCACAGGGCCTTGAAATCCATGTGGAGCTAGGTACATTATCTGAGTATTCTCTCTGTGAGGGTGGTGTTATTGGTATATGGTCTCCAACCATGTGTCTGAGTCACCCACCAACACTAGTTTCCCATTTTGAATTGTTTAGATATTTTTTATTTCTAACAATTTAGTTGTAAAGATTCATTTTGAACTGTTAAAATATTAATATAAAATGTCAATGACCTTATTTTGATCATGTTCTATGTTTTCTAGTTTCATTGTGTCTTCCCCCAAGAAGGTTCATTGGATCCAAAAGGTGTAGCTTTGGGTGGTTCATCATTAGTAAACTCTCTTCTTGATCAATCCACAGACTATTTCCTCAATTTTTGAAATTTGAACCCTCCTCTCTTTTATGGTCAATCTAGTCCACTTGAGGCAGAAGTGTGTATGAAAACGATTGAAAGGAATTCAATAACCTCGTACTATGTGAGACATTAAAGGTAATGTTTGAAAATTTTATGCTCAATGGTCCAACCTGAAAATAGTGTAAGGTTGTGTCTTGAATAAATCCTTAGAAAGATATTACCTAGGAATTCTTCAAGTATTTATCCATAAAACAATACTTTTATAAGATGAAAAAGATGAGAAAGAAAATGGAGTTGTGTACGTGATTTTTAATAGGGTGTTGGATAATTATTAGAATTCTATCAACACTTTTTAGATCTAGTTCCGTATGACCCAGGGTATGTGGAAAACAACCCGATCAAGGTTCAACATTTTGAGCTTAGGATATGTCCTGAACATGAATTGAAGGTGGAATAGCTCAACCTCACCACCTTTTCTGACGTGGTGAGATAGACCTTTCATGCCAAAGTTGGGTTAGTAGGAGGAATTGAGATAGAAAATCCCCCTCGATATTTTCAAGTGGTGCATAGGGTGCTGGTATGAAGAATGGGAGGTGACCTAATGTTGGTGGTGTTGGTAGGGGTATTAAGATGCCTTCAAACCTCCAGTCAACTTTTTTATATCTTAATGCCATGATACATCATCAGTGTTGTAATCATGGAAACACATATTCAGCTTGCCTTCATGCTCTAAAAACCCTATAAACCTCTAGGGGCTTGGGTCACCTGCATCATTTCTGTTAGGGTGTTTCCAAGAAGCACCGTGAATCCAAACCCAATGCTTCAATGGACACCTCAACCCATCTGCAAGAGTAGGGTGATGTTTGAGATCAGTTTGTGGATTTCTTTTTGTAATTTTCTTTGGATGTAATAGTCATGTCTGCTAGAGTTTTGTGGTATTACTTTTTCTACAGTTGTAATAATTGTTATTGACAAAAACTTTTTGAACTCCTATTTCAATGGATGTTTGTTTTATAAAATTTTTATTTGTGCTTTCTATTCGGGGGTTTCAAATGCTTGACTGCAAGGAAGGATATGCTTCAATCATTAGTTCTCCATCCATAGGTCCCGAAGTGAAGTTGGCACATGGTAATGGGAACCCGAGCAGTGTGAGAAGGCTTTGGTATAATTTGTATTTTCATCATGGGAGATTGAAATAGTTAATCCAACGGTGTAGTTTTTCTGTTTAATTTGTTTCCTTCATTGGAATGAAGGGTTGGAACCACATTTCCACTTTATGACCTTTTTGGGTGTTAGTGTTTTCCTTGGTTATAAGGATCTATAATTTCCCCATCCTTTTAAAATTATGGTGGTCATATCTCATCAGGTGTATACCATAATTAAAGGGGTCCTTGTGTGACATGTTTGTATGAATTGAGTGTGGCTTAGTTTTTTTATGAGGGTGTTAAGTTATTTGAATGTGTATGTTGTGGTTTATCGGTCCATTAATTAGGCCCATCCCCTCCCCTCCCCTCCCCTTATTGTGGAGGGTTTTTGTTTAGTGTGGGGAAGTCCCAAATTTGATTAATCTGGGAATCTATTATGGTGGGGAGACCCATCATAGGTCTTTCTGAATTCATTTTTATCCTTTTTCTTATGGCGAGGAGTCTGTTCGGGCCTACTTGTGTCAATATATCATTTTTGTTCTTGGTATCAGTTTGGTTGTGGTAGGTTTTGTGTGAAACCCACTAATTATATGCTCCCCCTTTATGTAATTATGGATATGGGAGTATTCCAGTAGTTTTTGGATGGTATGTGTTCCACATGGTGATGTTTATGATGTTCATGTTTTGAGGTAGGATTTGGTGTTGTGAAAATCATATGCCTTTTGGTCTGATCAATAAGAGGTGTTTAAACTTTTGGGGGTAGGTGACTCTTGGTATGGATTCTATTCTAGGGCTCCCCAATTTATTTTATAAGCCCTTGCTATTTTGATAGATATTTTGTCTCTTCATATCTGTCATTATTTTTGAATCTACTTGAACTGTAAGGGAGTTTTGGTTTCTGTTCTGGGGTACAACCTTTTTATATCGTTCTGGGGATGGAAAGTGTTATGGTGTGGAAATTTTACACACACGAGTTATAATTCTACCTTGGTTCTGGATTAGGTCAGGGTTTAGGTGACTCCCTATTTAAATTTTTTAGTTTTACTAAGAAAAAGAATAAATAAGAAAAAGTAAAATAAAATCAAAAGTATTTTTTCAATAATAATAATAATGATAATATTATTATTTTTATTATTAATAATATTATTAAGTTATTATTATTGGTATTAATATGAATATTCATATTACTATTATCATCATCATCATCATAATTATTATTATTATTATCATTTAGACTGGTTTGTGGGCACCAAATGGTTAGAAAAAGACAAACGGTTAGCCCGGGTACTCATGTTGCTGCTTCTAGAGAAGAACGATCCTACAGCACAGTCCGCACACGGTCGATTGTATTGTGTGTGGACCGTGTATATACAATATTAAAATAAATAAAATAAAATAAAGCAAATGAGTAGAAAAAAAATTAAAATTTGAGTTAAATAAATGATTTAACCATAATAAAGATAATATTATTATTTTCAGGAATAATAATAATATCATTGTTAATGAAAATGTTATTGTTATATTATTTTTGTTGTTGTTATAAAAATTATTACTAAAATTATTAAGTTAGTTATATTATATTAGGGTTTTATTCTATTTTTTCTTTTTTTCTTTCATACATATCTCTCTATCCCATTTTATTTTTTCCACAGCCCCCCCCCCTCGTGCCCTAGTTGGTCGACGCCCTTCCCCCATCTCTCTCTTCTCTCCCATAGTGACCCCAATTAGTGTAGCTCCTCTCATATCTAGACACTCTAGAAATCCCCTATTTCACTGTGCATCACACAACCCATGTGACCCTACTTGCGCACCACCTATCATGTACACCCCTCGCTATTCTGATTCCCCTACCGGGCGACCTCTTCTCCGGTGGTCGCAGCCTCACCAACGCACTACACTCCAGTGCAATTCCCTTCAAAAATCTCTCTCGTGATTTTAATATTTCCATTGATATTTTTAGTTTCTAGTGTCTAGGGCGGCTCAATTATTGGGGGACTTTCCCTCCTAGGGTTCCTTGAGGTTGAATCTAGACTCCCTATGGTGCGTTTGAGGTGCGATTGAGGTTTTACACCAATTCTGGGAAAATCCTCATCAATTGAAGTAGGGTCCCATTTCATTTCCCCTTTAAATTTAGAAATACATATATATATTTCATTTGTTAAATTCCTTAAATATTAATTAGTTAAGGGTGATTTGTTTGAATAATTTTTTTGGGAGATATGGGGTGGTTTTGTGGATAATCATCATTTGGTGAGATCATTTTTCTTACATGGTTATATTAGCATATTCTATGATTTGTGTGTGGTGCGAATGTTCTTCTTGAAAATATTTGATGTGTAAATGGATTGAAATTTGCTATATTTGGATGAAAGGTTTACTGCGTTTCTTTATAATATTTTATATGTTTATAAAACGGTTTTTTATATTATTTCAGTGGCATGATTTATTTTTTTGAAAGGGTTTGAGGTGTGTATTTGGTTTTTCTAAAGGTATTCGGGTGTGTCTTTGATATAAAAACCTAGGGGTTCTTTTTGAAGATACTTTATAAATTTTTTTAGTTGTTTATAAATTTATAAAAAATGTGAGAAACATGTTTGGAGTATGTATTAGGGTTTGTATAAATTTAAAAAGGATTTTTAATGTGAGGTGTGTTTTGGTAGGGTTTTGCACACATAATGTTTTTCAAATGGTCCAATTGGATCTTTTATTTAATTGATGATTTTTAGAATCATCTCATGATTTTATAAATGTATTTTTGACGCAAAAAATGCTGGTTTTTGTTTCCAAAATGGGTTTTGTACACCATGTTCTTGGTGGAAATACTATTCGGCCTTTGTAAAAATGTTTTATAATTAATGTTGTGGTTTTCATTGGTTTAATGAGCTTCCGAATATGTGTTTGGTTCTAAAAAATGGTTGTGTGTGTCTATTTCTATGAAAATAATTATTTTTTATAAAACTAAAGTGAGACATAATTGCCACTTTTTGAGTAGCTTATATTATAAAACTCATCCATGAGAATGTCTCTTTCCTTATGATGGATAAAGAGGTAGGAATGTCCTTGGTTTGGGACTCCACTTGGGTATTAATTATTTAAGTAAAGGGGCTAATCCGTGAGGTGGGTGGGGTGGTACTATTTGTGTGAATGTGTGATGATGTGTTTGTAATTTGTATCCTGCATTGTTTGGTACACCACCTTACACACATAGCATGGGAACCTAGCATAGAGAAGAGGAATTATAATAATGTTTCCTTCACTAGTCATGATTGTTATACTAGATATTATCTCATATAAGGGGGATACATGGGTTTATTACTAAGGGATTGGGCCCCTCGGTTAGGCAAGGTAGGGCCAAGATCGGGTGTTAGGGAGTTATGGCTTCATCTAGTAGGGAAAGCCTTTCGGATGAGTTGTATGTTTAGTATGTTATGGTTCTCCTCCAAGTTCCTATTTTTTACTGTGATTCTCTAATTCTAGTATCGTTAGTACTATTTTCCTCATTATGTGAAGTGATATCCCTTCAACTTTGTCTTGGTGTTTTCTTGTCAAATTGTAACTGTGTGGTTTGCTAAAGTGGTTTTCAAGAAAAATGTTTGGAACAAATGAGAACTCTTTACCTTTCCACTTTTTTTTTGAAAATTTAACGATCCCTTTTTGTTCAACCTTTTCCCTTTCAACTTGATTAATATTTTAAACTAAAGGTAAACTTATTATGATTGTGATTTTTTAATTCAAAATGAAAAGTGTTGTAAATCCTATTTGTATAGATTGTATTTCTTACCTGAAATCAATTTTTCTTTATTTTATGAATATGCACTAGAATAGAATTAGACATGCCTACCTACTATGTTTTAATACTCATTCCAAAAGAATTTTTATTTTTTTAGTTCCTGATGCAGGTTTGGATCAAGTTCAATCACCTTTTTCTTTCTTCGTATTAAATTAGAGAGTAACCCTTGAGGTCACATGGTGATGTCGTGGTTATATAGTTTCGTTTGGGCTTCTTTTTGTTGATTTTTTAGTCACGATGTTTCTTTTCATTTGGATAAGTATTCTATAGAAATGTTATAATCCATTTTTTTAGTTTTTCTTCCATTATTTGGATAATGTTGTTTATTTTATTGGGTGAAATTTTGCCCTATGTCACTCGAATGATTCCCTTGTAACTTTTCGCCAGCCCAGGAGGATCAGGAACACCTCTGGAGCCTTTCAACAGATCGACTCAGGTGACCGGTTCAGGGTCGACCGAGATTGGTTTGTGACAAAATCATTCTTTGAAAACCATTTTATAAATCCATTTTACAATTATTCGAAAATAACCTTTTATTTTACTAAAACAATGGGAAAACCATCCTTTCTCGAAAACTCATTTCCACATACACAATTCAACTAGACAAATTAATTTATAAAAAATATAAAAATAGGGCAATACATTTCATCAAAAATAGGCTAGAGACATAACAAATTACCAAGAAATAGGGATTATCATGGACACAATGGGATCCACCAACATAGAAGAACATAATGGCAACAATATGGGCACTAGAATCAATCCTTACATCTAATAATAATTTAAATAAGAAAAGCAGTCAGTAATGAAGATAACATAATATCTACCTCAAGAAACTCACACGACACAAAAAAACCACACAAAGATCATAATCCCAAGGAATATTGCATAACTAATCTAGAAAGGATCATGATAATCAACACCACATGATCAATGAAGCTAAAAATGTAGTGTCATGATATAGCTATGACCAATAGTAAGGAAGAATAAAAACAATTACTTTCCTAGAGAGACACAATGAAATTACAATGATGATCAATCACCTAATAAAAATATCCATACGGAGAAAAGATCCACAAAATTAACTGGGGTTTTTCTCAGTTTTGAGAGTGATGGTTGCAGCTGAAAGAAAATAAAACTAGTTATACAGATTGGTTAAAACAAAAAACACCAAAACATACATGCCATGAAACCCTTTCATGGTGTAAATTCATTTATATTTAATAGATTCGAATATATTTATCACCTTATATGAAAATTAACCCTATAGACATTTTTCATGATGTGAAATAGTATGATGATGAGTAAACATTTCATGCACTAAACAGCTTCACGACGTTATCCTAATAACTGATTCACATTGTGTAACCCTTAGACGATGTGAAACTGTTTAGCAGGGAGGTTATATATAAACCCTTAGAAAACCCCATCAGGTAGACTTTTACTCCAAAGTAAACTCTTCTAATTCATTTTCACATTTATTCTTGGACTTCATTAATTCCAAAAAACTTACATCTCTAAACATTAGGTCATTTTCCCCAATATATTATGTCCATCCTCAAAAGTCCGAAAATTCACCCAAAAAAATAGGGAAATGAAAATATATATGAGAGATACATAAAATTTGGTAATGATATGTTACAAATAGAGTTTCCATCAATAGTCCCATGGTAATGATTAAAAATGACATTCTCTGACCCTTAGATAGGGCTGGTAGTAGGCATTCAAGCATTCACCATAGGAGGATAGACATCTTGATGCCTTGAGCCTTCTAATTTTATTTCAATTAAATCCCTAGAATTAAAATGTAATGATATAATCAAGTATGTTAATGAAGTTGTAAGTGGAAGACCTTTTCCTAGATATTTTTGTTCTAGAGGCCTATACATTGCTATTTTCAATGTGTTTAATCCCTACATCACTGTTAGTAAGACAACCACAAATAAGTTGGTGAAGTGTAGCATCTCCAACATTAGGCACAGCCCCACGAGACATAATAAAATAAATATGATTCTATTGACGTTCCTTATAATCCAATATATTTTTTGTTGATTTGAACACATATAATCTAAAATCCAAAGAAACCTCTCCAGCAGTTTTGGAAAAAAAAATCATGATTTTTCTTTTTTTATTATGTATAGGATGAACATTAGATGGATACACTAGAACTATAGTCTTTTGACACTTAGAGAGTTTTATTTGACCTATGTAAAGACACATTGAGATCTTTTTCCCTTTATTCCCCTAGTCCTTAAAACTATTTCCTCCTAAATATTATCTAGGTTTATATTCTCATATGAGGCAAATAATTCATTCTTGTCAGCCTCCCTTGCTGAGAGATCCACCTTCTCTATATAATCATGAATATTCAAGGTAGGAGACTCATGTGTTGACTGTATAGCCTTATATCTAGAAATAATGAAGTGTATAGAAGAACTATATTTAACTCAAGTCCCTTCCCCACTCTACAGAACAACCTTGTCATCATCAAGATCAACCACCACATTTTCAAAGGGGTATTTACCATAATAATTTTCATTTAGCTGTTGGGTCCCATTTGTAACAACCTAATATTTCATCACATTTTCTCCTTAAATGAATAATTTTTTTAAATAGATTTCTTCATATTATGTGCCAAAATAAAATATAAAAACATTAATATATTATGAATATTTAATATGATCATTAAATCTAATCTACTAAATTGGATGGTATAAAATTAAAGTAACCCTATTAAAAAATCATTAAAGGAAGTAGGAAGAAAAGGCATTAATAAGTAGAAGTCTTCCATAAGAATCCCATATAAATAAGCATAGAATGGTGAAATATTAAATAGGGTTTTCATTGAATGAATCCAAATATAAACTTGAGAAAATACATTTTAAAAAATCTGTATACTAGATAAGTTCATTCTCATAGTGATTTCAACAATATCCATGCTATCTGAACCACCACCCAAAGTTGAAATCAGAGCTTATCTGATGCGTAGGTTTAATTTAATGATCATAAGAGGTTTTATAAGTAAAAATTTTGATTATATCAACTTGTAATAATATATATATATATATATATATATATATATATATTGTGAATTTTTATACTTTTCAAAATCATTTTTTCTTAATTCACCTTATGATTAAAATGTATTTTGTGAAAAATTTGTAATTTATTTCAAGAAAAATTAAAATTGAATAATAAGAATATGAATTTATTTCATTAATAATCAGTTAACAATAGAATAATTGGTAACCTGTATTGAAAAATAGAAGTCATTATATCAAAATTAATTTTCATTTAAAAATAGTATTTATCTATATTTTATATTTTTAATTAAAAGTAAATTTTATAAAATTTAGGACGTGAATTTGAAAAAAAACGGTAGTTCATTTTTATATTTATCATGAACATATTAAGTTAATATTAATTTTTTAATCTTTTATATTATAATTTTTATTTTGGTGAATAGTTAAAAATATTGATTTCACTAATACTGTAACTTTAAAAAAAATTATAACAAAATAAATGGATTTTTTTTAAACTATTTTTTTAATACAAATATTTTTATAAATTAAAATTATGTTTTTTAAAATACTATTTTGATATGTAAAGCCATTGATTAATATATTTGAATGTTTTGGTAAAGTTTTAATGAAAGTGATTTTTATCTGTTTATTTTAAAAAAAAAAAAAATAGTTGAATTATTTTTTAAAATTATTTTGCGGTTAATTAAATATTTATTTAATAATAATTTTTTTAATTTAAATATAATCAATAACAAGGATAATTTTATCCCAAACACGAATCGTATGTTTAAATTACATTTTCTTACAAACACATGTTTTTACGTGTTATATACGCTAACAATAAAATTTTCTTCAATAAATAATGAATTTTTTATTTTAGAAAATAAATTAAATATTTAAATTTATGACATTAAAAATATTAAATAAATATGATTTAATTTTTTCATTAAAATTAATATCCATGGGTGAATGTGGAGTTACCAAGATAAGGGTAAATTGTGGTATAATTTTTCTAACTTAGTACGAGTGATTGAAACATGTTGAAACCATGTGTGATATTGGGTGTAAGATGGATTGTCTACCTTAAATATTTCAACACAACATTATTGGTCATTTATTATCCTTTTCAATAGATTAATGGTGTAATATCACTGAGAAATAATGATTTCATACAAATTTTCCCTTTCTTCACTTACAAAACGAGGCCACCTCCTCCACTTTTCGCCACCAATTCCAAAACCATGGACTATAAATAACTCTACCCTATTATCTCCTAAACACCCACCTAATGACTTATAATTTTTTGTCCACTAAAATACTAAGCTAAAAAGTACTAACGAGTTTCCCAAAAGAGAACGTCCAAGGGAAAGGTAATACTCTCAACCAAACTTTTATAAGTTCTTTTTCTTCTTCTACACCAATCATGTAACTTATATAAATGAATATATAATAATAAAAAGAAATTAATATTATAAAATATTATTATTCTAATGGAATATAGATTTTAATATTTTCTTTTAAAATCATTAATAAATTGAAAATAACGTCATATTTGTGTGCGGACTACTGCCTCCATGAACTCCTTGTTCAATTTTCCATCAACATCATAAATGGTAGGTTAAAAAGGTTATTTAATTTAATAATATTATAATTTTCACACAATTAATTTTCAATAATCATCAAATTTTACCATATGTAATTAATAAAAATAAAAAACAGTTACTGTAATTTTAACAGACTTAAATATAATTTTCAAGACACATTTATTAATTTGGATCTTCTTTTATTAAAATTTAAAAATAAATAACTATTTTTTAAATTTAATAAAAAAAATAAACCTAAAAAATTATGCAGGTCATGATGTTATTTTACATCATATTATACTATGGTCAACAAACTAAAAGTGTTAAGAGGAAATTAACTAAACAACCCTACGTAACCGATGTAATCAGAATCTATATTAAAAATAATTAACCAATGGTAATGAGTGGATTTTAAAAAATTAAATTTAGGTGAATAAGTTTCTTGGGTATATATTTTATGAACTGAATTTTAATATTTGTGAAGTTAAGTGTAAGTGATGAATACTTTCATACATAAATGTAAGTGATCCTTCAAACCACCCTCGTTACCTTTTTCTAACACATTTTATTTATTTTTCCCCATTTTTATTTATCTTATTATCTTATATATGTCAATATTCTTTATATATGTTCTATTTATATTTAATATTAATTTAATATACCTTTTATTTTTAGATAAATTATATTTATCAAGTTCCCTTCGAAGTTTTCTCTTTTAAGTGAACCAAATTTTTAAGTGAACATTCCTTTATCTACAATCAGGTCATGTATGTCCCCTATCAATGTTTTAAATTTTAATTAATTACTAAAAACGTATTTATTTTATGAAATCCATTTTTAGTTCAATTATTGTTTTAAAAGAAATCAATTTTCCTTTTTCTTCTTTAAAATTTCAATCGCTCATTTGAAAAGCATCAACTAAGAGGTTATTTTAATTCTTACTTCTTCAAATTTATTTAAAATTAATTATATAAAATTAATACCCATGTTCAATACTAATGTTTATTTTTGGAATTATGATTGTTAAAAATTATTTCATTCCTTCTTATATTATAAATCCATATAATATAGCCTTCAATTATTCCTTAAGATATGATTATGAAAAACAATTTCTTCTGATGAGATTATCATGATTATGATTTATCTATGGTTTATTTTTCTATTAATGAAACACATATGTTTATATATATTATGATGGATATTAGACTATTTTTTGATGTTTGAGTCATCTATAAACCACCAATACATTGGGTAATTTTAATGTCTCATGAGATGTCATGTTTGGTGCATAGACGATTAACCTAAGAACTCTATATATATTTCATCGGTGGTTACCCTAAGATCATTATATATGTTGCATGAGCAGTGAGACTATGCACACTATGTATGGTCCATTGTTTATTAGCCTATGTACCCTATGTTATTGTGGTGGTTAGCTATCGAATACCATGATTATGATAGTGGTTAACTTATATTTTGTTGTATTGGGGTCTATCCTTGAAATTTTCTTATGATTTCATACATTATGATGTTTTCACAAGATTAGGATTCCAGGATATTATTATTTATTTTACTTATTCTATGTTTTCTTGATTATAATCATTCTAATTATGATATCATGTTCTACCTCTAGACTCTCATATTATTATTTGTTTGTATGTTTATACCCTTACCAAGTTTTTTAGCTCATCCTTTACTTTATATATTTTCCCTGTGATATCTTGTGTAGTCTTAGAGGACTTCTGGGAGTAAGATAAATATTTTTAGTTTTAAATAAATATATTCTTTTTTTACATTAAAAATTATTTATTTATGTATCTAATATTATAAATACACTATATTTCCAGATACATGGAATGTATTGTTGGTAAATTATGTTATAATTCTTCTATTAAAGAGTGTTTATGGAATGGGTCACTATAGTTGGTATCATAGAAAGGGGTAGTAATTTTTGTAGATGATGATGATATAAAAATAGGGAAATCCCAAAGGAAAATTATAATGGATAAGTATAAATATATTATAACATCCTAAAATTTTATTGATGTTTTGAGTATACCGTTTTTCTAGAAATGAAATCCTTGTTTGGATAAAATAAGTGGATGTGGTTTTGAAACAAATTCATCTAGGGGTAATGGACCTAAAAGAGACAGAAAAGTGTATATTGACCATAATTCAAGTGAATGGATAATGATCCCTTACCAAACACATGGTTTGAAACTATTGGAAGATATTTTGTGGTTAATCATATTCTCTTTACAAAACATTATGAAGGATTGATTTCCTAGTTGATTTGAGGGTCTAGGTTGAGAAGTAGAAGATAATATAACATAACGTAACCTTCCTTGAACTAAGATTGATAGAAGTTAAAATAAAGGAATCATGGTCTAACATAATAATGAAAAAGGTATATTGTTTTAAGGATAAATTTATTTAATGTTGTAGATTATCATAACCACCCTTGTATGTAAGGGGTTTTCACTCATGTTAACCCTTTTGGTTTTAGTTTTAGCTAGAACCAAAAGTAATCAAGTAATCCTTGGGTGTGAAGGATAATGAGATGATTACCTCAATAATGAACCCATTGGAATGGGCGATGTACTAACAAATATGGTGATTATTCAAAAACAACAATCATGAAACATGTTTAACAATGTAACCATAGTTGAAATCCTGATTTCACTAAAGATGATAAGAATGGATGGTGATGAAAATTTAGGCCATGAATATGATAAACTAAGGGATATTCAACCACATATGTGTAACGACCCAAAGTTTTTCAATGGAAATTCCCTTCTTATAATTATGTCATAAAATCACATTAAAACACAACATAATGAACTACTAAGTGCTAACTTCTCTTTAACCATAAGTTTGTCACTTCTGTGTTTGGAATTTTGAAAATTTGACATACATGGTTGTGTGGAAGATGATTTTTGGAGTCTAATAAAACAAAAATACTTTTTGGTGAATAATAACCTACCCTTATGAATAGTAACATACCATTATGAATACTGATATAACCTAATGAATAGTAACCTTACCTATGATATTATAAATATAATATTCAACTTGAAGTATGATGTACCTATATTTTAAATTAAGTAAATGAATGTTTTAAAATAGTTTTTTAGTAATAAACCATGATTTAAATTTAATATTAAATTAATCATATTTAAAAAATTATTTTTGAAAAATTGACTTCATTTATGGATTCTACACATCGAAAAATGGTTGGGGTGAAATTTTGGGATTTTTCTGAAATACATGAATTTTTGGATGAATAGTGAAATACCATAATTTAAAAAATAAGATAGATATGCTAATTATAGGGTCATGTGTGATGTTATGATAATATAAGCCCACTTGTTTCGCAATTACACTATAAAATTACCATTCTTGGTCATGCAAGACTCACTATTCCTTGCATTTTGGGGGAATAATTAACTAATGTATTTTATATTAAGGAAACCCATCTCCCTTCCACTATAAATACCAGCCTTCACACCCTCATTTACTCACACCTCTCAAGCTTGAATACCTATCTAATGTCTTCCCAAACATCATCCTTATCCCCTCTCCCACATCCACGAGTAGCTGGTATCACCAAAAGAGCAATATTAGGCCCTTAAGGTGGATCTCAAGAGGAGGATTCAAGAGGTAATTTATCTCCCTCTTCTCCTTTAACTCCCTCTCAATTTCATGTTCTTTTCTTATTCTCTCCCAACCTATATTTATCAAATTTTTATTGAAACTCGAGTATTAGGAATATACTAGAATGGTATGATACTAATTGGTTATTATATCATCCAACCCATTTCCCTCTTCCTTTTATCTTATTAAAGAGAACGTTGTTCGTGAGGTGTTAATTTATCACCTTCAACAACGACATGTATTCTTCTTCCATTTCTACCTTATTATTTGGTCATGAAACCATTTTTATGGTTGAACCTAAATATGTTATATGTATTATTTCTTATTTAAATTATTTGAACAAACTTATGTACAAATTACTACGTGATAAATTAAATCAAGTTCTTTGTGATCGAAAAACCGCCTAAATTAACCCAAACAATCATCATTTAATTTTTATCTAATGATTCATCCACATGGTATATAATATAACAAATTATAATATCTTTTTAAATTTCGGAATGTCATTAATAACATGTAATATCAGTTCTGGATGTTTACCCTTGTTCTACCTGAACTTCAATTTATGAATACAAGTGAACCACCCAAGAAAAACCATAAAAACAAACATCCCCGAACAATGTTTTTAAACTCTATAAGTCATCCAAAGGAATATAAAATGAAATAATGAAACCATAATGAACCCTATTCATGTATAAAAGGTTTTTTAATTTATAATTAATGAATATAATGTCATTATACATGACATTAAAGGGGAATAAACATTGGGATACAAGGTAAGGGGAAAATCTTGAACCCAATTTTCGTTCACAAGGTTCTCCCTCTTTCACTCCAATTTGGAATGGTCACTTCTTAAAAATCATTTTTCATCATTATCTTACCTTTTCTGGGATATACATGTTTTCTTCTGAAGTTTATCTCAAACAAAATGTTTTCCAAAAGAACTCTTCCTTTAAGAACTCATCTTTTACCTCTCATTCATGGTTGATGGTCTTGTGGGATGTATGTTGTTCCATCTTTCCATTAGGAACTCAATGTTTATGAATGTATTCCTATGAGATGAAACTAATTCCTTACCATGGGTCTGTTCTATTCATTATTGATATATGTCTTATGTGGCTTGCATGATAATGATAATATTATGAGGTGACAGGTGCGCCTGGAATTATATAGCGCAAAATGAATGTTTGAATGTGACGGGTGCGCCTGGAATTATACAGTGCTCCAATGCATTGGGTAATGTGATGAATCTCATGAGTAAATGTAAAATGATATGGAAAAGATGATAACATTCTCCACAATTATGTGTGTTAGCTAGCCACTAAGACATGATGTTTCATTTTTATGCATTGCCACATTTCAAGTCTTATATTTATGCTTCCTCTCATGTTCATGATCTTTTTCCCATGTTATGATTATGCTCACCCCATAATATATTGTTCATATCTATACTATTATTGGGATTTTAGAACACCACTTTTGATGTATATCCTCAAGTGATGAAATGTACTTAGGAGATGTCAAGTTCCAATAAGAATCTAAAGAAGAAGAAATTAAATAAATGTTTATGCTTGATGATATAATTTCTATGTATGGTCCTTATTTTCCCAAGAAACTAAACCTTTGGATCCTCTATTTGTAACACTATTATGTTGGTTATCTTTAAATAATGTAATAATAATGAAATAAATGGTCGGGTTGTTATAGTTGGTATCAGAGACAAGGATTAGTTAATTTGGGAATTAGGATTAGTGAACCCTAGAGAAAAACTCTAGCGTGAGACTATTTACAAATATGAACACAAGAATATCTACATATGGATCCCATATTTTATGATTTTAGTATAAATTGTGAAAATTAATAATTTATGTATTCCTGACTTGTTGGCATATGTTTTGTTCTAACATTTTCTATTTTAGAAAATGGTGGGAACCAGGAGAAACCAGGCCAACAACTCGTACGAGGGCTAATGCAACGATTGCCCGAACGACATCCCTAATGATTTGGGAGGTGGAGTTCAGAACATCATGGATATGGTTACCAAATTATCTTAGGTTATAAACAATAACCATAATAATGGAGAATGTACTCCTTCACAAAAGAGGGAGAAACTAGCTATCGAATGTTTTATGCGGCAACAACCACCGACGTTTAGTGGATCTTCTGATCCTCTAGTTACGGAACAATGGGTCAACTCTATGGATAAGAAATTTTATATGATTCACTGTTTTGATATGGATAAGGTGAAACTATCCATTTATCTTCTACATGGAGAGGCAGATCAATGGTGGGAATTGATTAAGAACACCAAGGAAAGGTAGGATATTGAGATGATGGAATGGGATGACTTTAAGATAATGTTTCGTAATAATTATTTCCTATGATATCTTCGTATGAATATGGAGAGTGAATTCATAGAGCTCATTCAAAAAGAAGGAGAATCTGTCACAACCTACGAAGAGAATTTCACAAGGCTTTCAAGGTATGCTTCAGGTTTTGTTATCAACAATGATAGAAAAATTGATAGACTCTTTAGTGGATTAGAAAAACACATTCAAAAGGCTCTTTAAATTCGAGACTTTGGGAGTTATGAAGAAGTTTGTAGGCGTTCTCTCAAATTTGATATGGATTTTGGAGAATGGTCCCCCGGATATGATGATATGAAATGAAAGATGGAGTTTCATGCTCGTGGATCTAATGATACAGGTGGGAAGAAAACTCAATGACCCACATGCCAAAAATGTGGGATATTGCACCACTGGAACTTCCTTAAAGGGTTTGGGAAATGCTTCATGTGTTGGAAAGAATGAAATCATGCTCAATAGTGTCGAACAGATATGAAAAGGAAGAATAATGTAGTCGATGATTGGAGATAACCACTCATGGTTCAATGCTACAACTATAGGAAGCTAGGGTACTATGCATAGCAGTTCACTAAACCTCGAGTTCTCGAGGGTAATCAGCGTCAGCAGCCACCAAATCCAAAGGAACAGGGGAAGGCTTATGCCTTCATTAATGTCGAAGTGGAGAAAGATAATTAATTCATACAAGGTGCACTTCCTATTCACTCAATAATGGAAGAAAGTATTATTTAATTCGGGTTCTACGGATTCTTTTATTTCTTGAAAGTTTGCTAGAACTATAGAATCGAAGCCCCGAAACCTTGATGTAGAGATATATATAAAAACAACAAGCAATGAAATTATAGAAACCCAAGTGTTTGACTCTACTCCTACTACTGTATGTGGGAATATTCTTCTAGAAAATCTTGTAATACTTCTCTTGGTGGAATTTGATTCTATAATGGGAATGGATTGGATATATTTTTATAGAGAACATATCAACTGTCCCGAAAAGGAAATATCTTTTCATATTCCGAACCATCCCATGCACTTATACAGATGCAAGGAAGATCATAAATATCCTTCTAAAATTCATTCATCTATGTGGATGTGGATCCCCTACAAAAAAGAATACCTCTCCCAAGTGGTTGGTTCAATGGATAGTTCCAACCTTATGGAAATTCCCATCGTAATAGAATAAGAAGATGTATTTCTTGAATCATAACCAAGAATTCCCCTGGACTATGAGATAGATTTCTTAATTTAACTCATACCCTGAGCTACTCTTATCTCAAAATTTTCCTATAGGATGGATCCTATCGAACTGGAGGAGTTAAAGAAGAAGCTGCAAGAGCATCTGGCGAAAGGGTTCATATGCCCAAGTACATCACCTTGGGGTGCACCAGTTCTCTTTGTAAAGAAGAAGGATGGAAAAATGCAGCTACGTATCGATTATCGAGAACTCAACTAGATCACCATAAAAAAAAGTATCCTCTCCAAAGTATTGATGAATTGTTCGACCAGTTTAGTGGAGCTCAATACCTCCCAAATGTGGATCTTTGTTCTGGATATCATCAGGTAAAGGTGAAGATGGATGATATTTGGAAGGTTTCCTTCTGTACAAGGTATGGTCACTATGAGTTTTTGTTGATCCCTTTGTACTTACTAATTCCCCTGAAATCATCATGGATTTGATGAATAGGGTATTTAGACATTACCTTGAAAAATATTTGGTAGTGTTTATTGATGATATTCTCATCTACTCTATGATCAAGGAGGAACAAGAATAATATCTAAGACTTGTGTTGGAGACACTGAGAAGGAGTAGTTGTATGCCAAGTTCATAAAGTGTGACTTTTGGATGAAGGAAGTCACGTTCTTGGGACATGTGATCACAAGTGATGAAATTTATGTGGGTCCTTCAAAAATGGAAATTGAGTAATAGCCCAGTCCCTCTAGTGTCACCAAAATCCATAGTTTTCTTGGATTAGCTGGGTATTACCGACGTTTTGTGAGAAACTTCTCATGATGGTCAATCCCACTAACTATGTTAACAAGGAAAGGGGAAAATCATGTCTGGATTGAAGAATGTGAGGGAATATTTAAGAATCTAAAGAGAAGGCTAATCACTGCACATGTACTCACACTACCGATAACTAGAGAAAGTTTTGTGATATACAGTGATGTTTCAAAGAAATTTTTGGGTTGCGTACTCATGAAAAATGACAATGTGATATCCTACGCTCATGACAGTTAATGATCCATTAGCAGAACTACCTGATTCTTTATCTAGAGCTGGAAGCCATGATTTGTGCCTTGAAAATCTAGAGGTACTACCTTTATGGTGAGAAGTGTGACATATACACTGAGCTAAAGAGCCTCAAGTATATATTCACACAAAAGGAGCTCAACATGAATCAACAAATATGGTTAGAGCTAATCAAGGAATACGATTACTCTATTCACTACCATCCTGGAAAGGAGAACAAAGTAGCTGATGCTCTAAGCAGAGAAGAACCCACTACTCTATCAATGTTATGGATTTAGAAAGACCATATCTTCTTATATATGTGATGAATGGATTTGGAAATCATAAGGGAATGGGATACATGCTACATTTCCCAAATGATTGTGCAACCATGCATCCAAGAGAATATTAAAGAATCCCAAAGGAATGATTTGGATATAAAAAAGAGGGTGAATGAAGTAAAGGAAGGGAAACTACAAGAGTTCCATATCGAATATGATGGTGTGATTCTGTTTGGAATGAGGCTTTGTGTTCCTTCATCACCCAAGATAATGAAGGAGATATTAGAAAATGAACATTGATCAACTTTCTCTATCAATCCTAGGAGTACCATGATGTACCGTGATCTCTGAGAACACTTCTGGTAGGATAACATGAAGAAGGAGATTACGAAATATGTATCAAGGTGCTTGGTATATCAGTAAGGTAAAGTAGAGTGACAAAAGTTCAATGGGATGATGCATCCATTTCCTATACCCATGTGGAAATGGGAAAATGTTACTATGGACTTTGTCATGGGTTTCCCAAAGACTTCTAAGGGAAATAATGAGATATGGGTTGTGGTTGACCGACTCACCAATTATTCCCATTTTAACTCTATTTGGGAAGATCTCATGCTTGAACAACTTGAAAATATATATGCGAAGGAAGTGGTGAGACTACACGGTGTTACACTCTCAATTGTCTCTGACAGTGATCCCAGGTTCCCATATAAAATTTGGAGGAGACTTCAACCTTCTTTGAGTAATAAATTTAATTTTAGCACGACCTATCACCCCCAAATTGATGACCAGTCTGAAACGACTATTCAGACGCTTGAAGATATGCTAAGAGCATACTCTTTAGAATTAAAAGGCTGATGGGATCAGAATCTCCCAATGGTTGAGTTCTCATACAATAATAGCTTCCACTCGAGTATTCATATGGCTCCATAGGCAGCTTTGTATGGAAATTGATATAGAACTCCAACCTGTTGGGATGAAGTTGGAGAACGAAAGCTACATGGACCTGATCTTGTTCAAGATATGACAGATAAGGTTCAGGTCATCCAGAAACACATCAAAGCTGCTCAAAGTCAGAAAAAGAGCTATGCTGACAACCATCAAAGGGAATTGGAGTTCTAAGTTGGAGATAAATTCTTCCTGTGAATATCACCATAGAAGGGAGTCAAGCGATTTGGGAAGAAAGGGATGCTAATCCCAAGGTAAATTCCCCCCTTTGAGATCCTTGACCGCATAGAATCTGTGGCCTATCAGCATGCACTTCCACCAAATATAGCTCAAATTCATGTTTTGTTTCACATATCACTCCTGAGGAAGTACATACCGAACCCCTCACATGTACTCAACTTAGAGGTGGTACAGCTGGAAGATGATCTCTCTTATCAGGAGCAGCCAGTAGAGAAACTAGATCAGAGAGATATGATTCTGCACAACAAGACAAATCATCTTGTTAAAGTGTGTTGGAGGAACCATAAGTTTAAGGAAGAATATTGGGAACCGGAGGTGGAAATGAAGGAGAACTACCCTCACCTGTTTGGGTAAAGTTAAATTCCAGGGGCGAAATTTCGTAAGGGGGGAAGAATGTAATGATACAAAGTTTTTCAATGTAAATTCCCTTATTATAATTATGTCTTAAAATCACATGAAAACACAACATAATTAACTACTAAGTTATAAGTTACCATTAATCATAAGTTTGTCACTTCTATGTTTGGAATTTTGAAACTCTGACATACACGGTTGTGTTCAAGATGATTTTTGGAGTCTAATAAAACAAAAATAATTTTTGGTGAATAGTAATCTACCCTTTTGAATAGTAAAATACCATTATGAATAGTGATATACCCTAATGAATTGTAAAACTACTTTTTATAGTACAAAAATAATATACAAGTGAAAGTATGATGTACCTATATTTTAAATAAAGTAAATGAATGTTTCAAAACTGATTTTTTAGTAATAAACCCTGCTTTTAATTAATTATTAAATTAATCATATTTAGAAAATTATTTTCTAAAAATAGACTTCATTTTTGGATTCTACACATCGAAAAAAGGTTGGGGTGAAATTTTCGGATTTTTCTGAAATACTTGAATTTTTTGGATGAATAGTGAAATACCATAATGTACAAAATAAGCAAAATAAGCTAATTATAGGGTCATGTGTGATGTTCTACTGATGTATGAACACATGTTTCAGGATTAAATTATAAAATTACTATTATTGGTCATGATCATTATTCCTTTTCTAGTGGGGAAATAATAAACTAATGAATTTTATATTAAGGAAACACATCTCCCCTCCACTATAAATACCACCCTTCACACCCTCATTTCCTCATACCTATAAAGCTTGAATCCTTGTCTAAACTCTGCCCAAACATCTTTCCTAGCCCCTCCCCCACATCTAATAGCAGTTGGTCTCATCAGAAGAGCAATATTAGGCCCTTAAGGAGGATCTCCCGAGGAGGATTGAAGATGTAATTTCTCTCCCTCTTCTCCTTTAATTCCCTTTCAATTTGGAGTTCTTTACTTATTCTCTCCCCACCTATCATTGACCAAATGGTATGGTAACTACAGTATCATGAATATAATTAAATTTTATGATACTAATGGTATATTATATCATCCATCCCATTTCCCTCTTCCTTTTATTTTTTTAAAGAGAACGTTGTTCGTGATGTGTTAATTTATCACCTTCAAGAACGACATGTCTTCTTCTTCCATTTCTACCATCAGATCTGGTCATGAAAATTTTTTTATGGTTGAACCTGAATATTTTATATGTATTATGTCCTATTTTAAGTTCTAAGACTAACTTATGTACATATTACTATGTTATAAATTAAAAAAAGTTCGTTGTGATCGAAAAACCACCCAAATTAACCCAAACAATCATCATTTAATTTTTATCTAATGATTAATCCACATGGTATATAATATAAATCATTATAATATCATTTTAAATTTTTTAATTTTATTAATAACATCTTATATTAGTTCTGGATGTTTACCCATGTTCTACCCGAACATCAATTTATGAATACAAGTGAACCACCCAAGAAAACCCATAAAAATGAACATCCCCGAACAATGTTTTTAAACTCTATAAGTCATCCAAAGGAACATAAAATAACATAATTAAACCAAAATAAACCCAATTAATGTATAAAATGTTATAAAATTTATAATTAATTAATATAAAGTTATTATATAGGACATTAACGAGAAGGAAGCATTCAGATACAAGGTAAGGGGAAAATCTCGAACCCAATTTTCTTTCTTCGTGTTCTCCCTCTTTAACTCTAATTCGGTTTGGCCACTTTATAAAAATAATTTTTTTCATCATTATTTTACTCTTTCTAAGAAATACATGTTTTCTACTGATGTTTATGTCAATCTAAATGTTTCCAAAAGAAGTCTTCCTTTAAAAACTCAACTTTTACCTCTCATTCATGGTTGATGGTTCTTGAATCAAGTATGTTGTTCCCTATTTATTTTGGGAACCCAAAGTTTATGAATGTATTCATATGAAATGAAAACCATTCCTTAACATGGGTTAGTTATGTTCATTATTGATATATTTTCTATGTGTGATGCATGATAATGATAATATTATGAGGTGACTAGTGCACCAAGAATTATATAGCGCAATATGATTGATTGAATGTGATGGGAGCACCTGGAATTATAAAGTGCTCCAATTCATTGGGTAAAGTGATTAATCTCATTAGTAAATGTGAAATTATGTGGAAAAGATTCTATCTTTTTCCACAATTATGTGTGGTAGTTAACCACTAAGACAGGATGTATCATTTTTATGCATTGCCACATTTCAAGTCTAATATTTATGCTTCCTCTCATGTTCATGATCATTTCCCCATTTTTTGATTATGCTCACCCCATGCTATATAGTTCATATCTATCCTATTACTGGGATTTTATCTCACCCCTTTTGATTTATATTCTCAGGTGGCTACAAGAACTAAGGAGAGGTCAAGTTCCAATAAGAAGCTATAAAAGAAGAAATTAAATAAATGTTTACGCTTGATGTTGTAATTGATATGTATGGTCCTTGTTTTCCCAAGACACTAAACCTTTTGATCCTATATTTGTAATAATATTATGTTGTTTATCTTAAAATAATGTAATAGTAATGTAAGAAAAGGCTGGGTCTCTATAATATGTGTCAAAAAAATTGGAAACAGTACCAAGTAAATTACATTAAGGGGACTGAAAAATTATTTACTTCTCAAAGAGGGTCACATCAAGTATTAAAATGTTGTAGGAATATTAAGTGGTTATTTAGAACCATGGGAGTGGAATGTGTGCATCCAAAAGCACCCCTAAAGGTCCAATATCTTATTTTTGTAAATCATGGATATTAGTGTGTTTCATAAATACAAGGATGATAAGAATGATAGACGTGAACAACCACCACAATTGAGGGAACACATTGTAATAGGTTCAATTACTAACGAAAAGGTGGATTTTGATAACTACATCATCCACTTAAAACTAAAAAATATATAATTTTTATTATACCCACTATAATTTTCAAGAAAATTTTTTATTTGTATCATCCTGAAGCTTGGTTTATAAAATAATATATTTCGTTGTGTGATAGTTTTATTTTCAAATTTAAGTTTATGGTAACAAAAATATTAGAGATGGTATTTTAGATGGATTTTATGTTATTCTAGTAATGGATTAACTATTTCAACCTAGACTACATATTCAAATGTCATGGTTAGATTACCCAAAACTTCCTCCTTATTAGAAAGATATATGGGTCTATAGATAACAACTAACAACTGCCAAAGAGAGATATTAATATCACCACAATAGTTGATGACAGTGAAAATTTATCTTCACTGTCATACAACAATATGCTTCCACATCAAGTAATCCCTAATATTTATAGAGAGGTGAGAGAACCACAACAATGTTGGATATATAGTACAAACCACTGCCACCACCAATAGTGCAAAATGACACAATGGTTAGTCAAAAAGGGGTAGGTCCACTAGTGACATCGAGGCCCAAAACAGTTTTAGAATTAGGTTCAATAACCCAAAACATGTGATCCCATACAGTGTGTGGGAAACAATTTGGTCCTTATGAGGCACTACTTGGTAACACAAAGAACCAACCAGAGTAATCATAGTGGAGCATCCATCCCCTAAAAACCTTTATCTGAGAGGGATTCAGGGAGCGGGTAATGCATGGACTAGTGCAACAAGAAGGTGGGGAGAGAAGTAGTTATTGTTGAGGCCAGTGATGCTGGAAAGGGATAAGTTAGAGAAGGAACAATCTAGTTAAATTGGGTTGACTACATAAGAAATGAATGAGAGTGGTCTAAATGTGGATCTCAATTAGCCTTACATGGAGGAATATAATTCTTTATCAATTTCTTTGTTCAACTACAAATTTCTACTGATACTGCCAATCTAAAGAACCAAGAGGGCTGATATAATGGTGTGTGTGGTGTATCTATTATAAAATACGAAATCACATTTCATTAAATATAATTGTTTTTGATAATTTATCATTATATGGTTTACTATTAGCTTATAGGAAAATAAAATAGTTATTAACATCAAACCCCAGTATGTATTTAACTAAAAAGGTTAGGAAGAAACATAATATAGGGGTTATTATCATTACAAATGAATAGATATGAATGTTATCACATTATAAAAATAAAATCTTGATTCACCATATATATACCCTTACCTAAATTCATTAGTGAGTAATAATTTAAATTATGAATACATAATTAATTTAAGGGGGGTGTAATGACCCATGATTTCAATGTATTTTACCTTTAAATAAATAATATATTAAAAGGTTATTTCGAAATTCTAAATCAAAATAATAAAAATAATCCTTGATATATTTGTAATATTGAACATGAATGTTAAAATTTATCCACTAAATTAACTAATATAAAATCAATGTGACCATATTTAAAAAATCAAATAAAATAAGTATGAAGAAATGAAATCCAAGAGTAAGAGTCTTCCATAATAAGACCATTTTTATATGATAAAAAATTGATATATTCTCTAGGGGTTGACATGGAATAATCCCAAGATGAACTTGAGAAACTATGGTTTGATAAAAAATAACATATAAGAAACGTTGAATATCAAGTTGATACTATACGATCCATTTTTTCTAAATAGACACCTATAACTATAATTAGATAGTACATGATGCTTAGATCATTCATGGAGATAATAAGTGGTTATGTAAGTATATATTTTGATTATATAAACATTTATTAAAACATTTATATGTAAATATATATCATCATTTTTCATACATTTCGATAGTCATTTTTGCTCAATTAACCTTCTATTTAAAATATGAATTTTATTGAAATTAGTGTATTATTTCAAAGAAATAAAAATATTATATTGAATAATAATGTGATATATTTATTTCATTATTAATTTGTTTACACTATATTAATTGATAACTTATAGAGAAAATAATATTCAATACACAGAAAGTCATTTTCCTATAAAAATGGGTTTACACTATATTTATTACGATTAATTAAAAATAATGTTTATAAAAATTAGGATATGAATTTAGAAAAAAAACATTATATTTTTTTATCAGGATGATTTTAACATAAGAATAATTTTTGGGAATTTTAAACATAATTTTTTTATGTGAATAATGAAAATACTAATTTTTCTAATGCTATCTATTGTATGATATTATTATAAAAAATTATATATATTTTTTAAACCATTTATTCAAAAAAAAAATATATAGTTAAATTTATTATTTTAAAATACTATGTTGATATATAAAATGCACGCTTAACATCATAGAAAATTTAGGTAATTTATTAACGAAAATAATTTTCATCTTTTTGTCTTGATAAAATTTTCACATGGTTAAATTAATTTTTCAAATAATTTTATTATTAATTACATATTTATTGAATAATTATAAAAAATTTAATGTCAATAGAATCAATAACTACAACACCCCCAGTTTTGGGTACTTTACCATTTTATTATGCGTTTTGAGGTTATATGACACTGGGGTTCAGTTTTGGGAGTTTTTAGATTGTTTTGGAATGTTATGGGAGGGGTTTTAATATTGCACAGTTTGATAATAATTAGGGTCACCTATTAACTAAATATAGAAAACTATAAAACATGTTTTAGGGAATTACTGAGTAGGTTCACAATTGGAACACATTTTTTCGAAACTATGTGGGTGTTGAGGATAATCTGTGTGAGTTGGGAGTATTTAGACAATGGAGTGCACAATGTTGGTGCACAATCTTTCAAACTGTGTGGAAAAACTATAAAAACCTCTGGTTGATGAAAATTATAAGTTCATGATTTTCTAAACCATGTTTCATGACCAAGAATATCATTGGTTTTAATGCAGTAGTATGTGCAGGGTTGGAGTATGATTTGTTAAATCATGTGACCTAACCGTGAGATGGGCATTAAATTCTATGGAAATTAGAGTTTAACTAATATTAAGGGACTAAAGCTCCCATTTCCTACTATTCTACCAGTATCTCAAACTCCACATCATCCCTAGATTTTTTTTGGTGACACCATTTGATCTAAGGGCATGTTTTGACAAATCAAAGTGTGTTAGATCTTCAAAATCAATGGTAAATATAATTTTTATCTCTTTCTTCAAATATCATGTCAAATTATCTCACCCATATTTTTATATCTAGTCATTTATGTAGAAATCTATGATCCATGATGTGTTTTTATGAGATCTTGTCTGGAACTATTGATGGGATGTATTTCAAGGCCTTATATAGAGGTTTTTGTGTCCTTCTTCGTTTCCTTCAATGATTGAGAGGTAGGCCACTCCTCTCTCTTCTCCACTGATTCTAGAACTTTAAGTACTTTTTAAATGTTTCATATAGATTTTAAAAGGAAAAATTGAATTATTTCTTGAACTAAATCCATTTCGGTTTTTTAAAATTGAAAAATAGAATTTGAATGATGTTTGGAAAACCCCATTAATTTATAATTTTAAATTATGGGTTTAAAATTATGGTTTTATTTTAAATGAAGAATGATATTCTTTAAAGAATTTTAAATAAAATAAATGTTTTATATGGATTTAAATGAAATGGAATATAGGATTCAAATACATTTTTGGCATGTGTTCATTAGAATTTGACATGACCTTGAATAAAGGGTGTGTGTTATTAGGTAACCAGGTGATTGGTAACCTTTTCACGACTTGGTGGATCGATGAGAAATTGCTCATGAGTATGGAATTGTAACCAGTCCTGCATGTGTATGTACGTGTAAAAATGATGGATGAGTATGCTAAGTGTAATAGAAAAAAAATAAAAATCTATTTAGTTTAATTGTCCTACCTAATTTATCTTGTAATGATATATTATTCTACATTTATTTTGAATTATTATAAATTGATAAATTATTTTGTTGTTCTACTTTTTTATAATTTATGTCTTAAATTGTGAACTTACTTGTTATTTTCCTACTTGTATGAGTTGTGAAGTATATTGGATAAAACTTACCAAGTGTTATACTAACCCCCTTCTTGGACACATGTTTGTTTTAAAAACAATTATTGGGATAATGGAAAGGGAAAGGTATTTAACTTCTCTAGTGTCACATCATGATGCTTCTTCCTTGGGTTGACTTTTGGAGCATGGGGCTCTCTCTTTGAGAGTCTTTGGAGTGATGCCACATCTCAGTTACTATTTTTGGATGTAAATGGTTACTCGTGTCTTCTTTTAGTAATTTTTCCCTACAACACTGATGTTACTATAAATTGTATTTTATTTGATTTACATTGTTTTTACTCGTGCATCATATAGTTGGTTCAGTTTATTGTAATTTAATCTTGTCAGGTTGTGTTTGTTCTCTAGGGAAAAATATCCCCCAATATCTTTCTAAGCCATTTGAATTTATTGTCTCCCTTTGGTGTATTGGGTATGTATCCTACGGTTAGTAGCACCTCCATCCCGGTCTACGATAATTGGTTGGGCACTATACGTAATGTTATTATTTTACAATAAGTTATTTGTGACGGATTGGAATTCCATACCAAATTGTAACACCCTGATATTTTCTAAGATAGATTACTTTTAATTTCATTGATGTCTTGTGTTGAACTCTACACCATGATTATATTTCACTATAATCAAAACCATATTAGCACGCAGTATACGCAATACAACACTTGGCTTGTGTTGCACACAATTTCAGGTTCTTTGGATAAAACTAATTTCATGCAACATAGAGTATAGATTTTTTTCAATGTATAAAAAGATCTATGTTTGGATTATGTTATCCAGAACATCAAATAAAGCATGCACTAGCTGCAACACTGACGTTTCTTGCATTACAAGCAAGAGAGACCTTCCTGGATAGCTTGTTTTGTACGCAATATTGAAAGTCACTAAACAACGGTATATTATTAAAATTTTATTATTTCAAGGGATGTAAAATAGATTTTATCAATATTATTAACCACATTTTGAATTTTATATAACATTAACATTCAACATGTGTAGTTTATAAAACATTATATAAGATCAAATTTAATTTTTTCGGATAAAATACGTATTTTTAAAAAATTGCAGTTTTTCTACCTTTTGATGGAGCACCAATATTAAGTCTCATTGTTAACAGATTTATATATTTTATTTTAAAGAATAAATAACATTTTTTAACAGGTGTATAAAATTTTATTTTTGTTGAATTTTTAGTATTTTTCTAATAAAATTAATATTTTATTGAAAAGTAAAAAATACTCCATTTTAATTCAAAATTTCCTTTTCATCTAATTTATTTATATAGTTAGATTATATTATTAATTGTTTTTAATGTTTAATTGGGTAATTTATTTATCCATTCATCCAATTTTGGTTATTTTAAGTAATCTTACATTTAAATTGCACATAATATTATGTCAATATTTTGATAGTTTTTACTTCTTAAAAGCCTGCTTTCTGGTTTTGAGAATATGAACTAATTTTAAATTAATTGCCACAAATTTTTTGTTTTGAATTTTAAAAAATTTATTCCATATTTAGAATCAGTGGGTCCAAATTATTTTATTAGTTTACTTTAATTTTTTTAATATTATGAATAGTAACTACGGTAATTTTTATTTACCACAGTTATAGGTGAATGGGGTAAATTGGGGTAACAAAAAAGATGATAATGATAATAAAATTACCCTAAAACTTACCAAAATCCTATTGGATGAATTAAAGTATACCAATATCACATAAGGATCTGAATTGATTCATTTAATGGACTTTGTTTTATAAAAGTGATGCAATTATAATTAAAACAAAAGAAAGTTACAACATGTCACTCTCATATCTCTTTTATAAGTATAATAATTTTGATATAGTGATTAACATGAAAAAAATTTAAACATAAATAGTTTCCAAAAATATTGTGAAAATATCTATAGAATTTGAATATATTTATAATTATTAGAGATTATATAATACCATTAATGATGACAAAATTATGATGTAGAAATAATTTTATTGATAGGAATATCAAATAAATGGTTTTAAAAATATTAAAATAAGTGTCATATGAACTAATTAATATTATCCTTTAATTTTATATTTGAATAAGACATGTTATAATCATATTAAATATTTTGGATCAAATTTATCTTAGGTGTGTTTTAATTTAAATTCAAATAAATGAATACTGTCAAAATTGTCACAAATGATATTTTATAAATATAACATATTATTAAATTATTTAAAATCAAAAAAATATTTAAAAATAACAAAGTGAAAATTATATGGTCCAAAATTTCCTAAATTATACTATTATGTACAATTTACTTCACAAAAGGTAATATTTATAACCATTTAATATTTATAATATTTTTACCAAAAATAAAATTAAATTGATTGAATAAGGATAAATCAAAATGATAATTTTTAAAATTAAATAAAAACATTTCCAGACATTATATTTTGAGATTATTTGAGCCTATAAGCCTCTTATCTTCTAAATTAATGACTTGGGACCATTATAAATAGAAAATTAATTTATAATAAATTAATATTTTTAGACTTTTCTAAAGTGCTTCTAGTCCCTCTTATAAAAGGCCACCACCTCTACCCACATACTCACACCATTCAAGCTCATTAGATCATCAAAACTCTACAAAAATGAGATCCCAACATCTATCTCATCCTCCTAGAGGCCATAATTTTAGCAGAAACCCATCCTATGGAGACATTTTTTGTAAATCAAAAGGATATACTTGAAAAAGAGGTAATTCTTTTATCACCTCTTTCAAAATTCTTTTCTTCATATACTTCCTCTTCTTATGTTCTCGTACTAAAGTAATAAATCCATTATATTATACATTTTTATATGTTATTATAATTATGGGAAAACCTTATACATCATTTTATCTATCCTACGGAAAACAATATCTACATGTGTGCATACGTACGGCTTATCATCTCCATGTCGTGGTGTGATCTGTTATTCCCCAATAAATAATTTTGATTGGTATAATGATAGGTATTATGGATTTAAATAATGAATATAATATATTAATTTATATGTATAATTAATATAAAATTCAATTATATACCATTTAACCATTAAGTGAATGATATAGTTGATTGTGTGTACGTACGACTTACCGTGTCCACAACACGATAAGATTTATTCTCAATGTTAACCATTCAAGAATGATTATAAAGTATATATAATAAATAAGCATGAAATATATGACATAATAATGATACTCAATATATATATATATATCTATTCGTGTGTGTGTCATTTAATTTCTTTCATTCAATTAAATAATTAAATAGAAATAGTGTTAATGTGTACATACGACCTACCGTCTCCGTGATCGATGTGTTCCATTTCATTTGTCTATCTATTATATATATTTATATACTGAATATTTATGATATTTAAATCAAGTTTTAAATTATGTAAATTATTAAATCATGGTGTAATTAATAATATCAAGAATAAAAAGTAAAAAACACGTACAATAAAGTATACGATTATTACCTAAAATGTTGCTTTAACATGGAATTGATAAATGAACAGTTAATATAAAGTCATAATTGAATAATATATGATATCATAAAAATTATTATGCTTTTTCTCCAAATTAATAATATGTCTAAACCCACTATATTGGAGTTTCTAATGCATACAGAAGAAATCGGACCTAAGTTAAGAGATAATTATCCAATGCATTTTTATTTTCAATTATTTATACATAAGTATTTACTAGGGTATATTTATCATCTGCATCCATGTTTCATAGTTATGTAATATTATTTATATTCTTCTTCAATTTTTTTAAGTTAATTTTACTCTTTGGTGAATTTTTTTTAAAAGAAATAAAAGGAATCTTTTGTCATTATTAAATTTTTGTTACTTTTTTATTTTTCCTAAAAAAAGTACAAGTATAATAGTTTTTAAACATATATGGAATGAATGGATTTTTACATCTTCTTAGTGCCTTATTACCATGACACTTCCTCTACACGATTTCAATTTTATTTTCAGCTAAATTCTTTTCATTTAAAATTTTTCATCATTTTCAAAAAACAAAACATTTTTTGAACAAGAAAGTATATTTTCTTCAATAATTAAGCTCATGTGTTTTAGAGAAATTATTTTCCATCTAATATGACATAGGGTTATGTTTCTATACCTATTAATAATTTTATTTGATTGTTTTTATGTGGAAATTATTTTTATTAAATCTATTTATTTTATATAGATTATTTTATGATGGAATTATGTTTAAGCAACCAATTTTATTTCATGGGTAATACTATTATGAATGATTTATGTTTTTGTGGCACGAGTAAGAATTATTTCATCACTACATGGGTAGGACCTATATACCCTCAAATGCATTGGATAAAGATTTATATCTCATGAGATATACATGACTAGAAGGGTAAAAAAATCGTGTTCAATAATACAGGGCTAGAACGACAAGTAAATCTGCTTCAGTAATACATGGCTGGAACGAAAAGTAAATCTAGTTCAGTAATATAGGGCTGGAATGGAATGTAAACCTGGTTAAGTAATACATGGATGGAATAGAAATTAATCCTAATTTCGTAATGGACTCTGTCTACTATGATGGTCTTGGATGTAATTCCTTGGATACTATAGAAATAATATTATGTGCTTATTTGTTTTCCACAATTCCATGTTTTATGCCAATGCTATTTCATCATGGTTAACGTTATTTTATGATATATGCCTTATGTACATCCAAGATTTAATTCATGAATCAATTTTTTTATTTGTAAACTTTATGTTTATGTTTTTACATTCTTATGTATACGGTTTGTTTTATGTTCACCATGTTTACCCATACTAATCATTTGACCTCACCCATTTTTTGTTTTATATTCCCTAGGAAATAAAGAATTCTTTTATGTAGGAAAAACGGGAAGATATTTATGGGAGATGTTTAAGATCTTTCACCGTGTTAAAATAATATTTTAAATGTTTCCAAAGAAAATAAACTAATACAGTCTTTGGGAGTATGTTTTTTAATGAATTATGTATTTTGAAAAAGTGATGTAATATCCATGTAGGTCATGATTGGGTCATTACAGTTGGTATCAGAGTAAAGGTTTAGTTAAAAATTGGATACTAGGTTGTGAAAACATTAGTGATATCCATAGATACATTTATAAGTTGTTTATAGGGATATACCTATGGTAATTCTAACTATAGGTTACAATCCTGAAATTATAGTAATGATCATGAATAACCAAGAATTAAATCCATGATTTTAGAGATTTAAAGTACTCCCCTTTGATTATGTTATTTTCCAAGTATGATTTTTCCCTCTCACACTATTTGTTTTGGGTTTAAAAGAATGGTTGGAATTCTGATTATTCATGTTAATGGAGAATACGATGGAAAATGGAATTATATTATTCATGAGAAACCAAATGAAATGGGGGTTGGAAGGTGAAACATCGTTATTATGCCTAATTATAAATCTCATAATATGATAAATAATCTAAACATTGTTGAGTTTTCTAACCCAACTAATAATATACAAATGGAGTTTCACAGTGATAATAGAGGAAAGAAAGTTCAATTTTCCTCATGTAAATCATTTGGGAAGAAAAATCAAGAAGAATATTTCAACGGAATTGGAAGATGCTTTGGGTGTGGAAAAGGACATGTAACTAGTAATTTCAAAGTAAAAGGTTCAGTTAACACAATGGACAAGGATAATGGTATTTCTAAGACATTAGAAATGGTTAAATGTTTTAAATGTGGAATTTATGGTCATTATACAAATCGATGGCCTATTGGAAAATATTAGGAAGTGAATCAGCATGTTCGTAAGTGAAATATTTATGTTTATGACGACGAAGATACTACAAATGATATATGAGATGAAAGAAGTGTTGAGGAATAAAACAGTGAAGCTTGGTCAATGTTTTAATAAGATATTTGAATGATGACATGATTATCAAGAATAATTTTGTATAAGTAATTATATGGTATTATCGAATAAAGAAATATCTATGGATTGTTACACTATTATTGGTCCTTAAGTATTTAAAAGTATATGTTGAATGATACTAGTAACCATGAAATGTGATTGAAGTATTTTTGGAAATCACATGATATGCACATAATGTGGGATAATGAGTTATTCCTCTTCCAATGTTGTTCGTGGTGTGGTGGTTATCCCTGCCGGGTGTGACCTAGTTCTGTAGTGTTCCCCCACAATCGAACACGCCAACAATGTTTTTTTTGGTTCGTCTGGGGAATAAGTGGTAACTGCTAATATGACCACTCCAGATCTGACATGGGCATGATTGGTTCCATGGGGGTTCAATATGAACTAGACACCCCTGTGGTCACCCACAACAAGTTTGATATGCTTGGAGAAGAAAAATATCTAGTAAGTAAGAAAACAATGCATGGGAAGTCAAGAGAGCTATTTAACAAGGGTGTTCCCCATGCTGTCATTAGCAGACAGTAGGTGGCAGGCAGGCTGAGTAAGATGTGTACTCACTCCATCATCCCTCAATCTGGTATTGTATTTGAGTGTTCAATTCTTGACTCTAAGGGAGAAAATAATGGTTCTGAATGTATGTTTGAAGATGATTTCTAGGTTTTACTAATGTCCCATTGTTTTTCATTTCCATGTGTGTGACCATTGGTTTCACACTTTTCCTTAAAAGTGTTTCTATAATAAAAAAGATAATTTTCAAGCAAGGGATGAGGAGATAATGTGATGATTGATAGTATTAATAACCTCATGACTTATATAAGAATAGAGTGATATCATGGTCTGGGTATATAGAATTTTTGGTATTTTTGGTGTGTGGAAAGAGTTAATTTTGACAGATTGAAGGTTTTCACTAAGATTCTATGGTAACTCTTATTATTACCATGTTTCAAGATAATAAATGATTAAGGTATTAACATGTTTGGAATGTGAGAACCAAGAACTACCTTGTTAGATATGGGAGATAAATGTTATGTTTATTTAGTTCACCTCTTTATAAAGTTTTATATTTTTAGTTTCTGAAAGGATTGTCAGGTTATACATTTATGGATAGTATATGAAATATTTATGCTGATGTATATTAGGTTAATATATTATTTTTCCAATAGGTAGACTTATGCATATTTTATTTCTTATGAAAACCTTTTTGTTGAGATATATGGAATGATCTAACATTCTATTGCAAGATCTACTAACACTTCAAGAATGAAAAATTCAACTTCATTTATTTAAATAAGAGATGAAGTAGAAATTGTTCAAGGCATGAAAAATGGTGAAATTATATCAAAATAAAGTATTTATTATCATGAAAATTTATTCAACCTTAGGGAAAGGATCTTGGAAAACAAAATTTTTATCTTATGACATTCTTATTCGATGAATCAGATGGTCCCATAAATCATCTTAGATTTTTGTCTTTCTAGTTTTTAACTTTCTACAAACATTGTACTCTATAACTATCCACTAGAACATAAGGGTTAGATTTTTCTTCCATATCCATGTTTTAACTTCCCATCTATGTTATCCTATGTGGAAACCTAGGGATAAGTTACTTTGGGTTATCCTTATGTTTCCATCCTTCCTTTTTAAAATTAAGTTTTTGTATTTCTTTTTATTATGTGGGTTTCTATGAAAGAAACATTTAAGTAGTAAACATTTTATAACCCTGATGGATTTCGAGGGAGAAATTAATTTAAAGGGGGTTATAAAGTTACATTGTGAAATTTTTTGAGATAGATTATTTTTAATTTCTTTGATGACTTGTGTGGAATGCTAATCCAAGATTATCGTGCGCCATACACAACAACGTATTAGCTTGCAGTATATGTAACACCATACATGGCTTGTGTTACACACAATTTAATGTTCTTTTTATAAAATTATTTTCACGTAATACTGAGTATAGGTTTTGTTAAATTTTATGTTATAAAAAACAAAAAATAAGTATTGCACAAGACACAATACTTTCTTTTTTTCTGTTAAACGCAAGAGTGACCTTCTTCGATAGCTTGTGTTGTACACAATATCGAGCTTTACAAAACAATGATATATTATTAAAATATTATTATTTAATGGGATAAAAACAAGCGGTTATGAATATTGTTAATAGTATATTGAATTATATATAACATTAACATTCAACATATGTATTTTCTAGAACATGATATAAGAAAAAAAATTAATATTTAGGATAAAATAAGTATGTCTCAAAAAATGTTGTTCTGTCGGCTTTTTATGGCGCACCAATTTTAAATCTAATTTTTAAAACTATTATATATTCTATTCTACAAAATAAATGTATTCTTTAGATTAAGGACATAAAAAAATAATTTCATTGAATTTTTTGTATTTTTATGATAAAAATCATATTGTAATGAATACTGAAAAATACTGCATTTTAATTCAAAATTTCTTTTTCATCTAATTTGTTTATGTAGTTAGAATTTTTTTTATCTTGTTTTAAATTATAATTAGATTAATTTATTTTTAAGTTAATCCAATTTTGGTCATTGGATGTAATTTCACATTTAAATTGTACATAAACATGTATTAATCTTTTCATAGTTTCTACTTCTTAAAAACCTGCTTTATTATTTTGACAACGTGAAATAATTTTAAATTAATTGATACTAATATTGTGTTTTGAATTTGGAAAAATGAATTCCATATTTGAAATCAGTGGGTCCAAATTATGTTAATAGGTTACTTTTATTTTTTCAATATTATGAATAGTAACTACGGTAATTTTTATTTATAACAGTTAAAGGTAAATCGGGGAAATTAGTGTAAAAACAAGATATTAAAGATAATAAAATTACCCTAAAACCTATCAAAATCCTATTAGATGAATTAAAGTCGAACAATATCACCTAAGGGTTGGAATTTATTCATTTAATGGTCTTTTTTCCATGAAAGTGTTGTAATTATAATTAAAATACAAGAAAGTGACAACATGTCACTCTCTTATCTCTTATAAATATAACAATTTTAATATAGTGATAAAATTGATAAAAATTCAAAAATAAATATTCTCGAGAAATATAATGAAATTATCAACAACATGTAAATCTATTTAATTTCTTTAGAGATTATATAATTACCATTAATGATGATATAATAGTGTGGTAGATATTATTTTATTGATAGAAGTATCATATAAATGGTTTTAAAAATATTAAAATAAATATCATATGAAATAATTAATTTCCTCCATGAATTTTCTAGGTGAATATGACATGTTAGAAGAGTATGATATATTTTGGTTTGAATTTATCTTCGGTGTGTTTTTATTTAAAGTCAAATAAACGAATAGTGTCAAGATTGACACTATTGATATTTTAATAAAATAACATATTTTTAAATTATTTAAAAATTAAAAAAATATTTAAAAACTACAAATTAAAAATTATAGGATCTAAAATGTACTAAATTATAAAATTATGAACAATTGGAAAAATATGTGTAAATAATTATAACCATTTAATATTTATAATTTTATTACCAAAAATATAATTTAATAGATTAAATAAGGATAAATGAAAATGATAAGGTTTAAAATAAAATAAAAATATGTCTAAATTTTATTGGATGAGATTATTTCGACCCATATGCATCTCATATTTTAAATAAATGAGTTCTCAACCATTATAAACTATAAATAAATTTACAATAAATTAATATTTCAAGACATTCTAAAGTTCCCCTCCTCCCTCTTATAAAAGGCCACAAATTCTACCCACTTACTCATACCTTTAAAGCAATTTATATCATCTATAATCTTCTCAAATAAGCTCCCAAAATCCATACCTTCCTCCAAGAGGCCACGAATTTGGATGAAATCCATCCAATGGAGACATTTTGTTCAAATCAACCCGAGATACTCGAAAAAGAGGTAATTGTTTTATCACCTCTTTCAACATTCATTTATTCTTTTACTTCCTATTATTATGTTGTTATCATACTAAAGTAATAAATATAGTATCTAATAAATGATTTGAGGTTATTATAATTATACTATAGCTTTATACCTTATTTTAGTCATCCTATGAATAATAATATCACTATGCATGCGTACGAGCGGCTTATCGTATCCATGTTATGCTGCAATTTGTTATTCAATAATACTTAATTTGGATGGGTATAATGATGAATATAATGGTTGTAAGTAATTAATATAGAATGATAATTGTTAGTTATAATTAATATACCATCCAACTTCATACCATCTAATAATTAAGTGAATGATATCGTCGCTCATGTGTTCGTACGACTTACCGTCTCCACGACATGATAATATTCATTATCCACAACAACCTTTCAAGAATGATTATAAAATATATATAATAATTAAGAATAAAATATATGGCATAATTATGCTACTATATTTATGTATATATATATATTTCATTTACATTATTGCATTCAATTCAATAGCGAAACAGAAATAGAATTAATGTGTACGTACGACCTACCATCTCCATGAATGGTGTAATCCATTTCATTTATCTATCTATTACATATATTTCAATAACAAATATTTATGAAGTTTAAAACATTTTTTAAATTTTGGAAGTAATTAAATCATGATATAAGTAATAAGATCAAGAATAACAAGTCAAAACACGTATGATAAATAAAATGATTATTACATAAAACATTTCTTTAACGTTGAATTGATAAATGAACGGGCAATATAAAGTCATAAGTGAATCAAATATTATATCATAAATTTTATTATGGTTCTATTACAAGTTAATAATATGATTAAACCCACTATAAAAGAGTTTCATACACATACCAAAGTAATCAGACCTATGGTAAGGGATAATTATGCAATCTCATTTATATCTGAGATTGTTTATATGTAAGTATTCACTGAGGTAAATTTAACATCCACATCAATGTTTTCTAATTATGTAATATAATTTATATTATTCTAAAATTGTTTAATGTTAATTTTCCCCTTTGGTGAATTTTTATTAAACGGGTTGAAAGGAATCTTTCGTCGTTATTCAATTTGAGGTACGTTTTTATTTTTCCAGCAAAAGTATGAGAATAATGTTTTTTTAACTTATACGACATGAATGGATTTTTATGTCTTCTTATTGCCTTATTACCATGAAGCTTCCTCTATATGATTTCATGTTTATTTTCAACTAAATTATTTTTTTTATTCTAAATAAATTTGAGAAATGAAAATGTTCTTTGAACAATAAAAGTATATTTTCCCCAAGAATTTAGCTCAACTGTTTTATCAAAATTATTTTCCATATAAGATGACATATGATTATGTTTCTATAACTTTTATTATATTGATTTTATTGTGTTTACGATGGAATTATTTTTATGAAATTGATTTATTTTAAATGGATTATTTTATAATAGAATGATGTTTAAGAAACCCATTTTATTTGAGGGGTTATGCTATGATGAATGATTTATGTATTGGTGACACATGTAAGAATGATTTCATTATGAGATGGGTGGGACATATATCTCCCTCCAATTCATTAGATAAAGATTTATATATCATGAGATATACATTGTTGGAACGACAAGTAAATCTGGTTTAGTAATACAGAAATAGATCGACATGTAAATATGGTTCAGTAATACATGGCTAGAAGGGCAAGTAAATCTGGTTCAGTAATACAGGGCTGGAATGACTTGTAAATCTAGTTCGGTAATACATGTCTAGAAAGGCATATAAACTTGGTTCAGTAAGGGTATTTTACCACTATGATGGTCTTTGCAGCAATGTCTTGGCTACTATGGTAATCATATTATGTACTTATTTTTTCCATTGTTCTATGTTTTATGCCAATGCTATTTTATCATGGTTAATGTTCCTTATGATCTATGCTTTACGTACTTCCAAAATTTATTTCAGGACTGAAAATTTTGATATTAAAACATTATGATCATGTTTTTACATTCTAACATATGTGGTTTGTTTTATGTTCTCCATGTTTACCCTTACTGTGCATTTGAGCTCACCCTTTTTAGGTTTTCTTTTCCCTAGGATATAAAGAAAGGTTTAATGTAGGAAAACAAAAGGAGAAGATCATTATGGGATATGTTGAAGATCTTTCACCAAGATACAATATTTTTTCACAAGTTTCCAAAGACACTAAACTAATATGATTTTTCAACACATATTTGTGTAATGTATTAAGTATTCTGCAAAAGATATGTAATGTCCATGTACGTCATGCTTGGGTCGTTAGAAAAATAGTCCATCGAAATTACTCTTTTGCAAACATAAGATAATTTTTTATAATTTGTTTTGATGTATTGCTGCATTGGGAAACCTAGTTTATCATAAAAGGTTATTGGTGTGGCTATCCATGCTATGACGGAAAAAAATTATTTTCGATGGATCTTTGAATTCATCATAAATAGTTTTCTTGGAATTTCTATTTGAGAGGGGTTTATTGAAAATGACATGGCATTTGATTTTTTTTAGGTGATGGACGGTTTTTTGGAAAAAAAATTTGGATATATGATAAATTTTATTTTGGTTGTTAATATTTATGATAGAACATGACTTCATTGCAAAAAAATCCCCGCAAATACCCTATTTTTCACAAAACAAAACTTTTTTGGAAGAAAAATCCATTATAAAAAACGTGAATACCATTGTAACCCCACCCCCTCTCATTCTCATATTCTCTCTCAATCTATGTTCATTTTTGATTCTCTCGATGCATTTTCCTGCAATTAGATTCCCAACCTAATAATTTCAAGGTACTTTTTAAATTAATTCAATTGTTATTTCTTTTTATATTTAATTGTTGAGTGGTTATTTGTTTCCTGTATTTATTTATTTATTTTATTATGTTAATTTTTAATTAGTTTAGTATGATAAAAAATAATCTAAATTAATCAATATTATTACAAATAACCAAAAATTAATATAAATTATCATCACTATGTCACCCATTTAATATAATTAAGAAACAACTAAAATAAATTAATATATATTAATAAAAAAAATTGTATAGTAAAATAAAAAATTGTAAAAATTAATTAAAATTATTATAATTTAGAATAATTAAAAAAATTATTATAAATAAATTAAAATTTATTTGAAATATTATAAAAATTTATAAATTTATAAATACTTGTATAAATTATTTTAAATTACTCTGAATTAATATATATTTATATATATAAAATATAAAATAATATAAAACGGATTAATAAATAAAAAATAGTTGAAATTATTATTAATTGTGAAAAATAAATAAAAAGGCCCATAATTTAAAAGAAATAGTTTAAATTAATATAAAATATGAAAATTAATAAATATTTGTAAAAATTAGTATGCATTAATAAAATTAAAAAATTAACTATTAATTGATAAAAAATAGAAAAAATTAATAAAATTAATTAAAATTATAATACATTTTAAATAAATTAATATAAATTATATAAATTTATTATAAATGAGTATAAATTAGTTAAAAAAATATTTAAATGATAACAAATTTGAATAAATTTATAAATTTTAGTATAAATTAATATAAATTATCATAAAGTCAATGTCAAGTAGTATAAATTGTCATATATTACTCAAAAATTTATGAATTCATATAATTTAAAATAAATTGATATAAATTGCTTATAATTTATATAGATAAGTAAAAATGATTATAAATAATTTTTTAATTAATATTGTAAATAAAAAATTTGTATAAATTAGTAACAGGTAATTAAAAATATTATATATTATGTAATGTTAGAATAAATTGATATAAATTTTTATAAATTTAATAAAGTTAGTCTAAATTAAAAAATATATATTTATAAATTAGTATAAAATAATAAAAAATAGTATAAATTAACTAAATTACATTAAATTGATAAGAATTTGAAAAATAATAAAAATATTTAAATTTAGAAAAAAATTAACAATAAAAAAATATTTGAAATTATTATAAATTATTATAATTTAGTAAAACACTATAATTTAGTAAAAATGATTTCAACTATTATAAAATATGATAAATTAATAAATATTCGAATAAATTTACAAAATAACTATAATATAATAAATAAAATTAAAAAAATATTAAAATTAATATAGATTAATATAAATTTATAAAAACTGATAAATAAAATATTTTATATTGTTATAAAAAATGATAATTAATAAAATTTATTATAAATTAACAAAAATTGGTTAAAATTAATATTAATTACTTAAAATTTATTATAATTTGTTTAAATCAATAAAAATTTCTATAAATAAAAAAATAGTTTAAATTATTATAAATTTCGATAAATAAAAAAATAGAATAAATATAATAAAATTAGTTTAAATTCAATTAATATTATAAAATACTAAAAATTTGTGTTTTTTTTAAACTTTTACAAATTAATAAAGATTACTATAAATTATAATAAATTTATTAAAATTAGAATTAATTAAAAATATACTATAAATATAAAAGTGGTAAAATTTTAATAACATTAATATTAATTAATATTAATTAATATAAATTAATAAGAAATTATTTAAACTTTTATAATATATGATTAATTAATAAATGTTTTTATTATTTAGTCTAAATTAATAAAAATCAGTATAAATTAATAAATTATTATAATTTGATAAAATTGCCAAAAAATTAATAAAATTAATAAAATTAACTAAAATTAAATAAATTTTTATTAAATTAATAAAAATAGTTTAATTTATTATAAAATATGATCAATTCATAAATATTAGTATAAAAAATAAAAAATGGAAAAAATTAATAAAAATTAGTATACATTACTATAATATTGAAAAAATAATTTAAATTAATAATTTCTTAATAAATTAATATAAATAGTTTAAATTAATATAACCTATGATATATTTCAAAAAATAGCTTAAATTAATAATTATTTGTATAAATTAATAAATAATATTATAAATTATTATAAGACATGATAAATTAAAAAATATTGATACAATTTACTAAAAATTAATAAAAATTAGTATATATTGATGAAAAATATTATAAATTAATAAAAAATAGTAAATATTATTAAAAATTAATATAAATTATTTTATAATGATTATAATTAATATTAAATTAGTATAAAGTATTATAAATTTGTGAAAATTAATTTTAGTTATCATAATTTCATTGTCATCTAGTATAAATTATCACAAATTTGTAAAAAATATAAATTGATATATTTTAAACTAACAGGATAACAATTAATAATAATTATTAAAAATGAGTATAAATTAATAAATTTTTTTGAAATTTCATATAAATTGGTATAAATTATCATAAATCAATCGTTTATTAGTAAAATTTATAAATAATTATAAAATATTAGTATATGTAAATTTAGCTCATTATATATTACGTAAAATTTGTTAAATTAATATAAATTAGTATTAAATATTATAATTTTACAAATAATTAATTAGAAATTTTTTAGATAATTATACACCTATAAGATTGAAAATATTTTCTTTCATAAGATCATGATTGAATAAATCTTTAAAAATCCAAATTGTTTTGGTATAAATAATATCTACATCAATGGCATGAAATAATTTATATTATTTTCAATCTAAAATTATAGTTTATTTATAAAAAAATTATGTTCCCATATAAAATTGATACCGCAAAAGATACGAAACATTTGATATTGTTCTGGTTTGTCTTTTGATGTTTGGTTTTCAGAGTGATTATATCTTTTGGTTTCAATATCGTGAATAAAATTAATAAGGAAATTCAATCTTTTAAGTTCTAGAACAATCATAATTCCAAAATATTCAATATGATGATGTTGGGCCATCTTTACAAATAGAAACATGAAATCAAATTGAAAATCCTAAATTAGAAAAATATGGAATTTATTATTTCTTGAAATCTGTAGGGGATGATTTATATCAGAGATGAAAGATAACAAAATTTTATGATATTACAAAAATTTTGGGTATTAAATTAAATTTTTTAATGTCAAGTAATTGTTTTGATAAAATAAATTCTTTGGTTAAATCGTTATTTCGTAAAGGGAAGACATTGCCTATAAAAATTTGTGAGAGAATAATATTGGTTCATAATTAGGGAATGGATTATTAGTATATTCATTCATGTTAAAATGAATTTATCTTATATTAAGGTGAATATGGATTTTTTGGTAGTTTTACAACATGTGGAAAATAAAGGTATCAAGTGGTAAAACCAGGAAAATATATATTTTTCATGTTAAATAGTTGAGGTATTTTCCAGTTACATCTAGACTATAAAGTTTATTTATGTATTGGAAAATAGTTACACTGGTAACATGAAATAAATCAAATGTTTTTATTGATAAATTCTTACTGAAAATTGTTAATGTGGTTCATGAAATAACTTTTATTAGATACATATGTCTTTTATGTTAGATCCTCAAAACATATGGCTGGTAATCTCTAAATATTGTCTCTCTCCATTTTGTTCTTACAATAATAAATATTCTTATTGACCTATTTTCATGAACATGTATAACTTACCTCCTTGGAAGATGATGAATAAACCATATATGTATTTGGCATTATAATTATAAGATATTAGAAAAATAATATTGATGTTTATTTGAATCAATTTATCATTGAGTTAATTTTGTTATTGAGTGATGGTGTCTCAATATATGATGTAGTTTCATGTCAAAATTTTATACACAAATATATATTTATGTGGAGAATCAGTGGATATCCAGTATATGGTGTGTTATCTAGATGGAGAGAATATGGTCTAAAATTTTACCTAGACTAAATGGATGGAATTAAAGCATTTATGCTTGGTAATATAAAAAATCCATATTTTTTCAATTGTCATGAAATATTTCCTCTAATAGATCACCCAGTTCAAAAAAATTGAAATCATTTTACAAAAGGTAAAATTTAAGGAGAAAATTAACCATAATTATTTTACGTACTTAGATTAGATCTATTTCTCTTTATTATATACCACTAATTTTGGACCAATTGTTAACCAACAAAAAATAAGTTTTTTTGGGAGAGATCATAATTGGATAAAAAGAACTATTTTTTAAGCTTCTATATTGGTCTGATTTATTGATTCATCATATATTAGATGTAATTCATATTGGAAGGAACTATTTATAAATGAATTTTATTCTATATTGGACAGACTTGGATCTAATAATGATACTATAATGGAATAGTTATATCATTCAAAAATTTATAGACTTACCAAACATGAGTTATTAAAAAATGAAATATCATAAAATTTAACGATTCCAAGAGAAACCTATTCACTTTATAAAGAAATTTTTTTTATTATTCTATTAGTAGATTAGATATTTTGGTTTAATAGATGGTTATGTCTCTAATTTGTCTTAATGCCTCATAAATAAAAATATTATTGGGTTAAAAAGTCATGATTGTCATTTTATAATATAAAGATTAATGTTTGATGGCCTCGAATAGTTTTTGAATTATTTTATATGGGATGTTTTGACTAAAACATAATATTTATTTCTTGTAATTTTTATTAAAATTAAAAATTATTATGAACAAGATACACTGCAAAAATATTTGGTTTTAATTTTATGTAAATTTAGAAAAAAAATTTCACCGGCCTTCTTTGACTCAATATAACATTTAATGTTTCATTTTCTATTTGAAGATAAATATGGATGGATAGTAAAATTTAAACACATGTACCAATTAGGGATATGTATACAGAAATTGAACAAGAAGGTATTATATAAATCATCTATTAAAGGGTCAATTGAGGAAGCATACTTGCGTGAGGAAATTTCAAGTTTCTACACTTATTATTTTCAATATGAATATCCTTTAAAACATAATCAAATAATTCCTAATGAGGGAAATATTTATGATTCTATAAACCATTGATTATAAATATTTAATCAACCTAAACATGATTTTAGAAGTCATCGTGAATGATTTCTTTTAGATGAACAATTTTACAAATATCATACCTAATTTCTACTCAATTGTGAAGAAATGGATCTATTTTTTCCATAAGTAATATTTTTCCTATTTTATTCATTATTCTAATGAATAAATTTATTGAAAGAATTTATTTATTATGTGATGATCATATCAAAGAAATAGTTCACTTATTGTACCTCGGTTACCCTTGATGAACATTGACAATGGATTTTTTTATAATGGGTTTAAAGACATATAAGTTAAATTGTTATGATAAAACATATGAAAACGATTTATTATTATATATATAATTAGCCATTTTTTATTTATTCAGATTTCACAAAATGGTGATAAATGATATGGATGATTATGTTCACTGAGTAATACGTCATCCAAATTGGTTAGTTTATATAATTCTTATGTGGTTAATGGATTTAAATTTAATAAATTAGAATATGGAGAATCAATAAAAATCAATGAACAATAGTGTTTGATTAAAAGGATATCATCATAAAGAAAGTGATGTTTACTTCTATGGAATCCTAGATGAAATAATTAATTTATCTTATCTTCGTCAAAATTGCATAGGAATTCATAAATTTTATTGGTTGAATATGGATCTAAGGTTCCATGTTAATCCCTTACATGAAATCATTGATATTGAATATAAAATTTTTCTTGAATCAAATGAACCATTTTTATCAACATATCCAGAACATCACGTTTATTTTGAAAATTATAGTTTTCTTTCAAGAGACTTAAATGGTTGTTGGAATTGATAATCATAAATATGTAACCAATGAAATTAATATTAAATGAAATTATATATTTTAGGATCATAAATAAGTTGATGATGATGAGGAGTAAGGTGAATATATTGACACTGATGAAATTTAAATTGAAGTTGAAGATAAATATAATGATAAAGAATATGAATGATGTATTATTTGTTTTTAATTAAAACTTATTAGTTTCCTATATTTGATTATAGTTTTTTATATTTGATATATGTATTACCAATCCTTTACAGGTAACACATTTTAGGCCAATTTATTTAAAAATGGTTTTTTATTATTTTTAAATTGATTTTATTTTTTAGTATTCAAAATTTGTCATAAATTTATTTATATTCATTAGATATATAAAATTATGATGGATCTATTTTTTATTTTATTGATTATCTATTACCTAATAATGATAATACTCATTCATAATTATAAGGAATTGATTTGGCAATACATAATTGAAGGGTTAGGGGCCTTGTGTGATTAATGATTCTTGATCCTGTGGTAGATAAATAATCATCACTTGAATTTGATCCTCTATTGAAATACGAAATTTATTTAGTTTTAATTTAATTAAATAATTTATTTTTTCTATTACTAATTATTCATATTTTATAGTTTTTCTATATTTTTATTGGTAATGATAACTATATTTTGAGAAACTATTTTTCAGATCCATGCGTGTCATGAGATCAGGTTCCTATGGAGTTACTTCACCATATATTTGATCATTGGATTGTATATAAAAAACATAATTTTAATTTTAATTTATAAATTTTATACTTGAACATATAATTAAATATATTTAGTGTTTATGGTCTCTTATTGATGAGATCAAGCGAGTGTCTATTTAGGAGGCATGGGAAACATTCATGCATGATCATTTCTATCAGTTCCTACATAGTCTTCAAAGAAGAGCCATGCAGAGATATTTTGTTACAATATTTGATCAACCTCATAGGCCTCATCGACTTGATTATTTCATTATTTAGTATTTGGAGGGAATGTAAACATTTCAAAATGGATTTACTTTCTAGAGGATATCCAATTTTGGTCGCTAGAGTGTGGGGAGGCCGGATTTCACACAAAGAGATGAGAGTCATAGTTTAAATATAAATCCTCATCATATGGTAAGTAATATTATGTTATAATTTCATATATTCATATTTATATTTAATACTAAATGTATTTGTTAAATTTATAGAGTATTCAGCTAATCAAAACATTTCTGAGTTTAATGTGTACAATAAGAAGTACAATGATAGTGTTGAACATATTATTGGTGAGATAAAATGACATATTGTGGTTATTTTGTTTCTAGATTTCAATTAACATAATATTGTTTTTAAATTATTAATTTATAATAAAATACTTTAAAGGAGATATATAGGATATATTTCTCTCACATGGTTAAGATTCGGGTCTAGAATGATGGCGGATATAGGGGCTCATTAAAGTCACATTTTGAGGAGGTAACATGGATATGGTTGATGACGAGTGGTATTCAGAAAAGATTGGTGATTGGTATAGGTTTACAATCGATTGTTGCAATTTTTATGTCACTGAGGTGATTTTACCATTTCACTCAATTAGAGAATCGTCATTATCATCATTTGCTGCTACCGAGTACAAGGAGAGGCTATGAGGTGAAGATTAGTTCATAAAGAGATTAACTATATAGTAGAAGAGAAGTGACACTAACAAGATCAATACCATGAGTACAATATTAAATATATGAGGAAAATCACACTTAGTTTACGGATGGAGTTCCTTGTGCTAGCTAGACCTGATTTCCCACCCTTTGATGGACTATATCTCTCACCCCTTAATGAAATTTTATGATGTGTTTTATATGATAGTATTTTTATATTATATTTTAGTTTTTATTTTATAATGAAATATTTTTATTTGAATTATTATTATTATTTACCTTTTTGACTATTTGTAAAGAAATTAACCACAATGGTCTAATTGGGATATATTTCCTTCGCAACAAAATTTTTTGGCAGGAAATCCATAGTTAACGGTCCATAAAAAACCATAAATTTCTATTATGGGTGTGAGATATTATAAATGGTATTGGTCTTGATATGTTCATCATCATGGGATGAAAGCAAGGAGATAGGAATGTCATATCATGAAATATATAGTATAAAAATACATAGATAATCTATTTATATTGAACTTCAAGTTAAAAGATATTTTTTAGTATAATAAGTGTTCTAAGACACTTATAGTGGCGTTTTTATCTCATCATCGCAGTTTTAGAAGATGAGTGAATAATTTCATTTATTAATATTGGTAATTCCCACTTGGACTCTATTTTTTATAATGTCTTTTATTATTCTTGGAAATTCATTGTGAGGATTGATTATTTTGATTATTTGTTGTGTTTTAATCCTTTAGTATCAAGTGAATAATGACTAAGTGGTGTTTGTTTTCTAGGTATTGAAAATGGAACAAGTTTATCATTTAAGAAACTCATAATAAGAGGTAGTAGAGAAGATTATTAAACATGATCCATAGGTAAAAAAATATTTTTATAAAATCATGGTGAAATATTTCGAAGATTTTGAAAATAAAATACTATATGATGAACCTCAATAAGTGGATCACTATATATATTTTTATAAACAGAAGTCACCAGTATTTCTTAGGGATTTAAAGCCTGAAAATTCAAAATTATGTATTAATATAATGAAATAGATTTTAAATAGCCTTGGAACCCCAGTAGAGATGGAGTATAAGATAGATGTATACATTATGGATGATCCTTCATGCGAATGGTGGGATTTAATTTTCCACAAAAAAGTCAAATTACACCTTACACGAGAGGATTTTAAGGAATTATTGATTAAAAAATTTTGTCTACAAAAATTAAATATATCCTAAACAATATATTTCTTTATCATAAATAAATATAATGTATTAGTGGTGGAATATTCCACAATGTTTTTTAACATAGTTCCTTTTTTCTAGAGGTAGCCGGTAGTATGACATTGAGGGCATAAATCATTGAGTCTGGAATTCAAACAATTATTTTTTATAATATATATTTCCTTTTTATTATGAATTGTATCGAGATTACTAATAGAGTGATCATGGTGGAAAGATTTATTTTAAGGAATCCTACTATAGGATGTATATTTGTCTCCATGGGAATATATTGAATCTCCAATACTGAGAACAAATGAAATATGGACACGTAATCTCAAGGAGGTTGATCATATCATTCTCAGACCACTGTCATTGTAAATTTTCCTCCATAACCCAAAATAATGTTAGGATTTTATCAGTGTCGATACTGTTAGCAATTAAATAGGTAATAAAAATACTTCTATGTGAGTGGAACCATTATGGAATTTTGGGACATTTAAAATGTTATTATATGGTGACACTTAGGATAATTGATGAAAATGGTTCAAACATGTCCTATAATTATTATCATTATACAGGTTGATTGAGACACAATGGTTATATCTCTCAAAATTTAGAGACCCAAGGTAATTATCATATCACACTAACACCTCAGCAGTCGTCACAATCATAAAGTGGAATATATAATTGTGAGGATTACCTAATAATTATCTTTATGGTGATAAAAATATGATCATGGTGGATTAATAAGGTCCTTTGATGATGAGAGGGCTTATTCTACTGAACTCTACTCCCATGAAGGTTTTGTTTGATACTGGCACATCTAACTATTTTTTTGCCACTATTTTTTATTCAAATTGGATTTGCATGTTGAAATTATGTTTCATGTATTGAAACTTCTGAGAACTATCATCCAATGATAATTTCAAGCCTTTAAGTGTGATGAATCTTCTATAACTATAAATGAGGATTTTTTTTGATTTATCTATTCTTGATATGGACATTTTTTATCTGATTTTACGAATGGATTGGTTAACATTCTTTAAGTCCCATATCCATTGTTATTCATTAAAGGTTCATTTCAATTATTCATATGGTGTTAAGAATCTCTATATAGGGGATTGTGTTTGCAATGCATGTAGAGCAGGACCTTTGGTACTAGTTGTTGGGACTATCTCTTACCAATTGGAAGTAGTTACATTAGAAACTATTGATATAATCAAATATTGATATTTTCTTATCATCATGGAGAAATTTTATGATTTCATTCATAAAAATTTCTCTAGATTTTCACATGAAAGAGAAGTGTAATATATGATTTATCTCTTACTACAGACTGATCATATTTCACATCATTCTTATAGGATGAAACCGATTAAATTAAATTAATTTATGGTTTATCAAGAATAGTTGGAAAATAAATGGTTTATTCATCCTAGTATGTCTCCATGGGTTTCACCAATTCAATTTGTCAAAAAATAGATGGAATTATTTAGATTTGTTTAGATTATCACAATCTAAACATGGTAATGATAAATAAATGATATCTTCTTCCATGAATTGATGATTTAATTAATCAAAATAGGGGATCACAATTGTTCTCTAAGATTGATTTATAATTATGATATCACTAACTTTGGATTAAAAATGTGGATATTCCAAAAAATAGATTCTAGGGGTTGTTATGGTCATTATGAATATGTGGTTAGGCCCTTTGGTATAATAAATTCATTGTTCGTGCTTTTGAAATTGATGAATCAGATCTCTCAAAGGTATATTTACTCTTTTATTATGGTATTCATTGATGACATTCTGGTGTATTATAGGACTATGTTTGATCATGAATGACACAAGGCAATCGTGTTGGGTTTCTTACGATAAAATAATATTTATGATAATTTTTCAAATTGTGACTTTTTCATATTAGAGGTATATTTCCTTGGCAACGTCATTTCTAAAAAAGACGTTTTTGTAGACCCTAAAAATATAGAAGTTTTTTACCTTTTTAAAACCCCTTAATAACATATTAAATATATATAGTTTTCTTCAATTAGTAGGGTATTATAGATTCATTGTTTGTGATTTTTTTGATTTTAATATCTAATGAAAGATTTCCTGATCATATACACTACTTACTAATGAAATAATTATTTTCATAAATACTTCCATGATATTATGTTTTGTATTACATTAGAACATATCCCAATGTTTCTAAATTCAATATAAGACTATATGGTCTTTTTTATGGGTCCAGATCTTATTTAGGATGTGTTCTCATGAAGAGTGATCATGTTTTAGGTTATGGGTCCTTAAAATTATTAGTACATGAGAAGAACTACCCAAAACACGATTTTAAAATAACTATTTTAGTCTATGGATTTAAAACATATTATTATTATATCTTCTGTGAAGAATTTTAATGTTTATAGATCATAAAATTGGGAAACACGCCTTCTCTTATCATGATTTGAATCTAAGGCAATGAATATATATGTAATATCAACAAATTTATGTATTTTAATTGATGCATAACTGAGAAAAGTAAATTACATGGATGATTCACTGAGTAATAAGACATATAGTCAAATCGCTAAATAGGCTTCTGATCAGTGGAATCTAATGGAGATCAAAGATGATATGCATCTAGGTTGAGTTAAAATGAGGATATTTTTTTAATTCAATTTCTATGTTTCATGATTGGATTGAGTAGGTTAAATATTCCAAAACATCTAATATAGAATGTATAACCATGAGGTTTAAACTCAATTGTCTGGAGGCCATTAAGGGGTGGATACTAGATGAGAAATATTTGTTGTTATTTAAAGATAATTTTTTGGTTCCTCCAAAATCTTACGAACCACTCCTTTATGACTACTATTATTCATGATTGGTTGTGTATATTGACATACAAAAACATTATAAGGTGATTAGAACACAATTTTAGTTTACTGGCGTGAAGAGGAATGTGGCAGACTATATATCAAGATGTGTCACCTTCTAGAAAATCAAGATGAAGCACCAAATAACAAATACTATGTTGTAATATTTACCTATAAATATTTGTAAGTGGTAGTATAAAGTTATGAATTTTTTTATAGTTCTACCAAGAACATTTGAGAGACATGATTCTATATGAATGATTGTGGGTTAGCTCATAAAGTATGTGGAATTCATACCTATTCATGAATCTAATACAGTGGGAGAATTTTAAAAAATAAGCATTTAAGAAGATGCAAGTATTTATGAAATTGTAATTTCAATTATGACATAACAAAACCGTAGTTTTAAATCTTTATTTTTTTAATCCATACAAAAAGGCCTTGGAACCTAGTTGACCAATGGGACAACTCATCATCCTACAATAGATTAAAAATTTGAATGGATGAACCAATCCTTAGAATACATGTTTATAGATTTTGTTATGGATTTTAGATGATCATGTATGGATCATTAATAGTTAGTAGAGTTCTCAAAAAATAATAGTAATCAAGCCTCAACACACATGGATCCTTTTGAATCTCTGTATGGGCTTCCATGTTGTTCTATACTTTGTTTAGAGAATTTCGGTGAGACATTAGTTATCAGACCTATCCTTGTGTATGAGATGACATAAAACATTCAAATGATCATGGAAAATGATGGTGATGACTCATATTCATCAAAAATCATAAGTGCATTATCATCATCAATCATTGTTGTTGTATATGGGTGATCATGTTTTCTTGAGAGTCTCTCAAAGGCTCGGGAATTTATGTTTTTGAAAGAAATCAAAATTTTCTACATAGTACATTGGCCCATTTTAGTTGCTATAATGAATCGATGATATCACTTATTAATTGGATTTAAATACAAAGTTCATCTCTATAGACATCATATTTCATTTACCTCGATTGAATGAGTACAAACCCAATCTTGACCATGTTATTTCTTGGGTCCATATTGATCTTGTTCCAAATACTATATTAATTATCTTTCCAATATGAAATTTTGATTGATAATATAATTTTTTCATGTGAAAAGTATAATTTTTGTATAAGTCCTATTGAAGCATGGTCAAATTCAATAGGAAACTTGGGAATGTGCAAAAGAAATATAGGATACGTGGAATGATATCTTCCAAAATAATGTCAATATACAAATTTCAAACGATAGAAACACAAATTGTGGGGAGATAGTTTCAAGTAATTTACCCATTTATTAAATTTTATGAGGTTATATAATACTCAGGTGGAGTTTTTTAGTTTTTGGATAGTTTTGAGATGTTTTTGAAAGGTTTTTAATGGTTTATATTTTGATAATGGTTAGGGAAAATCATATAACCTATCAAAGAAATCGTGAAACATGTTTTTTGATCCACTGAGTAGGTGCATAGTTGGAGAATGGTTTGGCCAAACCGTGTAGGTTTCTATGAGAAAACATATAGTTTGGGATCCTTTGGGGAGTGGCATGTTCATGGTTGGTTCACTTTTTTCCAAACCATGAGACACAACCATGCATACCACTAGTTTATGGACAATAGTGGCTTATGATTTTTTCATTATTTTCTAAACTATGCAGCTCTATAGTTTAGATGTAGTAGCCTGAACGTGGTTGGTGAATGATTTATTAAACTGTGTAACTTAACCATGTAGTGTGCATTAAATGAACCAAAAAATAGAGTTTAACATAGATTAAATCCCTAAAAATCTCATTTTTCTTTTATTCTCCTAGGATCTCAAACTCCATTGCTTTCCTATGTGTCCTTGTCAATTCCCTTTGACATGATAGAAAGTTTTGATAAATCGAAGTGCAATAGATCTCTAGAATCAATGGTAAGTATATGTTACCTATCATTCTTATTAGATGTTCTCATCTTCACCTACTCTGAATTTTACATCTTGTCCATTATGGATAGATCTATGATTATTGATGTATTTTTATGTGATATTGATAGTATCTGTTGAAGGGAATGAGTTTCAAAGCAATATCTAGAGGTTTCTTTTGTTATTGTTCATTTTCATCAACTATTGAGAGGTGGGTGACTTCTCTCCATTTTCCCCAAATTCTAGGACTTGGAATCTTAGTTTTAATTGACTATATTTCTTGGATTTGGAATGGAAAAATTGATTGATTTCTTGAAACCAACCTATTTTGGTGTATGGAAGTAGAAACATTGAGTTTTAATGATGTTTTGAAAACCCATTTGATTTATAATTTTAAATTTTAGATTTTAAATTATGGTATTGATTCAATATAAGAATGGTTTTTTCTAGAATGTTTTAAAGAAAATAATTTTTTGTGGAAAGAAATGATATGGATTATATTCTTGGCATAAGTTGTTGGTTGGGGATTATTTGTATTGGACATGAACATGAATAAGGATTGTGTGTTATTATGGCACCTAGAGGTTGGTCACCTTGTGACGACATGGTGGATAAATGAGAAATTACTCATGAGTATGTAACTATAACATGGAATAAATGTGTGGGTGTGTGTGTAAGAATCATGGATGGGTAAACTAAGTGGAAAGAAAAAAAATAAAAAAAAATAGTTTAGTTGTTTTACCGAATATTTTTAATTATGGAAGAATTTTTATACATTTCATTTAAATATTTTTAAATTTATAAATTGTTTCTTTGTTACTATTTATTATAATTTTTGTTTAAAATTGTGAGATAACATGTTCTTGTCCTAGTGGCATGAGTTGGGAAATCTATTAGGGAAAGCCTATTAAGTAATATAATCAACCCCTTATAATGAAATTTTGGGTGTTTGTAGATGTAGTTTACAGAGACATAGGAAAGGGAACTGTATCATACTCATATAGTGTCACAACATTATTCTTCTTCTATTGGTTTATGTTTGCAGCTTGGAGTTGTCTCTCATAGTCTTTGGAGTGATTCCACATTATTGTTACTATGTTTGGAAGATCTTTTTTATTTTTTCATATTTTAATACGTTTTGATTTATAATATGATATTACTGTTTATTTTATTTTTTTTAGTTGTGTTATTTTTACTCAAGAATCATATAATATTTTTTTGTAATTTTTATCTTGTCAGGTTGTGTTTGTTCTCTAGGGTAAAACGTTTGCCAATTTCTTACAAAGACCTTGTCAATTGTTACAAGCCTTTAGTGTCTAAGAGATATAACCAATGGTTTGTATCACCACTATCCTGACCTAATAAAATAATTTGGTTTCAAATATTACAATGAAATTGATAATTTTAATACCACACTTGAATATTATTCTTAAAATAATTTTTTTTCAAAAACAGGTTTTTGGTGTTATATATGCTAATATTAAAATTAATTTCTATAAATCATTAAAGTTTTATTTTAAAAATGTATTAAATATTTTAAATTAGAATGTTAAATTATTAAATAATGGTAATTTAATTTTTTTTATTTTTAAATTAGTTTTCATTGGTGAAAATGGAGTTACCATAGTAAGAGTATATTAGGCTAAAAGTGGCTTAAATTAGTACAAGTGGTTAAACTATGTAGAAAAAATGTGTGACATTTGATAGTGGAGAGAAGATCAGACTTTCCTCCTCTATGAAACTATTATTGGACATTTTTTGGCTTTTTATTCATGAATAAAAGAGTGAAATCATTGAGAAATAATGATTTTTTACAATAGTTACATTTTCTTCACTTATAAAATGAAATCAAATACTCCCCTTTTATCCTCCCATTATAATGACTTAACTCAAAAAACAATATACCCTAGTTTCTCCTCAATTACCTACACACATATTTTAACCTTTAATCTCAACAAAATTCAACGTTAAAGAATCTGAAGGAGTTACTGAAGGGAGAACTTCCTAGGGAAAGGTAATACTCTCAACAAAACTTTTCTTAGTTCTTTTTCCTCTTATACACCCATTAATTACCCCCTATACATGAAGGTTTGATAACAGAATTAATTTTATTATACTAATGTAATATCTAATTTATACCTTCCTCTAAAATCATTAAGAGAAAAAGAAAACATTGTCATGTGTGTGTATGAAGTACCAACTCCACGAACAACATGTTAAATTTTACATCACATGATTAAATGGTAGGTTAAAAAAGATTAAATAATTAAATAATATGTTATATATCACATCAATAATATTATAAAATAATTATATACAAAACTACATTCATAATAAAAATAATGAAGAGTTATAGTTACTTTAACCTCCTTAAATGGAATTTTCAAGGTACCTTTCTTAATTTGGATCTTTTGGGTTAAACATTGAAAATATATAAATATTGTCCTAATAGAATAATAAATAACATAAAACTCCACAATTTTAGAGATAATTTTTTTATTTCAAAATACCTTTTACCCCATTCAACAATAAAAAATTGTAACAAATAAATTAACTAGACAATTTCATGGAACTGACATAACTAGAAACTATATTAAAAATAAATAAAAATGGTAATAAGTGGAAATTATAAAAATAATTATCGGTGAATAATGTTACTAGGTATATATTTATTGAAATTATTTTTATTATTCAAAAAGTTATGTTCAAGTATAGAACTCATTTGGAGACAAATTTAAGGGATCCTCTAAACCAGCATCATTACATTTTGGTTACATGTTCTCTTTAATATTCCCCATTTTCCTTGGTCTTATTATAAGGTATAGAATCTATATTATATATATCTCTTCTTTCTACCTATATAAAAAGTTTAATTTAACTTTATTGTTTTGGGAATGTGATTTTTTATGTTTCCTTTAGTGTTTTATCTTTTATGCGAACCTAATTTTTAAGGGAACATACCATTGTCTACAATCATGTCAAGTATCACCCCCTTTGATGGACATAATGGGAATTGTAAAATCCTATTGGGATAAAATAATTTAATAATTTATAAAATACACAAATATGTGATACTAACTAACTAAATATATAATGTTGAATGTGTAAGACCAAACCCCTCAGACAGTGAAAGTAGATTTTTTTTAAATTAATAAAAGATTAATTAAAATTGTTTAATAAATAAAGAGAGAATAAATATGATTGGTTTTGAAACTAATTTGATAAAACTCACCATATTTTTCATATTTTTGTTTTGGATCCTGAAGAATTTTTAAATTAAATTGATTTTTCATTATTATTTTCCCACTCAAGATTAGGAAGATCCATAGTCTTGGTATCCCATATTTAATATAGAATACCCCTTTTCCCATGGTCATATACTTGGAGGTATTCATGAATTAAGTGTATCAGTTACTTTCTTAAACAAATTACCCAAAATAATTTATTGTTCATGCCTAGTTCAAGATAAATAGTCACATAATTATAAAAGATAGTTTCTAACTTTTTATAACAATGATCAAGATATATAAAGTGGAAGGAAATTAAAATTTATTTCAATTACAACAACCCAAACATGATAAAAATAATAAAAATGTAATTTAGAGAACCCTACCAATTAATCTTCATCACCAAACATAGTTTCAGAGTGACCCCCTCATTATTTCCATGAGGGAGTAAGAGGGGATAAGAAAATAAAATAAATATAGAATTGAAATTGTAGAGTAGAATCAGTGAAGGAATCTGCAACAACACAAAAACATTCCCTTGGATTTAGACTTCAAATGAATATTTATCCTTTTTTAGTAGTGGAAACATATTATTTATATGCATAAATGATTCTTAGATTAGGTTTATTATTCTATTAATGTTTCCAATAAATTCCTTTTGAGCCAATCCTGGGAGTGCATAGAGGTCTCAGGGTAAGAGTGTGCTATTTGGTTAAGATTTGAAGATAATCAAATGATGATTTTTTCCCTTGATAAGGTTTTAAGTTATGGATCAAAGTTTTACACCATGAAATTTCATTCTCAAACACATATTTAAGAAACTCATAAATTATCTTCAATACATAAATTATAACATATTTATTCTGTGAAAATTGGTTTCACGAATTGAAACCTTGCTAATTATATCCATTTGATTTTTTATGCATCAAGTCGCCACTTTAAGTCATTATTTTGTTATTTGAAAATATTACGGCTTGAATAATATTATAATATAAGGATTCATGGTTATCTAAACATATTTATGTAAAATTTCATAATAACATTGTATCCTTCAACAATTTGAATAAATAATTAAACATGTGGGAAATAATGATTAATTTAATTACAAAATAATGTATTTTATATTGGAAAATATATATAGCACCTAAAAATGTTTTATCCTTGAATTTATTTCTAAAACACTTCTTTATTTTATTAAAAAACCATTTTATTTTAATTCTGGTTTAAAAAAACAGGTTTACTTTTTCTTCTTTAACTATATAATCACTCAATTTGAAAAGAAATGCCAAAGAGATTCTTTTTATTCTTAGTTATTCAAAAAAAATTATAATTATTTTCTAAAATATATACCCATGATCATGAATTATGCATCTTTTTAATTATTAATGTTCATATTTATTTTATTCCATATTCTCTTAGGAATCCACATGATATAGCCTTCCTTTAAGCCTTAAAAGAATATTTTGAAGCCCACTTTATTCACATGGGTTTGTAAATGTTTTGATTTATGTATTGTTTATTTTTTTCATGGAACAAATAATATTGTACATATTATGATGGATGTTATCCTATGTTTTGATCGTTGGGTCTTTTATATACCCCAAATGCATTGGGAAATACTATTGTCTCATGAGATGTGAAGTATAGTGCATAGTAAGTGATCCTAAGCACACTATTTATAGTTCCCATGAAATTAACATTCCCATAATATTTATAGTTCATGTGAAGCTATCCTAAAACACTATATAAATCACCCTTTGAGTGAATTTTATTTATTGTTAATAAGGTTGTATGGCTTTGTTTTGGGAAGATGTCAATATGTGTTAATGTAAGTGATGATTCTTAAAGGATTCTTATGAATACTCCCTAAAATATATTCTAATGAATTTTGAATCATTATAAATTAAATAGATATTTTTCAATTTAATTGGTATAGTGCATATTTTCTATAAAATTTAATGAAGATAAGAAATATTTTGAATAAGGTGTGCACTATTCTTTTACAGTGTGATGAGTTTTATTATAAATTCCTTGAAAATAATTTTCATATTTTTTCATGAGGAATATTAAAAGGGGATATTAGAAATATTTACATTGAGATTATTATTTGGAATTTTAATTTTAATATGGAATATTTCACATATATATTTTTATGTGTTTATAAAACATTTCCCAACCACCTATCTAGCCAAAGGGACTCATGAAACCACTACTTATGTGAAAAAGTTGGTCAATATCTAGCCAAACATTGAGGCATATGAGTATGGTTATGAATAATCCTGTACTATGGAATAGGTGTATATAGAACCCACAAGAATGCACACAGGAGATGGCCCACCTAGGAAGGCACGACACATGAAGCTCATTTGTGAAGTCAATTAAAGTTCCTACTCGAGTGGTAGTGGGAAAAAATTTATTATAAATTAGAGTGAGGATTAATGAAAAAATGATATGGGATGTGGGATTCTTGGACACTTTATCTCTCTTAAAAAATACACACATATCTCTACTATTCAATTTAATACAATTTTATGGCCATCGTGGATCGATGTTTTTTCCATCCTTGCTGAATTATCGAGGGTTGTCGCACGTGACATATTTAAGTAACAATGATCACTATTTCAACCATATAACACCATGAAAATACCATGCTATCATTTATGAATTATGGGGATTAAAAAACATGATGCGATTCTTGAAATCTATGTGGTTCATATAGGAGATATTTCAAAGTTCAATCTTTGGACGAATGTAAAACAACGTTGTAGAAATATATTCGAGTTTATGGATGGGTTTGAGATTATAGAAGATATATTATAATGATAAATAAACATTAAGGGTGAAGATAACAATGTTTTTTACTAAGGAATATACATATTTCAAAATTAGGTGTTGATTTACTGAGCCATATAAGTGAAGCGTGCAACCTATGGTGGTGATGCATGAATAAGTGGGGCGGTGAATGTAGTGTGTTGAGGTAGTGTTTTTTTAGAATGATTTAGTTTGGATTGTCTATAAATAATTTTGAACAAAATCATTTTCCTTAATGATCCTAAAAATTAATTTGAGTTAGATGAGATATTAAAAAAAAGAAAACAAAAATCTCTATATTTTCATAATGATTCTTTGAAAACATCATGTTATTCCTTAGCCTCTACTGCTGTGTGATAGTGAACTGAGTAATATGAATATGTTCTTATTATACATACATTAAATTTATATACATTAGAAAAAATATTAATAATCATTCATGTGATAGTATTCATACATAAGGAAGAGTGAGATTGTTCCATGGGCTTTAGGTTTCATGAGTTAAGAAAGAAGTCATGTACCTTTTTATGTAAAGATGTTGAGAAGAACTAAATACATATAAGAAAAATATGAAACAGTGTATGTTTTTAATTTGAGATAATACCCAGGGAGAAGTTTAGATATTGACATTTATTGTTCACATAAAACCATGGAGTTTTTTTAAAACTAATGTAAAGGTATTTTATTTACATACATACATATATATATTGAGATATCTACGTATTTTTATTCATGAATGATGCTTAGTGAGAAATAGTGTGAATATTATGTATTTGTATTATTGAAAAAGTTTATTTAAGAAGATGTTATAAGACCATGAATTATATCATACATGCATGAAGTTTGTGTGAATCACATGTGATATACATTTTATAAATTGTGTACACTGAGTGAGGCTATGATTTCATTTGACTAATCAATGAATATATGCATGAGAATTATTACACTATTTTATGTAATCATATATAAGTGGTTATAAATATCTGAGAAAGACCAGCATGCTATAAAGGTACTTGAATAGGTTTATATGAGAAAGAATAATCCAAAAATATCATGGAGAAGGGTCATCATCAATTTGTGTAGAATATACAAGGAGTTTAAAATGATTTATTGATAGTGGATAAAACCATATAAACAACATTTTTGTAATTAATGTGGGTTTATAATCTGTCACAACCCATCCCCCAAGGTCCCGTGCTGTGACTACCCCAAGCCTTCCTTCCATAGGCCAGGGGCTGGCGACTATCACCGAAAGGATTATTCCCCAAAACCGAGAAGGCATTGCCTTTATAACCTGTAAACACACACAACCAACCATACAACAAAATAAAAACACAAGTAAACTATATAGTAAACAAGGTGTGTACGGTAAGAAAAAGGGGCCAAAATACAAACCCAATTGGAAAGTAGAAGAAAACTGAAAAGTACAAGTAAACTGAAACTTCTCTAGTGAACACCCACCAAAGATCCTACCTAAAGGGTAGATACATCTCTCGAATAGTCTTCTCTATAGTACAGCTCATCTAATGTCCACCTCTGAGCTACCTCCAGACCCGGTACCCTCGTCCTCAGCAAGTGATGTCTGTTGTCTCCACTAAACACAACTAGATGTGGGAGTAACCCGTGCAGGGGTGAGTATAACAATACTCAGTAGGGACCCCGAGACCCTCAAAGGTCTCAAAAAACCCACAATGGATAAAACACAAATCATGAAAACAACTGAAAACCCTACTTAGGAATATGCCCATACATATACCTAAGTTATCAAGTATACCCATCTCATTCATGAGGAAACACAAGGTCCAACTCAAAATTCCAAAGCTCAACTATTCAACAAAGGAAGGAATACCATGAAGGTAACACCACAAAGGTAAGTACCAAAAAGGTAATTCCACATAGAAGAATACCAAAAATGTATCACCACGAAGGTAAGTACCACAAAGGTACACCCCACATAGGATTACCACAAAGGTATCCCACGAAGATATGTACAACAAAGATACGCCGCACAAAACATTACAATAAAGGTAAAGACTTAGCTCACAACAGGAATAACATAGGTAACGAATTAATGATGATTAGTTGTAACTACTTAATCATCATACTCTATTAAGAGGCAAACCCACATATGATCCTAAATCACCAGACCCATGTATGACCCTAGTACGTAAGACCCACGTAGGATCCTAGAGTAATCCCACATGAATTACAGGAAAATATCCAAGTGGGATACTGAAACATAGACCCACATAGGATCCAAAATAACATACCCATGTAGGATCTTAATGCATAGACCCACATCGGATCCTTTTCTCATCTTACAACCAGCTACAGGGTTCCCGCACTAATCACACATGATTCTGGGAGGATCCGCTCTTCAAACCAATGTTAGATGATCCAACTGCCATTAAGTACCATGAAGAAGTATCCCAAAGGACCACCATGTTATAAGGGTCTCAATGAAATTGATTTTGCGTCAATTGGACACCCGGTTTGTAAGTTATGGGACTTTTAGTCCAGAGGGCCCGGTTGGATTCATGTTTGATCCACCCCTTTTGTACAAAATATTTATCCAAAACTCATGTGGGGTATACCAAAAGGAATGTCTCAATCCAAGGATTCTAGTGCCATATAAGGATGTCAAACGGATGCTCGAAGGTCCAGATATAGCGAAAAGAGTGGAAAGGGTCGAAGCTGGTCCGGGACCGGTCCGACCCGGTTGGTCCGACCCAGCCTGCTGGCTGGTCCACTCAGCTCGCAGCAGGCTGGATGACCTTCCATCCTCCTCATGGCATGGTCGGGCGTCACGCCATCACCAGCTCCTGACTGCGAGTCAGCCACCCCTCCATCGTCGTCGTAGCCTTGTGCCGCGACCCCTGCATGCCAGGAAGCGCAGACGCACGCCACCACCACCATCGCGTAGCCATCCATGTGTCGGACGCCACCCTCACTCCACTATTTCCAATGGGCCACGACCCTTCTTAGGTTTCTTGGTTGCACCACCACTGTCTTCATGGCCGGTCAGAGTGCCAGCCACCGCTCCCGAGCCCTACCAGCGCTTGTTGCTAGCACGAGTCACCGACGACGTTCCTTGGGTCAACAGGTGCACCTCGGTGGCCCATTATTCATTCCATATACTTCCACACTCGTCATGGGATACCTCCATTTATTTATAAACACCAAAATTTACAAAGGTTATGGAGAGTTTGGGCCATGTTCGTTTGGCCCGAACCCTCCGCATTAGAATGGTAACAAGAGGCTTATTTGTTCTTGAATCCTGAAGAACGTCAAGAATGGGAAAGGGGTATTCAAAATAAAAAACCCTACCTTGTTGTTCATTGGAGGAGTCTAGAGGTAGAAGATGAAGTCATTGAATAATGTCGGCGTTTGTTGCTTTCGAAAATCACTTTTGATCCAGGATCAGGGTCGGTTCCTTGTTCTTCATTGTAGAGGGCGTTCTTCATTGGAGAAATATTTTCTCCAAAGTTCTCCCCTTTTACAATGATTTCCCAAAAGAAATAAGGATAAAAAAATTAAAATAGTTTTATCAAATTAATTTACATTGGCATAATTAATTAATTGGAGAGTTGAGGGGTTTCCCCCATTAAGAGGGGTTCGGGTGGTCCCCACCATAATTAATTCAAATTTGGAGGTTTGTCTAGCTCGGGTGGTCCCCACCTCCATAAATTTAAAATATCGGTTTCAAAATAAAAATAAAATGTTAATTATTTTGTTTTTCTTCTTCCACAAAAAAGTGAAAAACTATCTTCGACCCTCGACCTAATGCAGTCAAGGTGAAGGTCTCTTTAAGAAAATATCAACACTGTGAGTTCAACGGTGTCCTTGGATTTAAATTCCAAGCACCGGTTCAGAAGTTCCAAAAACCCACTCGCACGTTTACTTAATGTACTGAAAAATGTTCATAAATTCATTCTCGGCACACCGGGCCTTAGAATCACAGGCCTTAAATTTTTGCGGACTCATAAAATTTCCATATAATAAAAAAAATTACAAGGAATTTTCGGGTCTTTAAATTATCTCCACCTTAGAGATTTGCATCCCCGTAAGACACAACTCAAACTAATGAACAAGTGGGGGTACTGAGTATGTATATGGGCCTCCCTCTCCCATGTTCTCTTCTAGAGGTTCTCATGCTGCCAACGTACACACACCAACAGTATCGATCGCCCATGATGGATTCTCTCTTGTCGATCCTCAATCACCACTTGAACCTCCGTAAATGTTTTCCCATCGTCGATGTCCAGCTCGCCCCAATAAATGATGTGTGAAGGGTCATGCATGTATCTATTTAGGTGGGAAGAATGGAAAACATCGTGCACCCAATGCAAATAAGGTGGAAGAGCTAAAAGGTAAGCCACCTCACCAACTCTACTGAGGACCTGAAAGGGTCCGATGAACCTCAGAGATAATTTTTCACCCTGGCTAGATCTTCGCAAACCTCATCGAGGTGATACCCATAGAAAGACATTATCACCATCCTGGAACTCTAGAGGTATCCATCTTTTTTAGGCATAAGACTTCTTCCTACTCTATATAGACTTCATCCGCTCTTCGATAATCTGCACCTTCTCCATGGTAGCCTGTACCGTCTCTGGCCCCATGAGTTCTGACTCCCCGGGGTCAGTCCAACACAAAGGCGATCTGCAAGGTCAATCGTACAAAGCCTTGAAAGGTGTCATCCAAAGGGTGGAGTGATAGATATTGTTTTATGAAAACCCCACCAAGGGAAAGTGATCCTCCCAATTGCGACCGAAGTTGTGGACGCAAGCATGAAACATGTCCTCAAGGGTTTAAATAGTCTGCTCAGTCTGTCCATTCGTCTGAGGATGGAAGGGAGCAATCAAACGAAGTTGCATCCCAAAAGCCTCTTGAAACCCCTCTTATATATGAGAAGTGAAATGTGCATCACAATCAGAGACTGTCGTCGAGGGTACTCCATGTAACCGCACAATCTCCTACACATAGAGGCATCCTATGTTCTCTACTGAACCCTTCTCTCTGGTCGATAAGAAGTGGGCTGACATGGTGAGTCGGTCGATGATCACCGAGATAGAATCATGACCCCTGGATATACATGGAAGTCCTATCATGAAGTCCATGAATATCCAATCCCACTTCCACTCAGCGACCTCTCAAGGCTGAACTAAGCCTCATGGTATGTGATGCTCCGCCTTCACGTGCTGACAAGTGAGGCACCGAGAGACAAACTCTACTACTGCTTTCCTCATTCCTAGCCACCAGTTCTATTTTAGGAGATCCTGGTACATCTTCACCACTATTGGATGTACCGCTAGAGGGGATATGTGGAACTCCCGCTACACTTCCTTTTGAAGCGACAATGGTACCATGGTACATCCTCTGAAAAGGATGACGTGATCCCCACCTTCCAAAAATCCATTAGGTGCCTGTCGTGTGGATATTTAAGCATGTCAAGCCTCGCAGTTTGTGTCCCCGTGGTATGCCTCCCTAACTAGCTGAATAACTGAGCGAGTGACTGTAAGAGACTGAAGAAAACCTGCTCCATCTCATTCCACAAAGGATATCCATATAGTGGCATGCTCTTTCGTCACCTCACATAGAAGCTGTACATCAGATCTCTCATTGAGTGCATCTACTACAACGTTCTCCTTACCTGGAGTTTAGAGTATCATTAAGTCATAGTCTTAGAGGAACTCGAGCCAACATCATTGTCTCAGGTTCAGGTCATTCTAAGAGAAGATATACCTGAGACTCTTATGGTCCGAGGAGACTGTAAAATGTTCACCCATCAAGTAATGTCTCCACATATTCAAGGCAAAGACCACTACTGCTAACTCCAGATCATATTTATGCTCATGTTGTCTCATTTTTTGAGAACCATATGCAATAACTGCTCAATCCTACATCATGAAACACATAATCCCATTCCCCGATGTGTTTTAGTAGACTACATACTCATTTCCCTCCTCTGGAAGCCTCAAGATGGGGGGCACTTATCAGTCTCTACCTCATCTCCTGCAAAATCCACTGGCATCTCTCCGACCACACGAAGGGTTTCCCCTTATTTTTCAATGCTGATAAAGGTGTTGAAACTCTAGAGAATTATAGCACAAACCCCGTTATTATCCGGCCAAACCCAGAAAAATTTGTACCTTCGTCACACTCCTGGATGGATCCCAAGAAGGTACCGCCTCAATCTTTACTGGATCCACCACAAATCCAGCCTCCTAGATTACATGTACCAGAAATTGAACCTCTCGGATCTAGAACAGGCACTTCAAGAGATTAACATAAAGCTATCACTCTTAGAGTTTGTCCAGAACTATCTGCAAATGATAAGCATGGTCCTCCTTAGTAGCCGAGTAGATCAGAATGTTATCAATGAAGACTAATACAAAGCGATCAAGGTATGTTTGGAAGATCCTATTCATGAGTCCCATGAACACTGTTGGGGCATTGGTCATGCCAAACGGCATGACCAAAAACATATAATGGTCATACCGACATCTGAAATTCATCTTCTGCACATCCATGTCTTGTACTCTGAGATGGGGATAGCCTGATCTATGGTCTATCTTTGAGAACCACCGTACTCCTTTCAGCTAATCGAAGAGGTCATCAATCCTCGGGAGTGGATACATGTTTTTCACGTTCACCGGGTTTAGGTGCCGATATTCAACACAGATTGTCAAGATCCCATCCACCTTCTTGGAGAACATAATCTTGGCTTCCCAAGGAGAAACACTGGGCCGAATGAATCCATTCCCATGTAAGTCCTCTAGTTGTACCTGCAGCTCACAAAGCTCTGTGGGATCCATAAAATATGTTGGTGTAGATATCAGTTCCATCCAAGGGTAAAATTCAATGTGAATGTCCACCTCTCTGTGAGGAGGTAGACAAGAAACATCATCAGGGAAGACATCTGCGTACTAGTCCACCACTACATGACAACTTTGACTCTCAACATCAACCGCTTCCAGGGTAACGCTTTCCAACTAATGAGTGATCAGTTGTACTCTCCTCCAGGTATGTCTATCATTTGCTACAAAGAATCCTTTCTCACCAGTGAAGGTAAACCTAGTCCCATCAGTGCGGACACAACACACATTTCATCTAATACAGTCAATCTAATCAAGGACTGTAGAAAACCAGTCCATACCCTAGATGTCGTCGTAAGGCCTCGACGCTGCTACTAGGAGAATACAGTTGAAGCTCTCACCTCCTAGAGAAGCTCATACTGTCATCACCCGTGTGTAATCATCGAATCCACTCCTGTAAGAGTATCTAGCCATAATGATCAAGCCAACAGCTCCGTCAGAGTCTCCGAGCTCCAAACTAGGAAGTGGAAGTAAAAGAATGACTGACACCTGTGTCTATAAGTATTGCGGCTATGGTGGAGTAGACATAGATCATACCTCGTATCATTTCAGGAGTGCCATGGTCATTTGTCTTAGATGCCTGGACCTGAGATCGCCCCTATCCAACTGCTTCCTATGGTTGGGGTGGACTACTGGGTGGTGGTGGTAGTAACATCTCGAATAGTCACCCACCACCAGCTGCACAGCCAGCTCCTCTACCACATCTGCCTACTCCCTATGGACCTCCTTGTTCAAACCTCTATCTCTGCCTAGGTGGTCCTTCCACCGTCTACTGATCATCTGTATGGTGGGTTGGGCTGTCTTGAGCCATGTGACCCTACCCGCCACATGTGTAACACTTTATTCTCCTCGCATGACTGGCTCTGTCTCTGGTGCCCCGCACAAACGACCCTAAATCATGTGGTTGTCCACCTGTAGGTCGATTCCTCTTGGACCACTGTGACATCTATATTCTTCCAGAAAAATAATACTCCACTATGTGACACCCAGTGGTGGGTCTCACTACTGGTGACTTCTCAGCAAGAAAACTCTCCACTAAGAGGGCTCGCTCTAACTCCCTCGCCTGCATTGGGATACTGAGAGAAATCATCGAAGACATGATCTACCACCTAATTCCCTGTTCGAAAGTCTAGGCCCTGAAGAATGGGTCCCGCACCATATCAGTGGAGTAGCATGAGAGGTCGGTGAACCTCACTGATTACTAAACCACGGTAATGATGCCCTACTGCAGACGAAGAAACTCATGTATTCTCACTGCGAAAAGGGTCACTGGGACAAACTCTGTCCTAAATAATATCTCAAAGTCTTCCCATAGAAAAGTCACCTCATCATGAACTTGGAGAATCAAGCTCCACTATTTTCCTGCATCTATTTGTAGAAGACTAGAAGCAAGGATCACCATGAGATCAGTTGGTGTCCCTACGAGTTGGAAGACTCTCACCACGGCCTCTAGCCAATCCTCAGCTGCCTTTGGGTCTGTCTCACCCCAGAACCTAGGTGGCCTCTGGTGCTGGAACTCATGCAATGCGCTCAAGAAACATGCACTCTCCAATGCTAGAGATGGTGTCATCAGTGGCCCAATGGGTAATGGTACCATTGGTGCCTCCGCTGGGGCCCCTACCGATAAAGGGCCCTGCATCGAGGCCTCATCACTATGTGGGCTATCATCACGTACTATACCCAAAATCCTAGCTGGGTATTTGCGTGGGGGAATCCAGAAAAGAAACAGGTTTTCCACGATCAGTATGTTATACCTGGTGAGCTGAATAAAAGAGACCAAAATGAATACTTTTTGAAACAAACACACAATCAGTGTTTCTGTGCACTAAGTCCAAAATCATAAATCAGTGTAACGCCCTGACCCCAGTTACCTAGAGTCAGTGCATTGTTATGTAACATTGTCATGATCACAAAAGATCAAGTCTCAAAAGACCAATTAGTTTAGTATCCTTGAAACACTAGATACATTCATAAATGTTACATTACATCATAAAGTGAAAAACTACAACAACATAGTCTCCATAGTCCATACTCATATCCCCTTCCGACTATCCCTACAGTTCAGTCATAAAATATTTCTTCACATCCTGGGAAAAATAAAACATAGAAAAGGGTGAGCTCAAATGCACAATAAGGATAACAATATAGCGAAAAATTTCATAAATAAACATAAACATTTAAGTCAATGTATAACTAAAACAAAAGCCTTTTAAACTTGAACTTCAGAATAATATGGAAAAAATAAAATGAAATAATGTCATTTACTTATTCGCATAGATATTCTACTAGTCGAATAATCACATGCAATATCAATAACCACTTTCATGATGATGGAATTCATAATTCCAGACTATCATAACCACATAGTCGAGGCCTTGTGCCAAGACTACAAATAAGATTTTGTCAAGGCCTTGTGACAAGACACTAGTTTTTCTCTTGAGACCTACCGATGCATCGAGGAGCTATAATGGGCTCCACCCATCACTTATTAAGTCTAATTAATTCTTCATATGAACAGTTTTAAACATATCATAAACATTAATATTATAAATAGCATAAAAATGACAATACTTTATCCATAAACCATTAATGGTATAAAAATAACACATCCAAAATCAAACATAGCACAAAACCTTTAATACAATATGGATGTTTTGAATCATAATAAATAAACATCAAATAATCTTAAAATCCATCAAATGATGTTGACATGGATGAAATCGAAACTATTTTAGGGAAATATACTTTATAAAATTATTTAAAAGTCACATAATTATAAAAGAAAACATTTACATTGAAAACATTCGTATAATATTGTAAAGGAAGCTTCAACTATTCTATAATAGTGGAAAATAGCTGCACCCACTGTATAAGTTAAAAAAAAGACATTCTTACCTTAATTTTTTCAAAAATGTCAAAAATCACCTTGTTTGGAAAATGACGGAAAGATTCTTTTCCAAAACGTATAAGGTCAAATAATGGTATAAATGACTTTAACCCATTGTCTAATAAATAGTAAAAAAAATTAAATAAATTTTTAAGAAACATGGATGTGGATGATAAAGATGTCCCTGTATATAATTACATATGAACAACCTTGAATAATGAATAGATTGTAGAATTAACCCTTACCTTGTCTCCGACTTGGAACGATCGTTATTTAACCTCATAGATAATAAACTAGAGTTAATTTATACTTGATTATGAACCTCTTTTCATGTTCATTATTACTTTTATATCACTTATTACCATGTTATGAACATTATGTAATTATTTAAGTTAATAATTGTCATTTTGTCGATCTTTGGTACTTGAGTCAAAAATAAACTTCTTATAATTACATTTTGTTCATGTGGTAAAATATCCATTATATTCAGAATTATATTCATGATGTAGATATCATATATATCATATATATCTAGTATATACATGCATTTATAATATTACATAACATATAGAGGTAAGAAATGAAATTCACCATTCATGGAGACGGTAAGCCGTACGTACGCATGAACGCTACTTTAATTTCGATTTCGCATATAATGGAATGAAATCACAATGATATAAAGGTATACTATAATTCCAGTAATATGTCATATATAATATCATTTACTCCATCCTTTATACATCCCACATATGGCATTAACAATTCGAATCACTTTGACGGGGTGGTTGTCCACAATTCCTAAAATGAAAATGTCGTCTTTACCCATAATGGAAATCATAATGGTATGAAAAAATGAAAAATAAAAAAGCATAAAGAAGACATAAACATAATATATATCATATATAAATATTGTGACATTTTAATGGCCACCATATAAAGGTGTTAAAAAAATATTTAATAATCATCATTTCGTGAGACAGTAATTCACCACCCATAGAAACATTATGTTCTTTAACCATTAGACGGATGTGTGTGTAAGTGTAAATCAAATAATTTTTATACAAACATCATAGTATATTGTATATACTGGTGTTGTTACAAAATAATGTAAGAAAAATGTTTTAAGGGGTTGGAGAAACAAAATAAAACAAAAGAACATAAGAGAAGACATTACCTTAAAATTGGGTAACTCTTTTTGATTTGATCCAAAGACTTCCTTGGGAAGACTTCTGCCCAAAGTGAGACTTATAGGATTAAGAGAGGGAAGCTGAGAGAGTATTTCGGTAGAGGTTGGACAGGACAAATGGCTTTTAAGGTGTGCATAAGGTGGTAGAGGTGGGGGCCTTTTATAAGAGGAGAAGGGGTGCACTCTTGGAAAGTCATGAAATGCTACATTATTATGAAATGATTTTCAGAATTTAAAAGTCCCAAAAATATATATTTTGAGGATAAAGTGATAATGGTTCGAAATACACCAATCCAATAGGCCTTATACAAGTGTAATTCTTATATTTTACCTTATCTTTTCATTTTATTTAAATCGTTCATTAATGAGGTAATCGCTGCATCATCACAGTGTCATAAATAAATTTATTTATTTAATGCCTAAAAATTATTAAAAAATTACCATGATGTATTAAATCTTCTTATATTTCCAACGAATGGTTATAGTAAAAAATATGACTTGTATAACCCCTCCTAAAATTTATTTTAGTAAAACAATACATGTTTGTGACATTTTTATTTTTACTTTAAATAAAAGGTATTGATGATATTATCTTACAAAAGTGGCTCCATGGGGTCACAAAAATCGTCCAATGGTTTTTTTGGTCGGACATTAATCTTTCAATAAGAGTAGGAAATGTTTCAATATATTTTTATATTCTTATAATATCATTTTTACCTTAAATTACCCTTATTAACTCTAATCGCGGTTAATAAAACTAAAAAGTTTCTATTCACCAAAAATTATTTTCATCCCATTGAACCACATTTGAATTAATAATGACCACCATGTTTGTAGGATTTTTGAAATTCAATTCATAGAAGCGGTAAGGATTCATTTAAATGAAAAATCAGTTTTTTTAACTACCACTTAGTGGTTTCACCATTCATCAAAAATTGAAGTATCTCAGAAAAATACCAAAATTTCCACATAGGTTAATTTCGATATTCCGAATCCAAAAATGAAGTCCATTTTGAAAAATAATTTCAAAATTGGGTATTAATATTTATAATGGCTACTTTTATTGGTCGGGGTGTGTTAGAATCTCGAACTTACGTACAATGCAAGCTATTGCATTGTTGAAAGAGAATAGTACCACGGAAGCTTGGGGTGTTACATTCTACCCTCCTTTAATAAATTTCATCCTCACAATTTGAAATTTTTCTTCGAAAATAAAAGGTTGAAAGTACAAAATACCTTTTTGGAAAACCTACATCGGAAATAAGGTTAATAAAATTTAGCCTTAATAAGAGGGAAAGGGAAATGAAAAAGTCACCACCAAATTATGATCATGATATGGAGAACATAGATGGCAATTAGAGGCACATAATTGGATGGAAAATGTAAATATTTGTAAGGTTTGATTGAGGTAATCAATCACAAACAAGTGTAAAATTGAGGGCCTCAAATCCTTCAATCAATAGTGATTTAAAATATCATCAGTTCAAAAAAACATGAGATATTAGGATAACACATTTTTTTAATATCCATTTCCTAAAGTTTAAGAATTAATTTATTCATAAAATAAGACAAATGTATATATATATATATATATTACATGTAGAGTTTCAACCTTCAACTAGTTTCTACCAAAAACTCATCTTTCACTCAAAAAGATAATAGAACTCAAAAATATTATTTTTATCCTAATCGTACAAGGTTAGAAATATTAACACATATAATTTAGATTAGGAAAACTATTTTGTAATAACCAGGACCTCCTGTAGTCCAGTGGTAGGTAATAAAGGCCTATCGCACTATGGTTGTGGGTTCGATTCCTGCAGCTTTTTCTGACACGACGGGTTATCCCCCAACCTGTAGGTTGTCCTTTTCCTAAAACTATAGTTTTATAATATTCATAAAATAATCTTCAGAAATGTTTTTACCTTAAACAATACTATCCAAAGATCAACTTAATCCATTCCAACCTTTATAGTTACCCATAATACCTCAGTCCAGACTTTCTCTAAAAGGTCTCTAAATTCCAAAATCAATTGTAACATCAGATTCCCCAAATAAAGTAAAGTTTCTCTTATTGTCACATACTAAAAATATGATTAACTTCATCATATTAAAACCTTAATGAAAACAAAAATTACTGCAGTACAATCCTTGTATATATCACATTATTCTTATAACCAGAATATAATCCTTTAGTCCAAAAGCACCAATACATTAATTATTCCACTTCAACTGTAGTAACAACATAAGATTGGCCTTGATCTCTTGGCAATTTTTGTCGTAAGTTTCCTCGATGCCTAGGTCATTGATTTGCATAATGCCCCATTTCCCTATAATTGTAGCTTTCAAAATTGATAGCCTATTTCTTTCCCAAGAAATCACGAGCCTGGTGACCTTTTTCTCTACATTTATATCAAACTCCAATTCCTTTTAGGAAAGTACTGGGGTGATTCTTCCCAAAATTATCACATCATGGGAAATGCTTCTTTCCCTATTTCCCTTTAGCTGTCTCTTGCTCCACTGTTCTCTTCTTCTCTTACTTTACTTTGTTTTCATAAGACTTACATAATTCCTTTTCTATCTTGATAGCACACGAGACAATATATTCGCATGATGAGAAGGATTGTGATACTAAAGCTCGACAGAGAAATGGTTTTAACCCATCAAATAATTGACCAATATTACTTATTGGGTTACTTATATAATCTATATCATGCCTCACTATCCTTGAAAAGTTAGGCTCATACTTTGCGACATTTTCATCCTCCTTTTGTCTCAGACTTGGAAATTACCATTCCATATCTGCTCGATGGTCACGAGGAAAGTATTTTTCTAAGAAAAGATCTTTTAACTACCTCCATTACATATTTGATACTTCATCATCTTCCTTAGGGTTTTGTATCAATGACCACCATTGATCAGTATCTCTAGTGAGGAGGTAAACTTCCATGACAACTTTTTCCCTTTCACTACTCCCTAAAGCCTGAAATATTTTCTCTAGGGAACTTATCCATTTCTCAGCTAATAATAGATTTTTACTCCCATTGATTTTTTTGGTTACTGCCTCATGAAGCGATCTAACATTGATCCTCCATGTTGCGGATCAGGGTGCTCCATACGAGTAAGTTTATTATTCATAACCTGAGTGAGTTGTCCCAGTATGGTGATAAGTTGATCCGCACCAGTTTTATAACCAGCTCTACTGTAATTATCTTCAGCAGGAGGGAAATCCCTACATGGAGTGCATGCATTGATATGGTTTCAATTCCTTCCACTAGGCACCATTTCTAAACAATGTCATAAACTAGATGAGTTTCTGAATTGAAATACATAATTCCATACTTGTAAAACATTTAACATAAATTGAACTATTTATAGATATATTCCATAATCAAAAAAAGAAATGTTTTATTTCAGGATGTATATACTCATAAACCATTCATAATGGTTACTAAAGAAAATGAGAATTATCCTAAGCATATCCCCCGGGAGTGTCGTAACCAAGAGTACAGCAAGGACCGTTGTTGTGCACCAGTTCTCGTTCGAGTCTAGATTAAAGAGGTGCTTTCGGGTTTTACCCCTAGGTACATCTGTTCTAGAGGTGCCTCTACCTACTCGTATCTAGACAGGGATGTATTGCTCGAAAAATACACAAAATCTATATTTTACCAAAATTCTAGGATATTCTTCTATACTAATCCTCAATATCTATCTTAAGGCTATGTGTTGTAATCAGAGTTTATCTAAATCTAGCTTCCAAGGATAGTACTAAACTACCTCTAATACCAACTATAACGCCCTGACCCCAGTTATCTAGAGTCAGTGCAATATTACGTAACATTGGAATGATCAGAAAAGATCATGTCTCGAAAGACTGATTATTTTATTATCCTTGGAAACACTAGATACATTCATAAATGTTACATTACATCATAAAGTGAAAAACAACAATAACATAGTCTCTATTGTCCACACTCATATCCCCTTCAGACAATCCATACAGGTCAGTCATAAAATATTTCCTCACATCCTTGGAAAAATAAAACATAGAAAGGGGTGAGCTCAGATGCTCAGTAAGGATAACAATATATCAGAAACTTTCATAAATAAACATAAACATTTAAGGCAATGTTTTACTAAAACATAAATGCTTTTAAACTTGAACTTCAGAATAATATGGAAAAAATAAAATGAAATAATTTCATTTAATTATTCACATGGATATTTTACTAGTCAAATAATCACATTCAATATCAAAAACCACTTTTATAATGATGGACTGCATAATGCCAGACTATCATAACCACACATTCAAGGCCTTGTGACAAGACTACAAATAATATTTTTTCAAGGCCATGTGCCAAGACACTAGTTTGTCTAATGATACCTACCGATGCATCAAAGAGCTATAGCGGGCTCCACCTGTCACTTATTAAGTCCAATTCATTCCTAATATAAACAGTTTTAAACATAACATAAACATTCGTATTAAAATTAGCATACAAAATTTCAATACTTTCTCCATAAACCATGAATGGTATAAAAATAACACATCCACAGTAAAAAATATCACAAGACCTTTAATACAATATAGAAGTTTTGAATCATAATAAATCAACTTCAAATAAGCTTAAAATTCATCAAATGATGTTGACATAGATGAAATCAAAAGTATTTGAGAGAAATATCTTTTTTAAATTAATTTAAAAGTCACATAAATATAAAAGAAAACAGTAAATTTTAAAATATTATTATAAGATTATAAGGGAATATTAAAATATTTTATAACAGCAGAAAATAGACACACCCACCGTATGAGTTAAAAAAAGACATTCTTACCTCAATTTTGTCGAAAATGTCAAAAAGTACCTTGTTTGGAAAATGACGGAAAGATTCCTTTCAAAAACGTATAAGGTCAAATAAGGGTATAAATAACTTTAACCCATTGTCTAATAAATAGTAAAAAATGTTTGTAAAAACATTTTTAAGAAACATGGATGTGCATGATAAAGAGGTCCCAGTAGATAATTACATATGAACAACCTTGAATAATGAAGAGGTTGTAGAATTAACCCTTACCTTATGTCTTACCTGACTCGATCATTCTTTATCCTCATGAATAATAAAATATAGTTATTTTCTAATTACCTAAGAACATTTTTCAAGTTCATTATTCCTTTTATATCATTTATTACCATGTTATGAACATTATGTAATTATTTCAGTTAATAACGGTCATTTTGTCGATCTTTGGTACTTGAGTCAAAAATAAACTTCTTATAATTACAAGTTGTTCATGTGGTAAAATATCCATTATATCCAAAATTATATTCATTATTTAGATATAATATATATCATATATATCCAGTATATACATGCATCTATAATATTACATAACATTTAGAGGTAATAAATGAAATGCACCGTTCTTGGAGACGGTAAGCCATACGTACTCATGAACGCTACATTAATTTCTATTTCACATTTAATGGAATGAAATCATAATGATATAAATGTATATTATAATTCCAGTATAATATAATATATAATATCATTTACTCCATCCTTTATACATCCCATATATGGCCTTAACGATTCAAATCACTTTGAGGGGGTGGTAGTCTGCACTTCCTAAAATGAAATTATCGTGTTTACCCATAATGGAAATCATAAAGGTATGACCTAATTGAAAAATAAAGAAGCATAAAGAGAACATAAACATAATATATATCATATATAAATATAGTGACATCTTAATGGCCACCATGAAAGGTGTTAAATGAAGATTGAACAATCATCGTTTCGTGAGGCAGTAATTCACCACCCACAGAAACAGTATGTTCTTTAACCATTAGACGGAGGTGTGTGTATGTGTAAATGAAATACATCTAATAAAAACATCCTATTATATTGGATATACTGGTTTTGTTACAAAATAATGAAATACAAAGGGTTTAAGGGGTTGGAGAATCAAAATAAAACAAAGGGACATAAGCGAAGACATTACCTTAAAATCGGGTAACTCTTTTTGATTTGAGCCAAAGGCTTACTTTGGAAGACTTATGACCTAAGTGGGGCTTTTATGAGTAGGAGTGGGAAGTTTTTAGAGTATTTGGGAAAAGGTTGGCCGAGCCAAATGTCTTTGAAGGTGTGAATAAGGTGGCAGAGGTGGGGACCTTTTATTAGAGGAGAGGACGAGCACTCCTGGAATGTCATGAAATGTTAAATTATTAGGAAATTATTTTTGGATTTCAAAGGTCCCACAGTGATATATTTCTAGGATAAGGTGATAAGGGTTATAAATACACCAATACAATAAACTTTAGACAAGTGTAAGTATTATATTTTATATTATATCTTCATTTTATTTAAATTGTTCATTAATGAGGTAATTGCTGCATTATCATGGTGTCATAAATAAATTTATTTATTTAATGCCTAAAAATTATGAAAAAATTACCATGATGTAGTAAATCGTTTTAGCTTTCCAATTAATATTTATAGTTAAAAACATGACTTGTATAACCCCTTCTAAAAATTGTTTTATTAAAACAATACATGTTTGTGACATTTTTATTTTTACTTTAAATAAAAGGTATTAATGTCATTATCTTACACAAGTGGCTCCATCGGGTAACAAAAATCGTCCCATGGTTTGTCTTGGTCTGCCATGACTCATCCAATAAGAGTAGGAAATGTGTCAATATATTTTTATATTCTTATAATATCATTTTTACCTTAAAATACCTTAATTACCTCTAATCGCAGTTAATAAAACTAAAAAGTTACTATTCCCCAAAAATTATTTTCATCCCATTGAACCACATTTTACATACTAATGACAACCATATATGTCATATTTTTGAAATTCAATTCATAAAAGCGATAATGTTTCTTTTAAATGAAAAATCAGTTTTTTTAACTACCACTTAGTGGATTCACTATTCATCAAAAATAGAAGTTTCTCAGAAAAATACCACAATTTAAACATAGGATAATTTCAATATTCCGAATCCAAAAATTAAGTCCATTTTGGAAAATAATTTCAAAAGGTGGGTATTACTATTCATAACATCTATTTTGATTGGTCGCGGTGTGTTAGAATCTTGAACTTGCATACAATGCAAGCTATTGCACTATTGAAAGAGAAGAGTACCATGGAAGCATGGGGTGTTACATTCTACCCTCCTTCAATAAATTTCATCCACACAATTTGAAATTTTTCTTCTAAAATAAAAGGTTGAAAGTAGAAAATACCTTTTTGGAAAACCCACATCGAAAATATGGTCAATAAAATTTAGACTTAATAAGAGGGAAAGGGAAATGAAAAAGTCGCCACCAAATTATGATCTCGATTAGGAGAACATTGGAGGAAATTAGAGACAAATAATTGGAGGGAAAACATAAATATTTGTAGGGAGTGATTGAGGTCATCATTCACAAACAAGTGTAAAATTGAGGGCCTCAAAGCCTTCAATCTATGGTGATTGAAAATATCATCAGTTCAACAAAACATAAGGTATTAGGATAATACATTTTTTTAATATCCATTTCATAAAGTTTAAGAATTAATTTATACATAGAATAATAGAGAGGTATATATATATATATATACTTGAAAATTAGAGTTTTGACCTTCAACTAATTTCTACCACAAACTCATCTTTCACTCAAAAAGATAATAGAACTCAAAAATATTATTTTTATCCCAATCGTACAAGGTTCCAAATATTAACACATACCATTTAGATTAGGAAAACTATTTTGTAATAACCAGAGACATCCTGTAGGCTAGAGGTAGGTAATAAAGGCATGTCGCACTATGGTTGTGGGTTCGAATCCTGCAACTTTTTCCGACCTGACGGGTTATCCCCCAACCTGCAGGTTGTCCTTTTCCTAAAACTATAGTATTATAATATTCCAAAAATAATCTTCAGAAATGTTTTAACCTTAAATAATACTATCCAAAGTTCAACTTAATCCATTCCAACCATTATAGTTATCCAAAATACCTCTGTCCAGACTTTCTCTAAAAGGTCTCTAAATTCCAAAATCAATTGTAACATCAGATTTCCCAAAAAAAGTAAAGTTTCTCTTGTTGTAACATACTAAAAATATGATTACCTTTTTCATATTAAAACCTTAATGAAAAACAAAGTACTTCACTACAATACTTATATATATCACATTCTTCATATAACCAGAATATAATCATTGAGTCCAAAATCACCAAAACATTAATTATTCCACTTCAACTGTAGTAACAGCATATGATTGGCCTTGATCCCTTGGTCTTTTCTAAGTTAATTTTCCCTGACTCTTATGAAATTTATTTTCATAATGTCCCATTTCCATAAAATTGTAGCATTCAACATTGATATCCTTTTTCTTTCCCAAGCAATCGTGAGCCTGGTGACCTTTTTCTCCATATTTATAACAAACTCCCATTCTGTTTAGGCACGTACCGGGGTGATTCTTCCCACAATTATCGCATAATGGAATATCCTTCTTTCCCTTTTTCCCTTTATCTGTCTTTTTCTCCACCGTTCTCTTCTTCTCTTTCATTACTTTATTTTCATAAGACTTAGAGAATTCCTTTTTTGTCTTGGTAGCACACAAGACAATATCATCATATGATGAGAAGGATTGTGATACTAATGTTCGACAGAGAAATGGTTTTAAACCATAAAAGGGACGAACAATATTACTTCTTGGGTTACGAATATAATCTGAAGCATGCCTCGCTAACCTTGTAAAGTTAGCCTCATACTTTGCGACATTCTCTTCCTCCTTTTGCCTCAGACTCAGAAAATTTCCTTTCCATATCTGCTCGATGGTCATGAGGAAAGTATTTTTCTAAGAAAAGATCTTTGAACTCCCTCTATTCCATATTTGATACTTCATCATCTTCCTTGGTGCTTTGTATCAATGACCACCATTGATCAACATCTCTAGTGAGGTGGTAAACTGCCAAGAAAACTTTTTCCCTTTCACTACTCCCAAAAGCCTGAAATATTTTCTTTAGGGAACTTATCCATTTCTCATCTACTAATGGATTTCTACTCCCATTTAATGTTGGTGGTTTCTACCTCATGAAGCGATATAACATTTATCCTCCATGTTGAAGATCAGGGTGCTTCATATGAGTAAGGTTATTATTCATAACCTGAGTGAGTTGTCCCAGTATGGTGATAAGATGATCAGCACCAGTTGTATCACCAGCTCTACTATAATTATCTTAAGCAGGAGGGAAATCCCTACATGGAGTGCGTGCATTGATACGATTTCCATTACTTCCACTAGGCGCCATTTCTAAACAATGTCATAAATTATATTAGTTTATGAATCGAAATACATAATTCCATAATTGTAAAATAAACATAAATTTTAATATTTATGGATATAATCCATAATCATAAAAAGAAATGTTTTCTTTCAGGATGTATATACTCATAAACCCTTCATAATGGTTTGTAAAGAAAATGAGATTTATCCTAAGCATATCCCCCGGGAGTGTCCTAACCAAGAGTACAACAAGGCCCATTGTCGTGCACTAGTTCTCATTCGAGTCTAGCTCAAAGCGGTGTTTTTGGGTTTTACCCCTAGGTACATTTGTGCCAGAGCCGCCTCTACCTACTCGTATCCAGACAGGGGTGTATTGCTCGGAAAATACACAAAATCTATATTTTACCAAAATTCTAGGATGTTCTTCTATACTAATCTTCAAAGTCTATCTTAGGGATATGTTCTCTAATAAGAGTTTATCTAAATATAGCTTCCAAGGTTAGTCATAAACTGCCTCTGATACCAACTGTAACGCCCCGACCCTAGTTGCCCAGAGTCGGTGCATTATTACATAACATTGTAATGATAAAAAAAGATCAAGTCTAGAAAGGCCGATTAGTTTAGTAGCCTTGGAAACACTAGATACATTCATAAATGTTACATTACACGATAAAGTGATAAACTAAAATAACATAGTCTCCATAGTCCACACTCATATCCCCTTTAGACAATCCCTGCAGGTCAGTCATAAAATATTTCTTAACATCCTGAAAAAAAACATAGAAAGGGGTGAGCTCAGATGCTCAACAAGGATAACAATATTGCAAAAACTTTCATAAATAAACATAAACATTTAAGGCAATGTATAACTAAAACAAAATCCTTTTAAACTTGAACTTCAACATAATATGGAAAAAATAAAATGAAATAATGTCATTTACTTATTCACATGGATATTTTACTAGTCGAATAATCACATTCAATATCAATAACAACTTTCATAATGATAGAATTCATAATGTCAGACTATCATAACCACATAGGCAAGGCCTTGTGCCAAGACTACAAATAAGATTTTGTCAAGGCCTTGTGCCAAGACTCTAGTTTTTCTCATGAGACCTACCGATGCATCGAGGAGCTATAGCGGGCTCCACCCATCACTTATTAGGTCCAATGCATTCCTCATATGAACAGGATTAAACATAACATAAAGATTCGTAATAAAACTAGCATACGAAATGTCAATACTTTCTCCATAAACCATGAATGGTATAAAAATAACACATCCATAGTCAAACATATTCCAAAACCTTCAATACAATATGAAATTTTTGAATCATAATAAATCAACTTCAAATAATCTTAAAATCAATCAAATGATGTTGACATAGATGAAATCAAAACTATTTGAGAGAAATATCTTTTTTAAAATCATTTAAAAGTCACATAATTATAAAAGAAAAAAATTAATTTTAAAATATTATTATAAGATTGTAAGGGATTATTCAATGATTTTATAACGGTGGAAAATTTCCACACCCACCGTATGAGTTAAAAAAAGACATTCATACCTCAATTTTGTCGAAAATGTCAAAAAGTACCTTGTTTGGAAAATGACAGAAAGATTCCTTTCAAAAACGTATAATGTAAAATAAGGGTATAAATGAATTTAACCCATTGTCTAATAAATAGTTATAAAAAATTAAATACATTTTTAAGAAACATGGATGTGGATGATAAAGAGGTCCCAGTAGATAATTACATATGAACAACCTTGAATAATGAAGAGGTTGTAAAATTAACCCTTACCTCGTGTCCGAATTGACTCGATCGTTCTTTAACCCTATGAATAATAAACTACAGTTATTTTATACTTTCTTAAGAACCTTTTTCAAGATCATTATTCCTTTTATATCATTTATTACCATGTTATGAACATTATGTAATTATTTAAGTTAATAACGGTCAATTTGTCGATCTTTGGTACTTGAGTCAAAAATAAACTTCTTATAATTACAAGTTGTTCATGTGGTAAAATCTCCATTATATCTAGAATTATATTCATGATGTAGATATCATATATATCATATATATCCAGTATATACATGCATTTATAATATAAAATAACTTTTATATGTAAGAAATGAAATGCACCGTTAATGGAGATGGTAAGCCATATGTACATATGAACGATACATTCATTTCTATTTCGCATTTAATGGAATGAAATAATAATGATATAAAGGTATATTATAAATCCAGTATAATATAATATGTAATATGATTTACTCCATCCTTTATACGTCCCACATATGGCATTAATGATTCAAATCACTTTGAGGGGGTGGTAGTCCGCACTTCCTAAAATGAAATTATCGCGTTTACTCACAATGGAAATCATAAAGGTATGCCATAAATAAAAAATACAGAAGCATAATAAAAGCATAAGCATAATATATATAATATATAAATATAGTGACATCTTAATGGCCACCCTAAAAGTTGTTAAAATAATATTGAACAACCACCATTTTGTGAGGTTGTAATTCACCACCCACAGAAACAGTATGTTCTTTAAACATTAGATGGAGGTGTGTGTATGTGTAAATCAAATAATTCTCATAAAAACATCCTATTATATTGGATGTACTGTTTTTGTTACAAAATAATGAAATACAATTGGTTTATGGGTTTGGAGAAGAAAAATAAAACAAACGAACATAAGAGAAGACATTACCTTAAAATCGGGTAACACTTTTCGATTTGAGCCAAATACTTCCTTGGGAAGACTTCTGACCAATGTGAGGCTTCTAAGAGTAAGATAGGGAAGTTGAGAGAGTATTTTGGAAGTGGTTTACTGAGCCAAATTGTGATTAAGGTGTGAATAAGGTGCTAGAGGTGGGGGCCTTTTATTAGAGGAGAGGAGGGGAACACTTGGAACGTCATGAAATGTTACATTATTATGAAATGATTTTCGAATTTTAAAGGCCCCACAGTGATATATTTCTAGGATAAGGTGATAAGGGTTAGAAATCCACCCATACAATAGGCTTTATACAAGTGTAACTCTTAGATTTTACCTTATCTTTTCATTTTATTTAAATTGTTCATTAATGATGTAATCACTGTATCATCATGGTGTCATAAATAAATTTATTTATTTAATACCCAAAAATTATGAAAAATTTACCATGATGTATTAAAGATTTTTATCTTTCCATTTAATATTTATAGTGAAAAATATGACTTGTATAACCTCTTCTAGAAATTGTTTTATCAAAACAATACATGTTTGTGACATTTTTATTTTTACTTTAAATAAAAGGTATTATGTCATTATCCTACACAAGTGGCTCCATGGGGTCACAAAAATTATCCCATGGTTTTTCGTGGTCGGAAATGACTCATAAAATAAGAGTATGAAATGTATCAATATATTTTTATATTCTTATAATATCATTTTTACCTTAAACTACCCTAATTACCTCTAACCGCGGTTATGAAAACTAAAAAGTTACTATTCACCAAAAATTATTTTCATCCCATTGAACTAAATTTTACTTACTAATGACAACCATGTATGTCGGATTTTTGAAATTAAATTCATAGAAGTGGTAAATTTTCATTGAAACAAAAAATCAGTTTTTATAATGACCACTTAATGGTTTCACAATTCATAAAAAATTGAAGTTTCTCAGAAAAATACCAAAAATTCAACATAGGCTAATTTCGATATTCCGAATCCAAAAATGAAGCCCATTTTGAAAAATAATTTCAAAAAGTGGGTATAAATATTCATAACAGCTACTTTGATTGGTCGCGGTGTGTTAGAATCTCTAACTTGCGTACAATGCAAGCTATTGCATTATAGAAAGAGAAGAATATCAGAGAAGCTTGGGGTGTTGCATTCTACCCTCCTTCAATAAATTGAGATCTCGCAATTTGAAATATTTATTCAAAAATAAAATGTTGAAAATAGAAAATACATTTGTGGAAAACCCACATCGGAAATAAGGTTAATAAAATTTATCCTTAATAAGAGGGAAAGGGAAATGAAAAATTCACCACCAAATTATTATCTCGATTATGAGAACCTTGGTGGAAATTAGAGACACAAAATTGGAGGGAAAACAAAAATATTTTTAGGGAGTGATTGAGGTCATCAATAACAATCAAGTGTAAAATTGAAGGCCTTAATTCCTTCAATCTATGGTGATTTAAAATATCATCAGTTCAATAAAACATAAGGTATTAGGGAAACACATTTTTTTAATATTCATTTTCTAAAGTTTAATAATTAATTTATTAATAGAATAAGAGATAGGTATATATATATATATATATATACTTGACAAGTAGAGTTTCAACCTTCAACTAATTTCTACCACAAACTTATCTTTCATTCAAAAAGATAATAGAACTCAAAAATATTATTTTTATCCTAATCGAACAAGGTTCCAAATATTAACACATACCATTTAGATTAGGAAAACTATTTTGTAATAACTAGGGACTTACTATAGGCTAGTGGTAGGTAATAAAGTCTTGTCACACTATAGTTGTGGGTTCGACTCCTGTAGCTTTTTCCAACGCGATGGGTTATCCCCCAACCTACAGGTTATCATTTTTCTAAAACTATAGTATTATAATATTCCAAATAAAATCTTCAGAAATGTTTTAACCTTAAACAATTCTATCCAATGTTCAACTTAATCCATTCCAACATTTATGGTTATCCAAAATACCTCTGTTCAGACTTTCTATAAGATGTCTTGAATTCCAAAATCAATTGTAACATCAGATTCCCAAAACAAAGTAAATTTTCTCTTATTTTAACATACTAAAAATATGATTACCTTCATCATATTAAAACCGTAATGAAAACAACAAGTACAACAGTACAATCCTTATATATATCACATTATTCTTATAACCAGAATATAATCCTTGGGTCCAAAAGCACCAATACATTAATTTTTCCACTTTAACTATAGTAATCGCATAAGAATGTCCTTTATCCCTTGGCCTTTTCTGAGGTAAGTTTTCCTGACTCTTAGGACATTCATTTTCATCATACCCCATTTACCAACAATTGTAGCATTCAACATTGATATACTCTTTCTTTCCCATGAAATCACGAGCCTAGTAACCTTTTTCTCCACATTTATAACAAACTCCCATTCATTTTAGTCGAGTACCAGGGTGATTATTCCCAAAATTATCACATAATGGAAAATCCTTCTTTCCATTTTTCCCTTTATCTGTCTCTTGCTCCACCGTTCTCTTCTTCTCTTGATTTAATTTTTTGTTATAACACAAAGAGAATACCTTTTCTCTCTTGAAAGAACATGAGACAATGTCTTCATATGATGAGAAGGATTGTGATAATAAAGCTCGACAGAGAAATAGTTTTAACCCAGAAAAGAAACGACCAATATTACTTCTTGGGTTATGTATATAATCTAACACATTCCTTGATAACCTTGTAATGTTAGGCTCATACTTTGCGACATTCTCATCCTCCTTTGGCCTCAATCTCAGAAATTGTCTTTCTATATCTTCTTGATGGTCACGAGGAAAGTATTTTTCTAAGAAAAGCACTTTGAACTATCTCCATTCCATATTTGATACTTCATCATCTTCCTTTGTGTTTTGTATCAATGAACACCATTGATCAACATCTCCAGTGAGGCCATAAACTGCCATAACAAATTTTTCCCTTTCACTACTCCCTAAATCCTGAAATATTTTCTCTAGGGAACTTATCCATTTCTCAGCTAATAATGGATTTGTACTCCCATTGAATGTTTGTGGTTGCTGCCCCATGAAGTGGTCTGACATTGATCCTCCACGTTGCGGATCAGGTTGCTCCATACAAGTAAGGTTATTTTTCATAACCTGAGTGAGTTGTCCCAGTACGGTGATAAGCTGATCAGAACTAGTTGTATCACCAGCTCTACTATAATTATCTTGAGTAGGAGGGAAATCCCTATATGGAGTGCATTCATTGATACGGTTTCCATTCCTTACACTAGGCGTCATTTATAAACAATGTCATAAACTATATTAGTTTATGAATCGAAATACATAATTCCATACTTGTAAAACACTTAACATAAATTGAACTATTTATGGATATAATCCATAATCATAAAAAGAAATGTTTTATTTCCGGATGTATATACTAATAAACCCTTCACAATGGTTTGTAAATAAAATGAGAATTATCCTAAGCATATCTCCTGGGAGTGTCGTAACCAAGAGTATAGCGAGGCTCGTTGTCGTGCACCAGTTCCCATTTGAGTCTAGCTCAAAGAGGTGTTTTCAGGTTTTACCCGTAGGTACATCTGTGCCAGATTTTCCTCTACCTACCCTCATCCAGACAGGGATGTATTGCTCAGAAAATACACAAAATATATATTTTACCAAAATTCTAGGATGTTCTTATATACTAATCCTCAAAATATATCTTATGTCTATGTTCTCTAATCAGATTTTATCAAAATCTATCTTCCAAAGTTAGTACTAAACTGCCTCTGATACCAACTATAACGCCCCGACCCCAGTTAACCAGAGTCGGTGCATTATTACGTAACATTGGAATGATCACAAAAGATCATGTCTCGGAAAAATGATTAGTTTAGTAGCCTTGGAAACATTAGATATATTCATAAATGTTACATTACATCATAGAGTGAAAAAACGACAATAACATAGTCTCCATACTCCACAATAATATCCCCTTCAGACTATCCCTGCAGGTCAGTAATAAAATATTTCTTCACATCCTGGGAAAAATAAAACATAGAAAGGGGTGAGCTCAGATGCTCTGTAAGGATAATAGTATAGCGGAAACTTTCATAAATAAACATAAACATTTTAGGCAATGTATAACTAAAACAAAATCCTTTTAAACTTGAACTTCATCATAATATGGCGAAAATAAAATGAAATAATGTCATTTACTTATCCACATGAATATTTTACTAGTCGAATAATCACATGCAATATAAATAACCAATTTCATAATGATGGAATGCATAATGTCAGACTATCAAAACCACATACTCAAGGCCTTGTGCAAAGACTACAAATAAGATTTTGTAAAGGACTTGTGTCAAGACACTAGTTTGTCTAATGAGACCTACCGATGCATCAAGGAGCTATAGAGGGCTCCACCCGTCACTTATTAAGTCCATTTCATTCCTCATATTAATAGGTTTAAACATAACATAAAAATTATTATTAAAACTATCATACGAAATGTCAATACTTTCTCCATAAACCATGAATGGTATAAAAATAACACATCCATAGTCAAACATATCACAAAACCTTCAATACAATATGAAAGTTTTGAATCATAATAAATCAACTTCAAATAAGCTTAAAATCCATCAAATGATGTTGACATAGATGAAATCAATACTATTTGAGAGAAATATCTTTTTTAAAATCATTTAAAAGTCAGATAATTATAAAATAAAGTATTTAATTTGAAAATATTCTTATAAGGTTGTAAGGGAATCTTCAACAATTTTATAAGATCAGAAAATAACCACACCCGTCGTATGAGTTAAAAAAAGACATTCTCACTTTAATTTTGTCAAAAATGTCAAAAAGTACCTTGTTTGGAAAATTACGGAAAGATTCCTTTAAAAAAATGTATAAGGTCAAATAAGGGTATAAATGACTTTAAACCATTGTCTAATAAATAGTAAAAAATGTTTTTAAAGAAACTTTTAAGAAACATGGATGTGGATGGTAAAGAGGTCCTAGTAGATAATTACATATGAACAACCTTGAATAATGAAGAGGTTGTAGAATTAACTCTTACCTCGTGTCCAACTTGACTCGATCATTCTTTAACCTACTGAATAATAAACTATAGTTATTTTATACTTGCATAAGAACCTTTTTCAAGTTCATTATTCCTTTTATATCATTTATTACCATGTTTTGAACATTATGTAATTATTTAAGTTAATAACGGTCATTTTGTCGATCTTTGGTACTTCAGTCAAAAATAAACTTCCTATAATTACAAGTTGTTCATTTGGTAAAATATATAGTATATCCAGAATTATATTCATGATGTAGATAAAATGTATATCATATATATCCAGTATATACATGCATTTATAATATTACATAACATTTAGAGGTAAGAAATGAAATGCACCTTTCATGGAGACGGTAAGCCGTGCGTACCCATGAACGCTACTTTCATTTATATTTCGCATTTAATGGAATGAAATAATAATGATATAAAGTTATATTATAATTCCAGTATAATATAATATATAATATCATTTAATCCATCTTTTATATGTCCCACATATGGCATTAACGATTCAAATCACTTTGAGGGGGCGGTAGTCCGCACTTCCTAAAATGAAATTATCGCGTTTACCCATAATGGAAATAATAAAGGTTTGCCATAAATGAAAAATAAATAAGAATAACTAAAACATAAACATAATATATATCATATATAAATATAGTGACATCTTAATGGCCACCATGAAATGTATTAAAAGAAGGTTGAACAATCATCGTTTCATGAGGCAGTAATTCGCCACCCACAGAAACAGTATGTTCTTTAACCATTAGACGGAGGTGTGTGTATGTGTAAATCAATTACTTCTCATGAAACATCCTAGTATATTGTATATACTGGTTTTTTTACAAAATAAAGAAATAGAATGTGTTTAAGGGGTTGTGGAAGCAAAATGAAACAAAAGAACATAAGAGAAGACATTACCTTAAAATCGGGTAACTCTTTTTGATTTGAGCCAAAGGCTTACCTGGGAAGACTTCTGACCAAAGTGAGGCTTATAGGAGTAAGAGAGGAATGTTTAGAGAGTATTTGGGCAGATTTTGGTAGATCCAAATGGCTTTGAAGTTCTGAATAAGGTTGTAAAGATGGGGGATTTTATTAGAGGAGAGGAGGGGCACTCTAGGAAAGTCTGAAATGTTACATTATTATGAAATGCTTTTCAGATTTTAAAGGTCCCACAGGGATATATTTCTTGGATATGGTGATAAGGGTTCGAAATCCACCCATCCAATAGGCTTTAGACAAGTGTATGTCTTATATTTTACCTTATCTCTTCATTTTATTCAAATCCTTCATTAATGAGGTAATCGTTGCATCATCATGGTGTCCTAAATAAATTTATTTATTTAATGCCTAAAAATTATGAAAAAACTACCATGATGTAGTGAATCATTTTATCTTTCCAATGAATATTTATAGTAAAACGATAACTTTTATAACCCCTTCTAAAAATTGTTTTATTAAAACAATATATGTTTGTGACAATTTTATTTTTACTTTAAATAAAAGGTATTAATGTCATTTTCTTACACAAGTGGCTCCATGGGGTCCCAAAAATTGTCTCATGGTTTTTCTTGGTCGGCCATGACTCATACAATAAGTGTAGGAAATTTGTCAATATATTTTTATATTCTTATAATATCATTTTTACCTTAAATTGCATTAATTACCTCTAAGTGCGGTTAATAAAACTAAAATGTTACTATTCACCAAATATTATTTTTATCCCATTGAACCACATTTTACTTACTAATGACAACCATGTATGTCAGATTTTTGAAATTCAATTCATATAAGCGATAAAGTTTCATTTAAATGAAAAATCAGTTTTTTTAACTACCACTTAGTGGAAGGACTATACATCAAAAACTGAAGTTTCTCAGAAAAAATCAAAAATACCAATATAGGCTAATTTTGATTTTCCAAATCCAAAAATGAATTTCATTTTGAAAAGTAATTTCAAAATGTGGGTATTACTATTCATAATGGCTACTTTGATTTTTCACGGTGTGTTAGAATCTCGAACTTGCGTACAATGTAAGCTATTGCATTATTGAAAGAGAGGAGTACCATGGAAGATTGGGGTGTTACATTCTACCCTCCTTCAATAAATTTCGTCCTCACAATTTGAAATTTTTCTTCGAAAATAAAAGGTTGAAAGTAGAAAATACCTTTGTGGAAAACCCAAATCGGAAATAGGGTTAATAAAATTTAGCCTTAATAAGAGGGAAAGGGAAATGAAAAAGACACCACTAAATTATGATCTCGATTAGTAGAATACTGTTGGAAATTAGAGACAGATAATTGGATGGAAAACATAAATATTTGTAGGGTGTGATTGAGGTCATCAATCACAAACAAGTGTAAAATTGAGGGCCTCAAAGCCTTCAATATATGGTGATTTAAAATATGATCAGTTCAAAAAAAACATAAGATATTAGGATAACACATTTTTTTTAATATCCATTTTGTAAAGTTTAAGAATTAATTTATTCATATAATAAGAGAGAGGTATATATATATATATACTTGACAAGTAGAGTTTCAAACTTCAACTAATTTCTACCACAAACTCATCATTCACTCAAAAAGATAATAGAACTCAAAAATATTATTTTTATCCAAGTCGTACATGGTTCCAAATATTAACACATACCATTTAGATTTGGAAAACAATTTTTTAATAACTAGGGACTTCTTGTAGGCTAGTGGTAGGTAATAAAGGCCTATCGCACTATGGTTGTGGGTTTGATTCCTGCAGCTTTTTCCGACACGAAGGGTTATCCTCTAATATGCAGGTTGTCCTTTTCCTAAAACTATAGGATTATAATATTCAAAAAATATTATTCAGAAATGTTTTAACCTTAAACAATACTATCCAAAGTTCAAATTAATCCATTCCAACATTTATAGTTATCCAAAATACCTCTGTCCAGACTTTGTCTAAAAGGTCTCTAAATTCCAAAATCAATTGTAACATCAGATTCCCCAAACAAAGTAAAGTTTCTATAATTGTCACATACTAAAAATATGATTACCTTCATCATATTAAAACCTTAATGAAAACCAAAAGTACTACAGTACAATCCTTATATATATCACATTATTCTTATAACCAGAATATAATCCTTGAGTCCAAAAGCACCAATACATTAATTATTCCACTTCAACTGTAGTAACAACATATGATTGGCCTTGATCCCTTGGCCTTTTTTGAGGTAACTTTCCCAGATTCTTAGGACATTCATTTTCATAATTCCCCATTTCCCTACAATTTTAGCATTCAACATTGATAGCCTCTTTCTTTCCCATGCAATCACGAGCCTGGTGACCTTTTTCTCCACATTTATAACAAACTCCCATTCCTTTTAGGCAAGTACTGGGTGATTCTTCCCACAATTACCGCATAATGGAAAATCCTTCTTTCCCTTTTTCCCTTTACCTGTCTCTTTCTCCTCCATTCTCATCTTCTCTTGCATTAATTTTTTATCATAATACTTAGATAATTCTTTTTTTTGTCTTGGTAGGACACGATAAAATATCTTCATATGATGAGAAGGATTGTGATACTAAAGCTTGACAGAGAAATGGTTTTAACCCATAAAAGAAATGACCAATCATACTTCTTGGGTTACATATATAATCTGAAGCATGCCTCTCTAACCTTTTAAATTTAGACTCATACATTTCGACATTCTCATCCTCCTTTTTCCTCAGACTCAGAAATTGCCTTTCCATATCTGCTCGACGGTCACGAGGACAGTTTTTTTTCTAAGAAAATCACTTTGAACTCCCACCATTCTATATTTGATACTTCATCATATTCCTTCATGTTTTGTATCAATGACCACCATTGATCAGCATCTCTAGTGAGGTGGTAAAATTCCATGACAATTTTTTCCCTTTCACTACTCCCTAAAGCCCGAAATATTTTTCTCTAGGGAACTTATCCATTTCTCTGCTACTAATGGATTTGTACTCCCATTGAATGTTGGTGGTTGATGTCTCATGAAACGATCTAACATTGATCGTCCATGTTGCAGATCAGGGTGCTCCATATGAGTAAGGTTATTATTCATAACCTATGTGAGTTGTCCCAGTATGGTGATAAGCTAATAAGAACCAGTTGTATCACCATCTCTACTATAATTATCTTGAGGAGGAGGGAAATCCCTACATAGAGTGTGTGCATTGATACATTTTATATTCCTTCCACTAGGTGCCATTTCTAAAAAATGTCATAAACTAGATTAGTTTATGAATCGAAAAACATAATTCCATACTTGTAAAACACATAACATAAATCGAACTATTTATGGATATAATCCATAATCATAAAATGAAATGTTTTCTTTCAGGATGTATATACTCATAATCCCTTCATAATGTTTTGTAAAGAAAATGAGAATAATGCTTAGCATACCCCTCGGGAGTGTCATAACCACGAGTACAGCAAGGCCCGTTGTCGTGCACATGTTCCCTTTCGAGTCTAGCTCAAAGTGGTGTTTTCGGGTTTTACCCCTAAGTACATCTGTGCCAGTGTTGCTGTAACACCCGAGACTTTTATGAGAAGTATTTTGTTTTTATGTTATATAAATCATCAAAGGAATTTTTCACTACACACAACACTAGCTTGGATTTATTAACACGCAACTGTGGCCTTCCTCAATATCTTGTGTCGTACGCAATACCGAGTTTCACTAAACAACGATATGCTATTAAAATATTATTAAAACTAGTCATTATGAATAGTAATAACCACTTTTTGAAATTTTTATAATTTTATTTTTCAAAATCGACTTCATTTTTGGATTTAGAATATCGAAATTAGCTTGGGGTGAAATTTTGGTACTTTTTGGATAACTTTCATATTCTGATGAATAGTGAAAATTATTAAATTTTAATTAAAAACAAATTTTTTAATCGAAATAATTAATAATGACAAATTTTTAATTTGAGTGGTTTTAATGTATATTTAGAATATATTTTTACAATTTAATACAATGTTTTTAATTGGATGTAATTTCACATTTAAACCAGACATAAACAAGTGTCAATCTTTTGATAATTATTATCTCTTAAAAACACGCTATTTGTCTTGACGACTGGAATTAATTTTTAAATTAGTTAATGTAACTGATATGTTTTGAATTTGGTAAAATAAAAATCATTTTTTAATTTATAATATCAAATATAGATTAGGCCTAATTTTTGGTGTTTTTCTGGAAACTTTCATTTTTTGATGAATAGTGAAACCACTAAGTGGTAGTTAAAAAACTGAATTTTTTCATAAAACATAATTTTACCGCTTCTGTGAGTGGAATTTAGAAAATCTGAGAGACATGGTTAATATAAAGGACTAAAATGTGGTTCAATGAGATGAAAATAATTTTTTGTGTATAGTTACTTTTTACTTTTTTTTACCACGGTTAAAAGTAAATAGGGTAGTTAAGGGTAAAAATGATATTATTATTACCCTAACACATGTTATAATTCTATTGGATAAGTGTAATTCGACCAAAAACAACCTTAGGAATAAAATATGACCATTTAGGCCCACTTGGATTAGATTAGGACATTTATTATCAATTTATTTAAAGAATGGTTAAAATAGTTAAAATCAATGTTTAATAACTAAAGAATTTTTAATATAGGGTTATACATAAGATAAATTCGACTATAAATATTCATTAGAAATCTAAAGAGATTTATTACATAATGGTATTTTATTTTTAATTTTTATAATTACAATAATTTAATTTATTTATGATATAATGATGATGCAGTAGTTATCTTATTACTGAAATATTGACATAATTAATGTTATAAATACCCAAATAAATGTAATTTGAGACTTTTTATGAATTTAAATAATTTTATATGTTAATATGACATGTTAGTATAGAATTAATTAAATTTTTTCGAACTAATAATTCTGTTATGAGTTTCACAAAAATTAATTACCAAATAGTTTCAAAATTGACATAAAATAGTTATTAAAACAAATTCTATATTATTAATTGTTATTTTTTTCTTAAAAATCCATGGTTCGGAAAAATGACTTAAATAAGGTTATATATATTAATAATAAACAACTGGGGGTTCGTTTAGCTTGATATAGTAAGTTTATTAACCTTATAGTGTAAGAAAACAAGAAGACACAGTAAAAGTTAAATTATCTAACTTAAAGTTAAATCTAAATGATAAGGTTAAAATGTACACCTAAACATGCCTAAATTCTATTGGATGAGGGTATTTCTACCCATCCCCACCTTAGCTTCCAAATATATCAATTTGGAACTATTAAAAACCGAATTTGACTTTATAATAAAATAATATTATTTATTATTCCAAAGGTGCCCCTCTCCTCCCTTATAAAAGGGCACCTCCTCCCTCTCTTCCTCACACCACTTTGAGCCTTCAAGCTCGGAAACCCCTACCAATATCTCCTCTCCACTTCCCTAAAAACATCCTAGAGGTCCTGGTCCTCTTCAAAGACCATTTTTAGTGCCCTAAGAGGAGGTCTCAAAGAGGCGCTTCAAAGAAGAGTTAATGCCCGTTACCGATTCTTTCATCTTTATTTCTTCTTCCACTTATTCTTCTTTAGTTTATTCATTATGAAGTAATAACATAAGTATCACTCATATAGTGTTATTTTATTATAAGTATGAAACAACCCTATTTCACCATCTATCCATCCTATGGAAAATGAAATCACCACGGGTGCGTACGTACGGAATACCGTCTCCACGCCGTGGTGTAATCTATTTTCCATCACCACCATACTTGGATGGGTATAACAGTGAAAATAAATAACTATATATGATTATTGTAAAGTGGTATTGATTCTGAAATAGTATATATACACTCCAGTACAATTCCACGATCATGGGAACGATATCATCGCTCGTCCGTACGTACGGAATATCATCTCTACAATGTGATGCGATTCGTTCTACATGATCTTCATTGCATAATGATTATATAAATGAATTGAATGAATGAATATGATATATATTACACTAATACCATTCTTTAAATGAGGTATTTATAACCTAAAAAGAAAAAATAAGAATTTATTCGACAAAACACGCATAAGAACAAAAAGTAATAAACACCCGAATAACAAGTAGTAATGAAATATTACTAATAAGAAGCTATAAAATATGACCATATATGATATCATAAAAATACGTATGATTCTGGATTAAGTCAATAACATTATTTAAATCATTATACAGGAGGTTCAGACACTTACGAAGCAAATCGGACCTAAGGTAAGGGAAAATATCACAATCTCATTTTATCAGAGATTGTTTATACTTTGGTATTTACTGGGGTGTATTTTATCATCCACATCCATGTTTCCTCAATATGTAATATTTTTTCCATCCACCTACAATTTTTGAAATCCAATTTTACCCTTCGGTGAGTTTTTAGTAAAAGATATGAAAGGAATCTTTTTTCATTTTTCGTACGAGGTACTTTTTGACTTTTATGAAAAAAGTATGAGGAGAATGTTTTTTTTAACTTATACGGCATGAATGGATTTTTAAAAAATTATTTCCAAGAAGCTTCCTTTACAAGTTTTCATGTTTATTTTTAATCAAATTCTTTTAGTTTAAAATTGTATGACATGTTAAGAAAGGAAAAAAGTTTTTGAAGTAGAAGGATATTTTCCTCAAGAATGGAGTTCATGTTTTTTTATCAAATTTATTTTCCATCTAAGATAATATAGGGTTCTGTTTCTATACCTATTATTACATTGATTTGATTATGTTCTGATGGAATTATTTTTATGAATTCCTTTATCTTATATGAATTGTTTTATTATGTCACGATGTTTTAGAATTCCATTTTTAATACATGGGTTATGCAATGATGTATGATTTATGATTTTTTGGCACACATAAGAATGGTATCATTATGAGATGGGTGGGACCTATATCTCCCACTAATGCATTGGGTAAAGATTTTATATCTCATGAGATAGACATGGATGGAATGGCAGGTTAAACCAGTTCAGTGAAACAGGACTGAAACGAGGAGTGAACTCGGTTTAGAAATAGACTTTGTCCACTAAGATAGTCTTGAAAATGAGTCTTGACTAATAATAAATGATTATCTATGATTATGTGTGTATGCCACAAAGTTTCATGTTTTAAGTTATGATTATTGGGATTTCATTTCACTACTATGATTTATCACATGTTATGAAATTATGCTCTCTTTTGTAGGTTAAGATTTCCAAAACGTTATGTTCTTATGACTATGATGTGATTGATATTTCTTTTGTTTACCCTTACTGAGCATTTGAGCTCACCCTTTTGTATGTTTTCTTTCCCCGGGTCAGGAAGAAGGTTATTAAGTAAGATATTCCAAAAGGGACTATAGATATGATGAAATAAATGGGAGACAGTGTAGACGCTTTATGAACCAGTTGATTATGTTTCCCAGTTTCTAAATACATTATACCTATATGGTCCTTTCGTGGTTTTGTTATATGTTGTAATAAGTATGCTTCAATTTTGATGTAATAACAATGTATGTAAAGTATGGTTTTTTATAGTTGGTCTCAGAGGAAAGGTATAGTCAACCTTTGGAAACTAGAATGTGAAAGCCTTAGTAAGAACCCTAAGGATAATTCTAAGCATAGAGCACAATCTTAGTGTTTTAGAAATGACCATGAATAACCTAGGATAAGACCTTAAGTGTGAAATTTTATTCTTGATTATATGGTTTTCCTATTATAATTAGTATTGCTCACACTATTCTTCTTGGGTTTAGTCAATGGCTGGAACCTGAAGGAACTGTGTTAATGTGGAATGCGACGGGCAATGCAATGATTGTCCCCCTGAGCAACCAAATGTTATGGGAGTTGGAATGAAAAATATTTTAGCCATGCTCACACAACTTTCTCAAGCTATTAATCATGCAGGACTTCCAAATGAGCAAAGGAGAGAGCAACATTCTGTTGAATCCTTCATGAGGCAGCGTCCACCTTCTTTCAATGGGTCTACTGATCCATTAGTTGCTGAACAATGGATTAGTACTACTGAAAAGATATTTTCAGTTCTTCAATGTTCTGAACATGATAAAATCATCCTTGTAGTGTATCGTTTGGAAGGAGATGCTGATCAATGGTGGAAACTTATAAAGAATATGAGGCAAAGGGATGAAATTGAGTCCATGGAATGGGACGAGTTCAAAAACTTATTTTTCAATAAGTACTTCCCTCGTATTCTCCGAAAAAAGATGGAGAAAAAGTTTCTTGAACTGATGAAAAAGGATGATGAATCTGTTGGTACCTGTAAAGAAAATTTTACAAGACATTCAAGGTACGCTTCTGGTATTATTATCCAACCTGAGAGTAAGATTGATCGATTCTTTAGTGGCTTAAAACCAAGTCTTCTAAGGGCCTTATCCATAAGGGACTTCAATATCTACGAGGAAATCATTCGATGTGCTCTCAAAGTTGAGATAGATATTGGAGTAACCCATCAGTCATATGGGTTTGATAAGAAGAGGAAAATGGAATTCAAAGGAAAATCTAAATAGAACACTGAAAACATGATGAGATTTCCCTTATGCTCAAAGTGTGGAAAGAAACATGCAGGGAGTTGTCTTAAAGGGACAAGTAAATGTTTCAAATGTGGAAAGAAGGGCCATCGGGCATTTCAATGCCGCAATGATGGGAAAACATGTCTAATGATGCAAACAAATGAAGGGACACACATACTGAACCTACTACACTTCAATGTTTCAAGTGCAAGGAGATAGGGCATTATGCCAATAAATTCCCTAATCCAAGGGTTGTTGACGATGATCGACATCAAAAAAATCTTAAAGCTAAAGATGAAGGAAAGTCACATGAAATTTCTATCAGCGATGTGGAGTATGATAACGATGTGGTGAAAGATACACTTAACATCCACTCTAAAGTAGAAAATGTTTTATTTGATTCTGGATCCACCCACTCTTTTATTTATGGAGATTTTTATGAGGGTATCACCGTATTACCTCAACAATTATATGTTGAGTTGGGTCTGACAACACATAATGGCACAACAGTCGCATCAAAAGTTTATAATTCTTCCGTGATTGAAGTTTGTGGGAAAGTGCTTTCTTCAAATCTTGTGATCCTTCCTATACTGGAATTTGATGTGATTCTTGGCATGGATTGTCTTTCTTTATATGGATCTCATATCAATTGCCAAAGAAGGGAAGTCACATTTCATATTCCAGATCAATCTATGATCGTCTATCGATGCAAGGATGAACATAACCTTCCAGTGGAAATTTCTTCCATCTTATGGGTCTTGATTCCACTGAATGAAGGTAATTTATCTCAAATGGTTGGTGACAAACTCACAATTAAGAATACTCCAATTGTACGGGAGTTTGATGATGTATTTCCGTAGGAATTTCTGGGTCTTCCATCAAATCGTGAAGTTGAATTTTCAATAGAACTTGTACCGGGTGCTTTGCCTATTTCAAAGACACCTTATAGATTGGCCCCAATTGTGTTGCAGGAATTGAAGAAGCAACTCCAAGAGAATCTTGATAAGGGATTCATACGCCCTAGTGCATCACCTTGGGGAACACCTGTTCTATTTGTTAAGAAGAAAGATGGAACAATGAGACTCTGCATTGATTATCGAGAACATAAAAAGATCACTATCAAGAACAAATATCCTCTCCCATGCATTGATGACTTATTTGACCAACTACGCAGAGCTCAATACTTTTCCAAGATTGATCTTCGTTCAAGGTATCATCAATTAAGGTTCAAAATAGAGGATATACCAAAGACGGCTTTCTGTACAAGGTATGGACACTATGAATTTACAGTGATGCCATTTGGTCTTACTAATGCCCCTTCTATCTTCATGGATCTAATGAATAGAGTCTTTAGAGACTATCTTGATCAATTTGTTGTAGTCTTTATAGATGATATTCTTATCTATTCAAAGAGCAATGAATAACATAAATATCACTTGAGAATTATATTGAAAACCCTGAGAAAGGAGAAGATTTATGCCAAATTTACCAAGTGTGAATTTTGGCTTCAAAAGGTTGCATTTTTGGGTCACATAATCTCAAAATAGGGGATATCTTTGGATCCAGCAAAAACAGAGGTTACCAAAAGATGGTCGAGACCAACAAAAGTAACTAAGATCCGAAGTTTTCATGGTTTGGCTGGATATTATCGACGTTTTGTGAATGATTTTTCACAATTATCTAATCCACTCACCTGGTTGACTCGGAAAGGAGTTAAGTTTGTTTGAACGGAGGAATGTGAAGAGACTTTTAAGGAGTTGAAAGGAGGTTATCCAGTGCACATGTTCTCACACTGCCTTGTAGTAGAGAAAGGTTTGTGATCTACAGTGATGCATCCAAGAATGGGATGGGGTGTGTACTTATTCAAAATGATATGGTGATAGCTTATGCCTAAAGACAGTTGAAAATCCATTAGCAAAATTACCCAACACATGATTTGGAGTTAGCTGCGGTAATCTTTGCATTAAATATTTGGAGGCATTATCTTTATGGAGAAAGGTGTGACATTTATATTAATCATAAAAGTTTAAAGTATATTTTCACACAAAGGGAGCTGAATATGCGCCAAAGAAGATGGTTGGAACTGATTAAGGATTACGACTGCTCAATTCATTACAACCCTGGGAAAGAAAACAAGGTGGCAGATGCATTAAGTCGACAAGACCATGCTAGCTTATCCATGATGAGGATCACAAAAGATCCAATATTTATGGATTTACAAAGGATGGATCTTGGAATTTTAATGGAAGGGGGAAAATCGTATCTTTCTCAAATGAATGTTCAACCATCTATACATGTGATGATTAAAGATGCACAGAAAGAAGATATAGAGTTACAAAAGAATGTGAGAAATATTCCTGAATTCAACCTTGATTGTGATGGGATAATAATGTTCAGGAATCGTATTTGTGTTCCTCCCATCCCAGAATTAAAGAAGGAGCTACTGGATAAGGCTCATAGTTCTTCATTCTCTATTAATCATGGATGCACGAAAATGTATAGGGACCAGAAAGAGTACTTCTAGTGGGATGGAATGAAAAGAGATGTTGCTGAATATGACTCTCGACGCATGGTTTGTTAGCAAGTTAAAGCTGAGAGAAAGAAGTCTAAGGGGATGTTACATCCATTACCCATACCTGAATGGAAGTGGGAAATCATCACTATGGACTTTGTCACAGGACTTCCTAAAACATCCAAAGGAAATAATGCTATCTGGGTCATTGTTGATCATCTTACAAAGTCTTCACACTTAATTGCTATTAGAGAGGATTTCTCTCTAGATCAGCTTTCCAGGATATATGTAAAGGAAGTGGTAAGATTGCATGCAGTACCACTTTCTAATATATCTAATCGGGATCTGAGATTTACCTCGAAGTTCTGGAGAAGTCTTAAGCATACTCTGGATACAGAGTTGAGTTTCAGCAGTACTTATCATCCTCAGATAGATGGTCAGTCTGAGAGAACAAGTCAAACTCTAGAAAATATGTTGAGAGCTTGCTCTATGGATTTCAAAGGTGGTTAGGATCAACACCTACCTTGGGTGGAATTTTTTTATAATAATATCTTTCACTCCAGTATTCAGATGGCTCCTTATGAATCTCTCTATGGAAAGAAATGCAGGACTCCTACTTGCTGGGATGAAGTTGTGGAAAGAAAGCTATTAGGACCTGATCTTGTTGATGAGATGGAAGAAAAGGTCCGATCTATTCAACAACACATAAGAGAAGCTCAGAGTCGACAGAAAAGTTATGCCGACAACCAAAGAAAAGACCTAGAGTATTAAGTGGGTGATAAAGTGTTCTTACGAATATCTCCCTGGAAGAGGGTCATGGTATTTGGAAATAAGGGGAAGTTGAGCCCTCGATATATCGGTCCTTTTGAAATACTGGATCGTGTTGGAAAGGTAGATTGCCTATTGGAACTTCCACCAAATATCTCGCAAGTTCACGATGTGTTCCATGTATCTCTCCTGAGAAAATACATACCTGATCCTTCACATGTACTCAGCTCAGAAGTTGTACCGCTGGAGCAAGATCTTTCTTATGAAGAACAACTGATAGTGATTCTAGATTGTTGTGAAAAAGTCCTAAGGAACAAGACCACTCGCTTGGTGAATGTTTAATGGAGGAACCACCCATTAGAAGAAGCTACATGGGAGCTTGTGGATATTATGAGGTAGAGGTATCCTCATCTTTTTGTTAGAAAGTGACGAATTTCGAAGGCGAAATTCATTTTAAGGGGCGTAGAATGTAACACCCGAGACTTTTATGAGAAATATTTTGTTTTTATTTTATATAAATCATCAGAGGAATCTTTCACTACACACAACACTAGCTTGACTTGCTTTACACCCAACCGCATCCTTCCTCGATAGCTTGCATCGTACGCAATACCGAGTTTCACTAAACAACGACATGCTGTTAAAATATTATTAAAACTAGCCATTATGAATAGTAATAACCACTTTTTGAAATTTTGTAAATTTTATTTTTCAAAATGGACTTCATATTTGGATTAGTAATATCGAAATTTTCTTAGGGTGATATTTTGGTACTTTTCGGATAACTTTCATATTCTGATGAATAGTGAAAATTATTAAATTTTAATTAAAAACAACTTTTTTAATCGAAATAATTAATAATTATAAATTATTAATTTAAGTGGTTTTAAAGTATACTTATAATATATTTTTACAATTTAAAACAATGTTGTTCATTGGATGTAATTTCACATTTAAAACAGACATAAACAAGTGTCAATCTTTTGATAGTTATTATCTCTTAAAAACACGTTATTTGTCTTGACGACGAGAATTAATTTTTAAATTAGTTAATGTTACTGATATGTTTTGAATTTGGTAAAATAAACATCATTTTTTAATTCATAATATCAAATATATCTTCGGCCTAATTTTTGGTATTTTTCTAGAAACTTTCATTTTTTGATGAATAGTGAAACCACTAAGTGGTAGTTAAAAAACTGAATTTTTTCATAAAACTTAATTTTACTGCTTCTGTAAGTGGAATTTCGAAAATCCAAGAGACATGGTTAATATCAAGGACTAAAATTTGGTTCAATGAGATGAAAATAATTTTTGGTGAATAGTAACTTTTTACTTTTTTTTACCACAGTTAAAAGTAAATAGGATAGTTAGGGGTAAAATTGATATTATTATTACCCTAACACATGTCCTAATTCTATTTGATAATTTTAATTCGACCAAAAACAACCTTAGTAATAAATTATGACCATTTAGGCCAACTTGGATTAGATTAAGACATTTATTATCAATTTCTTTAAAGAAGGGTTAAAATAGTTAAAATCAATGTTTAATAACTAATGAATTTTTAATATAGGGTTATACATAAGATAAATTAGACTATAAATATTCATTATAAAGATACAAATATTTCCTACATAATAGTATTTTATTTGTAATTTTTAGACTTAAAATAATTTAATTTATTTATGATACAATGATGATGTAGTAATTATCTTATTAATGAAATATTGACATAATTGATGTTATAAAAACCCAAATAATTGTAATTTGAGACTTTTTATGAATTAAAATAATTTTATATGTTAATATGACATGTTATTGTTGATTTAGTTAAATATTTTCGAACCAATCATTCTATTATGATTTTCAAAAAAAACAATGACAAAATAGTGTCAAAATTGACATAAAATAGTTTTTAAAACATATAATATATTATTAATTGGTATTTTATTCCTAAAAATATAAGGTTCATACAAATGTCATAGATAAGGTTATATGATTAATAATAAACAACTTGGGGTTCGTTTGGCTTGATATAGTAAGCTTGTTAACCTTATAATGTAAGAAAACAAGAAGACACAGTAAATGTTAAATTATCTAACTTAAAGTTAAATCTAAATGATAAGGTTAAAATTGATATCTAAATTTGTATAAATTATATTGGATGAGCGTATTTAGACCCATCCCCACTTTAGCTTCGAAATATATCAATTTGGAGCTATTAAAAACCAAATTTGACTTTATAATAAAATAATATTTTTGGTTATTCCAAAGGTGCCCCTCTCCTTCCTTATAAAAGGGCACCTCCTCCCTCTCTTCCTCACATCACATTGAGACTTCAAGCTCACCCAACACCTGAAAATATCTCCTCTCCACTTCCATAGAAACATCCTAGAGGTCCTGGTCTTCTTAAAAGACCAATTTTAGTGCCTTAAGAGGAGGTCTCAAAGAGGTGCTTCAAAGAAGAGGTAATGCCCGTTACCGATTCTTTCATCTCTATTTCTTCTTCAACTTCTTCTTATTTATTTGTTTCATTATTAGGTAATAAAATTAGTATCACTCATATACAGATATGTTATTATAAGTATGAAACAACCCTATTTCACCATCTATCCATCCTACAGAAAATGAAATCACCACGCGTGCATACGTACAGAATACCATCTCCACGCCATGGTGTAATCTATTTTCCATCACCGCCTTACTTGGATGGGTATAACGGTGCTAATAAATAACTATATATGATTATTTTAATGTGTTATTTATTCTGAAATAGTATATATACACTCCAATACAATTCCACGATCATGGGAACGATATCATCGCTCGTGTGTACGTACGGAATACCATCTCCACAATGTGATGCGATTCGTTATACATGATCTTCATTGCATAATGATTATATAAATGAATTTAATGAATGAATATGATATATATTACACTAATACCAATCTGTAAATGAGGTATATATATCCTAAAAAGAAAAAATAAGAATTTATTCAACAAAACACGCATAAGAACAAAAAGTAATAAACACCCGAATAACACGTAGTAATGAAATATTACTAATAACAAGCTATAAAATATGACCATATATGATATCATAAAAATAAGTATGATTATGGAATAAGTCAATAACATTATTTAAATCATTATACATGAGGTTTGGACACTTACGAAGCAAATCGGACCTAAGGTAAGGGACAATATCACAATCTCATTTTATACGAGATTGTTTATACTTTGGTATTTACTAGGGTGTATTTTATCATCCACATCCATGTTTCCTCAATATGTAATATTGTTTCCATCCACCTACAATTATTTAAATCCAATTTTACCCTTTGGTGAGTTTTTAGTAAAAGATATTAAAGAAATATTTTGTCATTTTTTGTACGAGGTACTTTTTTACTTTTCCGACAAAAGTACGTGGAGAATGTTTTTTTAACTTATACAGCATGAATGGATTTTTAAAAAATTATTTCCAAGAATATTCCTTTACAAGTTTTAATGTTTATTTTAAATCAACTTCTTTTAGTTTTAAATTGTATGACATGTTAATAAAGGAAAAATGTTTTTGAAGTAGAAAGGATAATTTCCTCAAGAATGGTGTTCATGTTTTTTTATCAAAATTATTTTCCATCTAAGATAATATAGGGTTCTTTTTCTATCCATATTATTAAATTGATTTGATTATGTTGTTATGGAATTATTTTTATGAATTCCTTTATCTTATATGAATTGTTTTATGATGTCACGATGTTTAAGAATCCCATTTTCATTACATGGGTTATGCAATGATGTATGATTTATGATTTTGTGGCACCAATAAGAATGGTATCATTATGAGATGGTTGGGAACTATATCTCCCTCCAATGAATTGGGTAAAGATTTTATATCTCATGAGATAGACATGGCTAGAACGGCGGGTTAAACCGGTTCAGTGAAACGGGACTGAAACGAGGAGTGAACTCGGTTCAGAAATGGACTTTGTCCACTAAGATAGTCTTGGAAATAATTCTTGACTAATAAGAAATAATTCTCTACGATTATGTTTATATGACACAAAGTTTCATATTTTATGTTATGATTATTGGGATTTCATTTCACTAGTATGATTTATCCCATGTTATGAAATTATGCACTCTTTTGCAGGTTAATATTTCCAAAATGTTATGTTCTTATGAATATGATGTGATTGATATTTCTTTTGTTTCACCTTACTGAGCATTTGAGCTCACCCTTTTGTATGTTTTCTCTCCCTAGGTCCTGATGAGGGTTATTATGTAAGATATGCCAAAAGGGACTATAGATATGATGAAATAAATCGTAGACAGTGTAGACGCTTTATGAACCAGTTTTTTATGTTTCCCAGTTTCTAAAGACACTATACCTATACGGTCCTTTCATGGTTTTGTTATATGTTTTAATAAGTATGCTTCAATTTTGAAATAATAACAATGTATGTAATGTATGGGTCGTTATAGCCACCTCTACCTACTCATATCCAGACAGGGATGTATTGCTCGGAAAATACACAAAATCTATATTTTATCAAAATTCTAGGATGTTCATCTATATTAATCCTCAAAGTATATCTTAGGGCTATGTTCTCTAATCAGAGTATATCTAAATCTAGCTTCCAAGATTAGTACTAAACTGCCTCTGATACCAACTGTAACGCCCCGACCCCAGTTACCCAGAGTCTATGCATTATTACGTAACATTGGAATAATCACAAAATATCAAGTCTCGAAAAACCGATTAGTTTGGTAGCCTTGGAAATACTAGATACATTTATAAATGTTACATTAAATCATAAAGTGAAATACTACAATAACATAGTCTCTATAGTCCACACTCATATCCCCTTAAGACTATCCCTGTAGGTCAGTCATAAAATATTTCTTCACATCCTGGGAAAAATAATACATAGAAAGGGGTGAGCTCAGATGCTCAGAAAGGATAACAATATAGCGGAAACTTTCAAAAATAAACATAAACATTTAAGAAAACGTATAACTAAAAAAGCCTTTTAAACTTGATCTTCAGCATAATATGGCCAAAATAAAATGAAATAATGTCATTTACTTATTCACATGGATATTTCACTAGTCGAATAATCACATATAATATCAATAACCACTTTCATAATGATTGAATGCATAATTCTAGACTATCATAACCACATAGTCAAGGCCTTGTGCCAAGACTAAAAATAAGATTTTGTCAAGGCCTTGTGCCAAGACACTAGTTTGTCTCATGAGACCTACCGATGAATCAAGGATTTATAGAGGGCTCCACCCGTCACTTGTTAAGTCCAATGAATTCCTCATATGAATAGGTTTAAATATAACATAAACATTCATATTAAAACTAGCATACAAAATGTCAATACTTTCTCCATAAACCATGAATGGTATAATAATAACACATCTAAATTCAAACATATCACAAAACCTTCAATACAATATGGAAGTTTTGAATCATAATAAATCAACTTCAAATAAGCATAAATCCACCAAATGATGTTGACATAGATGAAATCAAGACTATTTGAGAGAAATATCTTTTTTTAAAATCATTTAAAAGTCGCGTAATTATAAAAGAAAAAAATTTAATTTTAAAATATTCATATAATTTTATAAGGGAATCTTAAAAGATTTTATAATATTTGAAAATATCCACACCTACTGTATGAGTTAAAAATATACATTCATACCTTAATTTTTTCGAAAATGTCAAAAAGTACCCTGTTTGAAAAATGATGGAACGATTCCTTTCAGAAACGCATAAGGTCAAATAAGGGTATAAATGAATTTAACCCATTTTCTAATAAATAGTTAAAAATGTTTTTAAATACATTTTTATGAAACATGGATGTGGATGATAAAGAGGTCCCAGTAGATAATTACATATGACCAACCTTGAATAATGAAGAGGTTGTAGAATTAACCCTTACCTCATGTCCGAATTGACTCGATCGTTATTTAACCTCCTCAATAATAAACTACAGTTTTTTTATACTTGATTAAGAACTTTTTTAAAGTTAATTATTCCTTTTATATCATTTATTACCATGTTATGAACATTATGTAATTATTTATGTTAATAACGGTCATTTTGTCGATCTTTGGTACTTATGTAAAAAATAAACGTCTTATAATTACAAGTTGTTCATGTGGTAAAATATCCATTATATCCAGAATTATATTCATGATGTAGAATTCATATATATTATATATATATCCAGAATATACATGCATTTATAATATTACATAACATTTAGAGGTATGAAATGAAATGCACCGTTAATGGAGATGGTAAGCCGTACGTACGCATGAACGCTACTTTCATTTCTATTTCACATTTAATGGAATGAAATCATAATGATATAACGATATATTATAATTCTAGTATAATATCATATATAATATCATTTACTACATCCTTTATACGTCCCACGTATGGCATTAACGATTCAAATCACTTTGAGGGGGCGGTAGTCCGCACTTCTTATAATGAAATTATCGCTTTTACCCATAATGGAAATCATAAAGGTATGCTATAAATGAAAAATACAGAAGCATAAAAAAAACAAAAACATAATATATATCATATATAAATATAGTGACATCTTAATGGCCACCATGAAAGGTGTTAAAAGATGATTGAACAATCATCGTTTCGTGAGGCAGTAATTCGCCACCCACAGAAATAGTATGTTCTTTAACCTTTAGACGTAGGTGTGTGTATGTTTAAATCAAATCCTTATCATTAAAACATCCTAGTATATTGGATATACTGGTTTAGTTACAAAATAATTAAATAAAAATGGTTTAAGGTTTTGGAGAAGCAAAATAAAACAAAAGAACATAAGAGAAGACATTACCTTAAATAGGGTTACTCTTTTTGATTTGTGCCAAAGGCTTCATTGGGAAGACTTCTGACCAAAGTGAGGCTTCTAGGAGTAAGATAAGGAATTTGAGAGAGTATTCTGTTAGACGTTTGCTGAGAAAAATGGGTTTGATGGTGTGATTAAGGTGGTAGAGGTGGGGGCCTTTTATTAGAGGAGAGGAGGGGCACTCTTGGAAAGTCATGAAATGTTACATTATTATGAAATGATTTTCAGATTTCAAAGGTCCCACAGTGATATATTTCTAGGATAAGGTGATAAGGGTTATAAATCCACCCATACAATATGATTTAGACAAGTTTATGTCTTAAAATTTAGATTATATTTTCATTTTATTTAAATCGTTCATTAATGAGGTAATCGCTGCATCATCATGGTGTCATAAATAAATTTATTTATTTAATTCCTAGAAATTAAGAAATTATTACCATGATGTATTAAATCATTTTTTCTTTCCAATGAATATTTATTGTAAAAATGATGACTTGTATAACCGCTTCTAAAAATTGTTTTATTAAAACAATACATGTTTGTGACATTTTTATTTTTACTTTAAATAAAAGCTATTTATTTAATTATCTTACAGAAGTGGCTCCATGGGGTCACACAAATCGTCCCATGGATTTTCTTGGTCAGAAAATACTCATCCAATAAAAGTAGGAAATATTTCAATATATTTTTATATTCTTATAATATCATTTTTACCTTAAATTACCCTAATTACCTCTAATCGCGGTTAATAAAACTAAAAAGTTACTATTCACCAAAAATTATTTTCATCCCATTAAACCACATTTTATTTTATAGTGACAACCATGTATGTTAGATTTTTTAAATTAAATTTATAAAAGAGGTAAAGTATAATTTAAATGAAAAATCATTTTTTTAACTACCACTTAGTGGTTTCACTATTCATCAAAAATTGATGTTTCTCAGAAAAATACCAAAATTTCAACATAGGATAATTTCGATATTTAAATTCCAAAAATGAAGTCCATTTTGAAAAATAGTTTCAAAAAGTGGGTATTACTAATCATAACGGCTACTTTGATTGGTCGCGGTGTGCTAGAATCTCGAAATTGCGTACAATGCAAGCTACTGCATTATTGAAAGAGAAGAGTACCATGGAAGCTTGAGGTGTTACATTATACCCTCCATAAATAAATTTCATCCTCAAAATTTTATAATTTTCTTCAAAAATAAAAGGTTGAAAGTAGAAAATACCTTTGTGGAAAACCCACATCAGAAATAAGGTTAATTAAATTTAGACTTAATAAGAGGGAAAAGAAAATGAAAAAGTCACCACCAAATTATGATCTAGATTAGGAGAACATTGGTGGAAATTAGAGACAAATAATTGGAGGGGAAAAGTAAATATTATTATGGAGTGATTGAGGTCATCAATCACAAACAAGTGTGAAAATGAGGGCCTCAAAGCCTTCAATCTATGTTGATTTAAAATATCATCAGTTAGACAAAACATAAGCTGTAGAGACCCGAAGCTTGACATACATAGACATTACATTACTTTTGCGGAATACTTAGTACATAACAAAAACAGTCACACAAGGACCGTAATAGTTTAGTGTCTTTGGAAACATGGAACGTAATCATCTAATCATGGTGAAAGATATTCAACATCTCCCATAAAGATCTTCCCATTTTTGTTTCCTTACCTAAAATCTTTTTTTTAATCCTGGGGAAATGAAAACATAAATAGGGTGAGCCAAATGCTCATTAAGGGTAATGATGGATAAAATAAAACATACCATATACATTTGAACATAAAAAAACATGAACATTAAAAATCATGAGCAACGACATAAAACATGGAAGTACATAAGGTATAAATCATAATGGAACATAAATCATGATAAAATAGCATGGGAATAAAACATGTAATTGTGGTGCCCATTAAGAACATGTAATGATTTCCATAGTAGCCAAGGCATTGCTGCCAAGACTATCTTAGTGGACAAAGTCCCTTTCTGAATTGAGTTCACTCCTCGTTCCAGTCCTGTAATACTGAATCGGATTAACTTACTGTTCCAGCCATGTCTATCTCATGAGATATAAATCTTTACCCAATGAATTGGAGGGAGATATAGGTCCCACCCATCTCATAATTAAAACATTCTTACTTGTGCCACAAAATAAACATACATCATTCATAATAACCCAATAAATACAAAGGGTTTCATAAACATCATCCCATCATTACATAATCCATATAAAAGAAATAGATATCATTTCACAATAAGGAAAGTTAAACAATATAAATCATAGATACATTATATTTGAAACATACACATATGAAATAATTTCATCTTAGATGAAAAATGGTTTTGATAAAACACTTGAAATGAATTCTTGAGGAAAATATCCTTTCTTCTTCAAAATCATTTTATTTTCACAAAATGTCATGCATTTTTAAAAGAAAATGATTTTTTTGAAAATATTCTTGAAATATTTTGGATGAAGCTTCATGAAAATAAGGCTTTATAAAACCGTAAAAATCCGTTTGTGCCGTATAAGTTAAAAAACATTCTTCTCGTACTTTTGCAGGAAAAGTCAAAAAGTACCTTGTAAAAGAAAGATTTCATACATACCATGTAGTTTAAGTAAAAAATGGTTAAAAAGGAAATTATACATACATGAAACAATTTTTTGAAAATAGGGACATGGAAGATAAATATAACCCCAGTAAATACTTATATATAAGCAATCTCGGATAGAAAACAATTGAGATTTGCAACATTATCCCTTACCTTGGGTCCGATTTTATTAGTAAGTGTCCAAATCTCCTGTATAATGAATTAAATAATGTTATTTACTTATTAAAAAATCATATTCATTGTTATGATATCATATATGGTTCACTTATGACTTTATATTACCCTTTCTTTTGTAAATTCCATGTAAAAGAGCGTTTTGGGTAAAATCATTCCATTTGTTGTCCGTGTTTTGACTTGTAATTATTAATATGATTACTTAGATCACGATTTCTTAATTACAGAATATAAAACATGATTTATATATAATATATATTCAGAATATACATATATATAATAGATAGATAAATGGAACGAAATACACCGTTCATGGAGACGGTAGGCTGTACGTACGCATGAACGTTGTTTTCGTTTCCTCATTGAATTGAATGGAATTAATTGGATGACATACAGATATATATATATATAAATATAAATATAGTATCATTATTATGTCATATATTTCATGATTACTGATTATATATACTTTATAATCATTTATGAATGGTTAATCATTGAGAATGAATCTCATCGCGTCGTGGAGACGGTATTCCGTACGTACACACGAGCAATGATATCATTCCATTGATCATGGAACTTTATTGGAGTGTATGTATACTATTAAAAAATCAATATCAATTTACAATAATCATTTATAGTTATTATTTACACCATTATACCCTTACAAGTAAGGTGGTGGTGGAAAATAGATTACACCACGGCGTGGAGACGGTATTCCGTACGTACGCACGCATGGTGATTTCATTTTCCATAGGATGGATAAATGGTGAAATAGGGTTGTTTCATACTTATAATAACATATCAGTATATTAGTGATACTTATGTTATTACTTCATAATGAAACAACCAAAGAAAAAGAAGTCAAAGAAGAAATAAAGTTGAAAGAATCGGTAACGGCCATTACCTCTTCTTTGAAGCGCCTCTTTGAGACCTCCTCTTAGGGCACTAAAATTGGTTTTTGAAGAAGACCAGGACCTCTAGGATGTTTCTGGGGAATTTCAGAAGGTAATTTTTCAGGGGTTGGCTGAGCTTGAAGGCTCAAATTTGTGTGAGGAGGAGAGGGAGGAGGTTCCCTTTTATAAGGGAGGAGAGGGGCACCTTTGGAATTATTAAAAATATTAATTTATTATAAATCAAACCCCACTTAAAAACCTCCAAAAATTACTCATATTCGAATATTAGATGTGATAGGGTTGTAATCTCATAAACCAATCAAATTTAGACATGTTTTGATCTTATTTTAAACCTTATCATTTTGATTTATCCTTATTTAATCTATTTATGTTTCTTTGTGTTAATAATATTCTAAATTTTAAATGGTTATAAATAATCACTTATGTATTGTTAATTTTACATAATTGGATACTTTATGACATTTTAGACTATATAAATTTAAATTTATAATATTTAAATATTTTTGTGATTTTAAACAATTTAATAATATGTTATTTTTATACAATAACAGTAGTGTCAATTTTGACACTATTCATTTATTTGAATTTAAATAATATCTAAACAGAGGTTATATTCGAACTATAATATTTAATAGATTAATAAAAGGTCATATGTATCTATAAAATTAGTGTAGAACATTAAATATTTAATATAGTATTTATTTTATTATTTTTGAAACCATTTATTTGGTTTATCTCTTAATAAAATAAATACTACAACATTTTTGTATAATTATTTAATATACATATTTTTGCATAAAAATTAAAACTAAAATCCTATGATGAAGATAAATATATTACCTTTCACAAATATAATTTTACTCGAATTTATCATCTTAAAATCACAATATTTAAATTGTTATATTTATTAAATTATGAAGGTGACAACTTTGGCATCATTTAAAATAAAATAATATAAGTGTCATAATTGCTTTTATAAGGCTCAAAATTGTCAAATGTTATACCATTTCATGATTATGGTTTACATTTACATGACCAATATTTTTTTGTTGGGGTTTTGTGCATTTTATGGTCACTATTAGTTTAATAAAAACTATTTTCTTGATTTTTCACTAGATAAACAATTTCTGCATCACTATTTTGTCGTAATTAATGATAATTATTTAATCCCTAAAAATTATAAATAAATTCTTATGATGTAGATAATGTTTATTAGCTTTATAGAGACTACCCTTTTTTGAATATTCATGATGTTTATCACTAAATTACAATTATTATACTTATAGGATTTAAGAGAGTGACATGTTGTCACTTTCTTTGGTTTTAATAATAATTAAATTATATTCAAGGAAAAAAGTCCATTAAATGAATCTAATCCGACCCTTAGGTGATATGGGTTGACTTTTAGTCATCCAATAGAATTTTATCATGTGTTAGGGTAATTTTATAATATTATATTTACCCTTAATTACCTAATTTACCTTTAACTATGGTAAATAAAATTTACCGTAGTTACTATTCATAATTTCGAAAAATAAAAAGTAGCCTATTAACATAATTTGGACCCACTTATTCCAAATATGGATCCATTTTTCGAAATTCAATACACAAAAGTTGCAGAAATTAAATTAAAAATAATCCCATTGTCGAAAGAAAACGGGTTTTTGTTTAAAACATTGCAAAAGATTGATTTGATTTAACCTATGAATTCAAGTTAAAATCATTGATAATGACATACATTATATTAAATGGTAAAAATATATTCTATTTATACTTTAAAAAAATTCAATATTATAATTTAACCATATAAATTATTACGATGAAAAAAGTTGTTTTTAACTAAAATATAGCGTGTTTTTACTATTCATTAAAATATGAAAGTTATCAGAAAAATATCAATAATTTATCCAATGTAAATTTTTATATCCTAATTCAAAAGAAGAAGTTTATTTTGTAAAATTAAACTTATAAACATGTCAAAAACTAGATTTATAGTGGGTGCGCCATCAAAAGGCGGCAAAAATGCATTTTTTGAAAAATGACTTATTTTACCCAAAAAATTTATTTTGTTCACCTATCATGTTCTAGAAAATGTGTAAGATTAAATAATAATGTTATAAAATTAAAAATTTAGTTAATAATATTCATAAAGGCTAGTTCGTAATAATATTATAACCGTATATCATTGTTTAGTGAAACCTGATATTGCGTACAACACACGCTATCGAGGAAAGGTGTGATTGCATGTAATACAAGCCAATTCAGGGTTGCGTGTTGTGAAATAATCATTTGTTGTTTCATATAATATAATCCAACCATATTTCATTTATACATTGAATATATATATATACACTCAATGATGCGTAGAATGACTATTATAAAACGAACTTGAAATTTTTTGTAACACAATCTAAGAATAGTGTTGTGTATACTTCAAGCTAATATAGTGTGGCTTATAGCACAAGATAATCTTTTTGTAGCATAAAACACATGAAATTAAATAAATTAAAGAGAATACTTATCATAAAATATCGGGTTGTTACATTCTACCCCCCTTAAAATGAATTTTTCCCTCGAAATTCATCGGGGTTATAAATCGTTTACTATTCATAGAAACCCACATCGTAAAAAGGAATACTGAAACATAATTTTAAAAACTAATGTATAAAACGTAACGATTACCGAAAGTAACTCATCACTAGGTTTCCATATAGGAGAACACAAGTGAATATATGGATATGGAAGAAAAATCTAACCATCAAGTTCTGATGGAGACTGGTAGAGAACATGGATATGAAAAAGACATCAATCACAAAGTCATAAATTTGTGATGATATAATGTACCATCCGATTCATCTGATATAAGAGCACAAGGGAAACATTTTTGGTTTTCAATATCATTTCCCTAAAGTTGGTAATTTTGAATTAGAAGAAATACTTGCTTGATTTTGGTACAATCTCACTGTTGTTCATGCTTTGAACAATTTCCACTACATGTCTTAAAGAAATGAAGTTGAATTTTTTATTTGTGAAGTGTTAACAGATCATGTGATAGAATGATGGGTCATTCCATCTATTTCAAACAAAAGGTTAGAAAAAGTTATCAAATATACATAAGTCTATCTATGGTGAGATTAATCATATATGGTTCCTAAAATGGACTTAATATTCATATATTATATTTCTTAATATAATAAAACTAGTGTCTACTAAACAGGGAATTCATGTAGGCTAGTGGTAGGTGATAAAGGTCGGTCGCACTTCAGTTGTGGGTTCGATTCCCACAGCCTTGTCCGAGGCGATGGGTTGTTGCCCATCCTGCAGGTTGTCCTTTTTTTAAAACTACATTACTCTAACATCCCATCAATAATATCAAAAAAACATCTATCCTTAAACAATACTAACTTATGTCCAACATAATCCATTCAAATCTTTAGGCTTATCGATAATACTGCAGTCCACTCTCATATTATAGTGAAAACGATTACCAGAGATTTCATATAATAAGCATGTTAATACCATCGTTGATCCCCATATATCATAAGATATGTCTTGTTGCTCACATTCCAAACACTCGAAGGCCTTATCATGTATTCTCTTAAAAAAATGAATACCCATTGAACCTTAGTGAAAACATGAATGTAGTTAAAATTTAACATTTTCCACATACCAAAATCCTCAAAATTCTATATACTCAAACCATGATATTACTTAGTCCATATATCAATCACGAGCTCATGAATACTGTCAAACATTTCATTTTCTCCTTATCCCTTCATTATGCGCATATCATCTGCTTTCCAAAATATTTGAATCACTTTTCATGGTTACCGGTGAAATAAAATTATTGAAATCCACAATAGACTAATACAAAAATATTCTAATACACCATAAAAGAACCTCAAAAATATTTTTCTTGAATACCAATACATAAACACTTCAATCCATCCTCTTCAATGATTGTCCTAGAATAAGTCCTTCCATGATTTAGAAGTAACTTTTTAGGCTAGGGCATTGAGTTGGGTAATGACCATGTTCTCCACAAATAAGACATTGAACTCCATAATAGTGTGTCACTCTATGTCCCTTTTCTCCACACAGATAACATATGTCCCTCCATTTGAGATATTCCTCAAGGTTCTTCTTCCCTTCTTTAGAAATCTCAATATTCCTTTCTTTATGCTCCTCAACATGTGAACATGCATAAAATTCTATCTTCCACTTATTTGATGAATTTGGAATACCACTAAATTTCACCTTGTTAATCATATATCGCGATAAAAGATTTGGCATAATCACAATATCTTTCTCTCTAGGAATTACGCAATTTTGTTGCTCATAGTCACCAATTTGTCCATTGGATTCAATGTTAACCGAATTCCTTCTGGTTCGCTCAATTGACTAAAACACAAAAATAATTTTATGAGAGGAAAAAACCATACATGGAAAATAACATAATCAAGGGGGAGTACCGTTAACATCTAACATCCTAGGTTTAATTCTAATATCGTTACCGTAATTCTAGGACTATAACCTATACTTATACTTAACCTTAGGGAAATCCCTAGACATACCTTAGAAATATCTCTAGGGATCTCACTAAAGTTCTCGCATCGTAGTTTCCAAAGGATGACTAAACCTCCCTTTGATACCAACAGTAAAGACCCGAAGCTTGACGTACATAGACATTACATTACTTTTGTGGAATACTTAGTACATAACAAAAATAGACACATAAGGACCGTAGTAGTTTAGTGTCTTTGGAAACTTGGAACGTAATCTTCTAATCGTGGTGAAAGATATTCAACATCTCCCATAAAGATCTTCCCAATTTTGTTTCCTTACCTAAAATATTTCTTTTAATCCTGGGGAAATGAAAACATAAAAAGGGTGAGCTCAAATGATCGGTAAGGGTAAGCATGGATAAAATAAAACATACCATATAAATATGAACTTAAAAAAACATGAACATTAAAAATCTTGAGCAACGACATAAAACATGGATGTACATAAGGCATAAATCATAATGGAACATAAATCATGATAAATTAGCATGGGAATAAAACATGGAATTGTGTCATCCATTAAGCACATGTAATTATTTCCATAGTAGCCAAGGCATTGCTTCCAATACCATCTTAGTGGACAAAGTCCCTTTCTGAATCGAGTTCACTCCTCGTTCCAGTCCTGTAATACTGAACCGGATTAACTTGTCATTCCAGCCATGTCTATCTCATGAGATATAAATCTTTACCCAATGCATTGGAGGGAGATATAGGTCCCACCCATCTCATGATGAAATCATTCTAACTTGTGCCACAAAATAAACATACGTCATTCATAATAACCAAACGAATAAAATGGGTTTCATAAACATCATCCCATCATAAAATAATCCATATAAAAGAAACGGATATCATTTCATAATAAGAAAAGTGAAACCATGTAAATAATAGGGACATTATACTTAAAACAAACACATATGAAATAATTTCATTTTAGATGGAAAATGGTTTTGATAAAACACTTGAAATGAATTCTTGAGGAAAATATATTTTCTTCTTTAAAATCATTTTCATTTCACAAAATGTCATTCATTTTTAAAAGAAAATGATTTTCTTGAAAATAGTCATGAAATATTTTTGAGGAAGCTTCATGAAAATAAAGGTTTATAAAACCGTAAAAATCCGTTCATGCCGTATAATTTTAATAAAACATTCTTCTCATACTTTTTCCAGAAAAGTCAAAAAGTTACTCGTACGAAAAAAGACAAAAGATTCCTTTCATATCCTTTACTAAAAACTCACCGAAGGGTAAAATTGGATTTAAACAACTATAGGTGGATGGAAACAATATTACATATTGAGGGAACATGGATGTGGATGATAAAATACACCCCAGTAAATACCAAAGTATAAACAATATCAGATAAAATACACCCTAGTAAATACCAAAATATATTCTTGATTTTTCACTAGATAAACAATTTCTGCATCACTATTGTGTCATAATTAATGATAATTATTTAAACCCTAAAAATTATAAATAAATTCTTATGATGTAGATAATTTTATTATATTTATGGTGACTACTCATGTTCTATGTTTCAGGAAGTTTATCACTAAATTAAAATTATTATACTTATAAGATTTAAGAGAGTGACATGTTGTCAATTTCTTTGGTTTAAATAATAATTAAATTATTTTCATGGACAAAAGTCCATTAAATGAATCTAATCCGACCCTTTGGTGATATGGGTCAACTTCTAGTCATCCAATAGAATTTTATCACGTGTTAGGATAATTTTATAATATTATATTTACCCTTAATTACCCGATTTACCTTTAACTATGGTAAATAAAATTTACCGTAGTTACTATTCGTAATTTCCAAAAACAAAAAGTAGCCTATTAACATAATTTGGACCCACTGATTCAAAATATGGAATCCATTTTATAAATTCAATACAAAGATGTTGCAGAAATTAAATTAAAATTAATCCTGTTGTCGAAAGAAAAAGGGTTTTTGTTTAAAACATTGCAAAAGATTGAATTGATTTAACCTACGAATTCAGGTTAAAATCAATGATAATGAAATAAATTATATTAAATGGTAAAAATATATTCTATTTATACTTTAAAACCATTAAATATAATAATTTAACCATATAAATTATTACGATGAAAAAATTTGTTTTTAATTAAAATATAATGTGTTTTTACTATTCATTAAAATATGAAAGTGATCAGAAAAATGTCAAAACATTATCCAATGGAAATTTTTATACCCTGATTCAAAAGAAGAAGTTTATTTTGTAAAAGTGAACTTATAAACAATTAAAAAACTAGATTTAATGTGGGTGCGCCATCAAAAGGCAGCAAAAATGCATTTTTTGAAAAATTACTTATTTTACCCGAAAATTTTATTTTGTTCACATACCATGTTCTAGAAAATGTGTAATATGAAATAATAATGTTATAACCATCCAAATTTAGTTAATACTATTCATAAAGTCTAGTTTGTAATAATATTATAACCATATATCATTGTTTAGTGAAACCTGATATTGCGTACAACACACGCTATCGAGGAAAGTCATGATTGTGTGTAATGCAAGCCAAGTCAGGGTTGTGTGTTGTGAAAGAATCCTTCGTTGTTTCGTATAACATAATCCAACCATCTTTCATTTATACATTGAATATATATATATATATATATACACTCAATGTTGCGTAGAATGACTATTATAAAATGAACTTGAAATTGTGTGTAACACAATCTAAGAATAGTGTTGTGTATACTTCAAACTATTACAGTGTGGCATATAGCACAATATAATCTTGTTGTAGCATAAAACACCTGACATCAAATAAACTAAAGAGAATACTTATCATAAAATATCGGGTTGTTACATAAGGTATTAGGATAAAAAAAATTAATATCTATTTCCTAAGGTTTAAGAATTAATTTATTCATAGAATAAGAGAGAGGTATATATATATATATACTTGACAAGTAGAGTTTCATCATTTATCTAATTTCTACCACAAACTCATCTTTCACTCAAAAAGATAATAGAACTCAAAAATATTATTTTTATCCTAATCATACAAGGTTCCAAATATTAACACATACCATTTAGATTAGGAAAACTATTTTGTAATAACTAGGAACTTCATGTAGGCTAGTGGTAGGTAATAAAGGCCTTTTGCACTATGGTTGCAGGTTCGATTCGTGCAGCTTTTTCCAATGCGATGGGTTATCCCCCAACCTGCAGGTTGTCCTTTTCCTAAAACTATATTCTTATAATATTCCAAGAAAATCTTCAAAAAAATTTTAACCTTAAACAATACTATCCAAATGTCAACTTAACCCATTCCAACCGTTATAGTTATCTGAAATACCTCTGTACAGACTTTCTCTAAAAGGTCTCTAAATTCCAAAATCAATTGTAACATCAGATTCCCCAAACAAAGTAAAGTTTATCTCATTGTCACATACTAATTATATTTTTACCCTAATCATATTAAAAACTTAATGAAAACAAAAAGTAATGCAGTACAATCCTTACATATATCACATTATTCTTATAACCAGAATATAATCCTTGAGTCCAAAATCATCAATACATTAATTATTCCACGTCAACTATAATAATCACATAAGATTGTCCTTTATACCTTGGCCTTTTCTAAGGTAAGTTTCTCTGACTCTTAGAACATTCATTTTCATAATGACCCATTTCCCTACAATTGTAGCATTCAACATTGATATCATCTTTCTTTCCCATGAAATCACGAGCCTAGTGACCTTTTTATCCACATTTATAATAAACTCCCATTCCTATTAGGCAAGTACCAGGGTGATTCTTCCCACAATTATCACATAATGGAAAATATTTCTTTCCATTTTTCCCTTTATTTGTCTCTTGCTCCACCGTTCTCTTCTTCTTTTTCTTTACTTTGTTGTCATAAGACTTAGAGAATTCCTTTTCTGTCTTGATAGCACATGAGACAATATCTTCGTATGATGAGAAGGATTGTAATACTAAATATCTACAAAGACATGATTTTAACCCATAAAAAACGACCATTCTTACTTCTTGGGTTATGTATATATTCTGAAGCATTCCTCACTAACCTTGTAAAGTTAGCCTCATACTTTGCGACATTCTCATCATCCTTTTGCCTCAGACTCAAAAATTGTCGTTCCATATCTGCTCGATGGTCACGAGGAAAGTAATTTTCTAATAAAATCTTTTTGAACTCCCTCCATTCCATATTTTATACTTCATCATCTTCCTTCATGTTTTGTATCAATGACCACCATTGATCAGCATCTCCAGTGAGGCGGTAAATTGCCATAACAACTTTTTCCCTTTCACTACTCCCTAAAGCTTGAAATATTTTCTCTAGGGAACTTATCCATTTCTCAGCTAATAATGGATTTGTACTCCCATTGAATGTTGGTGGTTGCTACCTCATGAAGCGATCTAACATTGATCCTCCACGTTGTGGATCATGGTGCTCTATACGAGTAAGGTTATAATTCATAACCTGAGTGAGTTGTCCTAGTATGGTGATAAGATGATCAGAACCAGTTGTATCACGAGCTCTACTATAATTATCTTGAGCAGGAGGGAAATACCTACATGGAGTGCATGCATTGATACAGTTTCCATTCCTTCTAACAGGCGCCATCTCTAAACAATGTCATAAACTAGATTAGTTTATGAATCGAAATACATAATTCCATACTTGTAAAAAATTTAACATAAATAAAACTATTTATTGATATAATCCATAATCGTAAAAATAAATGTCTTCTTTTAGGATGTATATAATCATAATCCCTTCATAATGGGTTTTAAATAAAATGAGAATTATCCTATGCATATCTCCCGGGAGTGTCGTAACCAAAAGTACAGCAAGGCTCGTTGTTGTGCACCAGTTCCCGTTATAGCCTAGCTCAAAGAGGTGTTTTCGGGTTTTACCCCTAGGTACATCTATGCCAGATCCGCCTCTACCTACTCATATCCAGACAGGGATTTATTTCTTGGAAAATACACAAAATCTATATTTTACCAAAATTCTAGGATGTTCTTCTATACTAATCCTCAATGTTTATCTTAGGGCTATGTGCTCTAATCAGAGTTTATCTAAGTCTAGCATCCAATGTTAGTACTAAACTGCCTCCGATACCAACTGTAACACCCCGAACCCAGTTACCCAGAGTCGGTGCGTTATTACGTAACATTGGAATGATCACAAAAGATCAAGTCTCAAAAGACCGGTCAGTTTAGTAGCCTTGGAAACACTAGATAAATTCGCAAATGTTACATTACATAATAAAGTGAAAAAATACAACAACATAGTCTCCATAGTCCACAGTCAAATCCCTTTCAGACTATCCCTGTAGGTCAGTCATAAAATATTTCTTCACATCCTGGGAAAAATAAAACATAGAAAGGGGTGAGCTCAGATGCTCTGTAAGAATAACAATATAGCGGAAACTTTCATAAATAAATATAAACATTTAAGGCAATGTATAAATAAAACAAAAGTCATTTAAACATGAACTTTAGAATAATATGGCAAAAATAAAATGAAATAATTTCATTTACTTATTCACATGAATATTTTACTAGTCAAATAATCACATGCAATATCAATAACCACTTTCATAATGATGGAATGCATAATGCCAGACTATCATAACCACATTGTCAAGGCCTTGTTCCAAGACTACAAATAAGATTTGATCAAGGCCATGTGCCAAGACACTAGTTTGTCTCATGAGACCTTCCGATGCATCGAGGATCTATAGCGGGATCGACCCGTCACTTATTAAGTCCAATGCATTCCTCATATGAACAGGTTTAAACATAACATAAACATTATTATTAAAAATAGCATACGAAATGTCAGTACTTTCTCCATAAACCATGAATGGTATAAAAATAACACATCCACAGTCAAACATATCACAAAAACTTCAATACAATATGGATGTTTTGATTCATAATAAATCAACTTCAAATAATCTTAAAATCCATCAAATGATGTTGACATAGATGAAATCAAGACTATTTGAGAGAAATATCTTTTTTAAAATAATTTAAAAGTCACATAATTATAAAATAAAACATTTAATTTGAAAATATTATTATAAGCTTTTAAGGGAATCTTCAACGATTTTATAACAGCAGAAAATAGACACACCCGCTGTATGAGATAAAAAAGACATTCTTACCTTAATTTTTTCAAAAATGTCAAAAAGTACCTTGTTTGGGAAATGACAGAAAGATTCCTTTAAAAAACGTACAAGGTTAAATAAGGGTATAAATTAATTTAACCCATTTTCTAATAAATAGTAAAAAAAATTTAAAGACATTTTTAAGAAACATGGATGTGGATGAAAAAGAGGTCCCAGAAGATAATTACATATGAACAACCTTGAATAATGAAGAGGTTGTATAAATAACTATTACCTCATGTCTGACTTGACTCGATCGTTCTTTAACCTCCGGAATAATAAACTACAGTTATTTTCTACTTTCTTAAGAACCTTTTTCAAGTTCATTATTCCTTTTATATCATTTATTACCATGTTATGAACGTTATGTAATTATTTATGTTAATAACGGTCATTTTGTCGATCTTTGGTACTTGAGTCATAAATAAACTACTTATAATTACAAGTTGTTCATGTGGTTAAATATACATTATATCTGTATTTATATTCATGATGTAGATATCATATATATCATATATATCCAGTATATACATGCATTTATAATATTACATAACATTTATAGGTAAGAACTGAAATGCACCATTCATGGAGACGGTAAGTCGTACATACACATGAACGCTACATTCATTTCTATTTCAATTTTAATGAAATGAAATCATAATGATATAAAGGTATATTATAAATCCATTATAATATCATATATAATATCATTTACTCCATCCTTTATACATCCCACATATGGAATTAAAGATTCAAATAACATTGAGGGGGCGGTAGTCTGCACATCCTAAAATGAAATTATCGCATTTACCCATAATGGAAATCATAATGGTATGCCATAAATGAAAAATACATAAGCATAAGGAAAACATAAAAATAATATATATCATATATAAATATAGTGACATCTTAATGGACACCATGAAAGGTGTTAAAAGAAGATTGAACAATCATCATTTCGTGAGGCAGTAATTCACCACCCATAGAAACAGTATGTACTTTAACCAATAGACGGAGGTGTGTGTATGTATAAATCAAATCCTTCTCATAAAAACATCATAGTATATTGTATGTACTGGTTTTTTTACAAAATAATGAAATAAAAAGGGTTTAAGGGGTTGGAGAAACAAAATAAAACAAAAGAACATAAGAGAAGACATTATCTTAAAATCGGGTAACTCTTTTTGATTTGAGCCAAAGGCTTCTTTGGGAAGACTTCTGACCAAATTGAGGCTTCCAGTAGTAATATTGAGAAGTTTAGAGAGTATTTGGGCAGAGTTTTGCCAAGCCAAATGGCTTTGAAGGTTTGAATAAGGTGGTAGAGGTGGGGCCTTTTATTAGAGGAGAGTAGGGGCACTCTTGAAAACTCATGAACTGTTACATTATTATGAAATAATTTTCGGATTTTAAAGGTCCCACAGTGATATATTTCTAGGATAAGGTGATAAGGTTTTGAAATAAACCAATCAAAGTGTCTTTATAGAAGTGTAAGTCTTAGATTTTACCTTATCATTTCATTATATTTAAATCCTTCATTAATGAGGTAATCGCTGAATCATCACGGTGTCATAAATAAATTTATTTATTTAAAGCCTAAAAATTATGAAAAAATTACCATGATGTAGTAAATCCTTTTATCTTTCCATTTAATATTTATAGTCAAAAATATGACACGTATAACCCCTTCTAAATTTTTTTATTAAAACAATACATGTTTGTGACATTTTTATTTTTACTTTAAATAAAAGGTATTAATATCATTATCTTACACAAGTTGCTCCATAGGGTCACAACAATCGTCCCATGGTTTCTCTTGGTCATCCATGAATCATACAATAAGAGTAGGACATGTGTCAATATATTTTTATATTCTTATAATATAATTTTTACCTTAAATTACCCTAATTACCTCTAATCGCGGTTAATAAAACTAAAAAGTTACTATTCACCAAAAATTATTTTAATCCCATTGAACCAAATTTTACTTACTAATGAAAACCATGTATGTAGAATTTTTGAAATTAAATTCATAGAACCGGTAAAGTTTTATTTAAACGAAAAATAAGATTTTTTAACTACCACTTAGTTGTTTCACTATCCATCCAAAATTGAAGTTTCTCAGAAGAATAAAAAAAATTCAACATAGGCTAATTTCGATATTGTGAATTCAAAAATTAAGTCTATTTTGAAATATAATTTCAAAACATGGGTATTACTAGTCATAATGGCTACTTTGATTGGTCGCGGTGTGTTAGAATCTCAAACTTGCGTACAATGAAAGCTATTGAATTATTGAAAGAGAAGAGTACTGTGGAAGGTTGGGGTGTTACAATCAGGGTCCTGGTTTATGGATACGTCGGCCGCCGCACCAAAAATGGGATCTATAAACTGATAACCACACTCAATATACTTAACACTATTTCTATTAAAAAGATAACAATCCAATGTTCTACAGTATAATTGACTCCTCTGATACCAATTTTTCACGACCCATCCCCCGGGGCCCATGTTGTGACTACCACAAGCCTGCCTTCTATAGTCCAGGGGATAGTGACGTGCACCGAAAGGTGTATTTTGTAAAACCGAGAAGGCATTTCCTTTATAACCTATAAACACACCCAACCATGCACTGAAAAAGATACGAACACGAGTAAACTGTATAGTAAACATGGTGTTTACAGTAAGAAAAATGCGTCAGAATACAAGCCAAACAGGAAAGTACAAGAAAAATGAAAAGTACATGTAAATCGAAACAACTCCTTTGAACTACCTCCAAAGATCCCACCTGAAGGGTAGGTATAGATATCAAACGGTTGACTATGTGGTATGCCTCATCTAATGTCCACCTCCGAGCAACCTCCAGGCCTGGTACCCTCATCCTCAATCAGCAATGTCTGTCATTGGCACCAAACACAACAAGGTGCGGGCACACCCCGTTAAGGGGTGAGTATAACAATACTCGGTAGGGACCCCAAGACCCTCAAATGTCTCACAAAATCCACCAAGAATAAACCAAAAATCATAAAAACTACTGAAAACTCTACTTTGGTATATTCCCATTCAAATACCTAAGTTATCAAGTATGCCCATCTCATTCATGCAGAAACACAAGGTCCAACTGAAAATACCAAAGCTAAACTAGTCCAAAAAGGACGGAATACCAAGAAGGTGACACCACAAAGGTAACACCACACAGAAGAATACCCCAAAGTTTCCACCATGAAGGTAATTACTACAAAGGTACGCCACACAGAGGATTACCACAAAGGTATCACCATGAAGATAAGTACCATAATGATACGCTGCAAAAAAATTTACAACAAAGGTAAACACTCATCTCACACCAGGTATAACTTAGGTACATAAGCAAAGATTATTATATGTAACTACTGAATCATATTACACTGTTAAGAGGCAGACCCAGGAAGGATCTTAAATTGTCAGACCCATGTAGGATCCAAGTACTGTTGACCCACGTAGGATCCTAAATTAATCCCACGTGGATTCCTAGAGAGGATCCAAGTGGGATACTAGAACACAGACCCACGTATGATCCCAAAGCATAGACCCACATAGGATCCTATGTCACAGACCCACATAAGATCCCTTTCTCATCTTACAGTCAGCTACAGGGTTCCCGCACTAAGCTTGCATGATTCCTAGAGGATCCGCTCCTCAAACCACAACTCTATAATCCAAATTCCACGAAATCCCACGAAAGAGGTTCCAAAAGTTCCACCAAGCAATAATGGTCTCAACGCAACAGACAGTGTGTCAATCGAACGCCTAGATTGTATGTTATTGGCCTTTTAGTCCCAAGGGCCCAGTTGGATTCGTGTACAATACAACCTATCCACACCCCAAATTAATACAAAACTCAAGTGGGGTATTCCAAGAGGAGCATCTCAATCCACGGTTTCTGGAACTACAGACAGTTCGTCAGATGGACGCCCGAAGCTCATGATATGGCTGAAAGAGAGGAAATGGTTGAAGCTGCTCTGGTTCCGGCCCTGGGTCCAACCTAGCCGACTAGGTCTGGCCCGGCCCGATGGGACTGGTGCGGCCCGGCCCAATGGGCAGTTTGCTTGGCTCACAGCTTGCTAGATGTCTAGCCCTCCTCTACGTAGCGCGGTCGGACGCCGCACCATCACCGATGGCCGACAGTGATTCGGTCGCCTCCCTATCGCCGTTGTGGCCTTGTGTTGTGGACCATGAACACCAAGTATCGTGGATGCACTCCGCCGCCACCATCCCATGACCGATGGGCCACGACCCTTCTCCGGCGGTGTGGTTGTGCCCCCTCCATCTTCGCGGCCGGTCGGAGTGTCGTCTGCCACTCCTGAGCCTCATCGGCATCGGTCGTCGGCATGGGTTGTCGGCGACATTCCTTGGGACACTGGGTGTGCCCGGGTAGCCCGTTCTTCGTTCCATAGACCTCCTCACTCGTCTCAGGACTTCACCATTGATTTAAAACCACCAAAATCCACAACAGTTGTGGAGTGGTCAGGATGTGTTCATTGGGATCGAACCCTCCACGTTAGAATGGTAACAAGTGGCTTATTTGTTCATGAATCATGAAGAACATCAAGAATGTGTAAGGGGTATTCAAAATAACAAACCCTACCTTGTCATTCGTTGGAGGAGTCAAGAGGTTGAATATGAAGTCGTTGAAGAACATCAGCGTTTGTTGCTTCTGCAAAGCGCTTACGATCCAGGCTCGGGGTTGATTCCTCGTTCTTTGTTGGAGAGGTCATTCATAATTGGGGGAAGAGTTTCTCCAAATTTCTCCCCTTTTCCATTTATTTCCCCAAGGAAATAAGGACCTAACAAATTAAAAAAGGTTTATCAAATTAATTTACGTTGGCACTATTAATGTTGGGACAATTAATTAATTGGAGAGTTGATATTTTTCCCCCATTGAGGGGGGTTTAGGTGGTCCCCACCACCATGAATTCAAATTGGGAGGTTTTTCTATCTTGGGTGGTTCCCACCTTTATAAATTCAGATTAAAGGTTTCAAAATAAAAATAAAATGTTAATTATTTTATTTTTATTCTTCCACAAAAAGTGAAAAACTATCTTCCACCCTAGACCAACTGCGGTCGAGGTGAAGGTCTCTTTAAGTGAATATCGGCGCTGTGATTTCAACGGTGTCCTCATATTTCAATTCTGATCACCGGTTCAAAAGTTACAAAATCCTTCTCACACATTTACTGATCGTACTAAAAAAATTCTGAAATATATTCTGGGCTCCCAGGGCCTCAGAATCACACACCATCAATTTTCACGAACTCAAAAAATTCCCATATACTTAAAATAAATTACATGGAATTTCTGTGTCTTTACATAACTAGTTTCTGGAAGATTTAGATTTTTAGGTCTAACCAATCAGTGGTGATGAAGGTGCAATTTGGGGGGGGGGGGGTTAACCAACTATTGAACGATGATTAGATTATGGGGATTTAATCATCTTGTAATTTGTGGATCTAACCTATTATTATTTTAATAACCATATCCTATAGTGGATAATCAATTTTTGGGGTTCTAACTAACATGGAAAGGATTGCTAACTCACATTGAGGCTAGACCTTGAAAATACTTGTGTTTATCACCTCTTATTTAAAACATTATTTGAGGCGAGCTAGAGAGAAACAATAATATTGTATTGAGGCTTTAACCAAACATATAGGTAGATTTAAAAATGAAAAAATTATAAAAATAAAAGGTATCACTAATTCATCCCCTCCCCCTCTTAGTGATCTCACCTTGATCTGGGTTCAAAAACTGGTATCAGATTACATGTCTCCTTTAAAATATCCAATAAACAATTGAGGATAGAAAACATGAACTCGGTAAATAGTGTGGGTGTTCCCATTTTCAATTATTATAATTAACATGGATGGATAAATATGATGATATTGTATCTATAATAACTTGAGGTATAAGTGAGATATGCTGATACAAGGGGATTTCAACCCTTTAATGATAATGCTAGTATGAATTTTGTTGATAAGAGGAATCTATAAATGGATGGTAAAGAACAAGATTCCATCTTTATTTTAGTCTCTATGAAGGTATATAATAATGTTTGGGGAAATTCAACTATCAAAGATATTTGGGACAAAATAAAGAGCATTTGTGTGGAAAATTTGAAATTGAAAGATGATAAATTTCATGTATGGGGAAGAAAGTTTTATGATATCAAAATGGTTGATGAAGAAAATATTGATCACTACTTTAAAAAAGTAAATGATATTTTGAGAAATATTATTTGTTAATGTGAGTGGTTAGATGATTGTACTATTTTAAATAATATAATGAGAATCTTTCTATATAGATTCAATATAAATGTTTCAGCATTGGAATACCAGTAAAATATATCGTTGGATGAACTTCATAATATTCTCATAACATATAAAATGATAAAATCATCATTATTAAAGAAAAATAAAAAAGATTATATGGGCTTTTATTTTATGATAAAAGGTAATTCTATATCTTAATAATAACTAGAATGAAATGATTTTGGGGATGATTAAGTCGAAAAGTAATTCAGCCAAATGATGTCCTTCATTACAAGAATGTTCAAAATGGGAAGATGGAATGGAAATAACAAATAAGAACTAAAGTATTGGAATTTCCATAATAGTGGTCATTTTTCCTATAAAGGTCCAACAAAGAATATTTCTAGTATTAAATTAGATAAATAAGACAAGAAGTCCTAGAAAAAGAAGTGGAAGAAGCATAAGAAGAGGTTTAATCCAAATTAGATAAATTTCAAGAGAAGATAAATGGACGGATTTTCATCAAAAAGTATTGATTTATAAGATGTATGATCTTCTAAGAATTAGTTGTGTTTTTTTGAAAAATAAAAGATATAAAAAGACCCATTTGTATGTCATAAAGGTGATGGGAGAACTATAGTAGAATATATATTTATAGAAAATCATGAATCAACTCTTATGAGCAATATGAATCTCAATAAAGAAAATAAAAATAAAAATAATAAAATTTATAAAATCACCTTAGAGAATAAATAATGTGTTAAGGAATAGGAGACACATATTTATTAAATAAGGGAATCTTAGATGATGATGGTTGAGTTATAAGGAAATATGAAAATTGTTGAATGAAAACGGGAAGGAAAAGAAGTGTTTGACAAGGAAGAATCAATGATTGTTGAAGAAAATAAACAAAACAATTTGAAGTCAGGTAAATTCAAGAATATGGTGAATGATACAGGTGAAAATCATTCTAATAAAGAATATTAATTATATAAGACACAATAAATTCTAGTTTCAACTCAATAAGAGTTAAAAAATATGAAATAAGGCTTTTATTAAGCAGTTTAATTTAAAGGTGAATCATCACAAGTTGATAGGAAGAAGGGTTTACATAGACCGATTCTTTCTATTCTTAATTAGCTTAAATGCATATATATTGTCTCTAATAGTGGTGGTTTAAGTGGGAAAATTGTAAAAGTAAAGAAAAAATTGAAAAAATGGTAAAACATATTCCATAATGCAATAATGAAAAAATTTATCCATAAGGACTCCTCCTAAGTATAAAAAATCAAATTTTCAAAAAAATGATAGTAACAACAATCTTTAGAGCTGAACTACTATTATTCTAGAAGATCATGGTTCAAAATTTAATTCTAGGGTAATGTATTGTTTGTTCATAAAGATTATTCATGTTGGTATTATATTCCTATACTAGGAATGTTCCATGATTCAATGGGGATATACTAAATAGATGTGATCATATAATCAAAAATAGAAGCATGTGACCAAGACAACATTTAAACTATCAACTCAGAAAAAATATGAATGTTTGAATGATGTTTTTGGTAGATGTGGTTAAGGTCACAAATATGAGAAATTCATAATTTTTTATCAATTGAGATACCTCAAAATGTAAATAATAATAAAATTTAGGAAGTGAAGAATGTTATTTTCATTAATAAATAAAATGAGAAGATAAATAAAACTAAGAACATTAAGAATGAATGGTTATTTATATGTCTTGACCAACACGGAAAGTCTAAAAAATAGTGAAATATTAATGTATTTCCATGCAGAAAGAAAATAATGTTATGATAATTTAAGAAGTTAAATATGATGAGAATTCATCTATAAATGATGAAATGAAAATACTAAAGTGTGAGATGTGTGAAAAAATAGGGCATGAAACAAAAAAAATCATGAAAATTATCAGAGTACAAGAGGAAATCATAAAGAACTGTATGAAAACTATGAAGAATTTGAATGAAAAAATGAACAGTTCCAAATTTAAGATCAAATGGAATAAGTACAAGGCCAGGTTATGAGTAAACTCTAAGAGTGAGTGATATTTATGAGAAACAAACAAGACCCTTTTTATTCCATTATATATGATCCTTTATACTAACATGCATGGAATTGAAATAGATAAATGTAACCCTTATGGAGGAGTATATATGATTTTAATATTTTAGATATTTAAATTTTTTTAATATTTTAATCACTCTCAAATTAAGAAACTAAATATATTTGAAAAACTATTATCATAGGAGAGTTGATATTGAACTAAAAATAAGGAGCTATATGTTTTTTCAGTTGAAATTTATTATGTGTTTGTTAACATGAGAGTAAAAAAATATTTTTCATAATTTGATAGTCAGAGTAACTCTAAAATATGAAGTTATATTTATCTAAAATTGTTATCACATTTATATTTTATTATGGAAAATATTTATCACCTTAGTTATAAACTCTTCTTTTCTACACCGGGTTTACCCATGTAGACTCAAAGTGTTCTAGCTAAAGGATCTTTGTAAAATAATATATATGGAGTCATCATAAAGGGAAAAGATGATGATTAATTATAAGGATATGATAAGGGATCTCCTCTATGAATTATTCTTATTCATTTTCAATAAGTTTAATAATAAAATAAGACATATTGACATATAATTATTGATAAAAAATACAAAGTGGGATTGAAGTTCCCATTTATTGGATGTATTTGTGGTTAATAAGGTTGGATGAGTAGGTTGTGAGAGGATGTCAATATGTTTTGAGTTAAGTGATGATGATTTGAGGATTATTATAAACATATCATTAATGTAATTATGATGATTATTGATCCATTATTAATTTAAAATACCTGTTCTAATTACACTAGGAGAGTTCACATTGTTTACAACATTTAATGAATTGAAGTAATATTTTGAAAAAGGCCATGAAATATTATTTTATTTAATGAAGAATTTTATTATTAAGGATATGAAAATAATATTCAATGTTTTTTCAAGAGTAATACTAAAAACCAAGGTTTTAAATATTGATACCGAGATTAGGATTTGAATCTTTTATATTAATATGGAATATTTCACTTAGATATTTTATAGTTATTGAGAAATTTTTTCCGACCACCTAGCTAGCCAAAGGGACCCGTGCAACCACTATTTAGGTGGGAAAGCAGGTTAACCACTATCCATCCATGGTGGTGGATGAGTATAGTAATGGGTGTTCTTGCATGGAGAAATAGGTATAAATAACACTCATAATATTGTACATGGGTGAGAATATAGGGAGGCAGATATGTGGTCCCACAAATTGAGGTACGGTCCATAAATCCCATGTGTGAAGTGTGTTTGGGTGTTGACCCTAGTTCCAAATCCGGTGGTAGTTGGAATGGGAGGTATTATAAAAGAAAGAGAATATGAATAGAAACCTGATATGGGATGAAGAAATCTTGGAAATTTTATCTCCTCTTAAAAATAATATAGACATATCACTATTAGTCAATATAAAGTAATCTACTAGCCATTATGTATCAACATCGTTGTCTTCCTCCCTAAATTTCAAAGGGTTTCCACACTTGAAAAATTCATGTAGCAGTGATCACTAATAAAGCCATGAACCACCATAATCATCACAATCCAACATGGATTATTTATTTAGATGATGAATATGTGATTTACTAGTTGAAATACATGTTGTGCATAAATTAAATACTTTAAAGGATGAGATTTGGTAGAATGAAAAACAATATTTTAAAAGGTCATTTGAGTGCATGGCTATGTTTGAGCTAAGAAAAGTGGTATATTAATCTAATTGTACTAGAATTGTAAATTATATGATTTTTCATGAAGTTTGAAATGTTCTGAAAAATGAGTTGATGATTTAATAAACCATATAGGTTAATCATGTGAGAGATCATTGTGTACACACGCATAAGTTGGGTGGTGCATATAATATGTTGAGGTGGTGTTCTTGGGCACTAAGTTGGTGTGGATTGTCTATAAATACCCCCATATGAACTCATTTTACTTAATGAGCCCAATAAGAATTTGAGTTGCATGAGTGACCAAAAAAAGAAAAATATTTGTCTATAGTAGTGTCAATTTTACATGAAAGGTTCAGATTGTGTCTTGGACTCTGTGACCTCATTGATGATAAACATAGCTCTAAGAACATTTTCTTATTCTACTTATATGTAAACTATAAACTTTAAAAAAGAAACCCATTAAGAACCATTTATGTGATAATATTTTTGGATTAGGTAGAGTGAGACTCTTCTTTAAAGTTTAGGTTTCACAAGATACAAAATAATTTGTGTGCCTTTATTAATTGATGTTTTTGAGAAGACATAGATACTTGTGTAAAAAAATGAGGCAATGTATATTTGTAAGATTATTTAATACTTGTGAAGAAGTTTTGATATTGAGAAATATATTTCAGATAAATCTATGGGGGTTTTTACCATCCTAAAGTTAAGGAAGTTAGAGAACATTCATGCATAAGTATAGTGATACATTCATGGATTTTTGTTTATGCATGAAGCTTAGTGATAAATAACCTGAATCTTATACAGTTTTGTTGATTCAAAAATTAAAACAATTATTATTTGAGAATACCATGCATTGTATTTTACATTCATGATGTTTTTGAGAACCATAATAGCTATACTTTTCATGAATAGTCGGTAGTGAGTGAGGTTGGGGATTTATTAGACTAAAGGACAAATATATGCTCAAGAACTACTTCACTGAGGTAAATGATCATATATAGGTTCTAATAAATATCTAAGTAACACCAAAAATATTCAAATTCACTTGAATGAGTGAACATGATCAAGTCTAATCCCATAAGCTAATGGAGGAGGATCATCATCAATTGGTGTAGAAGCTACCAGCAGGTGAAAATGATTTTTTAGTGTAGATCATACTATCCGAAGAATAATTTTTAAACATGTTTGACAAAAAAATTCATATAATATTGTGATTAGGGGTTCTAACCAATCAATATATATGTCAGGGTGTTTGGGGGTATAACCAGCTATTGAGAGTATATTAGAGCTGGGGGAATATCTATCTTGTAAATGGGGGGGCTGACCAGTAACTATTTTAACCGCCATCTTCTGTAGTGGAGAATATATGTGGGCGTTATAACTAAAATTTCAATGGAGTATACACTCAAATTGAGGCAAAACCTTGTAAAGACTTTGGTTATATTCCTTTTATTTACATCCTTATTTATGTTGAGGCTAATATACACAATTAGAGTGGATCAATACATTAACTTGCCTTAAAGGTTGAGTTAAAAATGAACAATTTGTAAAAATAAAAGGGATAAATGATTCACCCCTCCCTATCTCAATGATCTCACACTAATTTGGGTTCTATATTATTTATGGGGCATGGGTATTTAACCTAATCACACAATGTTATGATAAATGTTAGTTGGATTATACCTTAATTATGATGGATATTATCCTATAATATTATTTCTTAGTTGTTATCCCTGACATATTATTATGATGTCATTAATTATGATGGTTCCAAATTCTTTTGATTCAATGATATTATTATTTAACTTCCATATGCCATGTTTTCATACTTATGATAATTCTCGTTATGATATCATGTTATGCCTCTTGAATCTCAGGTCACACTTTATTTCTATATTTATCCCCTTAGTAGGATTTTTAGATCACCCTTTCATTTATTTATTTTCCCATATATTAACCAAGGAATTTGTATAGAAATTATGGGAGTATGTTTAATCTATGGTGTTTTAAATAAATATGTTGTTTTTATGTTTAAGATGATGTATATATGTATATAATCTTCCAAAGTTACAAGACCTCTATATTCTTAGCTTGTATTGTTGGAAAAGTATATTTTAATTTAGGAATTAAATTGTTTTTATAGAATGGGTCGATATAGTTGGTATCCGAGAAATTTGAAGTTATTTTCTTAGATTAGTATGATAGAACATTAGTGAAATCTATAGGGACAATTCTATGGGATAATTATAACTATAGTATAATGTCCCTATGTTTTGGTAAAGTTTTGAGTATGTGGTTTTTCTCTCATTAACGTCCCTTTCTAGATACTATAAGTGGATTTAGTTTTTGAATAGATTCTTATAGGTATGAAAACCCCAAAAGAGTTGTTCAGGTATATCTCAACCATCATTTTAGTGCATGGTGAATGATCCCTTACCATGCACCTGGTTTGATACTCCTAGTGGATATGATTTGGTTAATCATTTTTTTTATAGACCAACATAAATGATTGATTTCCTATTAACATTGAGGTAGGAGGATGATAAGTATAAGATGAACAAATATAATGTAACCTAGGTTGAACTAAGATTGATATAGGTTAGAATAATGTTATTATGAGCTATAGTGACGATGAAAAGGGTAAAAGGATTTAATGGTGAATCCATTTTATGTTATTCATTATGATAAAAAATCTATGATCTTAAATTTTTATCACTCATGTTACCCCTTTTGGTTTAGTTATGGCAAGAACCATAAGGAATCAAGTTATCCTTAGGTGTGAAGAACAATTAAATGATTACCTCAATGATCAAACCATTAGAATAGGAAATGGACTGAGAAATATATTGATTATGAAAGACCAACTATCATTAAACAACGTTAACAATGTAAACATAGTTGAAATTTTTATTGCACTAAAGAAGATAATGATATAGGTTCAAGAAAATTAAATAAATTATGAAGATGAAATAAGGGATATTAAATTAAATATATGCAAAAAATTTGGAAAAATCAACACGGAAATTGACTTAAGGGGACTAGAACTTTCTTTACTTGTAGAGGAATTGGTCATCGAGCATCAAAAAACCATATTAATGTGAATAGTTTGGTTAGAATGATGGGATTGGAAATCATGCATCCAAAAGAACCCCTAATAGTATAATGCATAATTTGTATAAAACCTAGGAACTACCCAATCCAATGTCATAAATCCAAGGATGATAATAATGATAGGCGTGAACAACCACAAAAACCAAGGAAACAAGTAGTGTAATGTTCAATGACAACCGATGAGGTGGATTTTGATAACTAAATCATCCACTTCATAATTTTGAATTTCGGATCTTTATTATAGCCACAATAACATTCCTATATTGTTTTCTAAGTGAACCACCTTGATGTTTTGTTTATCGAATAAAACATTTAGTTTAATGATAATTTCATTTAAAAAATTATTTTTATGGTAATATAAATCTCAATATGGGTATTTTAGATAGAATTGATGTGATTCTATAAATGGATTAACTATTTCAACATTGACTCACTATTCATGGATTGTGGTTAGATTAACTACAACTTCCTCCTTATTGAAAAATGGATAGGGGTAGAGACGACAACTAGTAGCCCCTAAAGAGAGATCTTAACTTTACTCCAATAGTAGACAAAAACAACATCATCTTATCATATTTATCATCACATATCAATGAAACAAATCTACATATAGTCCTCTATATTTCTAGAGATTTTCAAAGTACCATAACAATGTTTGATGTAGAATAAAACCCTTTACCACCACCAATAGCACAATAGGACATAATAATAAGAAAAAAAGGTGAGCATGCCTATTGACCTTGAGGATGGGAGATGTATGAGAATCAGGTTCATTGACCTAGAGAATGTGATCCCAGGTATCATGTCCAAGAAAAAACATAGGTCTTGGAAGTCCCTATATATGAACATAAAGACCCACCCTAAGTCAATATTGTAGGGAATCTATCCCCTTACAACCTTTAGTCATAAGGTCTTAATGAAGTGGGGCATGTCGGGAACGGTGAAATAAGTGAGAAACGAGAATAGTATTTATCCATTGAGGCTGAAAAAATAGGTAGGGGATAAGATGGAGAGTGCACAATCAAGTGTAGTGGGTTAGAATATTCTATACAGGTCCAAGAGAGGTTTGAACAAAGATCTCAATGAGCCTTATATGGATCGAATTCATTCTTTATCCACTTCTTCATTCGACCTCCACTTTCCATCAGCATTGCTAAGCTAAATAAAAAAAATGGATGAGATACTTGTGGGTGTGGTGTATCTAATAGAAATAAGGAATCAAATTTCATACATTAAACCAATTTATGGTAGTCTATCATCGGGAGTATAACAATGAGCTTCATGGAAAAATAAAATAGGTCTTTACATAATATCCTTAAGGGTATTAACTAAAATGTATAGGAAGAAACACAATACAGAGGTTTAATAGATTATAATTTAATAGATGTGATTTCCACCACAATAGAAAAATCAAATCTCAAGTCAACATATATATACACTTGGCTAATTTCTTTAGTAAGTATTTAAATCATGGGGGAATAATTTATTAAGGAGGGAGAATGTAATGACTAGATATTTCACTATATTTTATCCTTAAATAAATGAAATATTAAATAGTGTATTTCACATGATATACCACACTAAAAAATACATGATATATTTCGAATATTTAATGTGACCATAAAAACATACGTGTTGAATTATATGGTATAAAATTAAAGTAACCTTATTACAAAAAATAAACAATGAAAGTAGGAAGAATTGACATATGGAAATAGAAGTCATCCACACGAAGCCCATTTTCTGATCCCGGAATGGAGGTATATTAATTAGGGTTTCCTTGGACCAAGCCCATGATAAACTCGAGCAACTATGGTTTAAGTGAAACTATATACAATAGAAGTCCATGATTATGGATATTTCCATATGATCTATGCTAGCTAAACAACCACATGAAATTATATTTAGATAATATTTGATTCTTAGGTATTACATGGAGATCATAATGGAATTTTTAAGTAGAAATTAGTATTATATCAACATTTAATAAAATATTTGTTTCTAAATACATATCATGAACTTTAGTTCTTATCAAAAAGTTAATTTTTTTCAATTCACCTTATGTTTAAAAAATTAATTTTCTAGAAATTGGTGTCTTATTTAAAGGAAATATATTTTTTATAATTTAATAATAATGAGAAATATTTATTTTATTATTAAATATTTAACTCTATATTAATTGATAACTTTTAGTAAAATTAATAGTCATTAAATTGAAAGTCGTTTTTCTATAAAAATATATTTACACTATATTTATTATATTTAATTAAAAAAAATGTTTTTAAAATTTATCCTTCGAATATTAAAAAATAAAATAATATTTTTATTTATTATGATAATATTCACTTAATATTAATTTTTTTGGTTTTTTTTAAAATAATTGATTTTTAGGTGAATATTAAAAAAAATTGATTTCACTAATACTATAACTTTTATGATATTATTTTACAAAAATTCCATAGATATTTTAGAATACATTTTTATAAAAAATAATATTTTACATAGTTAAATTAAGTGTTTTGAAATACTATGTTGATAAATAGAACTCATGCATAATATCATAGAAAATTTAGATAATGTTTTAATGAAATTTATTTTTGTCTATTTTTTTAATAAAAATTCACATGGTTGAACTATGTTTTAAACATCCTTTAATGATAATAATTTTTTAGTGAATAATAAAAAAAATTTAATGTCAAAATAATCAATTACTCTGACACCTCCAATTTCAGGAACTTTACCTTTTTATTTTTCCTTTTGAGGTTATATAATACTTGGGTTCCATTTTGGGAGTTTTTTTATAGTTTTAAAATGTCTAGTAATGGGATTTAATGGTGCACATTTTGAGAAAAAATAGGGGATACAATTAAATATATCCATAAAAATGTGATACTTGTTTTTGGTAGTTACTGGTAATGTGCACTTTTGGAACATTGTATGGCTAAACTACATGGGTGTCGAGGAGAAACCATGTGAGTTAGAAGATTTTGGATAGTAAAATGTTCACGGTTGGACAAACTATGTGGTACAATCATGAAACCCAATGGTAGATGAACAATAGTAGTACATTTTTTCCCAAACCATGTGGAACAACGATGTTAATCATTAGGATGGTTGTAGTCGAATGTGCATGGTTTGATAAATCATGACACCTAACTATGTGCCCAGTTTTAAATTCTCTAAAAATTAGAGTTTAACTAATATTAAGGCCCCCCAAACTACCATTTTCTCATATTCTCCTAGGACCTCAATCTCCTCTCTTATCTATCTATCATGTGTTATTCCATTTGGTCCAGAATAATGTTTTGAAAAACAAAAGTGTATTAGATAATTGGAATCCATGGTAAACCTCAGTTTTCTATTTGTCTTCTAAGGTATTATCACATTATATTACCCAGAATGTTAAATCCAGTTACTTATGGATAAATCCATGATCCTTATGTGTTTTGATAAGATAATGTTTGGATGTATTTAAGGGATATAATTTCAAGGTCAAATATATAGGTTTTGTGTGTAGTTATTCATTTTCTTCAATAGATTAGAGTTAGGTGTCTACACTATATTCACCACTAAATCTAGAAATTGAAGGATTTTTTTCTTTAATACATTAATTATATTTTTAAAGGAAATATCAAAATATTTCTTAAAGGAAATAAAATTTTGGTGAATATAACTAGAAATATTGAATTTAAATGATGTTTGGAATACAACATTGATTTATAATTTTAAATTTCCAATTTAAAATTATGATTTTGGTCCAATGAAATAAATATTTTCCCTAAAAAAATTAAAGAGAGGAAATGTTTGATGTGGAATGAAATGAAATGGAATATGATCATGGAATACCTCGATGTTCTGGGTACATTTTCATTAGATGTGACCCTAAATAAGGGGTGTGTGTTATTAGGGTACCTAGAGATTAGTCACTTTGTTTTTACTTGGTGGATGGATAAGAAATATCTAATGAGTATGGAATGCACACCCACCATGGATATGTGTGTGTCTATGTATGAATTAGGATGGGTATGCCAAATGTAAAGTAAAAAGTAAAAAATTTATTTCTTTCAACTGACATATCTAAATTGTGTATTTAAGTATAAATTAATCAAATTTTAATTTAAATTATTTTAAATTGATATTTGGTTGCTCTTTTTTATATTTTATGTTTAAAATTGTGTACTAATGTGTTCATATCCTAGTGGAATGTATTGGAATGTCAGTTGTGGAAAACTCACTGAGTGTTATCCTCACTTATTTCTTGGGTACTTCTATGTGTTTGAAAAAATTTTACCTGGATAATGTAAATGTAAAGGTATCGTGATTCTTAAGTGTTTCATCGTGATGCTTCTTTCACAGGATGAAGTTTCCATTTTGGATTTCTCTCTAAAAATATTTGGAGTGATGCCACATAAATGTTACATTGATTGGATGAACTTAGTTTAACATTTTGTATTTTATTACTTTTTCACTACTACTCTAATTTTATAGTTTATTGTATCTTCATTTACTTTCATTGTTCTTTCTCATGCATCATATAGTTAGTTTGGTTATCTGTATCTCTATCTTGTTAGGTTGTATTTGTTCTTGGGTAAAAATATTCCCCAATCTCTAAATAAGCCCTTGGAATTTATTTTTGTCTTTTGGTATATTGAGAATGGAACTTAAGGTTAGTATCACCTTCGACGTGACCCAAGACAATGGTTTGAGCACTATAAAAAAAATAAAATTTTTTATGATAGGTAATTTGTGACAAAAAAAATTCCATCAAAAAATTCCCCTTGAAATTAATGTTTTGTGATGGATAGGAAATTATTTTATAATGTTTTTGATGTATTATGTCAATAAAATACCTAGTATATCATCAATTGTTTTATACATGACTATCATTTCTATAATGATAAAAAAATTATTTATGGTGGATTTCTGAATACATTGCAAATAGTTTTCATGGAAATTATTTTTGTGAGGTGTAAATCGCAAAGTCATTGACGGCTAGTTTTTTATGATATGGATTGTTCATTGGAAAAAATAAAACGGTATCACCGAGAAATATTATTCCAGTGGTGAATTTTTACGACTGACATTTACTTTATTGTAAAAAAACATCAAAAATACACTACTCTTCATAAAAAAACTCTTTTTGTGATGGAATATTCCGTACAAAAAATATTTCTATAAATATAACCCCACCCCATATCATTCTCACTTTCTCTCTCACTATATTTCCTTTTCTGATTCCATATATGTGTCTTCTAGTGATCTTATTTTCAACATAAAAATATCAAGAATGTTCATAATATTTGAAAAGTCATTTTTCTCATTTCGCCAAATACTTAAAAACAATTTCCAAATTTTATTTTTTATTTCAACGAACTAAGATTATTTATAATTTAATAATAAAAGGATATATTTATTGCCTTAGTATTTTTTTAACACTATAATAATTTTAATATTATATTAAAATTAATAGTTAATATGCTGAATTTCATTTTTCAATAAAAATAGTTTTCATTAAATTTAATATGTTTGATAAATTTATTTTTTATAAATTTTTGGATGTGAATTTGTAGAAAATAACTTCATTTTTTATATATTTTGACAATAATAACTTAATTTTATTTTTTTAATTTTCCAAAAAAAAATTATTTTTAGGAGAATTGTCAAAATTACTTATTTCTCTAATACTATCACTTTTAGAAAATTGTTGTAAACATTTCATGAATGTATTTAAAACCATTTCAAAAATGATAATATATTTTATAAATTCAATTTAATTGGTTTAAAATACCATTTTTTATATAAAACTAATGCTTAACATCTTAGAAAATTGTGGTAATGTTTTAACAAATCTGATTTTCATCTGTTTCTTTTAATAAACTTTTTACATAATGGAATAATTTTTTTAAATTGTTTTAATGATAATTAAATATTTATTAAATAATATAAATAATTATTCTATTTTAAAATAATAAATAACATTGATAATTTTATCCTAAACATAATATTATGTTTATAATACTTTTTTTCTTCTAAAAATGGGTTCTTACATGTTATATATGGTAATACTGAAATTAATTCCAATATATCATAGAAGTTTTATTTTATAAAAAATAATAAATAGGAAAAAACTATCATTTTTAAATTATTAAATAATGTAAATTTATATTTTCTTCATTAAAATTAAATTCCATTGGTGAAAGTGGAGTTACCGCGATAAGTATAAATTAGGGGGAAGGTGTTTTAACTTATTGAAAGTGAAGAAAACGTGTGTAAAACATGTGTGATATTGGATGGTGGTGGAATTAGTATTCATAAATATTTACCCATTCCATTATTTTCCATTTTTATATAATTTTTTATTGAATAATTGAGTGATATCGTTGAAAAATAATGAGTTTTTACAAAAGTTCCATTTTCTTCACTTATAAAAGGAGACCACCTCATCCCCTTTTATCCACCCATTAAAAAGAAAAGAGTCATTAATATCATCTCATAAACTCCATACTCATGAAATTTATTTTTTTCCCTTACTAATATACCATTCTAAAAGAGTCTTAAGGAGTTAACTTAGAGAGAACTTCTAAAGGAATGATAATAATCATAACCCAACATTCCTAAGTAATTTCCTACTTATAAACCAATCAAGACCCCTCTATCCATGATGTATGATAACACTGAAAATTATTCTATGATAAAATTTTATTATACTAATGTAATATCCATTTTATACTTTCTTCTAAAATCATTAAAAATGGAAAACATCATCATGTGTGTATGCAGACTACTGCCTCTATGGATGACGTGTTCAATTTCCCATCTCCACATTAAATGGCAGGTTAAAAGAGGTAATTTATTTAAATAATATGATATTTTTTACAGAATTAATATTCTCAGATGACAATATATTAATGTCTATAAATAAAATAAATTATTTACTTTTATAGTAACTTTAACCACCATAAATGGACTTTTCAAGTAACCTTACTTAATTTGGATATTTTATGGTTAAAAATTAAACTTTATACGTATTTTCCTAATGGAATAATAAATTATATAAACCACTATAATTTTGGATATCATGAATTTATTTTACAATACCTTTTACCATGTTCAACAAACCAAAAGTTTTATAAATAAATTAACATAACAACCCCAAGTAACCAACATAATTAACAAACTATATTAAAAATAAAAAAAAATGATGAAAAGTTAATCCTAAAAAATTAAATATATGTTAATAAGTTTATTATGTATGTATTTAATTTTATTTATTTATTTATTAAGGATTTTATGTTCAAGTTCATAATTCTTTCATTCATAAAGGTATGAGATCCTATGAACCACCTCTATTGCCATTTGGTTGTATGATCTCATTATTTCCCCCCATTTTCATTAATCATATTATCAAGTATATCATCTATATTATATATATATGTTATATTTACATATATACCTAGTTTAATTTTCTTTTATTTTTAATAAAATTACATTATTAAGTTCCCTTCGATATTATTTATTTTAAGTGAACTTGATTTGTTTGAGAACTTTCCTTTTTATATAATCATTTCAATTATCAGCCACATCAAATTTTTTTCTTTAAATGTTTTCATAAATTAATATTTATTTCCAAAAAACCCATTTTAGGTAAATTATTTTTTAAAAATAAAACTTTTTTCTTTTTTCCTTTTAAATGTTCCTTCACCCATTTTGAAAAGAATCACCTAATATATTCTCTTTTTTCTTATTTCTTTATATTGTGTTAAGAATTATTTTTTAAAATGACTACCCATGATCAGGACCTATTTTTATTTTTAAATTTTTTATTTTTGAAAATTATTTCATTCCTTATTATATTTGGAATACATATGATATATATTGGTTATGACTCAAGACAAGATTGTCAAACCCACTTTCTTCTCATGGGATTAATGTGGTTTTTATTTCTATATAGATTCATTTTTTTGTAGAACCCATACTCATTTATATATTATGATGGTGGATAGCTTATGTTGTGATTGTGAGTTAATTATATCCATAAAATTAATTGTGTAATGCTAAGGTATCACGAGATTCTATATATGGTGCATGAGTTGTTAGCCTAAGCACATTATATAAGGTTCATGAGTGGTTAGACTAAGAAAAAAATATATAGTGTATGTGAAGTTATCCAAATAAAACTAAATATGGGGAACATGTAATTAGTATTAGAAAGTTATGTTATTATTGTGGTTAGCTAGAGCATTCCATGATTATAATGGCGGTTAGCCTATATAATTTTTAATTGGTGTCTAGCTATGAGATATGCTTATGTTGTCATGATTTATGATTTTTCCACATGATTATGATTTAGTGATATTATGATTTCATTTCCTTATTCAATTTTTTAATTCTTATTATAATTATTATAAGGATATCATGTTATGAATATTGACTCTCGTGTTATGATTTGGTTTTATTTTTATACCGTTATTGGGATTTTATCTCACCCTTTCCTTTATGTATTTTCCCTAGGATATCTTATGTAGTTTTAGAGGAGATATAGGAGTAAGATCAGTATATATAGTTTTAAATAAATATATTTTCATTACATTTAAGAAGATATATTTATGAATATAATCTTCCAAATAAACATGACCTCTATATCATCATCTTGTATTATTAGGAAGGTATGTTATAATTCATAAATTAAAGTGTGTTTAAGGCCTGAGCCACTATATCACTATTGATGATCTCTTGATCATTAGAATATGGGACACTTACATCTATATGACTATATGAAAATCCATATGGAATTTCTCTATTTTTTCTACAAAGTAAAACCCATGTGCCGTCAAACCTCATCACTCAGTGTTGGATATATTTTTCTCATCAATATTATTTGATGTTTTATTTCCCTATATTGAATCATTCCTATATTCTATCACTATAAATTTAAATTTTCACACATCAACAAATTATCCCTTACTTCTTTAGTTATAAAATATCAAGCCCATATGACAATTCTACTTTAGTTTCCCAACACAATAAGAATTAAAACAGAAATTAGGGGCATGATCATATTGAACCAAAAGCTCAAATTTATTCTCATCAACCATTAAAAAATAGATTCAATCATATGTGAACTAAGATAGACCTCAACTAAAATTCTATCATATTCTCATATTTATCAATTTACATCTCTCAAAAAATTTAATGGGGATTCTCATATCTATTTCAGTATACCATAGTACATATAGGTGCGAAAAGAACCAGTTTAAGCTGCTAATCAAGATTTAGGTTTGTGTAATCGAGTTTTTGGATCTATCTAAATCAAATAAGGGGCCCTATTCTTCCAATCTCAAATTACATGGATCGAGAGATATAAACCCAAAGCTCCAATATTTTAGTTGTATCTCGGGAGAAGAAAAGATAATGCGGAAAAATCCCATACCTTATGAGAAAATCCTCCAATTAGAAAATATCCAAACTTGAAAAGGTTGATTCTTGATATCCCTAATATTCTAGGTATTGTGATGTGTTTGGGAGTGGGATGGGAAAAGTTGGATTTTTTTTCTCCCCTCATTTCAATAATTAAATAATCTAGGGTTTGTTTCAACAAATGATAAGATTCCATTTCATGCAAAATTTTCATGTGAAGAAGCCAAACTAACCCCACATTCAGAAAGGAACATGATCTTAAGGGATTTATCTATAAGAAATACTTGATTATTCATCAAATTGATTGAAACCTTCAATAGATCAGTGTATTTTTCATCACAAGTCCCCTATTCAACTAACAATAGATCGGTTTGATATGAAACCCCCTCTATGATGATAGTTTAATCTTCATTCATATTTGAAGGGAAACAAAAAGTCCATGAGGATCCATGTAATAGTATGAATCAAATTCCATTGACCGGAAGACCTAATCGCCATGAACAACTAGTGGGAGAAGCACACATTTTTCTTTTATAACAAACATAATATTAATAAATAATAATTAAAATAATAATAATAAAAGGAGGTTACATCAACCACCAATGAATATGACAGAACAAATAAGAGACCCTTGGGACTTGATCCTGGTTGGGTGGTGTCTAAAAACCCCCCATCCTATACACCCACTCATAAGGTTTGTGGGAGGGTGGTGGTGGTGGTGGTGGTCATAGTATTAGTGATAGTAATAATAATAATAATAACAAAAACTAGAAAGAACCCGGGCATTGGGTCATCAGACCCATACCCATCCTATTCAACAAAAAATATTAATGTTACTTTAATAGTGAGTGGTGAGTATGAGAATAAACATCACCAAAAAAATTTAGTTATAAAGAACTCGAAAAGAGAAAAAGACCAATGAGAGAACCTTTCCTCAACAACCATATTTGAAAGAGAACTAATAATTTGGTTACCTTCATTTATATATAAATATATAAATATATATATATATATTAGTTTCTTAGGGGGGTATAATTACATTCAAACACACACACACCACAAACACATAGCCCTGAAAGGCAGGTCAATGCCCCCCAAGGAATATCCCACCCAACCAACCTCTTTATTACATTATATATATTTCATAAAAAGGCCCAATGGGCATCAAGACCATTACATAGCCCATAGTCCCACATTTAGATGGATCTATGTCCCTTCTTACATCATGTATGCATCACCACCCCTTGATGGTCTAAAGGCCTAGTGGCCTGAAATCCCATTCGGGATGAATAATAGCACTGTTATAGTACCCTACTAAAGTACCCAAACTATTACAATGATACTGTAATACTACAGTACTTGTAGAAATTCACTCCATCTTTGATTAGAACTAAAATCTGATGCGGGATTATACGAAGCCTTTACCACTCAGGTAATCTCCAACTGCAAAAAAGATCATCATGGTTTTTTGTCCTAGATGGTTACAGGGTATTGTTTGACCATTACCCAACCACCAAGGGCCTTTATGTACATTCCCATCCATATGCCCAAGTGCAATGACACATGATCCTTTATTCCAGTTCCCGATTGGGTATAGGGTCTAAGGAGTGATTTATCCGGACATCATAGGTGTTTCTATAGTAAGGACTCAATCCTGAAACTTGGCGACATACTCCACAACTACAACCAACTCCACCATGCCCCTGAAGGAAAATGTACAAGGGGTTTTTATGCCCAGGGAGTTACAATGTATTAAAAGACCGTCACCCACCACCAAGAGCCTTTATTTTCTTTCAAAAAAATAGTCCCAAGAGTAACAGAACCTAGGCTTTTGGTCTAGTTCCCAATAGGGTAGAGGGTCCATGAAGTTATTTATTTACGCATCATTGGCATTTCCATAGAAATGACTAAAACCCAAAACCTTGGTGACAGACTACACAACTGTAACCAACTTCACCATTCCCCCCCCCCACGGGAAAAAGAACACCAAATTTTTTTAATCCAGGGGGTTACAACATATTTCCAGACTATCACCCACCACGAAGCTACTTTATATGATTTCCTATCCATAGGCCCATGTGTAAGGGAACATGGCCTTTTATGCTAGTTCTTAATGGGGTAGATGGTACAAGGAGTGATTTATTCAGGCATCACATGCATTTCTATAGTAAGGACTCGGACTTGGAGCCTTAGTGACAGTCTCCACATCTATTACCAACTCCACCATTCCCCTGCTAGAGAAAGAACACCCACTTTTTTATGTGTAGGGGGTTACAAGGTACTGGAAGACCGTCACCGACATCCAAGAACCTTTATCTTATTTACTAGCCATACGCCCAAGTGTAATGACACCTAGGATTTCGGGCTAGTTCCTTAAGGGGTAGAGGGTCCATGGAGTGATTTATCCTGGAATGATTCTATGTATAATAATAATAACAACAACAACAATAATAATAATAATAAAACACTAAATTAAAAATATATTTTCATAATTCATACAAAAAAAATTGGAGAAAAATATATCAAGCTTTATAAGCATATTAAACACCCCATTATAGGAAAATAATAGTCCATAATAAAATTATAATGGTTCTTGAGAAGTCAATGTATGAAAAATAAGTTTTCAAGTGAAATTTTGAGGAATCATGGTTAGATCATATGGTTGTTAAAACATTACACCTAACCATGCTCATATATTACCTCTGAATAATCAACCTAAAAATTTAGTATGCATGGTCTCCAAGACCATGCATCAGACCATGCAACTCAATATAATTTTGAATGTTTCAAAAGATAAATTGAATTAAAATATAAATAAGTCAGATACAACAAAATATGTAATATTTTGGCATCATAGAAGGATATCCTTGGGACACATTTTATAAAATAGAATTAGATTAATAATTTTTAAGTTGGTGTATTCAATCTTATACTACTTGAAGAATTTAGGAACACCAAAAAATGCTTAAATACAATGTTTATTTAATTTATTTATCTAAACCTGAATAAAAAAATCCCTTAATATGATGATCACGTAGAATTTATAATTGATTATTGAAATAAAAAATTACCTTAATTATTTGTTTTTATTCTATTCTCAGTCATCATCGACATATTAGATTCAATATCATATCAAGTTATCATTATTTTCACTTCTATAATCAAAAAAATGATTCCTCGATCAATATCTATACGTTATCTATATAGATTTAGATATTTATCTTTACATCTAAGGTGATAGCGTGAGTAAAAAAATTCATTATGATGTTATATTAATAATGTATGATTATCTCCCTTTGTTTCCTTCTCTATATCTTAAGAGAATATGAGATAATTATCTCTAATTCTCACTCTTAGACTTGAGAGGATAATTATATAATTTAGAATGTTTTAAAAACCATGTTATTTATTTTTCAATATATAATTAAGTTTGAGTTTAGTAAATTGTACTAAATCCATTCAATTAACTTAAACGAATTTTATTTGTCCATATCACTTCTTCAAATAATATATATAAATATAAGTGTGTGTGTTAGTGTGTGTGCATGCATGTATGTGTATAAATTTATTTAATTAAATGTGACATATAAATCTAATATAACTTTTTAATATAATTAAATAATTACTTCATGTGATATTAAAATATATTATTTAAACCATTAACTAATCTTAAACCCCCACATAAAATTTTTAACCCCTAAGAAAATAAAATAATTAAATCCATTCAATAATAAATATTATATTAACTTATCTAACAAAGGATAAATCATGTCTAAATAATTGATAAATTTCAAATCACTTCTTCTAAACGTGAATTAATTTTGATTGTACTGTGATTTATATTAACTCAAATATACATTTTCTTAGAAACTATGACAAATTTGTTTTTTATACATTGATACAACTAAATTTAATAAGCTTCAGGATTAAAATAGTAAATATGTAACAACCCGATATTTTATGATAAGTATTCTCTCTAATTTATTTGATGTCAAGTGTTTTATGCTACAAAAAGAATATCTTGTGCTATACACCACACTGTATTAGTTTGAAGTATAGACAACACTATTCTTAGATTGTGTTACACACAATTTCATGTTCGTTTTATAATAGTCATTCTACGCAACATTGAGTTTATATATATATATATATATTAAATGTATAAATGAAATATGGTTGGATTCTGTTATACGAAACAATGAAGGATTCTTTCACAACACACAAACCTGACTTGGCTTGCGTTACACGCAATCACGACTTTCCTCGATAGCGTGTGTTGTACGCAATATCAGGTTTCACTATACAAGGATATATGGTTATAATATTATTACGAACTAGACTTTATGAATAGTATTAACTAAACTTTGAATGTTATAACATTATTATTTCATCTTACACATTTTCTAGAACATGTAATGTGAAGAAAATAAATTTTTCGAGTAAAATAAGTATTTTTAAAAAAATGCATTTTTGCCGCCTTTTGATGGTGCACCCACTTTAGATGTATTTTTTGACATGTTTATCAGTTCAATTTTAAATAATAAACTTCTTATTTTGAATCAGGATTTAAAATTTTACATTGGATAATGTTTTGATATTTTTCTGAAAACTTTCATATTTTAATGAATAGTAAAAACACGCTATATTTTAATTAAAAACAACTTTTTTCATCGTAATAATTTATATGGTTAAAAAATAATATTGAATGGTTTTAAAGTATAAATAGAATATATTTTTTACAATTTAATATAATGTATGTCATTAGCATTGATTTTAACTTGAATTCGTAGGTTAAATCAATTCAATCTTTTGCGATGTTTTAAACAAAAACCCGTTTTCTTTCGACCACGAGATTAATTTTAATTTAATTTCTGCAATTTTTTTGTATTGAATTTCAAAAAATGGATTCCATATTTGGAATCAGTGGCTCAAAATTATGTTAATATGCTACTTTTTATTTTTGGATATTATGAATGGTAACTACGGTAATTTTATTTACCATCGTTAAAGGTAAATCAGGTAATTAAGGGTAAATATAATATTATAAAATTACCCTAACACATGATAAAATTCTATTGGATGACTAAAAGTCAACCCATATCACCTAAGGGTCGGATTAGATTCATTTAATGGACTTTTTTCCATGAAAATAATTTAATTATTATTAAAACCAAAGAAAGTGACAACATGTCACTCTCTTAAATCTTATAAGTATAATAATTTTAATTTAGTGATAAAATTCATGAATCTTCGAACATGAGTAGTCTCCATAAAGCTAATAAAATTATCTATATAGTAACAATTTATTTATAATTTTTAGGGATTATATAATTATCATTAATTATGACACAATAGTGATGTAGAAATTGTTTATCTAGTGAAAAATCAATAATATAGTTTTTATTAAACTAATAGTGACCATAAAATGCACAAAAATTATTTTTCAGGTAAATGTAAACCATAATCATCCCATGGTCTAATAGTTTACCATTTGGAGCCTTATAAAAGCGATTATGACACTTATATTATTTTATTTTAAGTGATGCCAAAGTGTCACCTTCATAATGTAATAAATATAACAATTTAAATATTTTAATTTTAAGATGATAAATTCGAGTAAAAGTATTATTGTAAAATATAATAGATTTATCTTCATCATATGATTTTAGTTTTAATTTTTATGCAACAAATAAGTATAATAAATAATTATACAAAAATGTTGTAGTATTTATTTTATTAAGTGATAAACCAAATAAATGGTTTTAAAAATAATAATATAAATATTATATGAACTATCTCATGTGCTACACTAATTTTATTGATACATACGACCTTTTATGAATCTCTTAAATATTTTAGTTCGAAAAAATCCACTATTTATATTTTATTTAAATTCAAATAAATGAATAGTGTAAAAATTGACACTATTGTTACTCAATAAAAATAACATATTATTAAATTGTTTAAAAATCACAAAAATATTTAACAATTATAAATTTAAATTTATATAGTCGGAGATTTCATAAATTATCCAATTATGTAAAATTAACAACACATAAGTGATTATTTATAACCATTTAAAATTTAGAATTTAATTACCACAAATAAACTTAAATAGTTTAAATAAGGATAAATCAAAATTATAAGGTTTAAAATAAGATCAAAAAATGTCTAAAAATTATTGGTTGATGCGATTACAACCCTATCTCATCTAATATCACAATATGAGTCATTTTTGGATGTTTTTAAGTGGGGTTATATTTATTATAAATTAATATTTTTAAGAATTCCAAAGGTGCCCCTCTCCTCCCTTATAAAAGGGAACCTCCTCCCTCTCCTCCTCACACCAATTTGATCCTTCAAGCTTGGCCAACCCCAGAAAAATTCTCTTATACACTTCCCTAGAAACATCCTAGAGGTACTTGTCTTCTTCAAAGACCAATTTTAGTTCCCTAAGAGGTGGTCTCAACGAGGCCCTTCAAAGAAGAGGTAATGTCCGTTACCGATTCATTCAACTTTATTTTTTCTTCCACATCTTCTTCTTAGGTTGTTTCATTATGAAGTAATAACATCAGTATAACTCATTTACTGATATGTTATTATATGTATGAATCAACCCTATTTCACCATCTATCCATCCTATGAAAAACGAAATCACCGAGCGTGCGTACGTACGGAATACTGTCTCCATGCCGCGGTGTAATCTATTTTCCACCAGCACTTTTCTTGGATGGGTATAATGGTGTAAATAATAACTATATATGATTATTGTATAGTGATATTGATTTTTTAATAGTATAAATACACTCCAATAACGTTTCAAGATCATGGGAATGATATCATCACTCTTGTGTACGTACGGAATACCGTCTCCACGACGCGATGAGATTCATTCTCAATGATTAACCATTCATAAATGATTATAAAGTATATATAATAAGTAATCATGAAATATATGACATAATAATGATACTGGATTTATTTATATATATATATGTATGTCATCCAATTAATTCCATTCAATTCAATGAGGAAACGAAAACAATGTTCATGCGTACGTACGGCTTACTGTCTCCATTAACGGTGTATTTCTTTCCATTTATCGATCTATTATATATATGTATATTCTGAATATATATTATATATAAATCATGTTTTATATTCTGTAATTAATAAATCATGATCTAAGTAATCATATGAATAATTACAAGTCAAAACATAGACGACAAATGAAACGATTTCACCAAAAACGCTCTTTAACATGGAATTTACAAAAGAACGGGTAATATAAAGTCATAAGTGAACCATATATGATATCATAACAATTAATATGATTCTGTAATAAGTCAATAAAATTATTTAAATCATTATACCGGAGGATCGAACACTTACAAAGAAAATCGGACCTAAGGTAAGGGAAAATATCACAATCTCATTTTTATCCGAGATTGTTTATACTTTGGTATTTACTGGGGTGTATTTTGTCACCCACATCCATGTTCCCTCAATATGTAATATTGTTTCCATCCACCTACAATTGTTTAAATCCAATTTTACCCTTCGGTGAGTTTTTAGTAAAGGATATGAAAGGAATCTTTTGTCGTTTTTTGTACGAGGTACTTTTTGACTTTTCCGGAAAAAGTACGAGAAGAATTTTTTTTAACTTATACAGCATGAACGGATTTTTACAGTTTTATAAAGAATTATTTTCATGAAGCTTTCTAAAAAATATTTCATGACTATTTTCAAGAAAATCCTTTTCGTTTAAAAATTCATGACATTTTGTGAAAAGAAAATGATTTTAAAGAAGAAAGGATATTTTCCTCAAGAATTCATTTCAAGTGTTTTATCAAAACCATTTTCCATCTAAAATGAAATTATTTCATATGCGTATGTTTTAAGTATAATGTCTCTATTATTTACAAGGTTTAACTTTTCTTATTATGAAATGATATCCATTTCTTTTATATGGATTATGTTATGATGGGATTATGTTTATGAAACCCATTTTATTCGTTGGGTTATTATGAATGATGTATGTTTATTTTGTGGCACAAGTAAGAATGATTTAATTATGAGATGGGTGGGACCTATATATCCCTCCAATGCATTTGGTAATAATTTATATCTCATGAGATAGGCATGGTTGGAATGGTAAGTTAATCCGGTTCAGTATTACAGGACTGGAACGAGGAGTGAACTCGATTCAGAAAGGGACTTTGTCCACTAAGATGGTCTTGGCAGCAATTCCTTGGCTACTATGGAAATCATTACATGTGCTTAATGGATTCCATAATTACATGTTTTATTCCCATTCTATTTTATCATGATATATGTTCCATTATGATTTATGCCTTATGCACTTCCATGTTTTATGTCATTGCTCGATATTTTTAATGTTCATATTTTTTTAAGTTCAAATGTATATGGTTTGTTTTATTTTATCCATGCTTACCCTTACTGAGTATTTGATCTCAACCTTTTTATGTTTTCATTTCCCCAGGATTAAAAGAAATATTTTAGTTAAGGAAACAAAAATGGGAAGATCTTTATGTGAGATGTTTAATATCTTTCACCACGATTAGAAGATTATGTTCCAAGTATCCAAAGACACTAAAATATTACGGTCCCTGTGTGTCTGTTTTTGTTATGTACTAAGTATTCTGCAAAAGTAATGTAATGTCTATGTACGTCAAGCATCGGGTCTCTATTGATGGTATCAAAGGGAGGTTTAGTCAACCTTTGGAAACTAGGATGCGATAAATTTAGTGAGATCCCTAGGGATATTTCTAACGTATGTCTAGGGATGTCCCTAAGGTTAAGTATAAGTATTGTTTATAGTCCTAGAAATAAGGTAACAATATTATAATTCAACCTAGGATGTTAGATGTTGAAGGTACTCCCCCTTGATTGTGTTATTTTCCTTATATGTTTTTTGCCTCTCACAGAATTATTTTTGTGTTTTAGTCAATGGAGGGAACCAGAAGGAATTCGGTTAACATTGAATCCAATTGACAAATTGGTGACTATGAGAAACAAAATTGCGTAATGCCTAGAGAGAAAGATATTGTGATTATGCCAAATCTTTAATCGCGATATATTATTAACAAGGTGAAATTTAGTGGTATGCCCAATTCATCAAATAAGTGGAAGATAGACTTTTATGCATGTTCGCATGTTGAGGAGCATAAAGAAAGAAAGATTGAGATTTCTAATGAAAGGAAGAATAACCTTTAGGAATACCTCAAATGGAGGGATAGATGTTATCTGTGTGGAGAAAAGGTACATAGAGTGACAGACTGTTATGGAGTTCAATGTCTTATTTGTGGAGAACATGGTCATTACCCAACTCATTGCCCTGACCTAAAAAGTTACTTCTAAATCAAGGAAGGACTTATTCCAAGACAATCATTGAAGAGGGTGGATTGAAGTGTTTATGTATTGGTATTCAAGAATAATGTTGTTGAGGTACTTTTATGGTGTATTAGAATATTTTTGTATTATTCTATTGTGGATTTCAATAATTTTATGGTACCGGTAACCATGAAAAGTGATTCAAATATTTTGGAAAGCAGATGATATGCACATAATGAAGGGATAAAGAGAAAATGAAATGTTTAAAAGTATTCATGAGCTCATGATTGATATAAGGACTAAGTAATATCATGGTCTGATTATATTGAATTTTGAGGATTTTGGTATGTGGAAAATGTTAACTTTTAACTGCATTCATGTTTTCACTAAGGTTCAATGGGTATTCAATTTTTCAAGAGAATACATGATTAAGGCCTTCGAATGTTTGGAATATGACCAACAAGACATATCTTATGATATATGGGAATCAACGATGATATTAACATGCTTGTTATATGAAATCTCTGGTAATCGTTTTCACTATAATATAAGAGTGGACTACAGTATTATGTATAAGCCTAAAGATTGGAATGGATTATGTTGGACATAAGTTAGTATTGGAATGGATTATGTTGGACATAAGTTAGTATTGTTTAAGGATAGAAGTTTTTTTGATATTATTTATGGGATGTTATAATGATGTAGTTTTAGAAAAAGGACAACCTGCAGGACGGGAGACAGCCCATCATGTCGAACAAGGCTGTGGGAATCAAACCCACAACTGAAGTGCGACTGGCCTTTATCGCCTACCACTGGCGTACAGGAAGTCCCTATTTAGTAGACAGTAGTTTTATTATATTAAGCAGTATAATATATGAAGTATAAGCCCATTTTAAGAACCAAATATGATTAATCTCACCATAGATGGACTTATATATATTTGATAACTTTTGCTAACCTTTTGTTTGAAGCAGATGGAATGACCCATCATTCTATCACATGATCTGTTAACACTTCACGAATAACAAATTCAACCTCATTTCATTAAGACATGAATTGGAAATTGTTCAAAGCACGAACAATAGTGTTATTTTACCAAAATCAAGCAAGTATTTCTTCTAATTCAAAATTTTCAACTTTAGGGAAATGATATTGAAAACTAAAAATATTTTCCTAGTGCTCGTATATCCGATGAATCGGATGGTACATTAGATCATCACAAATTTATGTCTTTGTGATTGATGGCTTTTTCATATCCATGTTCTCTACCACTCTCCATCAGAACATTATGGTTAGATTTTTCTTCAATATCCATATTTTCACTTGTGTTACCTTATATGGAAACCCAATGATGAGTTACTTTGGGTAATCGTTACATTTCATAATTTAGTTTTTAAAATTAAGTTTCAGTATTCCTTTTTACGATGTGGGTTTCTATGAATAGTAAACGATTTATAACCCTGACGAATTTCGAGGGCGAAATTCATTTTAAGGGGGTAGAATGTAACAACCTGGTATTTTATGATAAGTATTCTCTTTAATTTATGTGATGTCATGTGTTTTCTGCTTCAAAAATATTATCTTGGGCTATACGCCACACTGTATAAGCTTGAAATATACACAACACTATTCTTAGATTGTGTTACACACAATTTCACGTTTGTTTTATAATAGTCATTTTACGCATCATTGAGTGTGTGTGTGTATATATATATATATATTCAATTTATAAATGCAATATGGTTGTATTTTGTTATACGAAACAACGAATGATTATTTCACAACACGCAACCCTGACTTGGCTTGCCTTACACGCAATCATGACTTTCCTCAATAGTGTGTGTTGTACGCAATATCAGGTTTCACTAAACAATGATATATGGTTATAATATTATTAAGAACTATCCTTTATGAATAGTATTAACTAAATTTTGAATTTTATAACATTATTATTTCATATTACACATTTTCTAGAACATGGTATGTGACCAAAATAAATTTGTCGAGTAAAATCAGTAATTTTTTAAAAAATGTTTTTTTCCACCTTTTGATGGCGCACCCACTTTAAATCTAGTTTTTGACATGTTTATAAGTTCAATTTTAAAAAATAAACTTCTTCTTTGGAATCAGGATATAAAAATTTACATTGGATAATGTTTTGATATTTGACTGATAACTTTCATATTTTAACGAATAGTAAAAACATGCTATATTTTAATTAAAAACAAATTTCTTCATCGTAATAATTTATATAGTTAAATTATAATATTTAATGGTATTAAAGTATAAATATAATATATTTTTACCATATCATATAATGTATGTCATTATCATTTATTTTAACTTGAATTCGTAGGTTAAATCAATTCAATCTTTTGCAATGTTTTAAACAAAAACCCGTTCTCTTTCGACAACGGGATTAATTTTAATTTATTTTATGCTACTTTTTTGTATTGAATTTCGAAAAATGGATTCCATATTTGGAATCAGTGGGTCCAAATTATGTTAATAGGCTACTTTTTATTTTTGGAAATTATGAATAGTAACTACGGTAAATTTTATTTACCATAGTTAAAGGTAAATCAGATAATTAAGGGTAAATATAATATTATAAAATTACCCTAACACATGATAAAATTATATTGTATGACTAAAAGTCGACCCATATCACCTAAGGGTTGGATTAGATTCATTTAATGGACTTTTTTCCATGAAAATAATTTAATTATTATTAAAACTAAAGAAAGTGACAACATGTCACTCTCTTAAATCTTATAAGTATAATAACTTTAATTTAGTGATAAACGTCATGAAACATAGAACATGAGTAGTATCCATAAATCTAATAAAATTATCTACATCATAAGAATTTATTTATCATTTTTAGGGATTAAATAATTATCATTAATTATGACACAATAGTGATGTAGAAATTGTTTATCTTGTGAAAAATCAAGAATATAGTTTTTATTAAACTAATAGTGACCATAAAATGCACCAAAACTACACCAAAAATTATTTGTCATTTAAATCTAAACCATAATCACCAAATTATAGAATATTTTACCATTTGGTGCCTTATAAAATCGATTATGACACTTATCTTATTTTATTTTAAATGATGCCAAAGTTGTCACCTTCATAATGTAATAAATATAACAATTTAAATATTGTGATTTTAAAATGATAAATTCGAGTGAAAGTATTATTGTGAAAGGTAATATATTTATATTCATCATAGGATTTTAGTTTTAATTTTTATGCCACAAATAATTATATTAAATAATTATACAAAAATGTTGTAGTATTTATTTTATTAAGAGATAAACCAAATAAATGGTTTTTAAAATAATAAAATAAATATTATATGAACTATTTAATGTTCTACACTAATTTTATAGATACATATGTCCTTTTATGAATCTATTAAATATTTTAGTTTGAATATATCTTCTGTTTAGATTTTATTTAAATTCAAATAAATGAATAGTGTCAAAATTGACACTATTGTTATTCTATAAAAATAACATATTATTAAATTGTTTAAAAATCACAAATATATTTAAAAATTATAAATTGAAATTTATATATTCTAAAATGTCATAAAGTATCCAATTATGTAAAATTGACCACACATAAGTGATTATTTATAACCATTTAAAATTTGGAATTTTATTACCACAAATAAACTTAAATAGATTAAATAAGGATAAATCAAAATGATAAGGTTTAAAATAAGATCAAAACATTTCTAAATTTGATTGGTTGATGAGATTAAAACCCTATCTCATATAATCTTCTAATATGAGTCATTTTTGGAGGTTTTTAAGTGGGGTTAGATTTATTATAAATTAATATTTTTAAGAATTCCATAGGTGCCCCTCTCCTCCCTTATAAAAGGGCACCTCCTCCCTCTCCTCCTCACACCAATTTCATCCTTAAAGCTCGGCCAAACCCTGAAAAATTCTTTTCTACACTTCCCAAGAAACATCCTAGAGGTCTTGGTCTTCTTCAAAGACCAATTTTAGTGCCCTAAGAGGAGGTCTCAAAGAGGAGCTTCAAAGAAGAGGTAATGTCTGTTACCGATTCATTCAACTTTATTTCTTCTTCCACTTCTTCTTCTTAGATTGTTTCATTATGAAGTAATAACATCAGTATCACTCATATACGAATATGTTATTATAATTATGAATCAAACCTATTTCACCATCTATCCATCATACGGAAAATGAAATCACCGCGCGTGCGTACGTACGGAATACCGTCTCCACGCCGTGGTATAATCTATTTTCCACCACCACCTTACTTGGATGGTTATAATGGTGTAAATAATAACTATATATTATTATTTTAAATTGATATTTATTTTTTAATAGTATACATACACTCCAATAAAGTTCCACGATCATGGGAATGATATCATCGCTCGTGTGTACGTACGGAATACCGTCACCACGACACGATGAGATTCATTCTCAATGATTAACCATTCATAAATGATTATAAAGTATATATAATAAGTAATCATGAAATATACGACATTACAATGATACTGGATTTATTTATATATATATATATATGCATGTCATCCAATTAATTCCATTCAATTCAATGAGGAAATGAAAACAACGTTCATGCGTACGTACGGCCTACCGTCTCCATGAACGGTGTATTTATTTCCATTTATCGATCTATTATATATATGTATATTCTGAATATATATTATATATAAATCATGTTTTATATTCTGGAATTAAGAAATCATGATCTAACTAATCATATGAATAATTACAAGTCAAAACACGGACGACAAATGAAACGATTTTACCCAAAACGCTCTTTAACATGGAATTCACAAAAGAACGGGTAATATAAAGTCATAAGTGAACCATATATGATATCATAACAATGAATATGATTCTTTAATAATTAAATAACATTATTTAAATCATTATACAGGAGGTTCAGACACTTACGAAGAAAATCGGACCTTAGGTAAGGGAAAATATCACAATCTCATTTTTATCTGAGATTGTTTATACTTTGGTATTTACTGGGGTGTATTTTATCATCCACATCCATGTTACCTCAAAATGTAATATTGTTTCCATCCACCTAAAAAATTTTAAATCCAATTTTACCCCTTGGTTAGTTTTTAGTAAAGGATATGAAAGGAATCTTTTGTCGTTTTTCTTACGAGGTGCTTTTTGACTTTTCCGGAAAAAGTCCGAGAAGAATGTTTTTTTAACTTATACGGCATGAACAGATATTTACGGTTTTATAAAGTTTGATTTTCATGAAGATTCCTCAAAAATATTTCATGACTATTTTCAAGAAAATCCTTTTCAATTAAAAATGCATGACATTTTGTGAAAATAAAGTGATTTTAAAAAAGATAGGATATTTTCCTCAAGAATTCATATCAAGTGTTTTATCAAAACCATTTTCCATATACAATGAAATTATTTCATATAAGTATGTTTTAAGTGTAATTTCTCTATGATTTACATGGATTCACTTTCTTATTATGAAATGATATCCATTTCTTTTATATGAATTTTGTTATGATGGGATGATGTTTATGAAACCCATTTTATTTGTTGGGTTATTATGAATGATGTATGTTTATTTTGTGGCACAAGTAAGAATAATTTAATTATGAGATGTGTGGGACCTATATCTCCCTCCAATACTTTGGCTAAAGATTTATATCTCATGATATAGACATGGCTGGAACAGTAAGTTAATCCGGTTCATTATTATAGGACTGGAACGAGGAGTGAACTCGATTCAGAAAGGGACTTTGTCTACTAAGATGGTCTTGGAAGCAATGCCTTGGCTACTATGGAAATCATTACATTTCTTAATGGATGCCACAATTACATGTTTTATTCCCATGCTATTTTATCATGATTTATGTTCCATTATGACTTATTCCTTATGTACTCCCATGTTTTATATTGCTGCTCAAGATTTTTAATGTTCATGTTTTTCCAAGTTCAAATGTACATGGTATGTTTTATTTTATCCATGCTTACCCTTACTGAGCATTTGAGATCACCCTTTTCATGTTTTCATTTCCCCATGATTAAAATAAATATGTTAGGTAAGGAAACAAAAATGGGAAGATCTTTATGGGAGATGTTGAATATCTTTCACCACGATTAGAAGATTACATTCCAAGTTTCCAAAGACAATAAACTATTATGGTCCTTTGTGTCTATTTTTGTTATGTACTAAGTATTCCGAAAAAGTAATGTAATGTCTATTTACGTCAAGCTTCGGGTCTCTACTATATATCCCCCTAATCCTCTTTCCCAAAGATAATATGTTCAACATATAGACTAAGAGTGGTATTTAAAAACACATCATGGCCTCTATAAAGAAAAAAGTATGTCATAAAAACCATAATGATTGTAGAGAACCGAAGCTTGACATACATGGACATTACATTACTTTTAAGGAATAATTAATACATAACAAAAATAGACACACAATGATCTTAATAGTTTAGTGTCTTTGGAAACTCGGAATATAAACTTTTAATCATGTTGAAATATCTTCAACAACTCCCATAACGATCTTACCCTTTTTGTTTCCTTACCTAAAACCATTCTTTATTTCCCAGGGAAAATAAATCATAAAAAGGGTGAGCTCAAATGCTCAATAAGGGAAAACATAGTGAACATAAAATAATCCATAAACATTTGAATGAAAAAACATGAACATAAAATCTAAACATCAAAATCTTGAGAAAATACATAAATCATGGAAGTACATAAAGCATAGATCATAAAGGAACAATAATCATGATAAACTAGCATGGGAATAAAACATGTAATTGTGGCAACCATTCAGCACTTGTTTTGATTTCCATCGTAGCCAAGGCATTGCTTCCAAGACCATCTTAGTGGACAAGGTCCCTTTCTGAATCGAGTTCACTCCTCGTTTCAGTCCTGTAACACTGAACCGGATTAACTTACCATTCCATCTATGTCTATCTCATGAGATATAAATCTTTACACAGTGAATTGGAGGGAGATATAGGTCCCACCCATCTCATAATGAAATCATTATTACATGTTCCACAAAATAAACATAAAACATTCATCATAACCCAATGAATAAAATGGGTTTCACAAACATCATCCCATCATCACATAATCCATATAAAATAAATGGATATCATTTCATAATAAGAAAATTTAATCCATGTAAATCATAGAGACATTATACTTGAAACATGCACATATGAAATAATGTCATCTTAGATGGAAAAATGGTTTTGATAAAACACTTGAAACCAATTCTTGAGGAAAATATCCTTTCTTCTTCAAAATCAATTTTTTTCACAAAACGTCATGCAATTTTAAAAGAATGATATTTTGTTGAAAATACTCATGAAATATTTTGGAGGAATCTTCATGAAAATAAGGCTTTATAAAACCGTAAAAATCCTTTCATGCCATATAAGTTAAAAAAACATTCTTCTCGTACTTTTGCTGGAAAAGTCAAAAAAGTACCTTGTAACGTAAACAAAAGAATGATTCCATAAATACCATGTAGTAAAAGTCAAAAATGGGTAAAAATGACTTTAAACATAAATGAAACCATTTTTAGAAAACAGGGACATGGATGATAAATAATACTCCATTAAATACTTATGAATAAACAATCTCAGATAAGATTGAGATTGGAATAATTATCCCTTACCTTAGGTCTAATTTTCTTAGTAAGTGTCTGAACCTTTTGTATAATGATTTATATAATGTTATTGAATTATTAAAGAATCATATTAATTGTTATTATATCATATATGGTTCACTTATGACTTTATATTACCCGTTCATTTGTAAATTCATGTTAATGTAGCGTTTTGGGTAAAATCATTTCATTTATCGTATGTGTTTCAACTTGTAGTTTCTTGATATTATTACTTATATCTTTATTTACATAATTCCAGAATTTAAAAAATAATTTATATATAATATATATTCATCATATACATATATATTATAGATCAATAAAAGGAATGAAATACACTGTTCATGGAGTTGGTCGACCATACGTACGCATGAACGTTGTTTTCGTTTCCTTATTGAATTGAATGAAACTAAATACATGAAATAAATATATATATACATAAATACAGTAGCATTATTATTTCATATATTTCATTATTACTTATTAAATATACTTTATAATCATTCTTGAATGGTTATCATGGAGAGTGAATCTCATCGCGTCGTGGAGACGGTATTCCGTACGTACGCACGGGCGATGATATCATTCCCATGATCGTGGAATTGTATTAAAGTGTATGTATAATATTACAGAATCAATATCACTTTACAATAATCATATATATTCATTACTATCACCATTATACACATCCATGTAAGGTGGTGGTGGAAAATAGATTACACCACGGCGTGGAGACGGTATTCCGTACGTACGCACGCGCGGTGATTTCGTTTTCCGTAGGATGGATAGATGGTGAAATAGGGTTGGTTCATACTTAAAATAACATTTAGGTATATGATTGATACTGATGTTATTACTTCATAATGAAACAACAAAATAAGAATAAGTGGAAGAAGAAATACATTTGAAAGAATCGGTAACGGACATTACCTCTTCTTTGAAGTGCCTCTTTGAAAACTACTCTTTGGGCACTAAAATTGGGCTTTGAAGAAGACCAAGACCTCTAGGATGTTTCTAGGGAAGTGGAGTAGAGAATTTGGGAGGGTTTGGTAGAGCTTCAAGGATCAAAGTGGTGTGAGGAAGAGAGGGAGGAGGTTCCCTTTTATAAGGGAGGAGAGGGGCACCTTTGGAAATATAAGAAATATTAGTTTATATTAAATCCCAAACCCGCTTAAAAACATCCAAAATGACTCATATAAGAATCTTAGATGAGATAGGGTTGTAATATCATCATACAATAAAATTTTGACATGTTTGTAATTTATTTTAAACATTATCAACTTGATTTATCCTTATTTAATCAATTTAATTTTATTTGTGGTAATAACATTCTAAAATTTAAATTATAACAAATAATTACTTATTCGTTGTGAATTGTCCATAATTGGATACTTTATAACATTTTAGACCATATAAATTTAAATTTATAATTTTTTAATATTTTTGTGATTTTTAAACAATTTTATAATATGTTATTTTTTTAAAATAACAATAGTGTGAATTTTGAAACTATTCATTTACTTGAATTTAAACAACATATATACAGAATATATGTTCGAACTAAAAGCTTTAATAGATTCATAAAAGGTCATATGTATTCATAAAATTAGTGGAGCACATTAAATAGTTCATATAATAGATATTTTATTATTTTTAAAACCATTCATTTGATATTTTAATTAATAAAATAATTTCAACATCACTATTGTGTCATAATTAATGATAATTATTTAATACCTAAAAATTCTAAATAAATTTCTATTATGTAGATAATTGTATTATAGTTCTTGAGACTCTCCATGTTTGATGTTTTATAAAGTTCATCACTAAATTAAAATTATTATACTTATAAGATTTAAGAAAGTGACATGTTGTCACATTCTATGGTTTTAATAATAATTAAATTATTTTCATGGAAAAAAGTCTATTAAATGAATCTAATACGACCCTTAGGTGATACGGGTCAACTTTTAGTCATCCAATCGGATTTTTTCAGGTGTTAGGGTAATTATATAATCTTATATTTACCCATAATTACCTGATTTACCTTTAACTATGGTAAATAAAATTTACCGTAGTAACTATTCATAATGCCCAAAAAATAAAAAGTAGCCTATTAACATAATTTGTACCCACTGATTCCAAATATGGAATCCATTTTTCAAAATTCAAAACACATAAGTTGCAGTAATTAATTAAAAATAAATCTCGTTATTAAGAAAACGGTTTTTAGAAGTTAAAACATTGTCGAAGATTGAAATGTTTTTACCAATGAATTCAATGTGAAATTAATGCTAATGAAATAAATTATATTAAATGGTAAAAATATATTCTATTTATACTTTTAAACCATTCAATATTATAATTTAATCAAATAAGTTATTATGATGAAAAAAGTTGTTTTTAATCAAAATATATCGTGTTTTTAATATTCATTAAAATATGAAAGTTATCGGAAAAATATCAAAACTTTATCCAATGTAAATTTTTATATCCTGATTCAACAGAAGAATTTTATTCTGTCAAATTGAACTTATAAACATGTCAAAAACTATATTTAATGTGGGTGTTCCATTAAAAGGAGGAAAATTGCATTTTTTTAAAAATAATTATTTTACACGAAAAATTTATTTTGTTCTCATACCATGTTCTAGAAAATGTGTAAGATGAATAATAATGTTATAAAATTCTAAACGTTAAAACTATTTATAACGGCTAGTTCTTGATAATATTATAAAAATATATCATTGTTTAGTGAAGCCCGATATTGCGTACAACACAAGCTATCGAGGAAGGTCGCAATTGCGTGTAATGCAAGCCAAATCAGGGTTGCGTGTAGTGCAAGACTCCTTTGTTGTTGCGTATAACAAAATAAAACCGCATTTCATTTATACATTGAATATATATATATATACATACACACTCAATGTTGCGTAGAATAACAACTATCAAACAAACTTGAAATTGTGTGTAACATGATCCAAGAATAATGTTGCATTTACTGTAAGCTAATACGGTGTTGTGTATAGCACAAGATAATTTTGGTTTATCGTAAAACAGATGATATGAATGAAATTTAATATATCTTATAAAATCTCGGGTTGTTACATTCTACCCCCCTTAAAATGAATTTCTCCCTCGAAATTCGTCGGGGTTATACAAGGTTTTCTACTTGAATGTTTCCTTAATTGAAACCTACATCGTAAAAAGGAATACCAAAACTTGGCTTTAAAAACTAAAGTATAAACGTAACTGTTACCCAAATTAACGCATCACTGGGTTTCCACGTAGGAGAACATAGGTGAAAATATGGATATGGAAGAAAAATCTACCCATCAAGTTATGATGGAGAGTGGTAGAGAACATGGCTATGAAAAATCCATCAATCACAAATCCATAGATTTGTGATGATCTAAGGTACCATCTGATTCATCGAATATAAGATCACTAGGTCAAAATTTTTGGTTTTGAATATCATTTCCCTAAAGTTGAAAATTTTGAATTAGAAGAAATATTTTCTTGATTTTTGTACAATCTCATTGTTGTTCGTGCTTTGAACAATTTCCACTTCATATCTTAAAGAAATGAAGTTGAATTTTTTATTCGTGAAGAGTTAGCAGATCATGTGATAGAATAATGGGTCATTCCATCTGTTTCAAGAAAAATTTATCAAATATATATAAGTCCATCTATGGTGAGGTTAATCATCAATGATTCCAAAAATGAACCTATACTTCATATATCATACCGCTTAATAAAATAAAACTAGTTTCAACTAACCAAGGACTTCTTGTAAGCAAGTGGTAGGTGATAAAGGCTAGTCACACTTTGGTTGTGGGTTCGATTCCCATAGCCATGTTCGACGTGATGGGTTGCCGCCCATCCTGCAGGTTGTCCTTTTTCTAAAACTACGTTACTATAATAATATCGAAAAAATTTCTATCCTTAAACAATACTAACTTATGTCCAACATAATCCATTCCAATCTTTAGGCTTATCTAAAATATTTCGGTCCAAGATCATAGTATAAAGAAAATAATTACTAGAAAGGTTATCTACCAAGAATGTGTATACAAGAATTTATCCCACATATATCATAAGATATATCTTGTTGGTTTCATTCCAAACACATGAATACCTTAGTAATATATTCTCTTGAAACATAAATTACCATATAACCTTAGTGAAAACATGAATACTATCAAAAGGTAACTCTTTCCACATACAAAAATCCCAAAAAATATATATAATCAAACCATAATATCACATAGTACTTATATCTGTCATGAGATCATGAATACTGTCAAACATTTCATTTTCTCCTTATCCCTTCATTATGCACATATCATCTGCTTTCCAAAATATTTTAATCACTTTTCATGGTTATCGGTACCATAAAATTATTGAAAATCACAATAGAATAATACAAAAATATTTTAATACACCATAAAAGTACCTCAACAACATTATTCATGAATACCAACACAAAAACACTTCAATCCATCATCTTCAATTATTGTCCTGGAATAAGTCCTTCCTTGATTTAGAAGTAAATTTTTAGGTCAGGTCATTGAGTTGGGTAATGCCCATGTTCTCCACAAAGAAGACATTGAACTCCATAACAGTCTGTCACTCTATGACCATTTTCTCCCCACAGATAACATCTTTCCCTCCATTTGAGGTATTCCTCAAGTGTCTTCTTCCCTTCTTTAGAAATATCAATCTTCCTTTCTTTTGGCTCCTCAACATGTGAACATGCATAAAATCCTATCTTCTTCTTATTTGTTGAATTAGGCATACCGCTAAATTTTACCTTGTTAATCATATATCACGATTACTGATTCGGAATAATCACAATATCTTTCTCTCTATGTGTTACGCAATTTTTTTGCTCATAGTAACCAATTTTTCTGTTGGATTCAATGTTAACCGAATTCATTCTGGTTCCCTCCATTGACTAAAACGCAAAAAGAATTCTGTGAGAGGAAAAAATCATATAAGGAAAATAACATAATCAAGGGGAAGTACCTTCGACATCTAACATCTTAGGTTTAATTCTAATATCGTTACCGTAATTCTAGGACTATAACCTATACTTATACTTAACCTTAAGGACATCCCTAGACGTACCTTAGAAATATATCTAGGGATATCACAAAAGTTTTCCCATCCTAGTTTCCAAAGGTTGACTAAACCTCCCTCTAATACCAACTGTAGAGACCCGAAGCTTGACGTACATGGACATTACATTACTTTTTTGGAATACTTAATATATAACAAAAATAGACACACAAGGATTGTAATAGTTTAGTGTCTTTGGAAACATGGAATATAAACTTCTAATCATGTTGAAATATTTCCAACAACTCCCATAAAGATATTCCCCTTTCTGTTTCCTTACCTAAAACCTTTCTTTATTTCCTGGTGAAAATAAAACATAAAAAGGGTGAGCTCAAATGCTCATTAAGGGAAAACATAGTGAACATAAAATAATCCATAAACATTTGAATGCAAAAACATGAACATAATATCTAAACATCAAAATCATGAGCAAAGACATAAATCATGGAAGTACATAAAGAATAGATCATAAAGGAAAAATAATCATGATAAACTAGCATGGGAATAAAACATGTAATTGTGGAAACCATTCATCCCTTGTTATGATTTCCATAGTAGCCAAGGCATTGCTTCCAAGACCATCTTAGTGGATAAAGTCCCTTTCTGAATCGAGTTCACTCCTCGTTTCAGTCCTATAACACTGAACTGGATTAACTTACCGTTCCAGACATGTCTATCCCATGAGATATAAATATTTACCCAATTAATTGGAGGGAGATATAGGTCCCACCCATCTCATAATTAAATCATTCTTACTTGTGCCACAAAATAAACATAAAACATTCAGCATAACCCAAAGAATAAAATGGGTTTCAGAAACATCATCCCATCATCACATAATCCATATAAAATAAATGGATATCATTTCATAATAAGAAAAGTGAAACTATGTAAATCATAGAGACATTATACTTGAAACATACACATATGAAATAATGTCATCTTAGATAGAAAAATGGTTTTGATAAAACACTTGAAACGAATTCTTGAGGAAAATATCCTTTCTTCTACAAAATCAATTTATTTTCACAAAAAAGTCATGCAATTTTAAAAGAAAGATATTTTTTTGAAAATAGTAATGAAATATTTTGTAGGAAGCTTCATGAAAATAAGGCTTTATAAAACTGCAAAAATCCTTTCGTGCCGTATAAGTTAAAAAAACATTTTTCTCGTACTTTTTCCAGAAAAGTCAAAAAAGTACCTCGTAACATAAACAAAAGAAAGCTTACTTACATACCATGTAGTAAAAGTCAAAAATGGGTAAAAGGACTTTAAACATACATGAAACCATTTTTAGAAAATAGGGACATGGATGATAAATATAACCCCAAAAAATACTTATGAATAAACAATCTCGGATAAGAATGAGAATGGAATAATTATCCCTTACCATAGGTCTGATTTGCTTCGTAAGTGTCCGAACCGCCTGTATAATGATTTAAATAATGTTATTGACTTATTAAAGAATCATATTCATTGTTATTATATCATATATGGTTCACTTATGACTTTATATTACCTGTTCTTTTGTAAATTCATGTTAAAGTAGCCTTTTGGGTAAATTCATTTCATTTATCGTATGTGTTTCGACTTTTTGTTTCTTGATATTATTACTTATATCCTGATTTATATAATTCCATAATTTAAAACATGATTTATATATAATATATATTCATCATATACATATATATTATAGATCGATAAAAGGAATGAAATACACCGTTCATGGAGACGGTAGACCGTACGTACACATGAATGTTGTTTTCATTTCCTTATTGAATTGAATGAAACTAAATAGATGACATACATATACATATACATAAATATAGTAGCATTATTATTTCATATATTTCATGATTAATTATTAAATATACTTTATAATCATTCTTTAATTGTTATCATGGATAGTGATTCTCATCACGTCATGGAGACGGTATTCCATACGTACGCACGGGTGATGATATCATTCCCATGATCATGGAATTGTATTAAAGTGTATGTATAATATTACATAATCAATATCAATTTAAAATAATCATATATATTCATTACTTTCACCATTATACCCATCCGTGTAAGGTGGTGGTGGAAAATAGGTTACACCACTGCGTGGAGACGGTATTTTGTACGTGCGCATGCGCGGTGATTTTGTTTTCCATAGGATAGATAGATGGTGAAATAGGGTTGTTTCATACTTATAATAACATATCAGTATATGAGTGATACTGATGTTATTAATTCATAATGAAACAACTAATGAACATGAAGTGGAAGAATAAATAAAGTTGAAAGAATCGGTAACGGACATTACCTCTTCTTTGAAGTGTCTCTTTGAAACCTACTCTTAGGGCACTAAAATTGGTCTTTGAAGAAGACCAAGACCTCTAAGATGTTTCTAGGGAAGTGGAGAAGAGAATTAGGATGGGGTTGGCTGAGATTGAAGTCTCAAAGTGGTGTGAGGAAGAGAGGGAGGAGGTGCCCTTTTATAAGGGAGGAGAGGGGCACCTTTGGGAATATATGAAATATTAGTTTACATTAAATCCTAACCCCACATAAAAACATCCAAAATGACTCATATCCAAAGATAATATGATATAGGTCTGTAATATCATCAACCAATAAAATTTATACAGGTTAGGAATTTATTTTAAACATTATCAACTTGATTTATCCTTATTTTATCAATTTAATTTTATTTGTGGTAATAAAATTCTAAAATTTAAATTATAATAAATAATTACTTATCTGTTGTGAATTGTCCATAATTGGATACTTTATAACATTTTAGACCATATAAATTTAAATTTATAATTTTTATAATTTTTTGTGATTTTTAAACAATTTTATAATATGTTATTTTTATAAAATAACAATAGTGTCAATTTTGACATTATTCATTTACTTGAATTTAAATAGCATATATACAGAATATATATTCGAACTAAAAGAATTAATAGATTTATAAAAGGACATATGTATCTATAAAATTAGTGGAGCACATTAAATAGTTCATATAATATTTATTTTATTATTTTAAAACCATTTATTTGATATTTTAATTAATAAAATAATTTCAACATCACTATTGTGTCATAATTAATGATAATTATTTAATCCCTAAAAATTATAAATAAATTTCTTTGATGTAGATAATTTTAGTATCGTTCTGGAGACTATTCATGTACGAAGTTTTATTAAGATTATCACAAAATTAAAATTATTATACTAATAAGATTTAAGAAAGTGACATGTTGTCACATTCTTTGGTTTTAATAATAATTAAATTATTTTCATGGAAAAAAGTCCATTAAATGAATCTAATCCGACCCTTAGGAGATATGGGTCTACATTTAGTCATCCAATAGGATTTTTTCAGGTGTTAGAGTGATTTTATAATCTTATATTTACCCTTAATTACCCGATTTACCTTTAACTATGGTAAATAAAATTTACCGTAGTTACTATTCATAATGCCCAAAAAAAAGTAGCCTATTAACATAATTTGGACCCACTGATTCCAAATATGGAATCCATTTAAAAAAAATCAAAACACATAAGTTGTAGTAATTAATTTAAAATAAATCTCGTTGTTAAGAAAACGAGTTTTAGAAGTTAAAACATTGTCAAAGGTTGAAATATTTTTACCTATGAATTCAATGTGAAATTAATGCTAATGACATAAATTATATTAAATGGTAAAAATATATTCTAGTTATATTATTAAACCATTCAATATTATAATTTAATCACATAAGTTATTATGATGAAAAAGGTTGTTTTTAATTAATATATAGCGTGTTTCTACTATTCATTATAATATGAAAGTTATCGGAAAAATATCAAAACATTATCCAATGTAAATTTTTATATCCTGATTCAAAAGAAGAATTTTATTCTATCAAATTGAACTTATAAACATGTCAAAAAAATATATTTAATGTGGGTGTTCCATTAAAAGGAGGCAAAACTGCATTTTTTTAAAAATAATTATTTTACCCGAAAAATTTATTTTGTTCTCATACCATGTTCTAGAAAATGTGTAAGATGAATAACAATGTTATAAAATTAGAAACATAGTTAAAAATATTCAAAAAGGCTAGTTCTTGATAATATTATAACCATATATCATTGTTTAGTGAAACCCTGTATTGCGTACAACACACGCTATCGAGGAAGGTCACAATTGCGTGTAATGCAAGCCAAATCAGGGTTGCGTGTAGTGAAAGACTCATTTGTTGTTGCGTATAACAAAATAAAACATCATTTCATTTATATATTGAATATATATATATATATACACACACTCAATGTTGCGTAGAATAACAACTATCAAACAAACTTGAAATTGTGTGTAACATGATCCATGAAAAATGTTGCATATACTGCAAGCTAATACGGTGTTGTTTATAGCGCAAGATAATCATGGTTTATCGTAAAACAGATGATATGAATGAAATTGAATATATCTTATAAAATCTTGGGTTGTTACATTCTACCCCCCTTAAAATGAATTTCTCCCTCGAAATTCGTCGGGGTTATACATGGTTTTCTTCTTGAAAGTTTCTTTAATTGAAACCCACATCGTAAAAAGGAATTCCAAAACATGGCTTTAAGAACTAAAGTATAAACGTAACTGTTACCCAAATTAACGCATCACTGGGTTTCCACGTAGGATAACATAGGTGAAAATATGGATATGGAAGAAAAATCTAACCATCAAGTTATGATGGAGAGTGGTAGAGAGCATGGCTATGAAAAATCCATCAATCACAAATCCATAGATTTGTGATGATCTAAGGTACCATCTGATTCATTGAATATAAGATCACTAGGACAAAATTTTTGGTTGTCAATATCATTTCCCTAAAGATGAAAATTTTTAATTAGAAGAAATATTTTCTTGATTTTGGTACAATCTCATTGTTGTTCGTGCTTTGAACAATTTTTACTTCATATCTTATAGAAATGAAGTTGAATTTGTTATTCGTGAAAAGTTAGCAGATCATGTGATAGTATGATGGGTCATTCCATCTGTTTTAAGCAAAATTTATCAAATATTCATAAGTCCATCTATGGTGAGGTTAATAATCAATGATTCCAAAAATGAACCTATACTTTATATATCATACCGCTTAATAAAATTAAACTAGTTTCTACTAACCAGGGACTTCTTGTAGGCTAGTGGTAGGTGATAAAGGCCAGTCACACTTCGATTGTGGGTTCGATTCCCACAGCCCTGTCTGACGTGATGGGTTTCCGCACATCCTGAAAGTTGTCCTTTTTCTAAAACTACATTACTATAATAATATCGAAAAAAATTTCTATCCTTAAACAATACTAACTTATGTCTAACATAATCCATTCCAATCTTTAGGCTTATCTAAAATACATCGGTCCAAGATCATAGTTTAAAGAAAATAATTACTAGAATGTTTATCTGCCAAGAATGTGTATACAAGCATTTATCCCACATATATCATAAGATATATCTTGTTGGTTGCATTCCAAACACATGAATACCTTAGAAATATATTCTCTTGAAACATAAATTACCATATAACCTTAGTGAAAACATGAATACTGTCAAAAGGTAACTCTTTCCACATACAAAAATCCCAAAAAATCTATATAATCAAACCATAATATCACTTAGTACTTATATCAGTCATGAGCTCATGAATACTGTCAAACATTTAATTTTCTCCTTATCCCCTCATTATGCGCATATCATCTGCTTTCCAAAATATTTGAATCACTTTTCATGGTTACCGGTACCATAAAAGTATTGAAAATCACAATAGAATAATACAAAAATATTTTAATACACCATAAAAGTACCTCAATAACATTATTCATGAATACCAACACATAAACACTCCAATCCATCATCTTCAATTATTGTCCTAGAATAATTCCTTCCTTGATTTAGAAGTAAATTTTTAGGTCAGGGCATTGAGTTGGGTAATGCCCATGTTCTCCACAAATAAGACATTGAACTCCACAACAGTCTGTCACTCTATGACCATTTTCTCCCCACAGATAACATCTTTCCCTCCATTTGAGGTATTCCTCAAGGTTCTTCTTCCCTTCTTTAGAAATATCAATCTTCCTTTCTTTTTTCTCCTCAACATGCGAACATTCATAAAATCCTATCTTCCTCTTATTTGTTGAATTAGGCATACCGCTAAATTTTACCTTGTTAATCATATATCACGATGACTCATTCGGCATAATCACAATATCTTTCTTTCTAGGCATTACGCAATTTTGTTTCTCATAGTCACCAATTTTTCTATTGGATTCAATGTTAACTGAATTCATTCTGGTTCCCTCCATTGACTAAAACACAAAAAGAATTCTGTAAGAGGCAAAAACCATATAAGGAAAATAACATAATCGAGGGGAAGTACCTTCGACATCTAACATCTTAGATTTAATTCTTATATCGTTACCGTAATTCTAGGACTATAACCTATACTTATACTAAACCTTAAGGACATCCCTAGACATACCTTAGAAATATATCTAGGGATCTCACTAAAGTTTTCGCATCCTAGTTTCCAAAGGTTGACTAAACCTCCCTCTGATACAAACTGTAGAGACCCGAAGCTTGACGTACATGGACATTACATTACTTTTTTGGAATACTTAATACATAACAAAAACAGACACACAAGGACTGTAATAGTTTAGTGTCTTTGGAAACTCGTAATATAAACTTCTAATCATGTTGAAATATTTTCAACAAATCCCATAAAGATATTCCCCTTTTTGTTTCCTTACCTAAAACCTTTCTTTATTTCCTAGTGAAAATAAAACATAAAAAGGGTGAGCTCAAATTCTCAGTAAGGGAAAACATAGTGAACATAATATAATCCATAAACATTTGAATGCAAAAACATGAACATAAAATCTAAACATCAAAATCATGAGCAAAGACATAAATCATGGAAGTACATAAAGAATATATCATAATGGAAAAATAATCATGATAAACTAGAATGGGAATAAAACATGTAATTGTGGAAACCATTCAGCCCTTGTTATGATTTCCATAGTATCCAAGGCATTGCTTCCAAGACCATCTTAGTGGATAAAGTCCCTTTCTAAATCGAGTTCACTCCTCGTTTCAGTCCTATAACACTGAACCGGATTAACTTACCGTTCCAGACATTTCTATCTCATGAGATATAAATATTTACCCAATTAATTTTAGGGAGATATAGGTTCCACCCATCTCATAATGAAATCATTCTTACTTGTGCCAAAAAATAAACATAAAACATTCGTCATAACCCAAAGAATAAAATGTGTTTCATAAACATCATCCCATCATCACATAATCCATATAAAATAAATGGATATAATTTCATAATAAGAAAAGTGAAACCATGTAAATCATAGAGACATTATACTTGAAACATACACATATGAAATAATGTCATCTTAGATGGAAAAATGGTTTTGATAAAAAACTTGAATCGAAATCTTGAGGAAAATATCGTTTCTTCTTCAAAATCAATTTATTTTCACAAAACATCATGCAATTTTAAAATAAAGATATTTTTTTGAAAATAGTAATGAAATATTTTGGAGGAAGCTTCATGAAAATAAGGCTTTATAAAACTGTAAAATTCCCTTCATGCTGTATAATTTAAAAAAAACATTCTTCTCGAACTTTTTCCAGAAAAGTCAAAAAAGTACCTCGTCATGTAAACAAAAGAAAGATTCCTTACATACCATGTAGTAAAAGTCAAAAAATGGGTAAAAAGAACTTTAAACATATATGAAACCATTTTTAGAAAATAGGGACAGGGATGATAAATATAACCCCAGTAAATACTTATGAATAAACAATCTCGGATAAGAATCAGATTGAAATAATTATCCCTTACCTTAGGTCCGATTAACTTCGTAAGTGTCTGAACCTCCTGTATAATGATTTAAATAATGTTATTGACTTATTAAAGAATCATATTCATTGTTATTATATCATATATGGTTCACTTATGACTTTATATTACCCGTTATTTTGTAAATTCATGTTAAAGTAGCATTTTGGGTAAAATCATTTCATTTATCATATGTGTTTCGACTTGTTGTTTCTTGATATTATTACTTATATCCTGATTTATATAATTCCAGAATGTAAAACATGATTTATATATAATATATATTCCTCATATACATATATATATATTATATATCGATAAAAGGAATGAAATACACCATTCATGGAGACGGTAGACCGTACGTACACATGAATGCTGTTTTCGTTTCCTTATTGAATTGAATGAAACTAAATAGATGACATACTTATACATATACATAAATATAGTAGAATTATTATTTCATATATTTCATGATTACTTATTATATATACTTTATAATCATTCTTTAATGGTTATCATGGAGAGTGAATCTCATCGCGTCGTGGAGACGGTATTCCATACGTACGCACGGGTGATGATATCATTCCCATGATCATGGAATTGTATTAAAGTGTATGTATAATATTACATAATCAATATCACTTTAAAATACTCATATATATTCATGACTTTAACCATTATACCCATCCATGTATGGTGGTGGTGGAAAATAGATTACACCACTGCGTGGAGACGATATTTTGTACGTACGCATGCGCTGTGATTTTGTTTTCCATAGGATAGATAGATGGTGAAATAGGGTTGTTTCATACTTATAATAAAATATAAGTATATGAGTGATCTTATATTATTACTTCATAATGAAACAACTAAAGAACAAGAAGTGGAAGAAGAAATAAAATTGAAAGAATCGGTAACGGACATTACCTCTTCTTTGAAGCGCCTCTTTGAAACCTTCTCTTAGGGCACTAAAATTGGTCTTTGAAGAAGACCAAGACCACTAGGATGTTTCTAGGGAAGTGGAGAAGAGAATTTGGATGGTGTTGGCCGAGCTTGAAGGCTCAAAGTGGTGTTAGGAAGAGAGGGAGGAGGTGCACTTTTATAAGGGAGGAGAGGGGCACCTTTGGAAATATAAGAAATATTAGTTTACATTAAATCCTAACCCCACATAAAAATATTCAAAACGACTCATATCCAATGATTAGATGATATAGGTCTGAAATCGCGTCAACCAATAAAATTTATACAGGTTAGGAATTTATTTTAAACATTATCAACTTGATTTATCATTATTTAATCAATTTAATTTTATTTGTGGTAATAAAATTCTAAAATTTAAATTTTAATAAATAATTACTTATCTGTTGTGAATTGTCCATAATTGGAAACTTTATAACATTTTAGACCATATAAATTTAAATTTATAATTTTTAAATATTTTTGTGATTTTTAAACAATTTTATAATATGTTATTTTTATGAAATAACAATAGTGTCAATTTTGACAGTATTAATTTAATTGAATTTAAATAACATATATACTGAATATATATTCGAACTAAAAGAATTAATAGATTTATAAAAGGTCATATATATCTAGAAAATTAGTGAATCACATTAAATAGTTCATATAATATTTATTTTATTATTTTAAAACCATTTATTTGATATTTTAATTAATAAAATAATTTCAAAATCACTATTGTGTCATAATTAATGATAATTATCTAATCCCTAAAAATTATAAATAAATTTCTATGATGTAGATAATTGTAGTATCTTTCTGGAGACTATTCATGTACGAAGTTTTATTAAGTTTATCAAAAAATTAAAATTATTATACTAATAAGATTTAAGAAAGTGACATGTTGTCACATTCTTTGGTTTTAATAATAATTAAATTATTTTCATGGAAAAAAGTCCATTAAATGAATCTAATCTTACCCTTAGGTGATATGGGTCGACATTTAGTCATCCAATAGGATTTTTGCAGGTGTTAGAGTAATTTTATAATCTTATATTTACCCTTAATTACCCGATTTACCATTAACTATGGTAAATAAAATTTACCGTAGTTACTATTCATACTGCCCAAAAAATACAAAGTAGCCTATTAACATAATTTGGACCCACTGATTCCAAATATGGAATCCATTTTAAAAAATTCAAAACACATATGTTGTAGTAATTAATTTAAAATAAATCACGTTGTTAAGAAAACAAGTTTTAGAAGTTAAATCATTGTCAAAGATTGAAATGTTTTTACCTATGAATTCAATGTGAAATTAATGCTAATGAAATAAATTATATTAAATGGTAAAAATATATTCTAGATATATTTTTAAACCATTCAATATTATAATTTAATCACATAAGTTATTACGATGAAAAAAGTTGTTTTAATTAAAATATAGCGTGTTTTTACTATTCATTGTAATATGAAAGTTATCGGAAAAATATCAAAACATTATCCAATGTAAATTTTTATATCCTGATTCAGAAGAAGAATTTTATTCTGTCAAATTGAACTTATAAACATGTCAAAAAACTATATTTAATGTGGGTGTGCCATTAAAAGGAGGCAAAACTACATTTTTGGAAAAATAATTATTTTACCCGAAAAATTTATTTTGTTCTCATACCATGTTCTAGAAAATGTGTAAGATGAATAATAATGTTATAAAATTAAAAACATAGTTAAAACTATCCATAGCGGAGTTCTTGATAATATTATAACCATATATCATAGTTTAGTGAAACCCTGTATTGCGTACAACACACGCTATCGAGGATTGTCGCAATTGCGTGTAATGCAAGCCAAATCAGGGTTGCGTGTAGTGAAAGACTCCTTTGTTGTTGCGTATAACAAAATAAAACTGCATTTCATTTATACATTGAATATATATATATATATATACATACACACTCAATGTTGCGTAGAATAACAACTATCAAACAAACTTGAAATTGTGTGTAACATGATCCAAGAATAATGTTGCATATACTGCAAGCTAATACGGTGTTGTGTATAGCGCAAGATAATATTGGTTTATCGTAAAACAGATGATATGAATGAAATTGAATATATCTTATAAAATCGTGGGTTGTTACATTATACCCCCCTTAAAATGAATTTCTCCCTCGAAATTCGTCGGGGTTATACATGGTTTTCTACTTGAAAGTTTCTTTAACTGAAACCCACATCGTAATTAGAAATACCAAAACTTGGCTTTAAAAACTAAAGTATGAACGTAACTGTTACCCAAATTAACGCATCACTGGGTTTCCACGTAGGAGAACATAGGTGAAAATATGGATATGGAAGAAAAATTTAACCATCATGTTATGATGGAGAGTGGTAGAGAACATGGCTATGAAAAAGCCATCAATCACAAATCTATAGATTTGTGATGATCTAAGGTACCATCTGATTCATCGAATATAAGATCACTAGGACAAAACTTTTGGTTGTCAATATCATTTCCCTAAAGTTGAAAATTTTGAATTAGAAGAAATATTTGCTTGATTTTGGTACAATCTCATTGTTGTTCGTGCTTTGAACAATTTCCACTTCATATCTTAAAGAAATGAAGTTGAATTTGTTATTCGTGAAGAGTTAGCAGATCATGTGATAGAATGATGGGTCATTACATCTGTTTCAAGCAAAATTTATCAAATATACATAAGTCCATCTATGGGGAGGTTAATCATCAATGATTCCAAAAATGAACCTATACTTCATATATCATACCGCTTAATAAAATAAAACTAGTTTCTACTAACCAGGGACTTCATGTAGGCCAGTGGTAGCTGATAAAAGCCAGTCACACTTCGGTTGTGGGTTCGATTCCCACAGCCCTGTCCGACGTGATGGGTTGTCGCCCATGCTGCAGGTTGTCCTTTTTCTAAAAATACTTTACTATAATAATGTAGAAAAAAATTTCTATCCTTAAACAATACTAACTTATGTCCAACATAATCCATTCCAATATTTAGGCTTATCTAAAATACTTCGGTCTAAGATCATAGTACAAAGAAAATAATTACTCGAAAGGTTATCTACCAAGAATGTGTATACAAGCATTTTTCCAACATATATCATAAGATATATCTTGTTGGTTGCATTCCAAACACATGAATACCTTAGTCATATATTCTCTTGAAACATTAATTACCATATATCCTTAGTGAAAACATGAATACTGTCAAAAGGTAACTCTTTCCACATACAAAAATCCCAAAAAATCTTTATAATCAAACCATAATATCACTTAGTACTTATATCAGTCATGAGCTCATGAATACTGTCAAACATTTCATTTTCTCCTTATCCCTTCATTATGTGCATATCATCTGCTTTCCAAAATATTTGAATCACTTTTCATGGTTACCGGTACCATAAAATTATTGAAAATCACAATAGAATAATACAAAAATATTTTAATACACCATAAAAGTACCTCAACAACATTATTCATGAATACCAACACATAAACACTTCAATCCATCATCTTCAATTATTGTCCTAGAATAAGTCCTTCCTTGATTTAGAAGTAATTTTTTTGTTCCGGGCATTGAGTTGGGTAATGCCCATGTTCTCCACAAATAAGACATTGAACTCCATAACAGTGTGTCACTCTATGACCATTTTCTCCCCACAGATAACATCTTTCCCTCCATTTGAGGTATTCCTCAAGGTTCTTCTTCCCTTCTTTAGAAATATCAATCTTCCTTTCTTTTTGCTCCTCAACATGAAAACATGCATAAAATTCTATCTTCCTCTTATTTGTTGAATTAGGCATACCGCTAAATTTCACCTTGTTAATCATATATCACGATGACTGATTCGGCGTAATCACAATATCTTTCTCTCTAGGCATTACGCAATTTTGTTGCTCATAGTCACCAATTTTTCTATTGGATTCAATGTTAACCGAATTCATTATGGTTCCCTCCATTGATTAAACACAAAAAGAATTCTGTGAGAGGCAAAAATCATATAAGGAAAATAACATAATCAAGTGGAAGTACCTTCGATATCTAACATCTTAGGTTTAATTCTAATATCGTTACCGTAATTCTAGGACTATAACCTATACTAATACTTAACCTTAAGGACATCCCTAGACATACCTTTGAAATATCTCTAGGGATCTCACTAAAGTTTTCGCATCCTAGCTTCCAGAGGTTGACTAAACCTCCCTCTGATACCAACTGTAGAGACCCGAAGCTAGACGTACATGGACATTACATTACTTTTGTGGAATACTTAATACATAACAAAAACAGACCCACAAGGATTGTAATAGTTTAGTGTCTTTGGAAACTCGGAATATAAACTTCTAATCATGTTGAAATATTTTAAACAACTCCCATAAAGATATTCCCCATTTGTGTCCTTACCTAAAAACTTTCTTTATTTCCTGGGAAAAATAAAAAATAAAAAGGGTGAGCTCTAATGCTCAGTAAGGGAAAACATAGTGAACATAAAATAATCCATAAACATTTGAATGAAAAAACATGAACATAAAATCTAAACATCAAAATCATGAGCAAAGACATAAATCATGGAAGTTCATAATGCATAGATCATAAAGGAACAATAATCATAATAAACTAGCATTGGAATAAAACATTTAATTGTAGAAACCATTCAGCCCTTGTTATTATTTCCATAGTAGCCAAGGCATTGCTTCCATGACGATCTTAGTGGATAAAGTCCCTTTCTGAATCGAGTTCACTCCTCGATTCAGTCCTATAACACTGAACCAGATTAACTTACCATTCTAGACATGTCTATCTCATGAGATATAAATATTTACCCAATTAATTGGAGGGAGATATAGGTTCCACCCATCTCATAATGAAATCATTCTTAATTGTGCCACAAAATAAACATAAAACATTCATCATAACCCAAAGAATAAGATGGGTTTCATAAACATCATCCCATCATCACATAATCCATATAAAATAAATGGTTATCATTTCATAATAAGAAAATTGAAACCATGTAAATCATAGAGACATTATACTTGAAACATACCCATATAAAATAATGTCATCTTAGATGGAAAAAATGGTTTTGATAAAACACTTGAAACGAATTCTTGGGGAAAATATCCTTTCTTCTTCAAAATCAATTTCTTTTCACAAAACGTCATGCAATTTTAAAAGAAAGATATTTTTTGAAAATATTAATGAAATATTTTGGATGAAGCTTCATGAAAATAAGGCTTTATAAAACTGTAAAAATCCTTTCATGCCGTATAAGTTAAAAAAACATTCTTCTCCTACTTTTTCCGGAAAAGTCAAAAAAGTACCTCATAACGTAAACAAAAGAAAGATTCCTTACATACCATGTAGTAAAAGTCAAAAATGGGTAAAAAGGACTTTAAACATACATGAAACCATTTTTATAAAACAGGGACATGGATGATAAATATAACCCCAGTAAATACTTATGAATAAACAATCTTGGATAAGAATGAGATTGGAATAATTATCCCTTACCTTAGGTCCGATTTGCTTCATAAGTGTCTGAACCTCCAGTATAATGATTTAAATAATGTTATTGACTTATTAAAGAATCATATTAATTGTTATTATATCAGATATGGTTCACTTATGACTTCATATTACCCGTACTTTTGTAAATTAATGCTAAAGTAGCATTTTGGGTAAAATCATTTCATTTATCGTATGTGTTTCGACTTGTTGTTTCTTCATATTATTACTTAAATCCTAATTTATATAATTACAGAATGTAAAACATGATTTATATATAATATATATTCATCATATACATATATATTATAGATCTATAAAAGGAATGAAATACACAGTTCATGGAGACGGTAGACCGTACATACGCATGAATGTTGTTTTTGTTTCCTTATTGAATTGAATGAAACTAAATAGATGACATACATATACATATACATAAATATAGTAGCATTATTATTTCATATATTTCATGATTACTTATTATATATACTTTATAATCATTCTTGAATGGTTATCATGGAGAGTGAATCTCATCGCGTTGTGGAGACGGTATTCCGTACGTACGCACGGGCGATGATATCATTCCCATGATCATGGAATTGTATTAAAGTGTATTTATAATATTACATAATAAATATCACTTTAAAATAGTCATATATATTCATTACTTTCACCATTATACCCATCCATGTAAGGTGGTGGTGGAAAATAGATTACACCACTGCGTGGAGACGGTATTTTGTACGTACGCATGCGCGGTGATTTTGTTTTCCATAGAATAGATAGATGGTGAAATAAGGTTGTTTCATACTTATAATAACATATCAGTATATGAGTGATACTGATGTTATTACTTCATAATGAAACAACTAAAGAACAAGAAGCGGAAGAAGAAATAATGTTGAAAGAATCGGTAACGGAAATTACCTCTTCTTTGAAGCGCCTCTTTGAAACCTACTCTTAGGGCACTAAAATTGGTCTTTGAAGCAGACAAAGACCTCTAGGATGTTTCTAGGGAAGTGGAGAAGAGAATTTGTATGGGTTTGTCCGAGCTTGAAGGCTCAATGTGGTGTGAGGAAGAGAGGGAGGAGTTGCCCTTTCATAAGGGAGGAGAGGGGAACCTTTGGAAATATAAGAAATATTAGTTTACATTAAATCATAACCCCACTTAAAACTACCAAAATGACTCATATCCAAAGATTAGATGAGATAGGTCTGTAATCTCATCAACCAATAAAATTTATACAGGTTAGGAATTTATTTTAAACATTATCAACTTGATTTATCCTTATTTAATCAATTTAATTTTATTTGTGGTAATAAAATTCTAAATTTTAAATTGTCATAAATAATTACTAATCTGTTGTGAATTGTCCATAATTGGATACTTTATAACATTTTAGACCATATAAATTTAAATTTATATTTTTAAATATTTTTGTGATTTTTAAACAATTTTATAATATGTTATTTTTATAAAATAACAATAGTGTCAATTTTGACACTATTCATTTACTTGAATTTAAATAACATATATACCGAATATATGTTCGAAATAAAAGCATTAATAGATTTATAAAAGGTCATATGTATCTAGAAAATTATTGGAGCACATTAAATAGTTCATATAATATTTATTTTATTATTTTAAAACCATTTATTTTATATTTTAATTAATAAAATAATTTCAACATCACTATTGTGTCATAATTAATGATAATTATTTAATACATAAAAATTATAAATAAATTTCTATGATGTAGATAATTGTAGTATCTTTCAGTATACTATTCATGTACGAAGTTTTATTAAGTTTATCACAAAATTAAAATTATTATACTAATAAGATTTAATAAAGTGACATGTTGTCACATTCTTTGGTTTTAATAATAATTAAATTATTTTCATGGAAAAAAGTCCATTAAATGAATCTAATCCGACCCTTAGGTGATATGGGTCGACATTTAGTCATCCAATAGGATTTTTTCAGGTGTTAGAATAATTTTATAATCTTATATTTACCCTTAATTACCCGATTTACCTTTAACTATGGTAAATAAAATTTACCGTAGTTACTATTCATAATGCCCAAAAAATAAAAAGTAGTCTATTACCATAATTTGGACCCACTAATTCCAAATATGGAATCCATTTTGAAAAATTCAAAACACATAAGTTGTAGTAATTAATTTAAAATAAATCCCGTTGTTAAGAAAACGAGTTTTAGAAGTTAAAACATTGTCAAAGATTGAAATGTTTTTACATATGAATTCAATGTGAAATTAATGCTAATGACATAAATTATATTAAATGTTAAAAATATATTCTAGTTATATTTTTAAACCATTCAATATTATAATTTAATCACATAAGTTATTATGATGAAAAAAGTTGTTTTTAATTAAAATATAGCATGTTTTTACTATTTAATAAAATATGAATGTTATCGGAAAAATATCACAACATTATCCAATGTAAACTTTTATATCTTGATTCAAAAGAAGAATTTTATTCTGTAAAATTGAACATATAAGGATTTCAAAAACTAGATTTAATGTGGGTGCGCCATTAAAAGGTGGCAAAATTGCATTTTTTTGAAAAATAATTATTTTACAAGAAAAATTTATTTTGTTCTCATACCATGTTCTAGAAAATGTGTAAGATGAATAATAATGTTATAAAATTCAAAACATAGTTAAAACTATTCATAACGGCTAGTTCTTGATCATATTATAACCATATATCATTGTTTAGTGAAACCCGGTATTGCGTACAACACACGCTATCGAGGAAGGTCACAATTGCGTGTAATGCAAGCCAAATCAGGGTTGCGTGTAGTGAAAGACTCATTTGTTGTTGCGTATAAAAAATAAAACAATATTTCATTTATACATTGAATATATATATATATATATACATACACTCAATGTTGCGTAGAATAACAACTATCAAACAAACTTGAAATTGTGTGTAACATGATCCAAGAATATTGTTGTGTATACTGCAAGCTAATACGGTGTTGCGTATAGCGCAAGATAATCTTGGTGTATCGTACAACAGAAGATATGAATTAAATTAAAAAGAGTATATCTTATAAAATCCAGGGTTGTTACAATGATAACCTTTATAAAAAATCCACCCTGTAATATATGATTGATATATACACTAAAATGAAAAATACCATAGCATAGTGGAAGTCATGATCTTCGTGAGGGTGCATCATGACATTTCTTATCATTTGTTCTATCTAGATATACAGCATGACATAGTAAATATCACTATGACGGGGTTATTTACATGGTAATTTTCATTTTATGCGATAACATATGGTTCAACCATGATCTCCTACACTAGGTATAATAACTCAGTTACAATCATCATAAGACTATGATTTTAGGAGTTTGAATGTCCATAATAATAATTAAAATATTAAATGATTATTATGTAAATTGAGTTGTATATTACAAGGAGTTTTAACATTTTAACATTTGTAAAATTCCTCATCAATATAGATAAAAATTTGAGTTCTATATTGTTTCTTTGGATGGATATAAAACAAGATCAATCCTAAAGAATGTGATTTGATCTTTGATATAGAAATTCATTGATCCATTTACCTATATACTTAGTATTTTTCATTAACCGTTAAATAAGGTTCTAGTAAATTATGGTGTTGAGGTAGGTCCAACCCAGGAATCAGGCGATTCCCCTAATCCATGGATACCTCTAGATGAAGAATACATTTGGCTACTTCTCATTAGTCTTGATAAAATTCTTTTGAAATTCATCAATAAGTAGTATGGATCAGTGTATGGTATTCCATTATTGTTTTATTTTTTATTAATTCCAAATGTATAGATAGATTCTGGGATTAATAGTGTTTTAGAGTTGTTCTTATACCGAGTTTAAGATGATATAAATCCATCTAAAACACATTAGTGGTATCATATACAGTATATAAATGATTCATTTAGATTTTTTAATTAATGAAGATATCTAGAAAATGAGTTTCCCAATCACTATGGTAGAGCCCATGAAAAATGATCATTTGGGTAATTCCAATTGAAGCAGTAGGACGTAATAGTTAGGAAAAATGATCATTTTATAATAAATTTCTAAATACCATGATATATAGAAAGAAAATAGATATTTTGGCTATCGTGATAGAATTGAAAATAAACCAAGCAACACAGGATAGTGCTCTACACCGTGGTGAACCAATATTTTTTTGGTGGTGACCGTAAAAATTAGGATTGGCCATGACATAGGCCAAACCATTTTGGACTTGTGAATTTCTACACAATATGGCCTACTCCAGAAAAAGTTTGGTGAAATTTATGATGTATATAACATCTTGAACCTAGAATTACTAAGAGCTAACATGAAACTACCACTAAAATGGTTTCAACTCATTGTGTTTCAAAGGACCAAAATGGTGTGCACTACTCCATAGGGCATGTCATAACAAATTTTTCTCTTAGATATAATATTTCATTAATGTGAATTACATAGTCGAATAATTTATAAAAAAATTATAAAAGAAATAAGGTAAGTAAAATAAAATTTTTTATATTTATTTATCGATTATTCATAAATATGAATATAAAATTATTATATTGTGGCAATATTTTATCAATTATAAAATGTTTTTTGGATAATGTGACTAATGGTTTAAATAAAATATTTTGTGATATGTTCAATGTAGTTAAATTGTTTATATAAATATGAAATATATATTATTCAGTAACAAAATTGTTCATAAATTATATCATATTGTGAAATATGAAGGAGTTAATATTAACACCACGAAAATTATAATATGAAATTTTCATTATAGATAAAAGTGAACTATTCAAGTTTATCCATACCAAAATTGTAAATGGTTTATATTTATTAATTATTGATAAATTTTTTATCTCATGATTCAATATATTAATTATTCATTTAATTAATTTATTTTACTAATTTTTTCATAGATATAGACAATACATATTATCAATGGATGCTTTTTTTAGTTTCATGGGTCAAACCTCTTTTATTACATTCTATACACGCATAAGTATTTAAATGATATGTATGATAAATTTTTTTGTTTTTTAATTCCATTACATTGGTTTTCACAAGGTTATGAGATTCAATTTAAATTTTTATTAGATTTTATATATATTATCTATTATAAATATGATGTAATTAAAATATCTCTTGAGTAACGTATCTTAGGGTATAGGGACTTTATGTAAGACTATTTTCTAGCCTGTAATATTATACCTTGTCTAGAAAATTAGAGGTTGGATAATTGTTTCTCCATTCTTAATCCTATAGGGATTTTTGATTATATATAATTATAATCTTTTATATGGAAGGGTTTCATGTACCTTATGAATGGGTTGAATTCATATAAGTATAAATATTTTTGAATTTTAATTTTTATTATTAACAAAATTTATGAGTTTTGTACATATTTACACAACAACATGGTTTAGACATATTTACTTTATAGAAGGAATAATATTAAAAACTAAATAATTTGAATCATGCATATAAGTTAAGGGAATAATATGAGCTAAGATGGTGGGATTAAAATCCCCTTAAAAATACAGTGTTAGATTCCTTCTAAAGTGAACACTTTTCAAGACCTCGGTCATCCAACTGGATAGATGACTGAATGAAGACCCTATGGAATGGTTTTGATCAAAAAATATAATTTAAAATTTCATGGTATATGTAACACCTAGAAATATTAAATTATATTTTCCTTTAAAAACATAATGAATTCTATAGCTTTCTTTACACACAACATTGGATGAAAACTAGTCATGACAGATTATGTAACCGTTAAAATGTATATATATGGAGGTTAAAAATAGATATAAAAAAATTATGAAATATATATAAATAAAATTCATAGTTATTATTAACACTAAAAAAATACTGAAAATAAAATTAGTGTAGAAAAATAATTAATAAGACAAAATTGTGATTTAAAAATGTATCCTTTCCAAAAAATCACTTCTTATTTGTTTTTTAAGAATATAAATATATTATGGATAAAATATATTTTTTATATGAATTATATATTACCACCAATTTATTATTAATTTATTGGAAATAAAAAAAATAATAGTTAATATTTTTTTTAAATATTAATTTCCTATGAATACAGTTTTCATTATATTTTTATCTTTTTATTTAATTTTTAAATTCTCAACTTTTAAGATTTTAAACTGAAAAATTAAATTTCATTTTTAGATCCATGATTTTATTATTATCTTATGAGGAAATTTTTATAATTTTCTAAAATAATTGATCTTATAGATAAATAGTAAAAAATTACTTTTTTCCAAAATCATTACTCTTATTCCATTATCAGTATAAAACGAATGTGTAGATTATTAATTAATCATATATGTGTTCAAGGAGTAAATGTATTCATTTTGAATATATATTTTTTAATTTAACTTTATAAACCCAAATTAATATTTTAATTCTAAAAGAAATTGATTTGGACATTTTCATTTAATTATGTATTTTAATTGAAAAATTCATTTTTTTATTTTTTGAATTCCAAATAATATTTATATGTTTTATAATAAAAATATTTATTTCCTAAAAAATGGTAATTTTATCATATACAAAAATGTTAAGCTTAAAACAAACATTTCCAAAAAAAATAAGTTTACATGTTATATGCCTTAATTTCAATATAACATTTCACACAGTTAGAAATTTTATTTGATAAATTTATTTTCACATTTTAAATAAAAATATTCAAATTAGGTAAAAATATAAATTTTAATTTTGTTTAATAAAATTCATTACTAAGGTTAAAAATTAATTACCATGTTCAATGTAAAAATGGTGAAAATGACTAATTAAGAGGAAATGAACCAAAACATTTAAAAAAAATTCCAATTGGATGTTTGAGTTTTTTATTGAAAAAAAAAATCATATCAACTTCCTATGTTCTCCATTTCTTACCTTTTACCCTATTATAGTAACATTAAATTATTAAAAATGTAATGGTTGCTTCTAAAATTTCCCTCCTCTTAACTTATGAAGGGGGATTATTCCACACCCTTAATGTTTCCCATTTACCATAGAATTTCTTTTAAAAAGTATGAATTTTTTCCACCTATAACCCTCTCCATATTCCATAGCCCAAAGGTCACCATTATTTATCTTAAGGCCTTAATTTTTCAAGGATATTTATAAGAGAAAACTTAACCCCCTTAGAGTAAGTATTACCTCATTCTTAATCATTTTTTTAATATTCATCTTACTAAAAATTTCTAACCATCTCAATATAATAAACTAATTATAACTAATATACGAATAATTTATTATAGTAATGGAAAAAATTTATTATTTACTACCATCCACTATAAGAAACAAAGGATGGTCTATAGTGCGTACATACAGACTACCACCAACACAATTTAACATCTTCTATTTTTCATAAACACCTTTCATTGATGGTTATAATGAGATTTTTTATAAATTAATATGGTATATAAAATATATTTAAGATTATTAAATAAAAAATTATTATTTTAATTAAATCCCTCCAATTTTTTGAGAAATAAAACATCATCTTGTGTGTTTGTGGATTAACACCCTCCTGAACGGCATATCTTATTTTTATTAACCACATAACATGGATGGTCCAAAAAGTGTAAATAATGAAATAATATAATATTTATTTTATTATAATTGTTTTGAACTTACAAATTATTCCATACATTCCTCTAGTTCTATGAAAAATATAAAATGTAATATGCATATATGTATAGACTACCACCTCTACGAAAGTGGTGAATTTATTTTTTCATATCTTATTTTATTATTTGTTAAAATATTATAAAATATAATTAAACAAATTAATAACATATAAATAATTTCATTATACTTTTTTAATATTTATATTATAACTAAATCACCCTACGATCATAATTGTCCATTAATTATAACATGTTCAAGGTTTGGTTGACTTAACATCCAACAAAAAGAATGTTATATATTTATATCATTGGTAACTATAGAAAAATAATTAATGGATATATTATAAAACAATAACAAGGTAAGTATTTTTTAAGGTTTAGGAAATATAATGAAAAATATTTTATAAAAAAATAAACTATCATATTATTTAACCACCAAATATGAACATTTCATGTTACCTTTCATATTTGGAATCCATTTTTGAAACCTATGGAACTATATTAATTTTTTAATAATGGAATAATCCCATACAAAATTTCTTATAAATATTGTGATTTTGATGAAATTTTATAACACATTTGATCATTCTAAATACTCAAAAAGAGTTATGAAAAAATTGAACAAACAACCCAAAGTAATTGACATAAGAAAAAACTACATTAATAAATAGATAAAATATGATAAAATAAATACCTTATAATATTAAATATATATGAATAATGTTTTTTATATAGTTTTTAGAAAAATTAATTTTATTATCCTCGATTTTAAGTGCATGTACGGAACAAATAATGAATATGGTATGAGTTTTTTATCTTAAAATTTCACCCCTTGAGATATATTCCTTATTATAAAGCATTATTTATTTTTAATGGTGTATATAAATAATATTTAGTATTTTATATCATGATACTCTCAATATTATGGGTAATTAATTTTTCATTTGAAATCATATCCTTAAAGGGGTTTGGACCCAATGGTTTCAAAGGGTATAAGAGGTTCTTTATGAAAAATATAACTTCATGAGACATGTTTTATATTGAACACTATTTTTTTATATAGTGTATTGATTGAACCAATTATTTGTATTATAAAATAGATTCCATTTCATTATATTTTAATGTTTATTTCATGATCTTCCTCTCATGCTCCTTTAATTCTTATGTTACCAATACCATGAGAGATTCCTCACTAATATGGGAGATTTGTATAAATTTACCTATAAAACCCTTATCAATTTATTTAACTTTGGATATTATTATTATTTTTTACTTTAATTCTTCTTCTTTTATTTCCTCCTTGATACAATAATTACCCATTATAAGGAAACTGAACCTACTTTTTCGGTTAGGGACCACTCATTTCCTTGCCTATATTCATTAGATAATTATTTTAATGCCATTATATATTCCTTAATAATTAATTAAAGTTATTTTATACTACTATATCATATTTATAAGTTTTAAAGTAATTATTAACATCTCATGTATGGGTTGTTTTCATTAAAGTGCGAAAATAATCACTTTTGATCATTTTTCAGGTGAACACATTATTTCACTACATTTTTAATTATATATGAAACAATATCTCAATACTTTCATGGATTATATAAGAAATTATTTTCTCCTAGTTTTATAAAACAAATTAATAATATTTCAAATGATCAAGGTTATTTCTTATTTCCAAAGTGACTTTTTTAAAACTCATAAAATATATTTTCCATCTAAGTCATTTAATTTTTAAATATCTTATGTTTAACTGAGGATATCGTTCAAATGTTACCATCCAAATTATTAATCTTTTTGGCTTATATAGTGTTCTTTTTTATCAAATTTATTTTCTACCACTTCCTTTTTGTTCCCAAATCATCCCTTATTATTGGCATGATTTTTCTTCCAATTAATTTATTCTATGAAAACTCTATATTTCCTTCATTTGGTTGAGATGTTTTCACTTAATTCAATACATTAACTAACTAGGGATATTATTGACTTATCCAAAAACTATTACTCTATACAATGTTATTTTTAGGGATTCTTAAATAGATATATTTTCCATTTATTGATTGGGGAAATTTTTAACTTAACCACATACCATTAATCTATACAGTGTTATTTCAAGGAATACGTACATATAAAGTTATTCCATTTTCTATTTAAGGAAACATTAAAATTTTTTATACCTTTTATTTCAATATAGATGTTTATTAATTATTAAGACATGTTGCTTATGTGTTGTATAATATGTTAACTCCTTTATATGATAAATCCATTGTGCATAATTATTAATTGGTGGGGCCCAATATATATAGCTCCTCGATGCACTGATAGGTTTCATGAGACAAAAAAGTGTGGATTTTTTGGTGTATACTAACACAGAACAAGTATTGACTAGAAACAAATCCTTTATGGTATGATCATGATGTTTTAGATCGCAATGTCTTGGCTTAGGGCATTGAATTTTCTATATGATACTATACATTTCATCACTAAGGAACTTGTTATTGTTATCCTTGTGAACTTTTCATTTTCATTATTATCCATTGTTATATTATGCCTTCAGTTTAATTATATTATGGAATTATTTTTTATTATATATAATATCCATATTATTTATGCTCATTTTGTTCTCACTTAAGATATTTTATGATTATCCCCTTTTTTTACCCTTACTTAGAGTTTAATTTCACCCTTTTCTTATGTTTCAATTTACACATTTCATTAAGAAATAAATTACACGTTATTTTTATAGTATAATATCATATGTGAATAATTTTTGGGAGATATATAAATCTTATTATGAATTAAGTAGTATTTTCTCTAAGAGAAAAATTGTCCATTAGTTTTGTAAGCCATGGGCTTTGCTAGCTAATTTTTTCCTAACTCTCTAAATCTATAAAGATAAATAGACATATAAATATAAATGACTCAATATTTTTTAATGATATTGTAATTATGTATGGTTTGGATTGATTCAATCTGGTTCATTTCAAATATAGTATGAGAAAAAGGTTTTTATTGACACAAGATTTGAGGAGTATGAGCATGAGGAGATGCATTTGGTATAACATACATTTTTATACATCATTAGAGGTTAGGATGTTGGTTTAGGATAATTTACTAAGTGATAAGTTAATGTATTTTATAATTTCAAAGGTATTGATAACCCTTTTGGTTATTAGAGGTAATATTGGAAATTTTAGAGACTGGGTTAAGATATCAACAGTGAAACTCCTAGAGATAAGTATAAGTATATGATTATATCCCAAATTTTGGTAATGTAGATATTGTCTCATTATCCTTTCAAATTACATCCCATTTTGGATACTATAAAGTGGATGTGACTGTGGCACAGATGTACCTAGGGGTAATTGCCCCGAAAAAGGTTGGCTGATAAATAACTCAATGTTCACTCTAGTGCACGATGAGTGGGCTTAGGGACACACACTAAGATAGAAAATCCTGGGGTATTATTTCATTAATCACATTCTCTTTTTGTTCCATTACAAAGGATTTACTATATTATGGAATTAGGATAACTCATATGATAGAACATGACCAAACAAAACCTTGATTAAATTGAGATTGATTTATGTTTAATTGTAATAAAATGTTATAATTTTGAAGAGTAAGAAATTTTGATGTCAAATTTTATTATATTATAATAATTATACTATGGTTTTTATCACCCATGTTAACTCATTTTGATTTAATTATTTCCTGAGTCCAAAAGGAATCGGGTTAATAATTTATAAAATATATAAAGTGGTTATTTTCTCAATGATCAACGTAACAGGATATGAAGTTATAATGACCCATACATTACATACATTGTTATTACTTCAAAATTTAAGCATACATATTACAACATATAACAAAACCATGAAAGGACCGTATAGGTATAGTGTCTTTAGAAACTGGGAAATGTAAACAACTGGTTCATAAAGCGTCTACACTATCTCCCATTTATTTAATCATATATATAATCCCTTTTGGAACATCTTACTTAATAACCTTCTTCCTGACCTGGGGAAAGAAAACATAAAAAAGGGTGAGCTCAAATGCTCAGTAAGGGTAAACAAAAGAAATATTAATCACATCATATTCATAAGAACATAACATTTTGGAAATCTTAACCTGCAAAAGAGAGCATAATTTCATAACAAGGGATAAATCATAATAGTGAAATGAAATCCCAATAATCATTACGTAAAACAAGAAACTTTTTGGCATACACACATAATAATAAAGAATCATTTCTTATTAGTCAAGACTCATTGCCAAGACTATCTTAGTGGACAAAGTCCATTTCTGAACCGAGTTCACTCCTCGTTTGAGTCCTGTTTCACTGAAACGGTTTAACTTGCCATTCCAGCCATGTCTATCTCATGAGATATAAAATCTTTACCCAATGCATTGGAGGGAGTTATAGGGCCCACCCATCTCATTATGATACCATTCTTATGTGTTCCACAAAATCATAAATCATACATCATTGCATAACCCATGTAATAAAAATGGGATTCTTAAACAACATGTCACCATAAAACAATTCATATAAGATAAAGGAATTCATAAAAATAATTCAATCACAACATAATCAAATCAATGTAATAATAGGGATAGAAGCAGAGCCTTATATTATCTTAGATGTAAAATAATTTTGATAAAACACTTGAACTCCATTCTTGAGGAAAATATCCTTTCTACTTCAAAAACATTTTCCTTTCATAACATGTCATACAATTTTAAACTAGAAGAAGTTGATTAAAAATAAACTTGAAATATTGTAAAGTAATCTTCTTGGAAATAATGTTTTAAAAATCCATTCATGCCGTATAAGTTAAAAAAACATTCTTCTCGTACTTTTGTCAGAAAAGTCAAAAAGTACCTCGTACGAAAAATGACAAAAGATTTCATTCATATTGTTTACTAAAAACTCACCGAAGGATAAAATTGGATATAAACTATTGTATAAGGATATAAATATTACATATTGAGGAAACTTGGATGTGGATGATAAAATATACCCGAGTAAATTCCAAAGTATAAACAATCTCGGATAAAAATGAGATTGTGATATTTTCCCTTACCTTAGGTCCGATTTGCTTTGTAAGCGTCCGAAACTCTTGTATAATGATTTAAATAATGTTATTGACTTATTCCAGAATCATACGTATAATATATGGTCATATTCTTAGCTTCTTATTAGTAATATTTCATTACTGCTTGTTATTCGGGTATTTATTACTTTTTGTTCTTATGCGAGTTTTGTTGAATAAATTCTTATTTTTCTTTTTAGGTTATAGATACTTCATTTTTAGAATGTTATTAGTGTAATATATATAATATTAATTTATTAAATTCATTTATATAATCATTATGCAATGAATATCGTGTAGAACGAGTCGCATCACATCGTGGAGATGGTATTCTGTATGTACGCACGAGCGATGATATCGTTCCCATGATCATGGAATTGTATTGGAGTGTATGTATACTATTTCATAATCAATATAACTTTAAAATACTCACATATAGTGATTATTGACACCATTATACCCATCCAAGTAAGGTGGTGGTGGAAAATAGATTACACCACGGCGTGGAGACGATATTCCGTACGTACGCACGCGCGGTGATATTGTTTTCCGTAGGATGGATATATTTTGAAATAGGGTTGTTTCATACTTATAATAAGATATCAGTATATTAGTGATACTGATGTCATTACTTTATAATGAAACAAATAAAGAATAATAAGTGGAAGAATAAATAAAGATGAAAGAGTTGGTAACAGACATTACCTCTTCTTGGAAACACCTCTTTGAGATGTCCTCTTAGGGAACTAAAATTGGTCTTTGAAGAAGAAAATGACCTCTAGGATGTTGCTAGAGAAAGTGGGGAAGTGAAATGGGAAGGGTTGTGCCGAGCTTGAAGGCTCAAATTGGTGTGAGGAGGAGAGGGAGGAGGTTCCCTTTTATAAGGGAGGCGAGGGGCACCTTTGGATTAACAAAAAATATTATTTCATTATAAAGTGAAATTCGATTTTTAATAGCTCCAAATTGAAATAATTCGAAGCTAAGGTGGGGATGGGTCGAAATCCTCTCATCCAATAGAATTTAGACAAGTTTAGGTATCAATTTTAAATTTATCATTTAGATTTAATTTTAAGTTAGATAATTTCACCTTTACCGTGTCTTCTTGTTTTCTTACACTATAAGGTTAATAAACTAACTATATCGAGCCAAAAGAACCCGAAGTTGTTTATTAATAACCTTATCTATGTCATTTGGCCGAAACATAGATTTTTAGGAATAAAATAACAATTAATAATATAATATTTATTTTAAAAACAATTTTATGTCAATTTTGACACTATTTGGTAATTGATTTTTGTGAAAATCATAACAGAATTATTAGTTCGAAAAAATTAAATTAAATCAATTATAACATGTCATATTAATAGATAAAATTATTTTAAATCATAAAAAGTCTCAAATTACATTTATTTGGGTATTTATAACATCAATTATGTCAATATTTCATTAATAAGATAATTATTGCATCATCATTGTATCATAAATAAATTAAATTACTTTAAGTCTAAAAATTACAAATAAAATACAATTATGTAGTAAATATTTTTATCTTTCTAATTAATATTTATATTCGAATTTATCGTATGTATAACCCTATATTAAAAATGCTTTTGTTATTAAACTTTGACTTTAACTATTCTAACCCTTCTTTAAATAAATTGATAATAAATGTCCTAATCTAATCCAAGTGGGACTAAATGGTCATATATTATTCCTAAGGTTGTTTTTGGTCGAATTACACTTATCCAATAGAATTATTACATGTGTTTGGGTAATAATAATATCATTTTTACTCTTAACTATCAAATTTACTTTTAACCGTGGTAAAAAAAAGTAAAAAGTTACTATTCATCAAAAATTATTTTCATCTCATTGAACCGAATTTTAGTCCTTGATATTAACCATGTCTCTCGGATTTTCCAAATTACACTCACAGAATTGGTAAAATTAAGTTTTATGAAAAAAATTCAGTTTTTTAACTACCACTTAGTGGTTTCACTATTCATCAAAAAATGAATGTTTCCAGAAAAATACCAAAAATTAGGCGTAAGCTATATTTGATATTATGAATTCAAAAATGATGTTTGTTTTACCAAATTCAAAACATATTAGTTACATTAACTAATTTAAAAATTAATTCCCTTCGTCAAGACAAATACCGTGTTTTTAAGAGATAATAACTATCAAAAGATTGACATTTGTTTATGTCTGGTTTAAATGTGAAATTACATCCAATGAACAAAATTGTATTAAATTGTAAAAATATATTCTAAATATACTTTAAAGCCACTCAAATTAATTATTTATTATTATTAATTATTTTGATTAAAAAAGTTTTTTTTAATTATAATTTAGTAATTTTCACTATTCATCAGAATATGAAAGTTATCCTAAAAGTACCAAAATTTCACCTTAAGTTAATTTCAATATTCCGAATCCAAAAATGAAGTCCATTTTGAAAAATAAAATTTACAAAATTTCAAAAAGTGTTTATTACTATTCATAACGACTTGTTTTAATAATATTTTAATAGCATATCGTTGTTTAGTGAAACTCGGTATTGCATACGATGCAAGCTATCGAGGAAGGCCGTGGTTGTGTGTAAAGAAATCCAATCTAGTGTTTTGTGTATTGAAATATTCCATTGATGATTTATATAAAATAAAAACAAAAGATGTCTCATAAAATAATCGGGTGTTACATTCTACCCCCTTAAAATGAATTTCACCCTCGAAATTCATCACTTTGTAACAAAAAGATGAGGATAACTCTCCCTCATCATATCCTCAAGCTCCCATGTAGCTTCTTCTAATCGGTGGTTCCTCCATAAAACTTTCACCAAATGAGTGGTCTTGTTCCGTAGGACTTTTTCACTATGATCTCGAATCTCTATCGGCTGTTCTTCATAAGATAGATCTTTCTCTAGCGGTACAACTTCCGAGCTGAGTACATGTGAAGGATCAGGTATGTACTTTCTCAGGAGAGATACATGGAACACATCGTGAACTTGAGATACATTCGGTGGAAGCATGAATCGGTAAGATACCTTTCCAACACGATCCAGTATTTCTAAAGGACCGATATATCTAGGGCTCAACTTCCCCTTCTTTCCAAATCTCATGAACCTCTTCCAGGTAGATATTCGTAAGAACACATTATCACCCACTTCAAACACTAGGTCTTTTCTTCGGTTGTCGGCATTACTTTTTTGTCGGCTCTGAGCTTCTCTTATGTGTTTTTGAATAGATCAGACCTTTTCTTCCATCTCATCAACAAGATCAGGTCCTAATAGCTTTCTTTACCCAACTTCATCCCAGCAAGTTGCAGTCCTGCATTTCATTCCATAGAGAGCTTCATAAGGACCATCTGAATACTATAGTGAAAGCTATTATTATATGAAAATTCCACCAAAGGTAGGTGTTGATCCCAATCACCTTTGAAATCCATAGAGCAAGCTCTCAACATATCTTCTAAAGTTTGAATTTTTCTCTCAGACTGACCGTCTGTCTGAGGATGATAAGCAGTACTGAAACTCAACTCTGTATCCAGAGTATGCTGAAGACTTCTCCAGAACATCGAGGTAAATCCCGCATCCCGATCAGATATAATAGAAAGTGGTACTCTATGCAATCTTACGACTTCCTTTACATATATCATGGCAAGCTGATCCAGATAGAAAACCTCTCTAATAGTAATGAAGTGTGCAGACTTTGTAAGACGATCAACTATGACCCAGATAGCATTATTGCCTTTGGATGTTTTAGGAAGTCCTGTGAAAAAGTCCATAGTGATGTTTTCCCATTTCCATTCAGGTATGGTTAATGGTTGTAACATCCTCTTAGACTTCTGTCTCTCAGCTTTAACTTGCTGACAAACCAAGCATCGAGAGACATATTCAGCAAAATCTCTTTTCATGTCATCCCACCATAAGTACTCTTTCAGGTCCCTATATATCTTCGTGCTTCCAGGATGAATAGAGAATGAAGAATTATGAGCCTCATCCAGCAGCTCCTTCTTTAATTCTGGGATGGGAGGAACAGAACCCTTATTCCTGAACTTTATTATCCCATCACAATCAAGGTTGAATTCAAGAATATTTCTCACCTTCTTTTGTAACTCTAAATCTTCTTACTATTACTCTTTAATATTCACATGTATAGATGGTTGAACATTCATTTGAGAAAGATATGATTTTCCCCCTTCCATTATAATTCCAAGATCCATCCTTTGTAAACCCATAAATGTTGGATCTTTTGTGATCCTCATCATGGATAAGCTAGAATGGTCTTGTCGACTTAATGCATCTGCAACCTTTTTTGCATTCCCAGGGTGGTAATTAATTGAGAATTCATAATCCTTAATTAGCTCTAACCATCTTCTTTGGCGCATATTCAGCTCCTTTTGTGTGAAAATATACTTTAAACTTTTATGATCAGTATAAATGTCACACCTTTCTCCATAAAGATAATGCCTCCAAATCTTTAATGCAAGGATTACCGCAGCTAACTCCAAATAATGTGTTGGGTAATTTTGCTCTTGGATTTTCAACTATCATGAGGCATAAGCTATCATCATATCATTTTGCATAAGAACGCACACCGACCCCTTCTTGGATGCAGCACTGTAGATCACAAACCTTTCTCTACTACAAGGTAGTGTGAGCACAGGTGCACTGGATAACCTTATTTTCAACTCCTTGAAATTCTCTTCACATTCCTCGGTCCAAACAAACTTAACTCTTTTTCGAGTCAACTTGGTGAGTGTATTAGATAATCGTGAATTTTTTATCACAAAACATCGATAATATCCAGCCAAACCAAGAAAACTTCAGATCTCGGTTACTGTTGTTGGTCTCGACCATCTTTCGATAACCTCTGTTTTTTTCTGGATCCACAGATATCCCCTCTTTTGAGATTATGTGACCCAAAAAAGCAACTTTTTGAATCCAAAATTCACACTTGGTAAATTTGACATAAAGATTCTCCTTTCTTAGGGTCTTCAATATAATTATCAAGTGATCTTCATGTTCTTCCTTTCACTTTGAATATACAAGAATATCTTCTATAAAGACTACCACAAATTGATCAAGATAGTCTCTAAAGAACCTATTCATAATATCCATGAAGATAAGAGGGGCATCAGTAAGACCAAATGGCATCACTATAAATTCATAGTGTCAATACCTTGTATGGAAAGTCGTCTTTGGTATATCCTCCCTTTTGACCCTTAATTGATGATACCCTGAATGAAGATCAATCTTGGAAAAGTATTGAGCTCCGCGTAGTTGGTCAAATAAGTCATCAATTCATGGGAGAGGGTATTTGTTCTTGATTGTGATCTTGTTATATTCTCGATAATCAATTCAGAGTCTCATTGATCCATTTATCTTTTTAACTAATAGAACAGGTGCTCCCCAAGGTGACGCACTAGGGCGTATGAATCCCTTATCATTATTCTCTTTGAGTTGCTTCTTCAATTCCTGCAACTCAATTGGGGCCATTCTATAAGGTGTCTTTGAAATAGGCAAAGCACCCGGTACGAGTTCTATTGAAAACTCAACTTCACGATTTCGTGGAAGACCCGAAAATTACTCTGAAAAGACATCATCAAACTCCCGTACAATGGGCATATTCTTAATTTTGAGTTTCCCACCAACCATTTGAGATAAATAACGTTCATTCAGTGGAATCAAGACCCATAAGATGGAAGAAATTTCCACTCGAAGGTTATGTTCATCCTTTCATTGATAGACGATCGTAGATTGATCTGGAATATAAAATGTGACTTCACTTCTATGGAAATTGATATGAGCTCCATATAAATAAATCCAATCCATGCCAAGAATCACATCAAATTCCACTATAGGAAGGATCACAAGATTTGCAGGAAGTACTTTCCCACAATCCTTAATCGAGGAAGAATTATAAACTTTTGATGAGACTATTGTGCCATTAGGTGTTGTCACAGCTAACTCAACATCTAATTGTTGAGGTAATATGGTGATACCCTTAGAAACATCTTCAGAAATAAAATTGTGGGTAGATCCAGAATCAAAAAAAACATTTTCTACTTTAGAGTGGATTGTAAGTGTACCTTTCACCACATCATTATTGTACTCCACGTTGCTGATAGAAATTGCTTGTGACATTCCTTTGTCTTTAGCCTTAAGAGTTTGTTGACGTCGACCATCATCATCAACCCTTGGATTTGGGCACTGATTGGAATAATTCCCCATCTCCTTTCACTTCAAACATTGAAGTGTAGTAGGTTCATTCTTTGTGTCCCTTCCTTTGTTTGCGTCAGTAGACATCTTCTTCCCATCATTGCGGCATTCAAATGCCTGATTACCTTCCTTTCCAAATTTGAAACATTTACTTGTCCATTTAAGACAACTCCCTCCATGTTTCTTTCCACACTTTGAGCATAAGGGAAAGCTCATCTTCTTTTCAGTGTGCTCTTTAGATTTTCCTTTGAATTCCATTTTCCTCTTCTTATCAAACCCATATGACTGATGGGTTACTCCAATCTCCATCTCAACTTGGAGAGCACATCGAACGATTTCCTCGTAGCTATTGAAGTCCCTTATGGCTAAGACCCATCGAAGACTTGGTTTTAAGCCACTAAAGAATCGATTGATCTTAATCTCAGGTTGGATAATAATACCAGAAGCGTACCTTGCAAGTCTTGTAAAATTTTCTTCATAGGTACCAACAGATTCATCATCCATTTGCTTCGGTTCAATAAACTCTTTCTCCATATTTGTTCGGAGAATACGAGGGAAGTACTTATTGAAAAATAAGTTATTGAACTTGTCCCATTCCATAGACACAATTTCATCCCTTTGCCTCGTATTCTTAATAAGATTCCACCATTGATCAACATATCCTTCCAAACGATACACTACTAGGATGAATTTATCATGTTCAGAACATTCAAGAACTGAAAATATCTTTTCAGTAGTACTAATCCATTGTTCAGCAACTAATAGATCAGTAGACCCGCTGAAAGAAGGTGGACGCTGCCTCATGAAGGATTCAACAGAATCTGGCTCCTTCCTTTGCTTGTTTGGAAGTCCTGCATGATTCATATCTTGAGAAAGTTGTGTGATCATGGCTACAAGATTTTGAATTCCAGCTCCCATAACATTTGGTTTCTCAGGGGGACAATCATTTCATTGCCCGTCGCATTCCGCATTAACACGGTTCCTTCGGGTTCCAGCCATTGACTAAAACCAAGAAGAAAAGTGTGAGCAACATTAATTGTAATAGGAAAACCACATAATCAATAATAAAATATCACACTTATGGTATTATCCTAGGTTATTCATGGTCATTTCTAAAACACTAAGAATATGTTCTATGCTTAGAATTATCCTTAGGGTTCTTACTAAGGCTTTCACATCCTACTTTCCAAAGGTTGACTATACCTTTCCTCTGATACCAACTATAACAACCCATACATTACATACATTGTTATAACTTCAAAATTGAAGAATACTTATTACAACATATAACAAAACCATGAAAGGACCGTATAGGTATAGTGTCTTTAGAAACTGGGACACATAAAAAACTGGTTCATAAAGTGTCTACACTGTCTCCCATTTATTTCATCATATCTATAGTCCCTTTTTGGAATATCTTAATTAATAACCTTCTTCCAGACCTTGGGAAAGAAAACATACAAAAGGGTGAGCTCAAATGATCGGTAAGGGTAAAAAAATAAATATCAATCACATCATATTCATAAGAACATGACATTTTGGAAATATTAACCAGGAAAAGAGAGCATAATTTCATAACATGGGATAAATCATAGTAGTGAAATGAAATCCCAATAATCATAACGTAAAACATGAAACTTTGTGTCATACACACATAATCATATATAATCATTTCTTATTTGTCCAGACTCATTGCCATGACTATCTTAGTGGACAAAGTCCTTTTCTGAACCAAGTTCACTCCTCGTTTCAGTCCTGTTTCACTGAACCAGTGTAACCTGCCGTTCCAGCCATGTCTATCTCATGAGATATAAAATAATTACCCAATGAATTGAAGGGAGATATAGGTTCCACCAATCTCATATTGATACCATTTTTATGTGTGCCAAAAATCTTAAATCATACATCATTGCATAACCTATGTAATAAAAATGGGATTCTAAAACAACATGTCATCATAAAACAATTCATATAAGATAAAGGAATTCATAAAAATAATTCCATGACAACATTATCAAATCAATGTAATAATATGGATAGAAACAGAACCCTATATTATCTTATATGGAAAATAATTTTGATAAAACACTTGAACTCCATTCGTGAGGAAAATATCCTTTCTACTTCAAAATTTTTTTCCTTTCATAACATGTCATACAATTTTAAACTAAAATAAGTTGATTAAAAATAAACTTGAAAACATGTAAAGGAAGCTTCTTGGAAATAATTTTTTAAAAATACATTCATGCCGTATAAGTTAAAAAACATTCATCTCGTACTTTTGTCAGAAAAGTCAAAAAGTACCTCGTATGAAAAACGACAAAAGATTCCATTCATATCTTTTACTAAAAACTAACCGAAGGGTAAAATTGGATATAAACTATTGTAGAAGGATATAAATATTACATATTGAGGAAAAATGGATGTGTATGATAAGATAAACCCCAGTAAATTCCAAAGTATAAACAATCTCGGATAAAAATGAGATAGTGATATTTTCCCTTACCATAGGTCCAATTTGCTTTGTAAGTGTTAGAACCTCCTGTATAATGATTTAAATAATGTTATTGACTTATTCCATAATCATACTTGTCATATATGGTCATATTCATAGCTTCTTATTAGTAATATTTCATTACTACTTGTTATTCGGGTATTTATTACTTTTTGTTCTTATGCGTGTTTTGTTGAATAAATTCTTATTTTTATTTTTAGGTTATAGATAACTCATTTACAGAATGGTATTAGTGTAATATATATAATATTAATTCATTCAATTCATTTATAAAATCATTATGCAATGAAGATCATGTATAATGAGTCGTATCACATCTTGGAGATGGTATTCCGTACGTACGCACAAGCGATGATATTGTTCCCATGATCATGGAATTGTATTGGAGTGTATGTATACTATTTCAGAATAAATAAATCTTTAAAATAATCACAGATAGTTATTACTTACACCGTTATACCCATCCAAGTAAGGTGGTGGTGGAAAATAGATTACACCACGGCGTGGAGACGGTATTCCGTACGTACGCATGCGCGGTGATTTCGTTTTCCGTAGGATGGACAGATGGTGAAATAGCGTTGTTTCATACTTATAATAACATATCAGTATATGAGTGATACTGATTTTATTACTTCATAATGAATCAACTAAAGAAGAATAAGTGGAAGAAGAAATAAAGATGAAAGAATCGGTAACGAACATTACCTCTTCTTTGAAACGCCTCTTTGAGACCTCCTCTTAGGGAACTAAAATTGGTCTTTAAAGATGACCAAGACCTCTATGATGTTTCTAGGGAAGTGGTGAAGTGAAATTTTCAGGGGTTGGACGAGCTTTAAGGCTCCAATTGGTGTGAAGAGGAGAGGGAGGAGGTGCCCTTTTATAAGGGAGGAGAGGGGCACCTTTGGAATAACTAAAAATATTGTTTTATTATAAAGTCAAATTAAGTTTTTAATAGCTAGAAATTGATATATTTCGAAGATAAGGTGGGGATGGGTCGAAATAATCTCATCCAATAGAATTTAGACAAGTTTAGGTATCAATTGGAACCTTATCATTTAGATTTAACTTTAAGTTATATAATTTAACTTTTACCGTGTCTTCCTGTTTTCTTACACTATAAGGTTAATAAACATACTATATCAAGCCAAACGAACCCCAAGTTGTTTATTAATAACCCTATCTAAGTCATTTGGCCGAAACTTAGATTTTTAGTAATAAAATATCAATTAATAATATAATATTTGTTTTAAAAACAATTTTATGTCAATTTTGCCTCTATTTGGTAATTGATTTTTGTGAAAATCATAACAGAATGATTAGTTCTAAAACATTTAATTAAATCAATAATAACATGTCGTATTAACATATAAAATTATTGGAATTCACAAAAAGTCTCAAATTACATTTATTTGGGTATTTATAACATCAATTATGTCAATATTTCATTAATAAGATAATTACTGCATCATCATTGTATCATAAATAAATTAAATTATTGTATGTCTAAAAATTACAACTAAAATACCATTATGTAGGAAATATTTTTATCTTTCTAATTAATATTTATAGTATAATTTAACTTATGTATAACCCTATATTAAAAATGTTTTAGTTATTAAACGTTGACTTTAACTATTTTATCCCTTCTTTAAATAAATTGATAATAAATGTCCTAATCTAATCCAAGTAGGCCTAAATGGTAATATTTTATTCCTAAGGTTATTTTTGGTGGAATTAAACTTATCCAATAGAATTAAGACTTGTGTTAGGATAATAATAATATCATTTTTACGCTTAACTACCCTATTTACTTTTAACCATGGTAAAAAAGTAAAAAGTTACTATTTAACAAAAATTATTTTCATCTCATTGAAACAAATTTTAGTCCTTCATATTAACTGTGTCTCTCAGATTTTCAAAATTACACTCATAGAAGCGGTAAAATTATGTTTTATGAAAAAAAATCTGTTTTTTAACTACCACTTAGTGGTTTCACTATTCATCAAAAAATGAATGTTTCCAAAAAAATACAAAAAATTTGGCCTAAGACATATTTGATATTATGAATTCAAAAATAATGTTTATTTTACCAAATTCAAAACATATCAGTTACATTAACTAATTTAAAAATTAATTCCCGTCGTCAAGACAAATACCGTGTTTTTAAGAGATAATAACTATCAAAAGATTGACACTTGTTTATGTCTGGTTTAAAAGTGAAATTACATACAATGATCAAAAGTTTATTAAATTGTGAAAATATATTCTAAATATACTTTAAAACCACTCAAATTAATAATTTATCATTATTAATTATTTCGATTAAAAAATTTGTTTTTAATTAAAATTTCATAATTTTCACTATTCCTCAGAATATGAATTATATTCGAAAAGTACCCAAATTTCACCCTAAGCTAATTTCGATATTCCAAATCCAAAAATGAAGTCCATTTTGAAAAATAAAATTTACAAAATTTCAAATAGTGGTTATTACTATTCATAATGGCTAGTTTTAATAATATTTTAATAATATATCATTGTTTAGTGAAACTCGGTATTGCGTACGATGCAAGCTATCGAGGAAAGCCGCGGTTGCATGTAAAGCAATCCAATATAGTGTTGTGTGTAGCGAAAGATTCCTTTGAGGATTTATATAACATAAAAACAAAATATTTCTCATAAAAGTCTCGGGTGTTACAGAAGTGAAGTGTAAAACCTTTTGATTATGTAAAAATAGTTAAAAATAATCATGATTTGTAATTTGAACTTAATTTAGTTACAAAATACACCATAGAAGATAAAGGTATAGTATCATTGATTTTTACGAGAGAAAAATGATGAAGGAAATAATATTTAATTAACTATGTCTGATGAATGTGGGATGAAACACCTCATGGATATGACAACCATGTTCTTTATTACATACTTAACCATGATTTAATACAAAAAAACTTCTCTTTATAAAATATAGAAGATCGATAGGTCTAGTGTATTTGGGGCTTAAGAACATTATATAACAACTTAAAGCATAGAACACTATATATTATTGAAAACTTCCTTTACACGACCACTACATTCCCTCGTACATAACATTTCATAGGATAACCTACGGACATGCATAAGAAAAGGGTGAGCTATAAATCCCATTAAGGGAATAAACATATAATAACATAAGGAAGACAATACATTTTAGGCAATAGACATATCAGTGTAGCACAAGATAAACGGGAACATTGAGGCATGATAAAGAATGAAAATCATAACATGTAGATATGGCTACAACATTTAACATGATATTAGAATGAGCCAAGGCTCATTAAACATGGAGCATGAGTTAACCCTAATTGCACATGAAGCACGAGTAAAACCTCATTTCATTTGCATTATCATGACTAAAAATTCATTTCACATGAGGTATCATGATACTATACTTTACCCAATTCATTGGAGTGCTATTAGGACACACCCTTCTTAATCATTTCATTTCATGCATATGTGTGCCACATGGATCATATAACATAGAATCAGTCAACATCATAAATTATTCCATGATTATGGAATGTGGAATAAATACATGAAAGTACCATTGAAAATTTATATTTTCATAATTTTGAATACCATTGATAGATACATGGGTGTGGTATTCACTACACAAGGATCTTGGCTTGGAAAAACACGGTACAATTTTGGCAGCATAATGACGTGACATAAGAATTCATAAAAATGGTTGATGAGAGAGAAATGGGAGTCTAATCATATTTAAGTGAAATATACATTAAGGGGTTCATATAGATACATGTCCCAACAAATTTAATGGAATTTAGATAAGTAATACAAAATAATTGGTTGAGTGTAAATGAAGATAGTGAAATTCCATACAGAATTTCATCATGGTAATGGGTGTACATGGGAGGCATTAATGAGAGGGAAAGGGGAAATCTCATTATTTAAACATGAATAGGGATGTATGGGGGAGGTTTGAAATCATACCACTACATTTATAATTGAAAATAAAAGGGCATAAAAATATAATGATACTTGGACATAAATAAGAAAAGTGAGAATCCCATACTTGGAAATGTGATTCCAAAGGCTTGGGAGGGGCATGAGGGACTTCTTGGGAGATTTGGGAACCTTGGGAGGATTATAGAGATAAGAGGGTAGATTTTGGATGAACTCTAAAGGATTTTAGTGAAGAGAAAGTGGGAGCTTGGGTGGGTTTATATAGGAAAGGAGGGGGAATTCTTTATTATTTAGGTTTGGGACACCACACATTAAACTAATCAAAACCACAAACCAGAACATGGTTTTTGCCAATGGTGTTTTCCAAATTGGAGTGTAAAACAATATTTTATAAGGAAAATGCCTGAAATTCATAAAATAATAGGGTTTCTTATGTGGAGGTGAGTCGCACTTTCAAGGAAAACAATTTAAAAAGACAAAATGTTTTGTAAGTCTTGAAAGGTACACTAAATCATTGTAAAATAAATAAAACAAACCCAAAATAAAATTATTTTAATGGAAAAATATATATTGGACGATCATAAAAGTTTATTGTATTTTATTACATCACTATTGGGTTATTATGATGTCATAAATCATATTATATATTTAAACAATATTTAATTTTTACCCAAAAACTAAACCGTCTTAGAAAATTAAGAAAAAACATTCCATTGGATAATTACGACGTCTTGATTCCAAAAATAATATCCACTTTATCTAAATTATTTTCTAACTATGTGAATTTTCACTTTTAAAATAAAAACAAACATTTATCATAAGTTCATGGGTTTTGACAAAAACATATTTCAAACCTTATTAAAAATTACAATTGTATTAATAAAAATTATATGATCATTTAAATAAAAATTAATTTATTAAAAATATTATTTTATTATAATATTATTTAATTCAAAAATATATCAATTCGTCAAAATAGATTACTTAGTTGAATAATAACTAAAAATACTCTTTGTGCTTTAAAAAATCATTACAAAGTAACAATAATAAAATGAATATATAATATGTATACAAAAAATATTGTACATAGTCATTGTGCTAGGGTCTTGTTACATAACTCATTAAAACACCCGCATAAGACCTTAAGGTAAGGTGAGTGATGGTGACAGACTCTTGCGGTGGCTCAGATAACATTGCTCGAGTGGTTTTCTCTATCAACTTCCACTTCTCGCATAGGCGGTTCTTCTCAAGCTTAACGTATTCAAGCTCGACATGGGCTTGGTCAAGAGAAAATCCCAATGATTTCACCTCCTTTAAAGATCTGAAAAATGGGCTTCGTATGGGGAAAGTATACTAGATGAGGACATAGATTCCTTTGTCTAAGAAAATTTGATTTTTTAAAGCCCTATATTTATACTAATCAATTGATCCATGTTCAATGACTATATTATAAATGGTTACAATTATTGATTATATTTTAAAATCCTAAACATAGAAACAAATATGTGCATACGTTTTACATACCCATTCGAATACATGTTAATAGACTAATATGAATTTTCATTAATCAATTTTTGGGTCGTTACAATCTTCCCCCCTTAAAAAATTTCTCCCTCAGAATTTTTTTCCCCGCACTAAAACAGATGTGGGTAACTTTTTTTCATTACTTCCTCTGATTCACATGTCGCTTCTTCAAACTTGTGGTTTCACCACAACTCCTTAACGAGGGGAATTGTCTTATTTCATAGAACGTTTTCTCTATGATCTGAGAACATCACTGGTTTCTCCTTGTAAGAATGATAATCCACTAGTTGTACTACCTCTGATGAATGTAAATGTGAAGGTTCTGTTATGTACTTATTTAAGAGGGATACATGAAATACATCATGTACATTGGTCATTGTAGGTCGAAGTGCTAGTTGTTAGGCCACAACCCCGACACAATCAAGAATCTCGAAGTTGCCAATGTGCCTTGTATTTAACTTCCCCTTATTTCCAAACCTCATGAACTTCATCCATGGAGATATATGTAGAAATACCATGTCTCCAATTTTAAAATCATGGTCTTGTCAATAGTTATCTATATAACTCTCCGATCGACTCTAGGCTGCCTTGATATACTATGGAATGCTTTTCACCTTCTCCACCATTTATTCGACCATTTATGGGCCTAGCATCTTACGTTCACTGACTTCATCCCAACATGTTAGTGTTCTACCCCTCTTCACATACAGGGCTTCATAAGATGCCATTCAGATGCTCATGTGGAAACTTTTATTATAGGAGAATTCAAGCAATGGAAGAAGTTGATCCCATCCTACTTTAATGTTCATTGAACAAGATCTTAACATATCTTCCAGTGTCTGAATAGTTCATTGAAATTGGTCATCAGTATGAGGATGATAGGTCATACTAAAGTTTAGTTCAGTATCCAGATCATGTTGAAGACTCTTCCAAAACATAGAGGTGAATCTTGGACCGTGATCAGATACAATTGATAGTGGTACCCAATGCATCCTTACCACATCTCTGATGTATATCTATGTCAATAGATCCAACGAGAAATCCTCCCAAATTGTAATTAATTGTGTAGACACTATATGATGATCCATAACAACCCATATTCCATTGTTTCTGTTCTATGTCTTTGGAAGTCTGGTGAAAATTCCATGGTGATGTTCTCCCATTTTCATGCTGGTATGGGGAATGGTTGCATCATCCCCTGAGACTTTTTTCACTCTTCCTTCACTTGAAAACACATCAGGGACATTGATGTATACTCAGTGATCTCCTTCTTCATATTATCCCACCAATAATTCTCTCAGATATCTCGATACATCGTTGTTCTTCCTGGGTGAATAGAGAAATTTGAACAATGTGCGTCATCCAAAAGATCCTTCTTCAGCTTCGAATTTGATGGAACACGTAGTTTTGTCCCAAATCTCACAATTCCTTCTTCATTAACATTGAACTCCAAGGATAACCCTTTTCTGATAGATTCTAGTTTTTTCTAAATTCCCACATCATCCTTCTAATAATTCTTTTCCTTTAAAAAAGAGATGGTTGAGCAAACATTTATGAAAGGATTAATGATGATTCCTTATTTATGATTCCCATGTAAATATTCATCAAATATAAGAAGATTGGATCCTTCTCAATTGTCATAAATGATAGAATCATTGGGTTCTTTCTACTTAGAGCATCCACCACCATGTTCACTTTCCCATGGTGGTAATGGATTGAGCATTTATAGTATTTCATCAGCTATAACCATCTTTTTTGGGGCATGTTCAAATCTTTTTGTGTGAATATATACTTGAGGTTTTTTTGGTCCTTATATATTTCACACTTCCCCCCAAATATATAATTCCAAAAAAAATTAAAGAAAAGATCACCGCATCCAACTCCAGATCATGTGTTGGATAATTCTACTCATGATATTTCAATTTCTTTGACTCATAGGGAATGACTACCGTTTTTCATCAACACATAGACCAGCTCCTTCTTCGAAGCAACACTGAATACCACAAAAAGTTATCCACTTTTGGGTAAAGTGATCATGGGCGCAGTGATAAGCCTCATTTTCATCTCCTTGAAGCTTTCTCGCATTCATCACTCCATGAAAACTTTTCTACCTTCCGAGTTAGCTTGGTAAGATGTTTGGACAATCATGAGGAATTTCTCACAAATCATCGTTAATATCACGCTATCCCCAAAAATATATGGATATTCGTTACCAATGTTGGCCTCGGCCATCCCTCTATTGCAGCTGTCTTGGAGGGATCCACAAATATCCCATTACTTGTGATGATATGGCCCAAGAATGAAATATCATTCAACCGAAACTCACACTTGTTGTACTTTTCATAGACCTTTTCCTTTCTCAAGGTCTCTAGTACAGTTCTTATATTCTCCTCATAATCCTCCTTGGTTTTGGAGTATATTAGAATATAATCTATAAAGGCAACCACCAATTTGTCAAGCTAATATCTAAAGACTATATTCATCAAGTCCATGATTATTGATGGATAATTAGTGAGTCTGAAAGGCATTACTATGGATTCATAGTGCCTGTATCTTGCACGAAAAGCAGTCTTGGGGATATCTTCCTTCTTCACCCTTACTTGATAATATCCCAAAAACATATCTACCTTGGGGAAGTATTGTGATCCATGAAGCTGATAGAACAAGTCATCAATTCATGGGAGAGGATATATTTTCATTATTGTGATTTTGTTGAGCTAACGATAATCGATGCAAATGCACATTTACCCATCCGTCTTCATGACGAAAATGACTGGTGCGCCCCATGGTGAAGCACTTGGGAATATAAACCCTTTATCCAGATTCTCTTGTAGTTGTTTCTTCAGCTCCTCAAGCTCCACAATAACCATTCTATATAGATTCTTGGATACTATAAATGCCCCATATATAAGATCAATTTAGAATTCAACATCCCTTCTAAGAAGAAGACCAGGAAATTCCTCCGGAAACACTTTAGCGAATTCCCTCACAATAGGCATGTCTTCAAGGATGTTTTCCTCCTTAGACTCAATCATCTGAGCCAAACACACATTCTCATAGAGATGTAATATCCACTCTTAAGATGATGGAGCTAAAGAATATTTATCTTCCTCTTTGCAATTGTACTGAATCGGGGGTCGATTCTCTACATGGAGTGTTATTTCCCTCTCTCAAAAATATATGTATGCTCTATATAGGGAAAGCCAATCCATGCCAATAATTGCATCAAATTCCACCATAGAGAGTGTGATGAGGTTCGTTGGGAATTTAAATCCACCTATTATGATATGGTAGGAGTTATATTCAGGGGATGCAATGATTACCCCATTCTTCGTACTAATCGACATCTTTACTTCTATTATTTGTGGTGGTGTTGGGATATTTCTACTAATTTTTTGGGATATAAAATAATATATATAACTTGAATCAAAAAGTACGTTCTCTATTCTTGAATGAATAACTAGTGTACCTATCATGACTTAGTTTTTGGGGTTCACCTCGGTGGTAGTGAATGCAAAAGCTCACCCTTGTGCCTTGAAGTTTATTGGTTGCCTCTGAAACCCCTTATGTTAGAACCCTAATATGAATGATTTCCTTGTTCTTTACATTTGAAGCAATGAACAACGTGTTGAGAGTCGAACAGAGTGTTCCTCTCTTTTGTCGCAGCCGTGAGTTTTTCTTTTCAGCAGTTAATAACTAGGTGTCCTTCTCTTCCACACCTAACGAATTTCCTCTCCCCCTTCATGCAATTTTTGGCATGCTTCTTTCTGCACCTTTGTCATGTGGGGTGATAGTTCTTCATAGCACCATTGGATTTACCCATCAGGCCACCAGAATAGAAATCCACCTTACGCTTCTTATCTCCATGATACCCCTGAGATTCGTTGATCTCCATTTTTTCCATGAGGGCACATCGGACAATTTCCTCTTAGTTGTCGAAGTCACGTATCACCCAGGATTTTCGCAGGCTAGGTTTCAGACCACCAAAGAAGTGGTCAACCTTGCATTCGGGTGTAACAACTAAGCTGGAGGCGTATTATGCAAGCCTTGTGAAGTTTTCCTTGTACGTTCTAACAGATTCATCGTCTTTTTTTAAGGTAAATGAAGTACCTTTCCATCTTAATCTAGAGGGTGCATGGAAAATATTTTTCATAAAACATCTTTCAGAAATTCTTTCATTCCGACGCCTCGATCTACACCTTAGGATTTGTATTTTTGATCAATGTCCACCATTGATCGGCTTCACCTTCCATACAATAAGCAGTCAGTATAACCCTCTCTTGTTCAAAACATTGAACAATGGAGAATATATTTTCAATGGAGTTGATACATTGTTTGGTGATTGAGGGATCGAATGATCAATTAAAAGTATGAGGCCTTTGTCTCATAAAAATCTCAATACCTACTTTTTCTTTCTTTTGGGTTGGGGGGGGGGGGTTGAACTTTTCTCTTGATCCATGTTTCTATTCAAAGCTTGAGATAAATAGGAGAAAATCGTGACAAATTTCATGATTCCCACTCCCATCAGATTGTGTATCTCATTAGCACATTCATCACATTGATCTTAACATCAGTTGTTAGCTCAAGTCCTTCTATTACCTGTCGTTGGAAAGAATAAAAGGAATTTTAGGGGTAACATATAATGGGTAATCCAAGTACAAAATAGATGACTCATAAATAGCTTTTATTTAATTAACATATGAATCTAAAGGATTCAATATATGTTTTCCATGATCTACTTTCTAGCATATATTCTTAGGGGATTTTTTTAATTCCTATAATAATGGTTCGTACCAAGCTTCTGAATTTACCAATGCATATCCCCCGGGAGTGTCGTAACCCAAAGGGAATAAAGGATCGTTGTCGTGTACCATGATACCCTGGTTCATGCTCAAAACTCCTCGTCGGGGTTTTCACCCCTAGGTAAATCTGTTCCAGAGCCTCCTCTACCAGCTCATATCCAGACAGGGATGTATTTTCTTGATAAACCACTTACTCAATACCCACCAAAACGTAGGGATGTTTTTATTATACTTAGTCTTGTATCTAAGGAATCACTAGGGTTTTCTTATCCAAATACCAAAAATAACTATTCCTATCATTTGATACCGACTATAACTACCATGTTCTCAATTACATACATTAACATGATTTATTACATAATACCATCACTTGATACTTTATAGATGATCTATAGGTCTAGTGTCTTTGGGTCTTAGAAACATTACATAACAACTTAAAGCATAAAATACCAAATATTATGGAAAACTTCTTTTACATGACCACTACATTCCCTCATACGAAGCATTGCATAGGATAACCTGAGGACATGGATAAGAAAAGGGAGAGCAATAAATCCCACTAAGGGAATAAACATGGAATAACATGAAGAAAAAAATACAAGTTAGACAACAGGAATATCAATGCAGAACAAGATAAATATGAACATGAAGGCAAGATAAAACTTGATAATCATAACATGGAGATTTGGGAACAATATTTAACATAATATTAGCATGAGCCAAGGCTCACTGCACATGGATAATGAGTAAAACCTAATTGCTCATGAATCATGAGTAAAACCACATTTCATATGAATTAGAATGAGTAAACACTTATTTCACATAACGTATCATGATACTATACTTTACCCAAAACATTGTAGCGCTATTAGGATGCACCATTCTTAATAAATTCATTTTCTGCATAAGTGTGCCACATGGATCATATAACATGGATCAGTTAAAATCATAAGTTATTCCATGATTAAGGAATTAGGACTAAATGTATGAATGTAAAATTCGTAATGTAAACCTTTATAAAGGTGAATACCCTTGATTGAGACATGGGTATGGTATTCATGTCACAATGATCTTGGCTTGAAAAAACACGATGCAATTTCGGCAGCATAACGACGTGACATAAGAATTCATAAAAATGATTCATGAGAGATAAATTATTGTATCATCATATTTACATAAAATAGATAGTAAGGGGGTTCATATAGATACATGTCCCAACAAATTTAATTGTATTTAGATATGTAATAATAAGAATTCCTTGAATGTAAATGAGGAGAAAGAAATTTCTTATGGGATTTCGGTATGGTAATGGGTGTACATGGTTGGTTTTAATGAGAGAGAAAGGGGATATATCATTATTAAAACATGAAGAGGGAAGTATGTGGGAGGTGAAACATATTACTCCAACATTTATAATTGAAAATAAAAGGGCATAACAATATAAGGAAACTTGGACATAAATAAGGAAAGTGAGAATCCCTTACATGGATGTTTGATCCCAAAGTCTTGGGAGGGGCTTGAGAGAGACTTCATGGGATCTTGGGCACCTCATAATTATTCTAAAGAGATTAGGGTAGAGTTTGGATGAACTAAAAAGTCTTTGAGTGAAGAGGAAGTGGGAGCTTGGGTGGTTTTATATAGAAAAAGAGATTGAATTATTTATTATTTAGGTTTGGGACACCACACATTAATCTAATCAAAACCAGAAACCAGACTATGGTTTTTGCCCATGTTTTTTTCCAAAGGGGAGTGAAAACTAATATTTTATATGTTAAATGACCTAAATTCTTAAAATAATAGGGTTTCTTATGTGGAGGCGAGTCACGTTGTCAAGGAAAACAATTTAAATAGAAAAAATGTTTTATAAGTCCTGAAGGGTCCACTAAAGCTTTGTAAAATAACTAAAACAAACCCAAAGTCACATTATTTTAATGGTAAAATATTTATTGGCCAAACATAAAGTTTATATTATATTATTACATCACTATTTGTTTATTATGATGTCATAAACACATTATATATTTAAAAAGTATTTAATTTTTACCAAAAGATTCAACTGTCTTAGAAAATTATGAAACGTTCACTATTGGATGATTTTGACATCCTGATTAAAAAAATAATATTCAATTTATATAAAAAATTTTCTTAATATTTTAATTTTCACTTTTAAAATACTAACCAACATTTATTGAAAATTCATGGGTTTTGACAAAAACAGCTTTCAAAACTTGATAAAAATTACAATTGAATTCATAAAAATTATACGATCATTTATATTTAATTAAAAGATTTTTTTAATAATAATATTTTATTAAAATATTATTTAATTCAAAAATCCATTAATTCATCAAAATAGATTACTTAGTTGAATATTAACTAAAAATACTACTTGTGGTTTAAAAACACTTTACAAAGTAACAATAATAAAATGAATGTATAATATTTATACAAAAAATAATGTACATAGTCATAGTGCTAGGTTCATGTTACATAACCCCATAAAACACCTTCATAAGACCTTAGGTTATGGTGTGTGATTGTGAAAGACTCTTTGGGTGGCTCAGATAACATTGCTTGAGTGGGAATCTCTATCAACTTCCACTTCTCTCATTGGCGGTTATGCTCGAGCAAAATGTATTAAATATCAGTTTGGGATTGGTCAAGAGTGAAGCCCAATGACGCCACATCCTTTCCAAGCTCTGAAAAATGGGATTCATATGGATAAAGTCTACTGGATGAGGTCATCGCTTCCTTTGTCTGAGTAAACTGGATTTGTTAAAGCTCAATATTTATACTAATCGTGTGATCATTGTTCAATGACTATATTATCATTGGTCACAATTTTTAATGGTATTTTAAAATCAAAATCATAAAACCCAATAAGTGAATACATTTTACATAACCACAAGAAGACAGTTAAATAGTCAAAGAAAACTTTTCATTAATGAAATTTTGGGTTGTTATAATCATACCCCCTTAAGAAATTTCTCCATCAAAATTTCCTTTTCCCACACTAAAATGGATGTGGGCAACTTTGCTTCATCACTTCCTTCGATTCCCACATCACTTCTTCAAACTTTTGGTTTCACCACAACACCTTGATGAGGGGAATTGCCTTATTTTGTAGAACGTTTTCTCTACGATCTATGATCTTCAATTGTTTCTCCTCATAAGAAAGATCATCCTATAGTTGTATTACCACTGATCAGAGTACATGTTAAGGGTCTGGTATGTACTTCCATAAGAGGTATACATGAATGACATCATGTACTTTGAAAATGGTTGGTGGAAGTGCTAGTTGAAAGGCCAAAACCCCGACACAATCAAGATTATCGAAGGGGTCGATGTACATTGGACTTAACATCCCTTTCTTTCCAAACCACATGACCTTCTTCCATAGAGATATATGTAGAAATACCATGAATCCAATTTTAAACTCACGGTTTCATCGATGGTTATCTGAAAAACACTTTTGTCGGCTATGGGATTCCTTGATATGCAGTTGAATTATTTTCACCTTCTCCACAATTTCTTAGACCATTTTTGGTCCTAACATCTTACACTGACTAACTTCATCCCAACATGCCAGTGTTCTGCACCTCTTCCCTTACAGGGCTTAATAAGGTGCCATTCGGTTGCTCGAGTGGAATATGTTATTATATGATAATTCAACCAGATGAATATATTGATCCCATCCTACTTTAAAGTCCATTGATCGTGATCTTAACATATATTCCCATGTCTAAATAGATCACTCAGATTGGCCATCAATTTTAAGATTATAGGCCATAATGAGGTATAGTTCATTATCCAAAGCATGTTGAATACTCTTCCAAAATATAGAGGTGAATCTTGGATCTTGATTGGATACAATCGATAGTGGTACCCCATGCTACCTTAACACATATCCTATTATATATCCATGCTAGTTAATCCTATTATATATCCTCCCAAAGTGAAATGAAGCGAGAAGAAATTGTAAGATGATCCACAACAACCCAGATTGAATTGTTTCCTTTGGATGTCTTCATAAGTCTAGTGACAAAGTCCATGGTGATGTTCCCCCATTTCCATGCTAGTATGGGAAATGGTTACATCATCCCCTTAGAATTTTGCCTCTCTGCCATCACTTTTTATCACACCAGGAACTTTTATGTATTCTAAAAAATATCCTTCTTTATATTATCCCATCAATAATTCTCTCAGAGATCTCGATACATATTTTTGTATCCTGGGTGAATATAGATATTCAAACTATTTGCATCATCCAAAAGTTCCTTCTTCTGCTCCAGATTTTATGAAACACATATTCTTTTATGAAATCTCACAATTCCGTCTTCATTAACATTAAACTCTGAGGATTTCCCTTTTCTGATAGCTTCCAAATTCATCTAAATTCCCAAATTATCTTTTTGAGCATCCTTTAACCTTTCCAAAAGAGATTTTTGAGTAATCATTTTTGAAAGGATTGATAATGTTCCATTCTTTATGATTATCATGTACATCTTCATAAAATCTAAGAAGATTGGATCCTTCTCAGTTCTTATCTATGATATAATCATGGGGTCATTTCTACTTAGAGCAGCCACCACCTAGTTTTCTTTCCCAGGGTCGTAATATATTGAACAGTTGTAGTCTATCATCAACTCTAGCCATCTTCGTTGGCACTTGTTCAACTATTTCTATGTGAATTTCTACTTGAGGATTTTGTGGTCCATATATATTTCAAACAACTCCCCAAAAAGATAATTACACACAATTTTTTAAGAAAATATCACCACAACAAACTCCATATCATGTGTTGGATAATTAGGCTAAGGAAATTTCAATTACCGTAAAGTATAGGAAATGACTTTGTCATTTTTCATCAACACACAACCCAGTCCCTACTTCAAAGCATCACTAAATACCATAAAAAGTTATCCACTATTGTGTAAAGTGATAAAGGGAATAGTGATAATCCTCCCTTTCAACTTCTTGAATATTTCTTCGCATTCATTACTCTATGAAAGCATTACTCCTTTTCGAGTTATCATGGTAAGAGGGTTGGAAAATCATGAAAAATTTCTCACAAATCATCGATAATATCCTGCTAACCCCAAAAATCTATGGATATCTGTTACCGGTGATGGCCATGGTCATCCCTCTATTACATATATCTTGGAGGGATCCCTGGATATTCCATTGCTTATGATGATATGGACAAAGAATGAGACCTCCTTGAACCATAACTCACACTTGTTGTTCTTTTCATAGAGCTTCTCCTTTCTCAAGGTCTCTAGTATAGTTCGCAGATTCTCCTAATGATCCTCCTTGGTTTTGGAGTATATATGAATATAATCTATAAAGACTACCAAAAATTTGTCAAGGTAATCTCTAAATACTCTATTCGTCAAGTCCATGAAGATTTCTAGAGAATTAGTGAGTCCTAAATACCTTACTATGAATTCATAGTGCTCGTATATTGTACAAAAATTACTAATGGGGATATCTTCCTTCTTCACCCTTAATTGATAATATCACAGACGAAAATCTACCTTGTATAAGTATTGTGCTCCATGAAACTGATCGAAAAAGTTATCAATTTTTGGGGGCGGATACTTTTTCTTTATCATGATTTTCTTTAAGCTCGCGATAATCGATGTAAAGGTGAATTGGCACATCCTTCTTCTTGAAAAAGAGGAATTGTGCACCCCATGATGAAGCACATGGAAATATAAACAATTTATTTAGATTTTCTTGTAGTTATTTCTTTAGCTTCTCAAGATCCACAACATCCATTATATATGGAGTCTTGTATATTGGAAACACCCCAGGTATATGATAAATTGAGAATTAAACATTTCTTCTAGGATGAGGACTATGCAATTCCTCGGGAAACACATCAGAAAATTCCCTCACAAAAGGAATTTCTTCAAGGATGGTTTCCTCCTTAGAATCAATCATCTAATCAAGATACATGTGCTCATAGGGTAGTAATATACACACTTTAGAGGATGGAGCTAATGAATATTCATATTCCTCTTTTCAATTGTATAGAATCGGGGGTCAATTCTCTACATGGAGAGTTATTTCCCTCTCACAACAATTTTTGTTGGCTCTATATAGGGAAAACCAATCCATACAAAGAATTGAATAAAATTCAAACAGAGGGAGTATGATGAGGTTCATTGGGATGTTCAATCCACCAATTATGATATGGGAGGAGTTAAATTCATGGGATGCAATGATAGACCCATTTTTCATACTCACCAAAATGTTTACTTCCATTATTTGTGGTGGTGTTGGGATTGTTCTACAAAACTTTCGGGATATAAAAGAATGCGTAGAAACTAAATCAAAAAGTATTTTCACTATTCTTGAATAAACAACTAGTGTGCCTGTCACTACATCATTTTTTGGGTTCATTTCAGTGCTAGTGATGGAAAAAGCTCGTGCTTGCTGTCTTGGAGGTTGTCGGTTGCCTCTGAAAACCCTTGGCTTAGGGCACTGATTTTCATGATTCCCTGGTACTTTGTAGTTGAAGCAATTAACAACACGTTGAGAGTCGAACAAATCATTCCTCTCCTCTATCGCAGTTGTGGGTTTTTCTTGTCATCAGTTAATAGCTAGGTGTCCTCATCTTCCACACCTAAAGCATTTCCTCATCCCCTTCATGCAATTTCCAGGTTTCTACTTTCCACACCTTTGGAAAGTGGGGTTCTGTATCTTTTTTTCACCATTGCATTTATCCATCGGACTGCCATAATTGAAATACATCTTATTATTCTAATACCCATGATACCACTAAGATTCACTGGTCTCTATTTCGACCTTGAGGGCATATCAGACAATTAACTTATAGTTGTCGAAGTCACAGATCACTAGGGCTTTCCAGGGCTAGGTTTCATCCCACCAAAGAAGCAGTCAACCTTGCATTTGGGGGTAACGACCAATCTGGAGGCATATCATGAAATCCTTGTGATGTTTTCCTCATACGCTCCGATGGATTCGTCATCTTTTTGTTTGAGGGAAAGTAAGTCCCTTTCCATCATAAGTCGAAGGGTGCGTTGAAAATATTTATCAAAAAAATATTCTCGAAATCCTTCCATTCCAATGCCTCGATCTCCTCCTCATTGTGCATATTTTTTATCATTTTCCATCATTGATCAGCTTCACCCTCCATAAGATAAGAAGCCCTGAGAACCCTCTCTACTTCAGAACATTGGAGGACGAAGAAGATATTTTCAATGGAGTTGATCCATTGTTCAGTGATTGAGGAACCATATGATCCATTAAAAGTATGATCCCTTTGTCTCATGAAGGTATCGATAGAGACTTGTTCTATATTAGGGGGGTAAGAACGTTTCTCTTCACCCATGTTTCTATTCAAAGCCTGAGTTAACTGAGAGAGAATCATGAAAATGTTCATGATTCCCCCTCCCATCGGATTGGGAATATCATTATCAAAGTCATCACATTGATCTTCACATTGTTTGTTATCTTCAGTCCTCCTATTACCGGCCATTGGCTGTAATTAAAGGATAGTTAGGTGTAACAGATAAAGGGTAATCCAAGGTAAAAATAGATGACTTTTAAATAGATTTTATTTACTTAACTTATGAATATATTGTCTTTAATCTATGTTATCCATGATCTACATTCTAACATATATTCTTAGGGAATTTTTTTTAATAACCTTAATAATTGTTTGTACTAATCTTGTAAATTAACCAATGAATATCCCCTGGGAGTGTCGTAACCATGAGTGAAGAAAATCCCGTTGTCATGTACCAAGATACCTCGGGTCCAACTCGAAACTCTTTGTCGGCGTTTTCACCCCTAGGTAAATATTTTCCAGAGCCGCCTCTACCTGCTTGAATCCAGACATGGATGTATTTTCTTGATAAACCACATACTTAATACCCACAAAAACATAGAGATGTTTTTATTATACTTAGTCTTGTCTCTAAGACTTTACTCGGGTTTTCCAATCCTAATCCAAAAAATAACTAATCCTACCCTTTGATACCAACTATAACAACCTTGTTCTTTATTACATAATTAAACATGATTTATTACATAAAACCTTCACATGATACAATATAGAAGATCAAGAGTTCTAGTGTCTTCAGGGGATTAGGAACATTACATAACAACATAATGCATAGAATTACACATCTTATTGAAAATTTCCTTTACATGACCACTATATTCCCTCATACTATGCATTTCATAGGATAATCTAAGGACATTCATAAGAAAAGGGTGAGCTATAAATCCTGTTAAAGGAATAAACATGGAATAACATGAGGAATACAATAAATGTTAGAAAATAGTAATATAAATTGAGAATAAGAGAAACATGAACATAAAGTCATGATAAAATATGATAATCATAACATGGAGATGTGGAAACAACATTTAACATGATATTAGAATGAGCCAAAGCTCATTGCCCATAGAGAATGAGTAAATCCTCATTACACCTGAAGCATGAGTAAAATCTTGTTGCACATGAATTAGAATGATTCAACACTCATTTTACATGATGTATCATGATACTATAATTTACCCAATGCATTGGAGCGTTATTATGGTGCACCCTTCGTAATCATTTCATTTCATGCATAAGTGTGCCACATGAATCATATAATATGGAATCAGTCAACATAAAAAATTATTCCATGATTAAGGAATTTGAAATAAATACATAAAAGTACCATTAAAAATGTATATGTTCATAAAGGTGAATACCCTTGATGGATAAATGGGTATGGTATTCACAAGACGACGATCTTGTCTTGGAAAAAGGGAGTGAAATTTCGGTAGCATAACAGCGTGACATAAGAATTCATAAAAATGGCTGATGAAAGAGAAATGGGTGTATAATAATATTTAAATAAAATGTTCAGAAAGGGGGTTCATATAGATACATGTCCCAACAAATTTAATGGATTTTAGATAAGTAATGAAAAATAATTGTTTGAGTGTAAATGAGGATAGTGAAATTCCTTACGGAATTTCGGCATGGTAACAGGTGTACATGGGAGGCATTAATGAGAGGAAAAGGGGATATCTCATTATTCAAAGATGAAGAGGGAAGTATGGGGGAGGGGAAAAATAAAACCCTAACATTTATAATCGAAAATAAAAGGGCATAACAATATAAGGAATCTTGGATATAAATAAGGAAACTGAGAATCCCTTACTTGGATGTGTGATCCCAAAGTCTTGGGAGGGGCTTGAGAGAGAATTATTAGGAGCTTGGGGCACCTTGGGAGGATTCTAAAGAGAGTTGGGAAGAGGTTGGATGAACTCAAAAGGCTTTTAGTAATGAAAAATATGGATTTTGTGTGGGATTATATAGGAAAGGAGAAAGAATTATTTATTATTTAGGTTTGGGAAACAACATATAAAAATAATCAAAACCATAGACCAGACCATTGTTATTGAAAAAGTTTTATGCCAAAGGGGAGTGTAAAAAAATATTTTATAATTACAATTTCCGAACATCATAAAAAATTGGGCTGCTTATGTGGAGGCGAGTCATAATCTCAAGGAAAACAATTTAAAAAGGCAAAATGTTTTTTATGTTTTGAAGGGTCCACTAAAGCATTGTAAAATAAATAAAACAAAACCAAAATAACATTAATTTAATGGTAAAATATATATTGGACGAAAATAAAGTTTTGAGTATTTTATTAAATCGCTCTTGTGTTATTATGATGTCATAAAACATATTATATATTTAAACAGTATTTAATTTTTACCCTAAAATTCACCTGTCTCCGAAAATTATGAAAAATTTATCGTTGGATAATTTCGACATCCTAATTACAAAAATAATTTTCATTATATCTAAATAATTTTCCAAATATGTGAATTTTCACTTTTAAAATAATGGAATTTATCAAAAATTCACTGGTTTTGACAAAAAGAGCTTCCAAACCATTATAACAATTACAATTATATTCAAAAAATTATACGATCATTAATATTTAATAAAATGTAATCTATTAATAATAATATTTTATAAGAATATTATTTAATTAAAAAATATTTTAATTAATCAAAATAGAATACTTAGGTTAATATTAATTAAAAATACTATTTTTTCTTTAAAAACTCTTTAAAAATTAATAATAATAAAATGAATATATAATCTTTATACAAAAAAATTTACATAGTCACAGTGATAGGGTATTGTTACATAACCCCTTAAAACACCCGAATAAGACATTATGGTAAGGTGTACGATGGTGATAGAATCATGGTGTGGCTTGGATAACATTGCTTTCATGGCAATCTCTATCAATATCCATTTCTCTCATAGGTGGTTCCACTCGATCTCAACATATTCAAGCTTATAGTGGGCTTGGGTAAGAGTGAAGCTCAATGTTTCCACCTCTTTTCCGAGCTCCAACACATGGGCTTTGTACGGGGTAGGTCTATAGGATGAGGCCATCACTTCCATTGTCTGAGTAAATTGGATTTGTTAAAGCCCTAAATTTATACCAATCACATGATCACTATTCAATGCCTATATTAGCAATAGTCACAATTCTTAATGTCATTTTAAAATCTAAAACATAGAACCAAATAAGTGAACATTTTTTACATAACCATAAGAAGACATTTAAATATACCAAGAAGAATTTTCATTAATGAATTTTTGGGTCATTACACTGGATTGATTGAATGGAATTAGAATTCACTATAAATGTAAAAATTAAGGTCATCATGATAATAATTTCAAGGTAATGAGAGAAGCAACAAAAAAATTTGTTTAAATTTGAAGTAAATTAGGCACTATTCAAATAAATGCATTAATCCAATTCCCAATGGAGAAAATAGTAACCCAAAACCACCAAGATTGCAAGAACATGTAAAAACCTATATACTAAATATAAATGAAGAGTATAATGACCCATCACTTTAGATTTTCCAATCACTTATGACAGGTACATTGTCAAAAACAATTCGATATTTAGTTATAAATATAAAACACTAGGTGGTATGATTATTTTTAAATATTCTTCATGTTTTATGGGAAGTTACTTCATATAGATCTTGGTTTTTCACCTTAATTTTTTGTGGTATTTGAAATGGATTAACTCTCTTTTAAAAGAGATTGTATCAATTTTCATATTTTCAAATCTCACTATATGTCCAAAATAAACCCATCATTTTATATGGATTCTTACTGCAAACTTCCTACTAAAAATACATTATCATATAGGTCTTGATAATCAATCCATAGTTTCATAAAATCTAAAATGGTAATTTTTATGCCTCATTAAAAATTACACCATGGATCTTATCTAAATTTTTTATACACATGACTATTTTTCTAAGAGAAAAATAATTAAAAATTGAAAGGATGCAATTTATTTATGGGGTAGAATGTAAAAACCTAATATCTTTGAACTCCCTAAGAGTTGGACACATTCCCATAAAAATAGGGATTCCTGAAATATTTTAAGAAATCCACATTTTCTCTTCAAGAGAACTCATGCTGCATGACGTCACTAAACATAACCCTTGCAACTGATGAAAGAACTATAAGAATTTCAAGACATCGGTCAGCACCGATAACTCCAAACCACCTTCACCCTTCCTCATTGGAATTATTTCCACGTTTCCAAGGGAACCATCAGACACAGCAATTTCAAACTTCATACCCAACGAATAGGATAAGAGAAAAAGACAAAAAACTCCCTTCAACTCTCCTCGTATTGTTCATCCCGCTGTGAGGGGATCCACTTAACCAAAAAGGAAAAGGGATAGACATAACACTATCACTCAAAAGGGAGAGTAATTTCTTTAAACAACTAGAGGGTCAACCAATGGAAAATTACTCATGATTGCTCTTCAATCACATGTTAATTCTTAAGGGGGCATGCACTAGTCAAGTAAGAGAACCATGGAACCAATCAAACTGGTCCAATGGCCAATACATACCGCAATCAAACACTACACGTGCTTGGGGAACCACTGAAATGGATTTCGTAAGCACTTATCAAAAGAAACCACTAACCACATTCTTTCACACCAACATACAAATAAGAATTCAAACTCAAGACAAAAATCAGTCAAAAAGGATTCTCAGTTCAAAATTCCTCACATCAAACACTTCCAAAACACAAGGACACACAACAAAATCACCTGTTATTTGAATCACCAAATTTTCTTTTAACAATTTTTTTTGAAAAAGAACAAAGATGGTGGGTTGCACAAACACTAATGGTGTCCCATGGACCCCACCCATGGATGTTCTTGTGCCACACCATCACCCACCTCATTCCCATCCAAGAACTCATCCAATCGTTCCATTAGCCACTTCTCTTTCCATATATACCCATGCATGTGGTTTCCCAATAGAGCACCAGGGATCAAAACCAAACCCCTTCCATTATTCAAAACTAAAACTTTCAACCAACTCTTTTCAATCCTGACACATCATTTTATTTTTAAAGAGCTTCATTTTAAAACATTTTCCCAAATGAAATCATTTTTACTTAAAAATTATATTCTAACGAATCCAAACCCATGAGACAAGAAATGGTGAAAGTGGAGACTTATGTCAGTGGGTGACTAGGAAATATGGTTAGAGGACATGCGCCAATCATGACACCACCACATAGGGTATTTTAGGACATAGTCTTTGACTCCACATGGATTTAAAAATCCTGCAAGCTCACTAAGACCACTAACCCTACTCCCTTTCAAATTCCACTAAATATGACTAACCATAAGGACAAATCACTCATACAAACCTCAACATACTCTAGTAACTCGAGTCCCCCTACAAGGTGTGCTGGCCAAGAACCTTGGTCATAGCTAGAACACTAGGTTCTGACACCCTTAAATTTGGTCTACCTGAATTTATCCAAAAGAAACACAACCCAATAGATCAAACCTCCTCTGATACCATTTTTTCACGAACCAAGATGGGTCTCCATCTGACCCGGTGCCTGACCCAGTCCGCGGTAAGGCCCGAAGGGTGTTCCTGATCCCCATGGGATGCCAAAATTTCCAGGTTATCAAGAGTTACATGTTGGAACGGTTTACCTAAACTAAATGATTGAAAAAAAAACTAACAAGATAAATAAACAGAAGCTATAAAACAGAACCAAACCAGACCTTAACATTGGACTAAACGAAATGTTTACAACACCACCCAAAAGGCGAAGAAGACTACAAAGAAAGAAAAATAACACATCTATTGGCACCTTCATTCAATATGATGATGCACTCACATGAACCACCTTCGTCGGACCTGCATGGGAAAAACCATCAACAACCCAAACCATTGTCACTAAGCATGATGCCTCAACCTGGAATACATAGAGAACAGGATCTACATACACCTAAAGGTATATGTAAGGTGTGATCCAAATACCCTGTAGAATATGACCCAATAAAATGGAGTCATGTATAAACATTAAATGAAAAAAATCAGGCATAATAAATGAAATAACACAAAACCTTGAATGATTTTAAAGAAACAGTTTCTATAAAAAACATTTTTTTCAAAGAAAACAACATAAATAAAATAAAAACACCCTTGCTTTTAAGAACAACCAAAACATCAAGAAAACCCAAATTTTACATTGTATTCTGATGGTGACTGTGAAGTAGTCTAAGAGCAACGAATGTGGGAGAGGCCCTGTAGGTACTAGAAAAAGGATGGGACCCTAGAACATCATGTATCGGTGAACTGTAGTATTAGAAAAACACAAATATACATTATTGTGCATGAGCCACAAGTAGGGAAACACATACATAACTTAGTGGTCTCCAATAACCATCCAGTGTTTAGTTATTGTTGTTATCATCAAACAATCTAAGTGAAACCAGGCCAGAGCCGCATCTATATCACTAGCACACTAGATCTAGTTTGTCCCCCTGGTACCCAGGTTCCCACGTTTATGCTCAAGATGTTCAAATCTCACATTTCATGCCAAAATTAGATGAATAAAACAAATAGGGTGTTACCTAAACCTAAATCTGAATTTTCACACACACGAAATCCATTTGAAATAATATGCACACTAACGACTTTACACAACTCAATTAAAACAACTTTTTCATCTTTAATAATTACTTATTTAAATATATTAATTTATTGTAAACAATTTCATTAAAAATAAACCTAACACAAATCCACACACAAAACCAACCCATCCCTCTTTCATGGCTAAACACACGCAACACCACATCAAGAACAGAATATTCCCCACTTACATCATTAAAAAAAACAATTGCACTATTAAAGACCATTTTTCTAGTTAAAAAACACTAGAAATTTTATTAAGAAATTTTGGAATTTTTCATAGGACATTAAACACAAAAGTCTCACTCAAACCCTCTTTTTGGACAAAATTCACATGAACACTACACTATAATATAAACTGTGCACATAACACATTTTCAAAAAACAAATGCACAATTTATAAAACATTAGTAAATAGTTCAATATGGGTTTTCACAGGAACAACCTACTCAACCCACACAATGCATTCAATTATGACCAATCACATGCAACACCATGTCGAAAACATGATTAGAACCACTTTGCAAAAATGAAAAACTAACCACGCATATTATTAAAACACTAACAATTGACTAAATACAAGTTTTCAGAAAAAGAACACATCTACTACAAATGAACATGCCACCTAAAAAATATAACACATGGAAAAAAATAAAGAAAACCAAATCCACACCCAAAAATAATTAATCAAAATACATTATAAATAAACTAAGAAAGAAAATGTATTCATTAAATAATTTTTTAATGTGGAACCACGTACCCCACTACGTTAAACTTCCAGAAAATCTTTCAAAACATACCCTCACCTCATTATCCCCACGAAGAATCAAAGAGGAGTCCTAACCAAGGATATATAACCCAAAAATTATTGGTTAAACCTCAAAATCAGATCCAAACCCCGCTGGAATAACAAAAATACAATGAGAGAAAATATAAATTAAGGTAGTGTCTTAACTAGAGGGGGTTGATCATGTGGAATGAGGGAAATTCATCAAAGGTGTCACAGGATGGAGTGGCACGCTGGCCATGGGGGTTGAGTTAGGCTTGGTGTGCACAGATGGGAGAAGGGACGTGATGACATGTGTACAATGAAAAAGTGGGGTGCGTCAGCGGTGTCTAGGGAAGAAGTGTGGTGTGACAGTCGACATGGGAGGAGGCGCACTGAACTAAGATGTAGTCAGTAGGGAGGATTTCATATGGAAGCGTGGGGTAGCAAAATGTGGGAGGTGTCCAGGCGGGAGTGCAGGGCATCGGTGTGAGGGAGGTAGCCAGATGGGTGCACGAGGAGGTCGGTAGAGGCTATCACTAGATGTGAGTGCAGGGGCGATAATGAGTGAGAGAGGTGGGAGGTGGAGTGGCCAACTAAGGGGGGCATGCACTAGGGTTGGAGTAGGGGTGTGATGGGAGAGAGGGGGAGGAAGAGAGGAAGAGGGAAAAAATAAAACGGAAAATAAGGAGAAAAAAATAAAAGGAAAAAAATAAAATGAATATAAGGGGAATGGAAAAAAGAAAAATATACTGAAAAACCTTTAACCTAAATAAAAGAATAAAAATAAATTTATAGTAATAAAATAAAATATAACGTTTTTCCAATTATAATAATAATATTATTAATGATGATAATAATAATAACATCCTCAAATAATAATAATATTATTATCATTAAAAAACTTCATTAAATTTTATCACACTCTTCTTATTTTATTTTGTTTTATTTTATCACTCTTGATTTTATTTCATCATTAATGATTCATTTTATTTAATCAATTGATCTTTCGAAGGTTATAGGATGGACCATGTAGAGTTGCATGGTTTCCAAATCATGCTTCACCTGAGCGTTAGACGATGTCAGGCCACAAAAAATCATTTATTGAAAAAAAAATCAAAATTCAACTAGGACTCATCCCACACCTAGACAGAATAATTTTAAAGAAAAATTAGACAATAGAGTGATAGTAACTGAATATAATATTAAAAATAATATTTATTATTATAATTTTAATAAAAACATAATAAAATTAATTTTATTAATGCTATCAATAATAATAATAATAATAATTTTCAAAATATATTATTATTAATACCATTAAAATTGTCCCTTGAATTTTATCACACTTATTATTTTTATGTTATTTCTATTTCATTATTCATCACATTTTGTTTGATTGGCTTGAACACAGGGCAGGGTGTGCGGTGAATCAGTTGAGGTCGTGTGGTCACCCAGGCGAGGCCGCACAACTTTGACCACGGTGTGTTGGACACAATCAAGGCCAAAACATGTGTTTTTAAATAAGAAACCAAAATAAATTTTATCGGGATTCAACCTGAACTACTTGATGCCTAGAAATTTAATAAAACAAAAAAAATTACAATGGTGTGTGTTAAAATTATCCCCACCATAGTGTTTTTCATCTTCTGAAATACACAACTATTATTAAACCCCAAAGTAGAAAATTAAACCCCCTTAAGGTTCAAAGAGGATCCCCATAAACTACAATCCAAAAGAAGAAAATGCATCGTGCACAGAGAAAGTGACTTAAATGAAATCCTCAAGAAACCCAAAAAAGACTTCCCGCTTTGTGTCACCTTCCCCAAAGAGCTAGATCACCTCCAGATAGTTGATTTAGGAATTAAACTCTCGCACCCACAGAAACCAATTTCAAAATTTGAAAAACCCTCGAACACCATTGAATGAAAACCATGTCACTTTAATAGAGAAAGAAAACAAGACCAACCACGTCCATGGAATACTCTTATAACAGACCACCAAGTCATCTCTAGAAATAGAAAAAAAAAGATGAATAAGGGAAATCCTAAAAGGAATCCCCACTATTAAAAACTTACTAACTCCCAATATGAGATTGGAAAACTAACACGGGGAGGCCTGGGAAGACCCTCCACCATTACGATGAAAGGACAACACCGATTCATTCCAGAGATATTTTTGCAAGATCCATCATGGGTCTCCCCACTATTAGAACTGATAGAAGATACAAAACTTTGAAAATTTTCTGACAGTGACCAAACACCCAACCACAAGGGGCGGGAAGGGAAGGGCTGAACTATTGGGGCTTCAATACGACAACCTAAGACAAACCAGCTTCTCTGCATCCCTAGATGAGCACCTTTCAAATTTGAGACTGATTTACCGAACAGGTCCCAAGGACCACTAAAATAATTTACACCTGGTGGGACACATCCACCTGGACATTGAGGTACGAGATGCCCCTGCCTTCTCATAGCCACAAGAAACCTCACGCACCCAAATGGGTCATTCAGAATATTACAACCACATAATATAATTTAAACTTCCTTCACCTTCATTACCAATGAAAAAAATAATGATGGGGTCTGATACACTCTCGGGGTTCTTCACCATGCTCTAGCTTCACGCTGAGGCCTATGGATGGAGACCTGATGTAAGTAGCATATCCTGCCTTGCAATCAGGTATTGATGACTCCCGTACTGATATTATCCTTTTTCTGCCACATGCGACCACACCACAACTGAGACAACACCAATAAATACAATACACCACGAAATCCAACTACTCACTCATGAGATATCCACCAATATAGGGGTTTAGAGGATGCCAATGTGTCACCTCTTCACCTTAACCAAGAAACATAAGATATAAAAAAGCACAAAAAACACTCCCATTTGAACAAAAAAAATTTAAACTCCATTAGAGTAGGACAGACTCCCATGAAAACTGGGATTCCCAAAAAAAATTTATGAAATAAACCTTTTATCTTCAAGATAACTCACACTTCAAGACAACACCAAACATGAACCTTGCGACCGATGAAATCACTACGATCCTTTCAAGACATCGGTCAGCACCGTTAACTCCAAAATGCCTTCACCCTTCCCCATTGAAATTCCTTTCATCATTTCCAGGGGAACCTTCAAACACAATTGTGTCAAACATCATACCAAATGACTAGAACAACTCAAAAGTCAAAAAAACCTATCATCTCCCCTCGTGTATGTCATTAGTTTTTGATAGTATCCTCTTAACCAAAATTGAAATGGGATACACATAGCACTGCCACTCAAAAGGGAGATTCCTTGATTTAATCGACTTGAGTGTCGACCAAAGAAGAATTACTCGTGGTCGCACATCAATCACATGTTAATGCTTCATGGGGGGCATGCACTAATCATGAAATATAACCATAGATATAATTAAAATGGTATAATGGCTAATACATACAACAATTTAACACTAGATGTGCAAGGAGAACTACTACAAGGGATACTCGAAGCACATCTCAAATTAAACCATTAACCACATTCTTTCACACCAACATACAAATAAAAATTGAAGCTCAACACAAAAAAAAAATCAAAAAGGATTATCGGCTCGAAACGCCTCACTTCCAACACTTCCAAAATGCAAGGACATACCACACAATAACCGGTTATTTAAAAAACCAAATTTTCCTTTAACAAAACATTTTAAAAAAGAATGAAGCTGTTGGGTTGTGCAAACATCGATCGTGTCCCATGGGCCACACACATGTATGGTGCCATTCCACACAAGCACCCAAATCATGTTCATCTAGGAGCTCATCCCCTCATTCCATTATCCATTTCTCTTTCCATATATACTCATCCATGTGGTTACCCATGAGAGAACCAAGGATCAAAACCAGTCCCCTTCCATTTTTCAAAACCAAAACATTCAACCCACACTTTTCAAACCTAACACATCATTTTATTTTTAATTTCCTTTAGTTTAAAAAATTTTCCAAAACCAATTAATTTTTCTTAAAAATAAGATTCCAAAAAATTGAAAACCAAGAGATGAGCTATGATGCAAGAAGAGACTAGTGTCAGCGGGTGACTATGACATATGGTTGGTGGCTATATGCCAATCAAACCTCTGCCACTTAGGGTATTCTAGGAAATCTTCCCCAACTACACATGGATTTCCAGAACCTATGAGCTCACTAAAACCATATTTTTAGATAAAACTCACATGAATGCTACACCAAAATATAAACTGTGCACTTTCCACATTTACACTAAACAAACACAAAATTTATAAAACACTAGTAAACAGTTCAATGTGGGGTTTCATAGAAACGACATACTCACAACACCTTCACTTATCACCAATCACATGAAACCCTATATCTAAAATACGATTAACACAACTGGCTGAAATGAAAAACTAACTGCACATATTATTAAAGCACTAATGATTCACATGGGGTTAATACGATTAACACTAAATATAGTTTTCATACAAAAAATGCACCCACTCCACATGAACATGATACCAAAAAAATATAACACATGGAAAACATCAAGAAAACCAAATCTAAAACAAAAAAGAATTAATCAAAGAACATTATAAAATAACTAATAAAGAAAATTGATTCATTAAATAATGTTTAAATGCGGAACCACCTGCCTTACTTAGTGAATATTCTTGGAAAATTCCCCAAAACACACCTACACCTCATTCACATAATGAAGAATCAAATTGGAGGACTAAAAAGGAAATAAAACTAAAAAATTAACAGTTAAAACTCAAAATCAAATCAAAAACCCGCTAGAAAAAAAAAACTCAAAGAGAGAAAATATAAATTAAGGGAGAGGATTAACCTGAGGGGTTGCTCGTGTGGAAGGAGGGTAAGGAACAAGTGGTGTCACCAGATGGAGTGGTGGGATGGAAAAGAGGGTTGTTTTGGGCTTGGAGCACATAGATGGGAGAAGGGGCACGATGGCAGGTGTTCGGGGAAGAAGCGGGGTGCGCCGATGGTGTCTCGGGAAGAGGCAGGGTGCGCCGGCCGGCATGGGAGAAGGCAGGACAGACTAAGCCGCAACCAATAGGGATGTGGCCAGATGGGAGCGTATGAAGAAACATGAGGGAGGTTTCTAGAAGGGATCACGAGGTGGTGGCTTGATGGAGGTGGCTACACGGGAGAGTGGGGAGGCCGAAAGAGGTGGTCGTTAGATGAGAATGTGGGGGTGACATCGAGTGAGAGAGGTGGGAGGTAGAGCGGCCATCCAGGGTGGAACACGCTAGGGTTAGAGGAGGGGTTTAATGGGAGATAGAGGGGGAGGAAGATAGGAAGAGGGAAAAAATAAAAGAGAAAAAAAGTGAAAAAAATAAAAGGTAATAAAATGAATATAAGGGGAAAGGAAAAAAGAAAAATAAACATAAAAATAAAAACCTAAAACCTAATAATAATAATAATAATAAAATGACATTGATAAAATACAATTATTTTTTAAAATTATAATAAAAATAATAAGATCCTCAAATAATAATATTATTATTTTCATTAAAACACTTTATGAAATTTTATCACACTCTTCTTATTTTATTTAATTTTTTTTATCACTCTTAATATTATTTCTTCGCTAATAATTAATTTTATTTAATAAATTAAACTTCAACAGGTTACATGGTGGCCTAAGAAATGCCACACAGTTTCCAAATCATTCTTCTCCCGTGCATCAGACACTATCAAGATGCAAAAACTCATTTATTAAAAAAAAACTCAAAATTCAACCAGGATTCATCCCGCACCTCGACATAATATTTTTAAATTCAAATTGAAAAATTATATGATTGTTACATAATATATTATTAACAATAATATTTATTATTATAATTTTAATAAAAACATAATAAAATATTTATGATTAAAACTCTCTATAATAATAATAATATTCTCAAATGATATTATTATAATTATCATGATTAAAAGTGTCCCTTGAATTTTATTACACTTCTTATTTTTTTATTTCCACTAAATTGTTCATCACATTTTGTTTGATTGCCTTGAACACCAGGCAGGGAGTGCGGTGAACCATGTGAGGTCGTGCAGTGACCCAAACAAGGCCGCGCGGCTTTGACCGCGGTGCATTGGATGCAATAAAGGCCAATACATTCGTTTTTAAATAAGAACCCAAAAAAATCTAATCTGGTATTCAACCTGAAGAACCCAACAAAGAGAAATTTAATAAAGAAAAAAAAATTAAAAATGGAAGGTGTCACAGTTAAATTCATGAATTTTAAAATTTTAATTTCAAAAAATAAAATTTATTTTTAGATTCATTATTTCAATATTTTATTAATATGTTTTTTTCTCAAAAATAAATAATTTTTATATGAATAGTAAAAAAACATGGTTTTTCCAAAATGATGAATTTTAATAAATTATAAGTGTATTATAAATTCCTATAATTTTAATTGATAAAATATGTATTTAAGGAATAAATTTATGTATTTTATTTTTTATAAATTTAACCTTTTAAAACAAATGTAATATTTTAATTCGAGAAAAAATTCACCTTTTTTAAAATCCGTATTATAACATTATATTTCACTTTTAAATTGATTTGAAATCCATATAATATTTATTTGTTTTATAATAAACCAATTTATGTATTTAAAATAAAAATATTATAATTTTATCATATATATATTTAAATTTTAAGCTTCACAACACACATTTTCTAAAAATAGTTTGTATGTGTTAAGTGTGTTTATTTTAAAATTAACATTCCACACTACTAGAAATTTTATTTGATAAAATTAATTTCTTATTTTCAAATCAATAATTTAAAATTAAGTAAATGGTCAATTTTAATGTTTTTCACTAAAATTAATTACTAATGTTAAAAAATAATTACCCCCATGAATGTAAAAATGATAAAAATTGATTTTCTAAGAGGACATGAACCAAAACATATTTAACCATTTTTAAAAATGGGTGGATGACGTTTTTCTTGACCAAAAGTCAATTCCCATTTATATTTTTTATCTTTTTTTATCATTTTACCATTGAATGGAAACATTACATTACTAAAAATGTAAAAGGTGCTTCTAAAATTTTACTCATCTTTACTTATAAAAGGAGAACCTTACAACCCTTCATGTCACACCATTATCATTGAATTTATTTATAAAACTATTTCATTTTTACCCTATTACACTATTCAACATAATTATGCTTCTGGCCATCATTAGTTAGCTTAGTTCCTATATTTCAATGGATATTTCTAAGAGAAAAGTCAAGATCTCGATATAAGTATTACCACCCTATAAATAAATTCACATTAGTCTCCATATTTAACTTTTTTTCTAACCACCTTAATATAATAAAATATATATAATTAATATAAAAATATGTAATTATATTGTATGAAAACCCATTATTTATTCATTTCCATAAACTTTGAAAAACTAAGGAACATTGATAGTGCGTACATGTGGACCACCACCTCCACGAATCAATGTCTTCATATTTTCAAAATAGCCTCTCAAGGATGGTTATAATTAATGATTTTTTGGATAAATATGGTATATATGATATATTTATGATTCTAAAATTAAAAATTAGTATTTAATTTCAATCCCTATAATTTATTGAAAAACAAAAATGACATCATGCGTATATGCAGACTAACGTCTCCATGAACAAGATGTCTTATTTTTCTTATCCATGTTACATGAATTATCCTTAAAGTTCAATTAATGTACTAATATTATATTTATAACATTTTTATGGTTTTTAAATAATAAAGCATCCCCTAACTTTCACTCATGATATGAAAAAAATAGAAACTCCATATGTGTGTATGTGTGGGCTACTGCCCCCATGAGAGTGATGTATTCTTTTTTTCATCAAGTATTTTCTTATTTATAATTTTTTTAATAAGATTAAAAATAGTAATAAAATTTATATACATTAATAGAACTTATATGATAATAATTTTATAACTAAACCACCCTGTAATCATACTTATCCATTAATTATAACATGTTTATGTTTTGGTCAGTTTAACCAACTACATGAACGATGCTACAAATTTTTATCATGGGTGAATATAGGAACATAATTAATGTTTGTATTGGAAAAAATTAAATAAATAAGGATTTTTTAAGGGTTTTAAAATAAAATATTTTAAATTTTATAAGTGATAAAAATATACTATCATAGGAAATTTTATAGCATAAAGGAACATTTACAGTTACATTTCTTACTTGGAGTCCATTTTTTGAAACCTACGACACTATATAAATTTTTTAATAATTAAATAATACAGGACATAAAAATATACAAATTTAGATATTATGAATTAATTTTACATCATCTTTGACCATATTAAATATACAGAAAGAGTTATGTAAAACACTTGCTGAATAACCCTGAGTAATAGAAGAGAAAACTATATAATAAATAAATAACATTTAATCATAGAAAAACCATTGAATATAAAATATAGATTAATAAATTTCTTATTAATTTTTTTTAAAAAATAAATATTATTATCTAGAAAGTTAAGCGCGTGTGCATGATGTATCAAGACCATGGTATGTGTTTGTACTCTCAAATTTTCACCCCTTGAGACCTATTCCTTATTAAAAATCATGCCTTCTTTAGAATGGTTTATCTACTAACAACATTAATATTTTATACCACGATACTCTTATTATTCATTGTATTTTATTTTTCATTTGAAATCATATCCTTTAAGGGGGTACACTCATAAATTTCTATTGTTGTATGGGGTTCCTTCTCTCAAATTTAATTTCATGGTACATATTTGATATTGCACACCATTATTTAATTAATATTATATATTAACTTTCCTATATTTTATTAATATGAAATATATTCCATTTCATGTTATTTTAATATTGATTTCATGATCTTTCTGTCAGTCACATTTGATTCTCACATTACCAATACTGTTTGGGTTTCTTTACCAATCCGACTTTCAAATAGAGACTTCTTTTAAATGATAACCCATCAAGAGAATTTTATAATTTTATATATAAAACCCTTATATTTTTATTTCCCCCTAGTCGTTCTGAGGTGTTTACTTGCCTTTTTTCATTTTTCATTTCCCCCTTCGCACATCACTTATCCATGGTATGGAAATTGTCTCTATTTTTTATTTTTAGTTGGGGAACTAGTATTTCCATGTAAAAATTCAATGGATAATTTTTTTAATATCCTTCTCTAACTATTAATAATTGAAAATGTCATTTTGTACTAATTTTCCATTTTAAAATTTTTTTAGTAATTTTTAACATTTTTTGTATGGGTAATTTTCATCTAAGTTGAAAAATATTTCCTTTTTTATGTTTTCCAAGTGAATATATCATTTAACTGCCATTTTAATTTTATATGAAACTTTCCCTCTAAATTTTCTTGGATTTTAAAAAAATTATTTTTCTCATAATTTTATAAAAATTTTCTTTTAATATTATTTCAAATGATCAAGAATGTTTATTTTTTCAAAATTTATATTTTCCAAAACTCAAAAATTATATCTTCATCTAAGGAGTTATCTTTTTAAATATCTTATCCTTGGTCGGGGATATCCTTCAAATGTGACCATCCACCTCCTTTCACTAGATAGATTATGTGATATTATTTTATATCAAACACATGATCCTTCACTGCCTTTTTCTTTCTAAATACTCTTTTATTATAGGGCATGATTTTTCTTCCAATGAATTTTCATTGTGAGCACTCCATATTTCCTTCCTTTGATTTAAGGGTGTTCACCTAGATGTCCTAAATAGATTAATTAAGGATATTATTAAATTTACTACAGACCATTATTATATATTGTGTTACATTGAGAGATGTCAATATTGAAATATATTCCATTTATTGATCGGGTAAATTATTGATTTAATGTTATACCATTACATTATACAATATTAGTTTGAGGGATTCCTACACTGAAATCTATTCTATTTATTAATTGGGGAAATATTAAAAATGTGTATACTTGTTATTTCAATATTTATGTTTCTTTAATTATAATTCATTTTAGTTATATATTTTATAGTATATTCAATCTTATATATGTGTAATTCACCTTAGTAAATTAATGGTGGGTGGCGCTCGGTATAGATAGCCCCTCGATGCGTCAACAGATCTCATAAGACAAACTAGCTACATAATTTTGGTGTATGTATACCCAGAACAAATATTTCCTAAACACATGGCCTTGATAGTAAGATCATGATTCCTTGTATTATAGTATGTCATTCGATGTTTGATATTATGCATTTCATCTCTAAGGATCTATTTATGGTTATCCATGTATATTTTCATTTACCTTGTTATTCATGGATATATTATCCTTTAAATTTCATTATATTATGGAATTATTTTTTTATTTACTCCTACCATATTATTTATGGTCATGTTATGTTCACTTATGATATTTGATTGTTACATCTTATGTTTACCCTTACTGATCATTTTATCTCACCACATTTTTATGTCTCCATTTACCCAGGTCATGAAAAATTAATTATACATGATAATTCTAACAAAATAGATTTCTTATAGAATTTTTGGGAGACTATGAATACTAATTATGAATTAATTAGTATCATATATATTCTCAAAAAATTATATTAGTTGTGAAAGATATGAGCTTTGTTAGCTATATGATGTTTCCAACTCTCAAAAATTATAAACCTAAATGGCCCATTGAATAATAGTTGTATTAATTTTTCTAGTGATATTGTAAATATTGATGGTTAAAATTGTGGAATTTTGGTTCATATAAAAATGGTATGTAAATAATTTGTTTATTCACACTGGATTTACGGAATGCAGGTCTGATGTGCTATAGTATAGGCTAATTTCTAGCCAATATTATTGCTCGATGTGCTTTATCGGACATGCATTTTTATTAGGTTTTTCTATGTTATTACAGTTTTTGGGATATTTAATAAAAAAATTGAAAAATAAAATTTAAACTAGAAAAAAAATGGAATTAAAAGAGGAGAATAGAAACTAGTGTTAGTATGAAAGAATCAATCTTCGATAGAAATACGAATGAGAATCACACTACCTCATATTGATTTTATTACTTTAAACCAATGTGTGATTCCCATAAAAACATACATCCATTCATAAATTTGTCTGTAAATATATAATGGCTAAGAAACCTCCTAGAAAACTACCCACTCACCTCATTCATGGGTAACAAAATAAATGGCTCCTCAACCGAGAGCCTTCCCCACTCAACTCCCTAGTGTGTGTGACCACACCCATTCAAGACCACCAAATTTATAATCCAAGTAGTAAATGAAAGGTATAAAATATTTGTGATTATGTATAAGGAAACAAAATAAGCCCAAGAGTGAAGATCCACTGCCACCTACCTAACTCTCCTGAACCTTATTGAATTATCAACATGAGAATATAATAAAATTAACTTAGTAGAATCTTGAAACTAAAAATAATTCTCTATTGGGTGGGACTTAGTTAGCCCACCCACTGCAAGAAATGGGTTTTTTGTGATGGGATCTCCAACCATCAAAAATAATATTTTCCACTAGATTATTTTCGATGAGATTTATTTCCCATCAAAAATAATCATTAATAAATAATTACATGTAATAGGAAAACATTCTATCATAAATACCTTTGGTGTGTCTGCATTCCAAACCGCAAGAAAAAATATATGTGATAGTTATTTTCTCCAGTCGCAAATATCCTTTTCATTAATGTTATTTGCGATGAGAAGTTGTAACCTTTCACAAATAATTTATCATCAGAATAGTATTTGCAATGGGTTCCACCACAATCATCTTACGTCGTAAATATTATTTATAAAGTGAACTAACTACCTTTTGAAAATAATCTTCTAGTAAATGATCATTTGCGATGGTTCCCATCGTAAATAACTTTTCTTACCGCTGAGGTGCTTCTTTATGGTGGATAATATTTGTGATGGGACCCATTGAAAATAGTAGCATTTGTGATATGAAACCCTTCACTACTAATGTAATCTATATCTACCCACAACTTGGTTTTTTATTCTCTTTTCATTTTAGTTTTCCTCCCCTTGGCAATCCTTTTCTCTTCTCTTATTCGTTTAAAAGTTTATTTTTCATAGAGAAGTAATTTTTTATCTTTACATCTGAAAAATATTGATTTTTTATATATTTATTTAATATGTTAAATTTTAATTCAATTAATATTATTTTATATTAGAATTTTGTATTTTTAATTAGAAATATTCAGAGTTAGTTAGAAGTAATTATTTACAATTATCAGTCATTATTTTAAATTAAAAAAATTTACTTTTAATTAGTAATATTTTTTAATCTAAAGTTATTAGTTTTCATTTGTAATAATTAGTTTTAATTATATGTAAGTGGTTGTTATTAATAAATAATTAATTATAATTGACCAATAAATAGTATTAATTAACAGAACTTAGTAATAAGTTATAGATCTTAATAATAAGTAATAAAAATTTATAGTAATTTCTAATAAATAATATTAATTAGTAATTAGTAATAACTAACACTAATTTTTAACAATTAATACTAAATATTAATAAATTAAAAAATAATAAAAATTTGCAGTAATCAATACAAATTAGTGGTAATCAATAAAATTGTTGTGAGAAGTCCGAGAAATTAGTAGTAATTATTAGAAATTAATGACAATTAGTAGAAAATATCAATAATTAGTAAAAATTAGTGAAAATGCACAATAATTAGTAAAAATTAATGAATATGATCTGTAATTTTTTAAAATTAGCGAAAAAGTGATATTTAGTAAAAATATGCAAAAAGGGGTGTCAATTAGTAAAAATTAGTGAAAATGAGAGGTAATTGGTAATCATTAACAAAAATTAATTATCATAAATTATCATAAATTATTTGAAAATAATATTAATTAGAAAAAATTAGAAAAAATGAGTTGTAATTAATAAAAATAATAGAATATGAGTGTTAGATAGTAAAAATTTTCACAAATGAGTGGTAATTAGTAAAAATTAGTTAAAAAGAATGGTAATTAGTAAAATTTAGGGGAAATGAGAGATAATTAGTAAAAATAAGAAAACAATATGTGGTATTAAGAATCAATTACTAGAAATAAGAGATAGTTATTGAACATTATCGGTAATGAGCTGTAACCAGTTAAAATTATCAATAATCAGTAATAGTTAATTAAAAACAGATGAATTAGAATAAATTAGTAAGAATTAATTGCATAGAGTGAGAATTATTAGAAATTATCAGAAACAATCAGCAATTAGTTAAAATTACAATAAATGACTGATAATTGGTTTTGGTATCCTGTTAGTGATATCATGGAGATTTCTATCTTAGAGGTCTGGGAGGTCTGCATTTGTCAGTTTTGTCATCAGTTTTTGAACAAATTGATGAGTACATCGATATATAAAGTTATAGTCATGGTTTTTTATTAGTCTTTTTGTACCCAAAGACCGTATTATATCTCATCTCAGGTTTCAGATATATAATGTTCATACTATATGAGAGAAAATTTTTAGAGGGTATCATTCTCTCAAAAGATCTAGGAGAGTCAGGAGGTGATGCTTTGAAATAGTAGTCATACATTCAGTACTCGTCAACAATATATGGTAAGTCCTCTTTTAAATTATTTATATAAATTTAAATATAAATTAATTATTCTATACTCATATAGGCAGTTGAACATCCTGATATTAAGGAATTAGGTATTTATAAAAAGATATACAATGATCCTATCATTGGAGAGATTACAGGTTCTCTTCAACGTCATATTTTGGAAAATATATATATTTTTTATTTTTAAAATTAACTAAAAATAATATTTAAACAAATTTAATATCATATTACAATTGAAATATTCATATGAGGCCATGAATTCTCAAACAAGGGATTATAATAAAGAAAATACTGAGAGTTGGTCCACCTTTGTGGAAGGATTTGAGGATGAATTATGTATTCTAGCAACTCAGTATGATTTCAAAAAGTTTTCAGTGGTTTTTATGGTTCTTGATTGAGGCCAGGTATTTTTGTATGGTGTTGTTGCATGGCTGGCATCTAGCTCAAGGGGATATTGTGTAAATTCCTCATCATTGGCTAAATAGTATGAGGAGTTGTTATGGGGATATATAGGTATTTCACTGGGAGTAGGAAGACTTCAGTCCATAGTTGTAGTAGTTGAAGGATATACGATGATGTAAAGAGAAGAAACATGATCAGATGATGGAGTACATGAAATGACTGTCTGTGGGTGCAGGGATGAATTATGTCCCCCTCCCACCCAAGATGACCCTCCCCTTACCCATATAGATTACCCTCCAGCTCTATAGCGTTTTAAACATTATTTATACATTTATTATGTTAAAATTTGAATAAAAATATTTTGTACAATATTTTAGTGGTTTTAAAAGTTTATAGTTTTAATTTTTACATTTTCAAAAAAAATATTTTTTTATGTTTTTATTTTTCAAAAATATTTTTTCCGGGTCACTTGGACCATGAAAAAAATATTATTAAATAATCCTATACAAAAATTGTAATGATCGACCATCTTGTAACAGAAGATTATTTTTGCAACAACCCATCATAGAAAACTATCTTTGGAAATATTATTTTCTGTGATAGGACCACTTCGAAAATAAACCATTTATTTGTTGTGACCATTCTTGAATGGGTGTATTATATCATATAACTAAGGAGAGATCATAGTATGAAATTGAAAACAAACCCAAAAAAGGGAAAGAGTGTAAAATATTAAAAATAAAAATTTCAAAAAAGAAAATACTATACTAATACAATGTAAGGGAGATATGCAATGTTTAAAATCCATTACAATCGCATCAAAAAAAATTTAACGGGAACCAAGCTTCTCTTCAATATATCCTAATGAATTTCAGTTCCCATAAACTTCTACCCTAGATTACCTCCACATGGAACAATTGAGGGATGTGAATTTCACCAAGATAATAAAAGTAATGAATCTTCTCAGCTTTATTATTCCTTTATAAACATCTCATAGACTCTTTATATCTAATTCGATGAATGGTGTCATTATAGAATACTTATATGGAGATTTATTGATTTAAGGGGTCCATTGAATTGAGGAATTTTTATTTATGGATCAATACCTATATTTTTATGTAAATTTGGCTTTATTACTAAAAGGTAATAAATTTAATATAACGTGAAAACTAGTATTTTAGTTTCACTAGTAACATGGTATTTGAAATCCCTTGGAGTTATTTGTATATAGGTCTTGGATCATAATATTTATTCTAACATGAGCGTTATTTTAATTTGGTGTGACACTTGGGGAGAAGGGATTAATCATATGGGATTGATGGGATAACTAGGTTACTCTTATATACTAGTTCTATATTTTGGATTATATCATTCATAGTTGTTAAACCATATTATAGTTATCTTATTCTATAATGAAAACTTCTATAACATTTAATATTATTCTAATTATATTCTGTGTTCTAAAATCATCACATCGATTATCTGAAATCAATAATTTTGTGTTATTTTATAAAATTAGATATAAACTTTTCCTATTTTTAGATATTTGATCATATTGGACAAAAATTTAGGGTATTAATATCACATGATATTTGGAATTTATCTTCTTTAAGATATGTTCTTAGAGGTTTAATCAGAATCGAGCATTGGGTAACTTTGATAAAAGTTTTGTTCCAGTGAAAGTATTCATAGCTGATAACATAGAATTAAGAATTTATTCTAACATAGTTATGATTTTATCTAACATTGTTGATATTTTTTTCAAAATAGATCACTAGAAATAGGTTTAATCTTACGTGAGGTACTTTCCCTTTTGAATTAATGTCACACAGTATATGTGACAAGGATTTATTCATACATAACAACTTCAATTATAATTTTAATAATATAAAGGTGCTACCCGAACTAGTTTAATCTCATAGAGCCAAAATATATGTCATTTTGATCCTAAATGGATATTATTTCACTTGAAAACAATTAAAACCCCCAAAAAGTGTAAGATTTTTGTTCCAAGTAACCTTAAAAAATAAATGAATCATTTAGAAAATATGACTTTAATCCCTTTTCAAATTATTTCCAAACTATTCCCAAACTAAAAAAATATGTTAAATAAACATTAATAGTGATAATATGGATAAATATTTTGAAATGATAATCAAATAAATTTTTTAATTTTAGTGTTTTATAACTCCTCTCAATCATCCCATTATACTCTAAATTAATTTCAAATAATTCAAGATAAAAATTATCAACATGGTCATTTTAAATAATCAGATCACTCAAGAGGAAACCAACCAATTTATTAATCAATAAAATCTATCATGCATCTTTTATCTATTAAGAACACTACCCCACTTCCTCTCACATATGATTTCAACATTGTAATCATTACCATGCCACTTTATTCCTAACATGAAATTATTCCATCCTCACTCTATGAACTATTTAATTGGAGTTAGGCTCATTCCCATAGTGTATGTGATCTAAAATCTGATATACAAGATTCTAGAGAAAACTGTGATACACATAAGGACTTCTAATAGGTTTCTTTGATGTTTAAATATTGGCAGTATTTAAATATGAAAAATATGAGGTAGAATGAGGTGTTTAAATATCTAAATCTTATTTCATGTTATTTTTTAGGAATTGTTACATATCTAATATAACTCACTCATCTCCTCCAAAATGTAGCACTCCCAACACTCCTTTCCTAATTATCTCATTTTTTGGGTTATAACTGTAATAGTGAATTAAATGAGAGAATAATCCTCCTATCTATTTATTTCTATATTTTTTTATCTTTTATTTTATGTTCAATTTTTTTATATACACATATTTTTATTGGAGGATAAGAGGGATAAATGTATTAAAATTATGAAATTCCACATTTTGACCACACTTCCCATAACCTATATAAAGAAACAACACAATGTAACAAAAATAGTGAACTTATTCCCTAGAGATACAATAAATAAGCCCTATCCCACACTTTTATCTAAAAATATAACATGAAATTCACTAAGGTATGGGTAGGAATGGATTAATAAATCATGTAATGTGTCTTACCTAGAATATTGTTTGTAGTTTTTAAGGATTATAATGGTCAAATGTAGAGGTTATTGTTAAAATATAATTTACAAGGGATTTTTCAAATTAATTATGGACTCAAATATACATTTCACACTTGACTAATATATAGTTAAACTCTAATTAATGAAATTTATAGTTTCACAAAAGTTATAAGACTCTTAAGAAATGGATTATAAGAAAGAATATGTCAAAAAGGCTCTTCGTGTCTCTTAATAAAGAGACAAATAATATTTTTATCAGTTATTTCATGGAATGAAAATTAATATCCATCTTACTCACATGAGTTTTATTAGTTTAAAAAAGATAAATTAACTCACATTAAAAATCACTTAAAATCAATAACAAAAAAACTAGGTGAATCCTTTAAAAAATTACAAGTTGTTATCACAATAATGAAAAGTTTATAGGCACAAATTTCTGTCTATGAACTAAAAAATACAAATATTTAAAATAAAAAAATTGGCATGAAATTTCTTACATATTATTGTACTCACACCTCCACACTCATTTAGTAATTCCCATTTTAAGAACAATCATAGTGTGAAAAATATCAAGGCAGTGATCAAATGAACGTTATAGAAGAACACAATGTTAAGTTATTTACTAATGGAAACCTTGTGGTAATCTCAAAATATTTCTACCAGAAACCAATAAGTTAAAATATATGAGAGATAGTTCAAAGTAAACAAAAAATGACAAATTGGGGAGAAATAGGCTCTTATATTATTCCCAAAGCTGGATCTATGTTTTCAACTGTCAATATATAGGTAGTTTCATTGGTTTAACCCCAATTAAAATAAAGGATGAGTTTTTGTGGTCAAAACCACACATGTTAACTTTCCATGTGTCTATTAGTAGACACTAGTATTAGAGTGACCCATTAATAGAGTGCATCAACCTACACCCCAAATAAATAGAAAATTAAAGTAGGGTTGTGAAAAAATGTATCCTTAATGTCATTTTTATCCAACTAAAAAATATATTCTTGATGTAATTAAAGAGGTAATGTATTAACCATAGTTTCTAATATTTATTATTATTGCTGTTTTATAACTAATTGGGTGGTTTTTTTAAAACATCTAGGGATAGATGTATTAGTGAAAAATCTACATTAAAAGCATGGGGGAAATAAGTGATCATTTATTTTTGACAAATATTAAAACCTATACTATCCTCCTCATTTATGACGTTTTATAGATCAATATTACCATGTAAAACTTCTGGAAACACTTCATCAATTTCTAGAACCATCCTCTCTTTGATGGGGTAATTTTATTCATCCTCTTCATTTTTTTGTAGCTTGGTCAAAAATTCATAAAACTATGTGTTAGTTTTAAAATGAATTTCAAAAAAGAGAAAAATTTATGGATCAACTGTTCTATCAGATCCCTAAAAATTTTTAACTAAAATATATTATTCTCTCGAATATATACATTTTTTATTCTTGTTCTTCTGGTTTTTGTGATCTTTTCTCCATGTATTCTTTGTGAGTAGTGTCTACATGGGACAAAATATACTTCAGTTCTTCTATCCCATCTTGTTTCTTCTCCAATTGTTTGTCCAATAACTGAGAATTTGTATATATATATTGTATTAATTATGAAATTGATTCTTCCTCATTATGATTTTGATGATATGGGAGCTTGTGATTTCAAAGTGGATTTGATTCAATACCGTAGTACGATCTATCCACCCATCAATTAGTGTTCACTGTAGGTTTCTCATGTTATTGTCATTGAGTTTGTTCCTCATGATATTATAAAAAATGTTGTGATTAGTGATAAATATTTGGTCCATAAAATAATATTCGACCTCCTCATTCTTTTTATACACCTCCGTGAACTAGGAAAATAAATTTTTATCCCTTATTAATGAAGATTCACACATAAAAGTTTATTCTAGGTTGAGAGAAAATAAAAAATAAAAAAAATAAAAAAATATTGATAAAATTATGTATATATATAAGAAAATTGATGAAAGGCTTGTATCTCTGAAATGGATGAAATTTTTTGATTTGAGGACCTTATCAAAAGGTCTTAGCGTCAAAATAAAAATTTAGAAATTTTAATAGGAATATATTATTGTGAAACCAATGAGTTTTCTACCACTGAGGCTTGATGATAAACTTAGTGACTTCAAATTTATTTTCCCACAATTTTTTGTTTTTCAATTTAAAATAATGAAAGAAAAATAAAATAAAGATAATTTTTATTTTGTAATGGAATGAAATAGAAGAAAAACTATATAATCCATAGGTGATAGATGGAAAAACATAGTAGTATATTGATATATTCTTACATAGTCAAATTGAAATGATTTTTGTCTAAAAATGAATCACTAGATAAAATCAATTTTTATCCTCTATTTAACACAAGTTCAATTTAATGGAAGTGTGAAACAAATGAAGTTATATTTTTTAGAGGGAAAATGACCGCATGGATTCAGATCATTAGAGGTGAACACAATAAACTTAGATCAGAAATACTGGTATTTATTTCTTCTAACTCACAATTAAAAACACCACACACACCAAACCCTATTTATTGATATACATGAAATCACCAAAAAATGATCAAAAAGATGGAAATAAAAGTTTATATATTGGTTACAGTAGGTACCTCTTGATACTCCATCACCAAACAAGTCAGAAAGCCAATTTTGAAGTCATTAAGCATATATTACAATAGTAAATGGTTGGGGTCATCCAAAAAGAAAATCAGTTTTATTTTTCCTACAAAACCACAAACATGCATACCAACACACACTCATTATTCCTCTTTTCATAAATTACATGGGAACATAATATGATATAAATTACTTAAAAAAACATTTCATGACATTTTATGTGATTTTGGATAGATCTTTAATTAATGCACTACAATAGAAATTGACTTTAGCAGTGGTTTTTTAGCAGCTGTTTTGGGAACCACCGCTAAACCCTTTTTTAAAATGGTTTCACGGTAGTTTATAATAAAACACTGTGAAATAATATAATTTTTTTGCACTGCCGACCCTTCCCCCCACCATGACCCCACTTTTCACCTTGGGACACCACTTCCCCCAGCCACCGCTACTCTTTGACCTCGGCCCCCCACGACCCTGGCGACCCCACGACCCCAACGACCCCACAACCCCGGTGACCCCACGACCCCGACGACCTTGGCAGCCCCACTTCCCCTGGCCCCCCCGCGACCCCGACGACCTATATGAACCCTAAGATTTGAATTCTAGTAATTTTACTTTTATTCGTGTCTCCTTATATTATAAATTATAAAGATTCATGGTGGATTTTCCATTCGATTCATTAAATATACATATAACCCATGTTTCATATGTTATCCTTGATATAAAAACTTATTATCACTTTTATATAATTTATGTTTAATCCTTGTCGACTATTTAAAAAACATAAGGTGTTAAATTAGAATCTCCCAAGATACTGTGCATTCTTAGATGACCAAACCACGTTTTATGTGGTTTTTTCTTGAATCTTAATTGTAATGACTTTAAACTATGTGATACCTTAGTCCATTCTTATGTGGAGGTGTCTTACCTTATCTTTATTTTGTTGTACCTAGTGGTGTGGTGTTTTTTATATGTATTTATCCTATTTGATTCCCCCTCTAATGTTGTACTTATCATTTCTTATTCCCATTATGCATTGTATAAATTTTAATGGCTCCTCTATATATATTATTGGTATTTTTGGTTATTTTTTATATTAAGGATGCATATATATTGAATGTCATTATAGGATATGACCTCGGTTATTATAGGATACGACTATCTATATTATGTGATATTACTACTTAGTCATTTTCACCATTCCCTAGCCAATTGGATTAAGTATTTGGTTGGCACACTTAGTTTATCATCATCCTTATTTTGGTCTTTGTGGGGAAGGTCATGTTAGGGTGTAATTAGATTGGTTTGAGTCCGAGGAATAGATTTTTTAGTTAATATTCGCATGAGGACTAGTTTAGGAATTTAATTATGTGATTTATTAGGGTTTTTATATTAGTTATCATACCAGTGAGGCTAGAGTAGGTGTGGTTGTAAATGAATCCTTTCACTAAGACATTGGTAACCTATTAGTCAACCTAAATCTCTAAATCATCATATATAGGGTAAAATTAAGTTGATACGTGAATCCTATATTTCTAAATCATTATACTTAATGTAACTCATATTTTAGTTCATTTAGATATTCTCTAATCATTATGGTTTCATCCTATCAAATTAATAATTCCACCCACACAAAAACAACTTTTTTTAGAGTTAAGTTTGTGAAAATCATATCTCAGGGCTTGATCCTTTTTCCACTTTTAATTTATTTAATGAGGTGTTTATTTAAATACTTATATAAGAGATATACTTTTCCTATTATTTTAGATAGCTTCTATCCCCTTTTTTAGTATAGAACTTCTCATAAAGAAGATAGTAGTTCCCACTGATGGACTACCCATAAGAAAACTGTGTAACATGAATTCCAATAGTTGAGGTCTCCTAGATTATAAGAATCCACTAATCCTCTTGTGGTATAGGATTTAGTGGAATCATAAACTTATTCAATTCATCTATTTTGGAAACCCAAAATCCACTTGGTTATCCTAGAACCAAGTTATCTACACAACACAGTAAGTTTTTAGTGGATGATGTTTTCTCAAACTCATATGGTTTTAATATGTTATGGTTTTAATTTAAGGCCTTGTTCTAGATGAGATTCTATCCACAAATACCAAGGATAGTTTAAGTTCTGGAAATGTTAAACCCTTTTTAGGGTTGCATGACCATACCTAAGAATGTGTTGAGTTTTGTAGGCATCATAAGGCTTCCCCTAAACATTATTTGTTATATATTTATTCGATGTTATAGTTTTATATGAGGACTCTATAAAGAACATAGGTTGGGGTTTTCTCTTACAAACCACGACCTATGTTGGAGTCTTCATGTGAGTGATATTAGGTTAATAATTCCTGTTAGGGATGTATCCAAGATTTAGGATAAGTTTAGAGTTTTTATTAAAAATTTATAGAGAAATGATGTGCTAAAACCTCTAGACTAGAAGTAACATTGAGGTAATAGACTCTACTATTATAGGATAATTGACTTACTTGGAATTGTTTTTGGTTAATATGATGGTGTTGTAGGAGTATTAAGAGATGAGTGACACTTTGACACACTCCCACAATCACCAAATTCGATTGTTTCTTGTCAATAATGTACATGGTGATAAGATTTATATATATGGGTTTATGTGTATAGATGATTTAGGAGACATAAATTTTGGGTTTAGGTATGATTTGTTTCCTCTCTTCATGTACCTTCATACTGGATGATACAGGTCATGATATTATTTCTGTGTCATTTTTTGGTAGTTATAGATTCTAATTTAGACCTTTATCATACCTTTTATCAACTAGAGAATTTCCACTAATGGTCACTATCTTTAAATCAAACTTTCTGGTAAAGTGATCTTATCCCCAATGGAGAAAGGGTTCATTCACAGGATTCCTTTTTGGAAGATATGATACCAAATAGTATCTTCCTTGGTTTGTATTGGTTACCCTTTTCTATAGTTATATGGTGTTATGTGGTTTTGTAAATGAGATGAGTTCCACTTTCAATAGTGAATGGGACCCTATTAGGTGTATCAAGTAGCTCCAACCCTTTATAAGTGGTAGTGATTTTCCCATCAGATGGTTGAATTGTTTTATATGACTTAGGGGTGGTTGAGGATTTAATTCAAGTTAATGTTGAATAATTCAAGGGTACTCATATATGAAAAACTACGGTTGTTTCTTAGTGGGAACCTGACGTATGCATCAACATGCATTCCAAATATGCAATTCATGTATAATTGCGTAGGATTATGGATTCCCTTATATTTATCCCTTTTTTCTCCCAGCAAGAATGAATCATGTGGACATAGATATTGTTAGTTCTTATCTCATAATTTTGTCAAAGTGAAAAACTCAATGCAATGAATTCAAATAAGAAATAATTTTATTTTTATGGAAATTTAGAGCAGGATCACCCACTTATTGAATCCTTTTCCTTTTAATACTAAAAACCCTATATTTTTTTTATCCGGTGATAGAATATTTCTTCTTGGAAAACCTAATTTGAGTGGATTGGATAGCTTCTGATGGCTAGGATAGATCCTTGTAATCCATGTCAACTCTAGGAAAAACATCATCTACTCAAGAATAAATTGTGGATTTCTCATACTCATATATAGATGCTTTATAAGTTTTTGAATAAAACTCATCGTCTACTGTCTTTAGTTCATCCTCTATGGTGAATTTGGTGTCTTTTTAGGAAAAGGTTAAATCCTTCTATTTCTATGATTCTTCGTCAAGATTGGAAACATTATTTTTTCCCTCGTGAACTCTGAATGAAACCAAGTTATGCTTATGTTACTTTTTGTTATCTAATATTATATTTTGATGCTATAAAGGATTTCAAAATTCAAGGGTTGAAAATTAAGGGATTTGGGAGAAAAAAGATAGGAATACAGTTTAGCATAAATTTCAATATTAACCATGTGGTAATTGAGTAATATGGAATTGTCGGATCTATTCAATATTTTTATTATTTCAGCATATTTTTATTGACCATTCATTTCCATGAAAACCATTTTGATTAATAGACTATATTATAGATTTTTTCTCATACATTAAGAATGATTTTTATATCCACATAGTTATTCCAAATTAACAATGTTCTTTGGTTTTCATGTTAAAGTAGAGAGCATGTTGTTAGCACACTGTTTCTCTTTACCAAAGAAAATTTCTATATCCCAAACACTAGAGGGTTCATATCTAACTCAGGGGCTCATCATTATTATATTAGGATTCTATAATCTTAAATAATCGTATAAATGAATCTCTTTCTCTATTTAGTAGTAACTATATGATTTAATTTTTCTTATTATTGTGTAGGCACATTGTCATATACATGGATAAAAGCTGGATCACATTACTGAGGAACACACCTCAGTATGATAAGGGTTTGAATGAGTTTTTAGATTTATCAATTTCTAATCGATCCGTTGAAGGGGGGATAAGATTTCTATGCCCTAAATGTAAATTTAGAAAACATTTGAATATAGATGAAGTTTATGAAAATTGAATACTGAAGAAATTCCCTAGTCAATATTTGTGTTGGATTTGGCATGGAGAATCAGACATTACTGAAAGATTGAGCACTGATGTTAATCCATATAATGAGGTCCCACGTTCATCGAAAATGGAAAATGAAATGAAAAACCTCATAAATGACGCATTAGGAACTTCAAGACACCACTATCCGCATAAAAAATATCAGAAAAACCAGAAGAGGGTGCTATAAATTGCAACGCGAAAAGTGATGTTTCTGAGACTATAACACAAGAAGATCAATACTGTTACATATCATTGGATCCCAGTCATGATTCTATGGAGCCAAATGTAAGATAGAACTTCATTGAGGAAAATGTGTTTCATGATTTAGTTGACGATTGAAATCAAGAGTGGTATAGTGGGTGTTTGAAATATTCGAATCTTTCATTTCTGCTGAAGTTTTACCATATCAAATGTCTATGTGGAATTACAAATAAGGAAATGTCCATGATATTAAAATTTATTTGTGATGCATTTCCTAGATCAAATATCCCATAATCTTTTTATGATATGAAAAAAGTTTTTAACAAGCTTGGTCTGAATTATACAAAAAAAATGTGTGTCCCAATGGTTGTATGCTTTATTGGGGAGAGAATTCAAGTAGACATAATTTCAAGAAATGTTCTTCTTTTAGATGGCAGTCAAAGGGTGATGTTTGAATTCTGAATGAACATAATTTCATGGAGAAGAAGAAAAGGAACACACTTGCAAAGGTTTTTAGTTACTTTTCATTGAATCCTCGATTGTAATGATTATTCATGTCATTGAAAACTGCCGAACACATGAAGTAGAATTCTGTAGATAATAAAAATGATGGGTTAATGAGACATCCAATAGATTCCCAATCATGGTAGACACTTGATTCATTACATCTAGATTTCTTATATGTTCCTTGTAATGTTCTATTGGGATTGTATTTCGATGGATTCAACCCATTTGGGACTTTGAGTACCAGTTATAGCATTTGGCCAGTTGTTTTGATCCCTTATAATATGCGTCCATGGATGTGTATGCAAAAAACATATATTATCATTTCGATGATTATTCCTAGAGAAATAAATCCTGGAAACGATATTGATGTATACTTTCAGCATTTGATTGAAGTATTTCTGGAGTTATGGAGAAATGGTTTTGAGACATTTGATGATTCTTCTAAAACAATGTTCAAAATGGATGTTGTTTTAATGTAGGAAATTAGTGGATTCCCTGGTCTTAGGAATTTATCTTGTTGTAACACGTACACAAGTTTGGATTGTCCCATTTGTAACTTTGATTTTGATTCCAAATGGTTACCTCATAGAAGAAATTGGTTCTGCTTTTTTCCATCGAATATTTCTCAATGCATCTCATAGATTTCGGCTGAACATATCAAAATTTAATGGTTTCACTGATCATAGACCACCTCCAAAGTTGTTAACTGTTTCAAAAATATTGACACAACTTGAAAATGTTGAAACAGAATTTGAGAAGATTCATCAACTGAATGATAGTGGAAATGGGTCTGAAGTGCATCGTCAAGTGAAATCAGAACGCAACAATGGAAGAAAAAAAAGTATATTCTTCAAACATCCATATTGGGGATTAAATTTGTTGTGGCACAATATTGATGTGATTCATATTGAGAATAATGTATGTGATAATTTGATTTTCACACTACTTAATGAGCATGGAAAGTCGAAGGATCATCTCAATGCTCGCAAAGACTTAAAATTAATGAACATAAAACGTGATCTCTGGCCAGATTAGAATGAAAAGTATTCTCTGACAATTTTTACAATGAAAAATAGGGATAAAGATACATTCCATCGAATTTTAAAGAATGTGAAGGTATCTGATTGGTATTCAAGTATCATCTCGAGGTGTGTTGACTTGAAGAATCATAAGTTACATGGAATAAAATGTCACGATTCACATATTTTGTTTCAACAGTTTCTACTAGTGACATTGTGTACATTATTTCTTGAAAAAGTTACTGCTGTTTTACTCCAATTCTACACATTTTTCAGGTAATTATGTGAGAAATATCTAGATCCATTTCATCTTGACAACCTCTAGGAGAGGTTTTTATTGACCCTTTTTGCAATGGATACGATCTTTCCTCCATCTTTTTTTACTGTCATGATGCATTTAACAATGAATTTGGATGAGGAAGATAAATTTGGTGGCCCCGTTCCTTATCAATGGATGTATCTAGTTGAGATGTATTTTATTTATATACTTTTTAGTTAATTAAACAATTATTTTCATTTAAATAAATGCATAATATTATTATTTTATTTCATCGTTATATTGTTCATTTTAAAGCATACGTCAGAAATAAATCTCAACCAGAAGGCTTTATTGCTGAAGGCTATTTGGATGGGGAGTGTCTTAACTTTTGTTCCAGATATTTGGATGATATTGAGACAAGATTTAATCGAGTTGGATGTGTTGACGACAAATAAACTCAATCTCAAATGCATTAGAAATCAAAAATATTTACTGTTATTGGAAAATCAGTTGGGAGGACCTCAAATGTGACACTGATAGAATTGGAATTATTACAGGCACATAGATATGTGCTGCTAAATAGTGAAATTGCAGATCCATTTATTGAAGAGTTGAGGATACAAACAAAGAGATGAATGAAAGGCCGAACACTAAATGAGAAATATATAACAAAATCTATGAATAAAGAGATTGTAGAATAGTTTTCACGACATGTATGTTCATAAATATTGCAATAAATAAGGATATTAGTTTGACACATACAATATGTAAATATATTAAATTATATTTCATTTTTCAGATCATGAATACTGATACTCAAGTAGACTTGTCAGAAGATTTGAAGTTTCTTGTTAGATGTCATATAAAACAAGCTATAAAGTTTGAAGCTTATAATGTGAATGACTTTAGATTTCATACAGTCAATCGAGAAGTGGGTTTGAAAACACAGAATAGTGGTATATTTACGTTTGCTGAAGTGGGATACTATGGAAATCTGCATGATATTATTGAATTAAACTACCATGAACATTTTTCTATTGTTTTATTCTAATGAAAATGGGTCGATATTATCAGAGGTGTTAAAAGAGATTCCTTGCAATTTAATTCTGTGAAATTCTCTCACTTGATGGATGTTGGTGATCGTGAACTACATGATCCATATATATTAGCATCATAAGAAAAACTGTTATATAATGTGAATGATGTTGTGGATGAAGGGTAGAGTGTAGTTTTTCATGTAATACAAAGATATTTGTATGATATGGGTTATGAGGTGGAATATTTGACCTCTAAAATTTAATTTCATCAACAACAGGAAGCATAATTATTTCTCAATCATGATATTGAAAATATTCATCTAGAAAGGATGAATTAATTGGATGAATAAATGGAGCAGGAAACCGACATGATTTAAGGGGAAAATGATTGTATGTACAATTATTTATTCATTCAGCAACCACTTGTTTCATTTTTTAGTCATTCATTATCATTGTTATATATATTTTGTCTGTTAGTATTGGGAATCTATTATCATTTTTTAATTTTTTTTCTGTATAATTATTTTGAAATATATATTCTGAACATAATTTTATTTGATTAAATGACATGAATTCCAAGGAGTAATCGGTACACTGTTTCATCTAGTTCTACGATAGATGACGATCCATCTGGCTACCTCCCCACAGCATCTGAGGCACCTGCTGCCTACACCCCTACACCATCTCCCCCTGAACCATCTCTCACACCATCTGTGGGTGTCCCATTAGAGGTTGAGTCTTCGACTCCCCCTTCAGGAGCCTCATCAGTGGGGTGGAGACACGCCCCTTCCAGTTCATCACAGACAAACAGGAGTTTCACTGTCATAGGTACAAATTTTAATTAAATAAATTTATTGCATTTTGTTTATACTATCTGTTTTCTCATTGAAGATGAAAAAATGCAACCGTAGAGAAAAACATAAAAGGTTCATATGTTTGGAATATTAATGGAGAGAAGATAGTTGTTCCATTCGATTCTTATGGGTTCCCTACGGATGACGCTGTATGGTTACTTGGACAGATTCTAGGCCAGCTGGTAGCAGAGCCCACATCCATTCTTATTTCTTATGATGATTGGAGACATATGCCTCGAAGCTAGAAAAAATGATGTTTTTGATTCTCAAATAATGGTAATTTTATTACATTATGGTTTAATTTAATGTCATGTTACTAATATGTTCAAAATGGATTTATGTATATAGATGTTCTTCCACTTTACAGTTGCTGATGTGATAGCATAGAAGAGGACGTTGAAAAATATTGGTAATAAATGGAAAGATTTCAAATGGAGATTGTGGTGTGATGTCGACGATACTTCATTGAACATTAAAAAAATGTCTAGTGGGTTACCGAAAGAACAGTGGAGTGTTTTGGTTGATAGACATCTTGATGAGAAGCGGATGTTTTTGAAATATATATTATTATATTATCCTCATTTTACATTTATACATGTATATGATAAAGAGATGACATTGAATACATTACTATTAAATTAAATTTTAATTATTTTAGGAACTCTCATGATAGAATGCATCAAACCGGACTAAGCAAGTCATCCCTCACACTACGGGATCAAAACACTTTTCTAGAAGCTGAACGACATTGGTAATATTTTAACTAGTATAAATATTTATAAGAAAATATTATCTATTTAATATATTGAATTTTGTATTTATCTTTTCTTAATGCAATAAAAGAGTTTAGGGAAGGAAGCATCTCGAACTGAACTGTGGTTGGATGTTCAAAAAAATCAGATGGAAGCTTTTTTAATGAGCCTGCCAAAGAAGTTGGTGTATGAAGTCAATTTTTTATTATAATAACTTATTATCAGTTTTTACTATGTTAATATATTTTTATATTTTATTGATAGGTAAAAATTAAAGAACTATGGGATGCCAATCCTTGGATGTCTTACTCAGTCTCCTAGGATGACCCAGTTGCTAAAGTCCTTGGGAAGAAGCATCCTGGTAGAGTGTGCGGGATGGGTTTTAGACCCGTACCATCTAAGGTCTTTGGCATGCCACTAGGGATTACAGATGCATCTAATCCTGGTTATAGTCAATCCATACCTGGAGACGCTCAGGGGGAGATTTCTTCTATACGAACATTAGTTCAAGACCAGGGGCTCAGATATTCGATTTGCAAAAATCGTTGACTGATATACATCAGCAGATGAGCAGATATGCTACTAGTGGTAGTGCATCGACTGGTTGTAAGCAGTTAAATCACAAAAAGTCAAAATCATTTATTTTGAAAACTTTCATTGGTTTTATGTTTTAATATAAATATGCAACAATATTTAATTTTCAATATAATGTTCTTACAAGTGACAACAAAAATTAGAGATGGAGGTGGAGAGGATGACGATGCATCATCAGACAATGAGTAGTTTTATTGTTGATGCGTTGAAAAAATATGGGAACTATTGGTTTGTATATGTAACATGTTTGGAACATAGTTGCCACTAAAAAATTTCATGTCCTAACATTTTCTTGATTTCTCATGTTTCCTTTTATGAATTTTAGTGATTTTTTGATGTTTCCTTTTATGTCTTGACTTCTCGAGTGTGGCATAAATCATTCCATTTAGGCCTGTGTTTTAATTGGTAGTCGAGATTTTAGATGACTAAATGTTAATTCCATTGTTGATGTGTTGAAAAAATTGGGTCATTTCATAGTGATCAAGGGGATAGTGTTGTGGACACTTTATTGAGGCAGAATGTGTAGATAGTGAATCTTCATGCGTTGTTAATGGTTATCATATTCTGTTCATGATGATAAAATGTGGTCACAGACCATATAAAACCTAGGTTCCTCTGAATGGGAGATGGTATTAAACCGTATAAAATCGGGATTCATTATATGATGTGTATTGGATGATCTAAAAGTCTTAGACTATATAAAATTTGGATTCCTCTTATGATAATTATGATATGTTCAAAAACATTACATCGTATAAAACATGGAAGCACCACATTATGTGAGATGAAAAAATCATTTTCATCAATACATGACATAAACATTATCCTTATCTCATTCCTTAGAAATGTGATGCCTCGTGATTATCATTCTATTCCAAAATTCCCTCTATATATAGGAATACCCCCGGTTCCAATGTTGTTTTTATACTATACCGTATTCTTGAACAACATGTGTCTTGATTTGCACTCTCATGGGATACATAATGATGCTTAGACACCCTTTTTTGGGTCTAGATGTAAATTTATTAAGCCTTTGTGCCCATTACTCCATTTATGATCCACAGATTATGACCTTAAATAATGTTCAGTTCATATCAAAATGTTCATGTGGTACCCAGGACTATATTAACCCCTTATACATTGGTCTTTACCCATACCATGACACATAGATACCATGTAGAGAATCGTCATCCCATTCCATGAATAATGACGTTAAATTTTTCATAATGGTCTTGGTTGTATGATCTTTCACTGTGTCCAATCGTATTCTTGATTTCGTCTTGGGTTGAAGGGCCTATTTTATCCTATAACCCCTGGTTTTATTCACCACAAAAACATTCTTGATTCCCCCACCTCACCAATATATACTATAATAGTTTATATAAATAAATCCCTAGTCCAAGTATTATGATAATAAAATATGCTCATACATCCATCCCATGGGTTTATTCATCCTTAGAGTTTCATAAAACATCTATTTCCACAACATTATATAACTATGGGTGGATTGATTCAAATCTCCATGGGATACATATTGATGCATTTATCTTCTATCATTGATCCTAGCTGATGATTCACCATATAATAATCCATTACAACAGGTTTCATTACCCCAAAACACTCACATGAGCCTCTTTTTTAGCAATAATATCCTTTAATTTATGTTGACACATCAGTGGGCCAAGATTCTCTCATTTCCTGATATGAGGAAGTAAATAATGGGTATACAGATGCAAAAGACCTCCTAAAATCATAATAAGATGAATTCAAACTATATCATTAACCTGTATAAAATATATATACCTATTAATGATAGATAATTTAACCCCATAAAAATTGATATGTCTCTTAAAGAGTGATAATTTCACCTCTTATAAATTCTCAATTCCTAATATTATAATATGTAATTATTCGATATCATCATCCAAGAAGTTAAACCCTTCTGGCATTAGTATCCTATGACACTTTGAATCATTAAAACATGTGGATTGATTCCAATAATCACAATATGAGTATTTACATATAAATATTTAATCTAGGGCACAGCCGTATCACCGACTCATTATAGGTGTCTGTCTTTCCTGTCTACTTTGGTCAGAGCTGTGAGACCTTTAACTCAAACCTATTCCTATATTTGGATCTCTAAGAATTTAAACTAGTTGTAGTCATAGTCCATGTTGTATGATTTTAAACATCGAAGCCCAATTTCCTCAGTAAACAATGTTAATTAACAACCATACCCTATTAAATGAAATAAGGATGCCTCACCCGATAACTGTGGGATGATTATAAAAATAATTACCACATATAAAACTGAGATTCCTCATATGATATGTTTCAAATGAACCACACATTACCCGTATATAAATTGTATTTCACCTAATATGAGATGATATGATATCCTTGCCAGAGATGAAATCACTCCACCGAAAATAGTATCTTACCATGTCATGCATCAAAAATATTCTTGTCTTTATCCCCATTATGGGGAGACACATATTGATGCATTTATATTTCATCTCAGTCCCATCCCTACTAGCAACTCATCATGGGGACGTTTCCCTCTGGGCCAGGCTTGAATCTTGTCAACCCACACGTTTAAATAGAACATTTGTGAACATGATGAAATATCTCCCATGGAACCTAATATTCTATATGGTACATCCCCACATACGCTTGTGCGGTTCACACATTCTACTATTTGGATAATCCTCACCCTACCAATCTGAAAAGGATATCTAATGAAATGATTCATGGATATAGTATATTACATACCATCTCAGGCTCATTCAATGAAGTACATTTACTAATAAAAAGAGGATCTCATGCTTTGATCTCCATGAATTGTAGATCATGCTATTTATCATCCTATCCTCAACCAGATCAGTTATCCTATGTTTCAAACATGGTCAATAATAATTCTATTTATGTCGAAAACTCCCATTTCACTTCCCAGTTCTCAAAAGTTTTAATTGTCATCATGATATTTTTCAAGTCACTTCTTCCCCTCATTGGGTTCACCCCTATAATCAATTATAACTATATAAATATCCTGGATTCTTGAATCAGTCACGGCTCAGTAGTGCTTAGGGGTTGGGGGGAAGTCCACCTCAAGCATGGTTGAGTTGCACGATCACCACATGGTCCTAATTATATAACCTTAAATGAGTATTCCATGTCCATGAATCACTAATCTAAACTAATTTTAAATCAACCTTAGAATGTGCTGTGTGGTGTTGTACCGATTCTCTATCAATTCAGGTCATGTTTTCTACTTCTCCTCACTAAAAATATCCATGTATAATGTTCCACTATATTTTACAAGAATCACAACCATAATTTTTTTACTTGTTGTCTCCATTCCTTTTTAAATTTTTTGAGCATTAATCTATTAGTCTATTGGTATTTCTGGTTTGAATTTTTTTCAGTTCAATGGTGTAGTGGAAGCAGAATAGATATTTTTTACTTTGGTCAGCTTTTTGCAGCAGTTTTAACCACTACTAAAGTATACTAGTAAGACATTAGAAGTGGTTAAAAAGCCTCTAAATGTAAGTAATTTTTAATTAGTGGAGGTTATAACTGCTGCTATTGGCTTACATTTAGTATCATTTTTTACCGCTGCTATAGAGTCGCATCACCCACGTGCATTCCGCTGTGGTTTTCAGGACTTTAGGGGTAGTTTTATGGCTTCAATATTTTATTTTATTCGCGGCGGTTATAACCACCGCGAAAAAATAAAAATATACTTCCCATAAAAACTGCTGCAATAATTAGTAAAACCGCCGCGAAATGAGGCATCTACGACGGTTTCCTTAAACCAACACTAAATAGAACTAACCCCCGCTAATACATTTTCGACGCTGAATTTAGTGGTGGTTTTTGTAAAATGCCTCTGAACCATATAGCGGCAGTTTAAACCACCGCTAGAAGAAAAAATAACTAACGCTAATAGGCTGTTTTCTTGTAGTGATGTTTCATTGAAACGTGTCTTGTGTCCCTGCCTGAGACTGCATTGGATGAGAATAGATCCTTTGTAATGTTTGTGAAGAAATGTTTTATTGAAATGGGTCGTGTATCCTTTCTTGAGACTATGTAGGATGATAAAATATCCTACATAAGGTTTTTTAAGCAATGTTTCATGGAGAGCATGATATATATTGATACCAAAGATGATGGCTTTAGTCGGGATAAGCATACGTGTACCCCTTCTCCAATATTTTAATATAACATATCTAGGTTTTCATGAGGTTTATTTATATTCACTAATGAACCTATGGGAGTTACTCTAGAATGAAAATCGGATCGAGGGTTTTAATCTCATTAAACACGACATGTCATAGTTATTCACATGATCTGGTCATTTCAATCAACAAGAGGTATGAAATTTATTTTATTATTCCAAAACTCCTAAAATATTCATTTTAATCACATATAGTGATATTTTAATCACAAAAATCCTTATAATTAGTATTTAAATATCATTTTAGCATCTTAAATACCCTCTTACACATCCATAACCTCATTTAATTCTCCATATATCCTACCAAGAAAATTGAAAAACAAAATCAATGTCTGTTTTACAAAAAAGTAACTGTAAAAAAATAAAACAACTAAATTCATGAGGATAATACATTAAAAATTTAATTCCAAAATTATTCCAAAACAACTAAAAAAATTAAATTCCCAATTATTAATTAAAATTTTTTCTAATAAATTATTTATTCCAATGAAAAATTGAAGAAAATTAGGCTTACATATGTAAGTCATGCTAAAGACAGGTTTTCCTATATTATATTCTATAAGGAAAGTACATAATGGGTGGACCTAATAAGATTATAATCTCCCTTTTTTGTAATTTTATATAGGTTACATAGAGATAGAATACAAAAATAGGATTAGGTTATTAGAATAATAATTTTTAGTGAATCCATATTATGGATTAGTGTAACGAGTTGTTTGATTGACTCTTTAAGATCCATATATGATATATGATTGGCATGATGATGACCTACCTAAATAGGTATGTATTGGGATAGATACTAATCATACCCAAATATTAGTGAATTATTGATCTTGGTACACTAATGGATACGATGTTATTCAAAATGGTTCATCATTTTAGTGGGAGTGTATTTAATGAAATTCCATATTAAATGAATATAACACATGGTACTATTCTAATAAAATATTTAGTTGAAAATAAATAGCATCATTATAATCATCATCATAAAACATAACCTTGAGATTGAGCCTAGAAGAAGGATAATCTTAATTTATGAAAACTTCTTAGACAAGAACAAAAATTAAGAATCGTTCTTAAAAAATAAATAATTAAAAAAAACTATGTTTTGGAGAAGACCCTTTCAGGGTAGCCTACTATTGACGATGTTCAATGAGTGAATAAATATTCTTAGAAATAGTATAAATGGATTTATATGAGTTTTAAATGGGATTACATACATGATATCCAAAGTAATTTGAATCTCTATGCCACTTAAATGTGCTTTTAATAATGCTAAAAATGATCTTTTTCGGTGTTTAAAATCACTGACTATCTAAGCGATGTTAAAATATCTTAGACTTTATCAATTATAGAAAATGTTTTGATAAAGATACCATTCACCAACACTTTAAAAATGGACTAATAGAATATCCTTTTATCATTGATTTTCAGAAGCGCTAAAGGGTACTTTTATAATCTCTTTTTCTAACATTGATAAAGGGTATCATTTATCAGTGTTATATGAAGCGCTGATAAACTATACAGTTATCAGTACTAGAAATAAGACTAATAAAGGGTATCATTTATCATCACTAGTTGAAGTGATGATAATGAGACCCTTTATCAATGCTTCATCTAGCACTGATAAATGTAACCTTATATCAGTGTTTCATCTGGCATAGATAAAGGCCATTTTAGCTGTTATACAACTGCGGCCCTAAAAAAACCATGCAATTGCTCTGTAAAATAAAATCCTATCAAAATACATAACAAATTATAGAAATATACATTAAACATGATTGGAATACAAATAACACGTTTCACTATCATTTTAATTCAAAATTTATATACAAAGTATTTACATTAATGTAATATTTACAATTAACCAAAAAAATTACAATAATATAAAAAAAACTAGAAGAATCTTTCCAAAAATCAACCTCTATAAAAAGGTCGTACCCTATAATAAAAACACTTTTTATTTCATTGACATTAAATAAAAAAATAAAAAAAAAATTAATTTTAATGTTTTATAATCAACAAATGATCAATTATATTGTTAATTATTTTATATATTAATGATATTATCAATTAATCACATGTCAGGTTAACGTGTCATCGATTACTACATGTCAGAAATATATTATGGATCGTTTACCCAATTTTTGAAAAAAATCTGAGCTCCTTTTCTTAGTATTGGTTTTGTGAGATGTGTTGTAAACTAAAATGACACTTTCATTGAAATCATTCACTTCATGTCACACCAACCACATCATGTGTTGGATTGATGTGTGGTCGATTCCTACACATCACAAATGAATTATTGATCATATTGCTAAAGATTGAAGTCAAGACAAGATCTTTTTCTTGGTTTTGTCTTTGTGAGGTGTGTTTTAAACTAAATGACACTTATTTTGAAAACATTCACATCGAGTCATACCAACCACATCGTGTTTCGAATTTATGTGAGGTCAATTTATACATATAAAAAATGAATTATAGATCTTTTTCCTATTGTTTAATAATAATACAATCTTTTATCTCTGTTTTGGATATGTGAGGCATGTTTTATAATAAAATTGCATTAATATTAAAAACACACACTTTGAGTAATAATGACTACATCTTGTGTCTGAATGATGTGTGGTTCATTCCCATGTGTCATAAATATATTATGGATCATTTTAAGAAAATTTATAAATAAACTGATCTTGTTTTCTCAGTTTTGGCTATGTGAGGTTTGTTTTGAAATAAAATTTAACATATATGGATAACATGCACTTTGAGTCTTACTGACTACATCGTGTGTCAAATTGTTGTGTGGTTAATTCCCAAATGTCACAAATATATTATGGATCATTTTACTAAAAATTTTAAATCATAAAATCTCATTTTATTGGTTTTGGTTGTTTGATTCACGTTTTAAACTAAAATGAAACTTTTATATTGAAAATACACACTTTAAGTCATACCGACCACATCCTCAATCAGATTGATGTGTGGTCAATTACAACACATCACAAATGAATTAATCCTCAATCAGATTGATGTGTGGTCAATTACAACACATCACAAATGAATTAAAAATCATTTTACTAAAATTTTAAAATAATCCTAGATCATTTTTTTTCGATTTTGTCTATGTGATGGACATTTTAAAATTAAACGACCATTATGTTGAAAACATTCACTTTGAGTCATACTGAACACATCATGTATCATATTGATGTAAATTCTATTCCTACAAATCCAAAATATATTATAGATAATTTTCCTATATTTTTTACAAAATTAATGTTTTTTTTTTCGTTTTTAGCTATGTGATACGTTTTTTAAACTAAAATTACACTTCAATATTGAATACACGCACTTCGAGTTGTATCAACCAAATTGTCTATCAAAATGACATGCAGTCAATTCCATCACATCAAAAATGAATTATTCTTTTCATTCCTAATGCTTGAAAACAATACAAACTCATTTTCTTATTTCTATCTAGTAAAAAGAATTCTAAATTATAATGAAACCTTTATATTTAAAAACATACACATTGAGTCATATCAGTCACATCTTGTGTTAGATTAATGTGTGGTCATTTATTAGATGTCATAAATAAATTATGGAATGTTTTCATAATATTTGAAAATAATATGAGCTCATTTTTTATATTTTTCTATTTTATGAGTGTGTTAAACTAAAATTAAAATTTTATATTTAAAACACATACATAGAGTCATACTGATCACATCATTCATTAGATTGGAACACACTCAATTCCAACACATGAAAAATAAATTATAGATTATTTCCCTAAAGATTCAATATAATTTGAGCTCAATTCCTAGATCTTGGATATTTTATGCATTTTTAAACTAAAATTTCACTTATTTATAGAAAACACACACTTCAAGTCATCCCAATCACATTATGGGTAGATTAACTGGTGGTTGATTCTTATACATGAAAAATAAATTATGGATTATTTTCCTAAATTTTGAAAATATTTCAGGCTTGTTTGATTGATTTTGGATAATGATGTCTGTCGTAAACTAAAATGATAAATTTATATTGAAAAAACACTTCAATTAATATCGATCACATCGTGGGTCAAATTGAAGTGTGGAAAATTATTACATGTCAAAAATGAATGATGGAACATTTTACTTCACTTTGAAAATGATCTAATATTTTTTCCTCAGTTTTGGCTATTTGATGTATGTTTTAATCTAAAATTAAACTTTTATATTGAAAATTCACACTTCGAGTCATTCCGACCACATCATGGGTCAGATTGATGTGTGGTCGATACCTACATGTCAAAAATAAATTTTGGATCATTACCTATAATTTGAAAATAATCCAATATTTTTTTCTTGGTTTTGGCTATGTGATACACATTTTAAACTAAAATGAAACTTATATGAAAAACTCACACTTTGAGATATACTGATCATATCAAATGTCGGATTGATGTGCGATTGATTCCTATAAATCAAAAATAAATTATGGATATTTGTCCTAAATTTAAAAAAAATTATCTCGATTTCTTGGTTTTGATCATGTGACACACATTTTAAACTAAAATGACACTTTTATTTTGAAACCACATACTTAGGGTCATACAGACCACATCAGGTTACATATTGATGTGTGGTCAATTCCTATACATGAAAAATTAGTTATGAATCATTTTAATAATGTTTGAAGAAAAAACTAATATTATTTCCTTGGATTTAGGTGTTTGACATGAAATTTTAATCTAAAATGATACTTATATTGAAAACACACACTTTCAGTCATACTGACCACATCATGTGCCAGATTGGCCTGCTGTCAATTCCTATATGTGAAAAATAAATTCTATATTTTTTTCCTAATGATTATAAGTAATAAGATCTTGTTTTCTCAGTTTTGAGAATTTGATGTGTGTTTCAAACTAAAAAACACATTTATATTAAAATCATTGACTTTGAGATACACCATCCACATTAGGTGTTAGATGGAATTCTGGTCGATTACTAAATGTCACAAATGAATTATGGATCATTATCCTAATGTTTGAAAACAATATAATCTTGTTTTCCTTGTTTTGGTGATGTGATAGGAATTTTAAACTAAAATGGATCTTTTTTATTTTAAACACACACTTTGAATAATATCAACCACATTAGGTGTCAGATTGATGTTTGGTCAATCCCTAAATGTCAAACAATGACTTATATATTGTTTTCCTAAAGTATCAAAATAAACTGAACGTGTTTTCTTTGTTTTGATCATGTGACTTGTGTTTGAACTAATGTATAAATTTTACAAAATTAGTATATGATTAAAATGATAAGGTAATTAAATAAAAAAAGTAGATAAAATTATTAGAAAATTATGTAAATAAGTAGTGAGAAGTCACATGTTCTTGATGTGTGTATACATTCTGACACAGTATATTCTACCCATTCATTTCTAAAGAAATTGGTCTCCTCCATTATACTTCTCATTGATAAATAGATCCAAAGTAATATATAAGCATTGTAATGCTAATGATTCTCATCCCAAGTGTATATATAATTTGATTGACCATACTATATCACAAACATATCAGGTAATCACCTATCTTTGATGTCATCATACAATATGACACCTTGTTTGATGTCCAGACATCTCTAAAAAAATTTCTTCTTCTTTGGACTATGTATATTGTTTTAAATCTTAGTATCAATGAGAAAATATAGATAGAAAAATGATTGAGAAATAATTTTAAGGAAATTATATTGAATTTATTAAATTACATATTTTAGGATTCTAGTCTTTTGATGGTATATGATATCTTTTATAAGTTTAAAGATATAATAACCATAATCATTGTGGTTATCCTGCTTCAGACTTTATAGAAACATTTTCCAAAATAAGTAATTTTTTAATTACATTTTGATAGTTAAATCTTGGTATATATGATTTAATCTATTTCTATTTTATGTAATCCATAGGTTTTTTATTTTTAGTCAATGATGTCATACCTTGATTTAGCTTGTATTTACATTCTTCTCTATCTTAAGAAAATTCTGGTTAAAATAGAAACTAAAAAATAAAATTTGTATTTTATCTATAAAATATTGATTTCAATGCATTACAAATTCACAATACACATCATGTGTTGTCCTTTTGATGGAAATCTATGAAATGGAAACAAAAAATAAATATTTGGGGTATCCAAATTGATGTAAATTAACATATAGTGCATCAAAAAAAAACAAAAACAAATAAGTAATTAAAGGAATAAAAAATATATTTTATATGATTATATTGAAGTGTTTGAACCCTATAATATAAGCATTAAAATATCATCTATTATTTTATTCTCAAATGCCTCACTCATCTCATCTTGTTTCTTATCAATTTCATTCAACTCTTTATAAATTTTATCCATAGAAATGATCCAAGGATTAATGAATCTAAATCACAGTTCATAGGGTATTCTCTTAAAATAGTAGTAATGTAAATACCTACCGAAAATATGAATAATTGTTAACATTCATGAAAATTGTAGATCATTTTTTATAGAGATGTATTACGAAAATGTGCCTCATGTATATATTCAAAATTGAGACTTTGATCCATTCAAACTAGAGGTTCTCATATATACTCTCGAGACAAACCACATCTGTTATGATAGTTCCAAATATGTATTCTTTATATTGAATATAGAAAACATCTCCATATTTGAATGGCATTTCTGTAATAATTTTAAATAATGATATATGTTAAAATGTAACTAGAGGAGATATGGTACTCCCTGAAGGTACTTTTTGTTTTCTTGGTCATTTCACCAGACTCAATGTTAGTGGTCTCATTTTGTTGATCGTGTGGTGAAATTTTTTCCACTATCAGATCAGTTTGATCTTTCACATATATTGGTCTACTAAATTTGACTGGAAAATAATACATTGAAAAGAATATTTTTGAACCAACAATAATTTCATTATCTGATATGTTCTTTCTTATGGCTTTTTTAGCTAGAAATATGTTTTAAGAGAAACTCAAAAACATATACCACTAACATGATCTTATTGTTCCAGGAGTTTTAAAGCTATTATAATAATTTTTCTTCTAGTACAATGATTCCCAATTATTATATCTAAACCATATAAAAGAATATGAAAATAAATAGTTATTTTTATGTTATTATTTAATAATCTACAAATAAATATTATCATTTAATACTTACACATGTTTCTCATACTGATTTTCTATTTTCATCAACTAGTTTACCCTCCTTATTTACGCAGGCCTCCTTATCTAACATGTTATATGGGATAGAAGTGGATTTTTATTTTGATTCATTAATCTATATATAAATGAATGAATATATGTTTTTTAATATCACATATAAAATTTCTTATTGATTTAAAATACCTACCATTTTATTCTATTGTTAAATGTACCTCTTCCTTGCTTTACGACAGGGATACATTGGTTTTGATTCACATTTTTTATTTTCAACACTACTTTGTTGTTTCATTAATTAAAATTTTTTTAATCTATTTTGATAAAATAAATAATGTAAAATAACATATTATCGACCAAAATTCACCTAAAATGATTACTCAGTATGACGACTAGTAAAATCATCCCATTTTTCTTGCTTTATAATGTGTATATAAGTGACTGGTTGGTGGGGATTTACTTTACCCACAGTATACCTAAGATGAAATTTGGTAAGAAGTGTTCAAAATCCACTATGGTTATTTACAGTTTCCATTAGGACATATTTATTATGGAAATAATTTAAAGTAAATGAAATTTTTAAGGAATAATGAAATATAAATAAATGTTTCATTATATAATTTTTAAGTGAAATAAATAAAGTATATCATAACGTTACCTTAGTATATTCCTATGGGTTTAATTCATTACAATATGTACATGGAACCACACATCTATATAAATTGGTACATTAATTCTTTTTGTGAACCTAATATAACTAATAAACATTGAATTTTTAGGGTGAACAGGTTAGCTGCATTGATTCTCGGAAACATAAAATTTTATCCCCTTACTTTATACCATGATAATTTTAGTTAATAAAATGATTCTATGACATTATGGTTTGTTATCAGCATGTTGTTTATCCCCTAATAATTCTTAACTTTTAATATCAACCATCTATTATTTTCCAAGATTAGTAACATTTTCTTGTATATAAGTGATTTTCTACCTGATTAGTCAGAAATTTAATTGAGATTATGTTTATGTAATGAAGAAAACATAGTATTATGAGGAAAAGCATAGTATATTAAAAAACACTTTAAACTACTCATTTAACTCTCTTTAAATTCATTAATGTTTGAAGGGATTTCGATCCTCTCTTGAGAATCTAAATCCCCTCTTCGTAGTCCCCCCTAATAAAAAATATAATGTCTACATTGGGACCTCCATGATATGGTTGTGATCTCCCAATGAAAGGTTCACCCTTGATTGATTTTTCATATGACCGATCAGCTGTTTTATTCACCAATAGAACAATTAAACAATTATTGTTTTCTAGATTTAATATATAACATACCTGCAATGTTTTTGATTCCATTTTGAATGGATCATCTTTATACCCTTCCACACTGAAATTTACATTAATAAATCTCATTGCATCAACTTTTACTTCATTTCTTTTTCTAACACAATTATAAAAGAAAATCGGCAATTGAAATATTGTATAATAAAACGTGTATATATATTCTATGATTCTCAAATATATCATATTCACATAAATTGGATTTATATCCTTGGAACCAGATATGTGCAACGCTTCCCACAAAATCATAACCCCACTATTTTTAATCGTACTGTGTCCATTATGTTATTTTTTATAGAAACTATAACCATTAATTACAAAATCATTGCAGGATATAACATTTTCATTTGGTCCCCTGACTAGCCATCAAAGATTTTTGACAATAAAATTTGTATTTTAAGATAACTCTTTATAAATATGATATCATAACCATTCTATAAGAGGATGATTATGCGTATTTGATATGAATCCTTCATCCCTTGATGGATTAAAATGTCTAAGAATTTATTTGTTGGATTCAACATATGTACCAACATATTCACTATTATATAAAATTTAATGTGGATATTTATCTCACTATATGATGTTAATTTTAACGAAATCTCTTCCAGAAATTCCTTCACCCTTATGGTCTCTATTGTGATGATACTTTTGGGGACCAATTCAATCAACAAATTATTGATAATCGGTATATAATTCAACATCTTCATTAACTATATATCGTTCTGCAATTAAATGTTTTTTCAACTTTGATTTATTAAATACCCTTTCAAAATAATCATAAACTATTCAACATGCTATATCCCTCTTTTATGGATGAGACCACATAGTTTAACCTCTGAAACTAAGTGAACCATCAGGTGGACCATTATATCAAAGATTGATGGTGCGAAAAACAACTCTAATTCAAATAATATGACTGAAACCTTCTAATTCATGATTGCAAACTTCAATGGGTGTATAAATTTACTCATTATGGATTTGAAAAATAATAAAATTATACTTAATGTATATCATACATTTTTAGACAAAATGAAACCTAAAGTAATGGACATAAAATCTTGCCTGAAATCATGGAATTCATGTGATTTTAGAAACTATAACACCAAATTATTCATTGGAAATACATTCTTGATATTTTATGAACACCCCTATGGAGACTTTACACCATTAAGTAAAAAAATAAAAAAATTTCTTACCTGGATAAAGTGTAAGTTGTTGGGGGAAGAAATGTTTGACCTTCACCCTTCACCAGCGCGAACTATTCCCTTATGCCTTTGTCAATCATGTCCAAAATAGTCTTGATTCCATATTTTGTTATGTCAAGAACATTTATTAATGTAGTAATAATACTATCAAATTAAATTTTTATAAATCCATGACATTAAGAAAATGTTTGACTTATAAACAATTTCTGAATGGTAGTTCAAATAAAATTGATCCCTTTTTACAACAAGATTTTCAAAGGTTTTATGAAAACATTTTACCTAAAATAGTGCCAATATATTTTACATTATCAAATTGTTGATCAAACATTAGTGTAAAATGTAGTGTACCTTGTTCGATATTCCCATAGAATGTTTTCATCTCGGATCAATATTTTTCTCATTGAGGAAACAATTTAATATATCCTAAAAACACAGTCATTGAGGAATATTTCAACCGAACTAGAGTGTGTCTATCTTCCACAAATGAGACACCCCAGCATTCCTTTAATGTTATAGCCTAAAAAATATCCATTATGAGAAAATTAATTTATCATCCCATACAACATGGCCCTCAATTTAAATTCATCACATCTATGAGCATCATAAATTATAAAACATGTATCTCACATAATGTTTAAATCATTGATAAATGTATACACATAGACATCAGTATCATTAGTGGGTTGTTTTGGTCTAAATATAAGAAGAGGAAACGTTGTGTATTTATTCTTCATGCACAAGCATGGTGGAAAGTTATAATTTACCAACATAACTATCCATGTAAGGTGAGTACTACTTTGTACACTGAAATGATTTATTCCATCTATAGATAATGTAATACAGAAGTTTCATGTATCATTTCAAAATTCAAGATACTTATAATAAATTTTCTTGCATATAGAAAAGTTTGATGGATGACGAAGTTTCCCATAATTAATTATTGTATATGTGTTTCATGTCAATTGTCTCATGGTTTCCTAATGTCTGTATTGTCTTCTAAACCATGAAATGATTGGAATTAACTATTAGTATTTGAAAGTGTTTTAATACTTTTTCACCTTTATATGTTTTGATAAATTACACTAATTTAATATCTTATTAAATTCCTCAGTGTTTTAAATAATTAATAATATTTAATTGAAATTTTATAACAAAATTTATGTACATTTTTTAACAAATTTATTTTTTAAAAAGTTTTAAATCATATGTCATGTCAAATATTTTTTAATTTAGTCCACTTTTAGTTTTCATAAGTAAAAATAGGTTCAATCTTTATGAAGGCCTTGGTTGTCCTATAAACCATATAGGGTACCCCTTACGGTCAACCCCATGAGAAGGGCAGCCTTAGGAGTCCCCATAAATAAGTTGGGATTCTGCATGCATAGTGAACACCTATAGAATGTAGGGAATGTGTATAAGACCCCAAGGTGAACACCAGTTGGCACTTTGGTTTGGATAGGTCACCCGCATGGGCCATGACCTCTATGTGTGTGAATTTTGTTTTAATATTAAAGGATTTTAGTCTACCCAGATTTTATATGTCTCGTCCCCCCTCTGTATGTTTCAATGTGGGGTCAACTAAAAAAACAATATATGATCTGTACCATCATTTCTATTCTATATAATCACATTAATTATTTGAATTTTTAAATCCCGTGTGTTCTCATTTTAACCCCATATGTTTATTCTTTCCTTCCTCTTATTTCAGTTGTATTATTTGGAAGACTGACAAACATATATTTAGATCACTGACAGACTTTCCTTCAATATACAATACATTGGTGAATCTGACCATGTATTTCCTAACATATAGATCTTTCTCTTCTTATCCCACACATTTCTTCTTCCTTAGACCATCTTCATACTTGAGAATATACATTACCTTCAAAAACTAGTGTCTTATACACATTTCTTTCTACCCATATTACTTTAAACCTTTATTACTCTTTTATTTCAACTGCTCGTTTGGTTTAAATGTTTTTTTCTTAATTTCATGGTTTTTATTTCATCATTTTTGTTGTTGTTAAATGATGGATAATTTTATCCACTGATTATTCTTTTTCTACCTTCTTCTTACTTGGGTTGTTTAATTGGTAATTCATTACCTTTCTTATTTGTTAAATGTTGACTCACTATTTAAAAATAATCACAGTGGATAAGTCAACTCACTATTATAAATTACCAATGGTGAGTGATATTACTCACTATTGGAACCCAATAGTAGGTCAGTGAGTTACCACCAGAATTTAATGGTGGATGATTGTATCCACTATTGGACATCATTATTGTGTGATTTTACCCATTATTAGACATCGGCAATGGGTTAATTTTCACCCATAATTTATAGAGTTATTATTTTTGTGAAAATAGATGGCATAAGATCATCAAGATTAAATACGATCTATTCCTTCTTTTCAGTTTTTGTAGTTTCTTTATATTCTACTTATCTTGTAATATTATTATTTTCAATAGTTATTTCTCCTTTATTTTGTTTTTTATTGTATTTTTATTCCTAAAAAACATTTTTCAAGCCCCTACAAGAGCTCATATTTCATTATTCAGTTGCTGTAGATTTGATCTTATGGATTGCACTAATTTCATGTCTATTTTTCAATTGATAATCATTTGATTTTTATACCTGATGTTTCACAATGGATTTCAATGTGACATTATTGGATACTCATAATAGTATGTCATGATCCATTGTTGGCTTACTGTAATGGTTGACCATGAGTAATAGTTGGACTTCAAATGATAGGAGAATTTTATTGTGTCATATGAATCCTTTGACTTCATAGATTCATGGAATGCATTTAAATTAGATTGATTATTTTTATTTTTCTTACATTTGGAATAGTAGTTCATGCACTACTTATCCACTTTTTGAACCTAGTAGTTTTTTATGAGTCATAATTCTCTGTTCCAATGGTAGGTCAATGACCCACCGTTAGTTAAAATTATAGATTTTTTAGATTTTATTTTTCATTTTATTTTTTGTTTTTAAAATAAATTATTTTTATTACCATATTTTGATTCTATGTTGAAATAAATTTATAGAGTGTTAAAAAATAAATTGTAATAAAACTTTCTGTTTAATCTTTCTTGAAGTTTAATGTTTATACAATTCTCTATTTTTTATGAATTTCTTTGCATGTATAATCTAAACTGTTATATTTTTCCATTATTTTGTAACTATACATTATTTACAAATTATTTAATCAATATATTAACTATTTTATTTTAATATTCCATGAAGAAATATGAATCCGTATTTGATATTTTATCTTATTCAGTGAGGCTTTAACAAAGTATAGGTAATTTTTATAAAATTGTATTTTTATGTACTAACAAGTGACATGAATACATTGGACACAGACCTGCTCCTAGAGGCTTTTGTTTTAATGATCTGGGATAGATCTTCAAGGGATAAAAATATTTCCAATTCATATAATTTGACAAATCACTTGTGATACATCTTCATAATTTTTATGTTATTAATTGTTCGCAATCTTCTACAACTTCTTCATTTTTGTTGTGATCATTGAAGGACCCAAACATCAACTTTTTTTCCTTCCAAGTGATCAAAAATAATCAAGATTCAACTTCTTTGACAATCTGGTCATCTTCTACTTTTTTGTATTTTTTAATTCATGTAATATTGTTTCTCTCTATTTGTAATTTCTTCATGTCTACTTTATTATTTTCCCATTGAAAGAACGCATTTCTATTTGTTTTTTTATTATACCGCATAATAGAAAGTTAGTTTTGTGACTCCCAATCAAAATTCAGGTAAGAAGACCATATTTTTCTCCTATATCAAAGACTAGGTTGTGCCTCCAGGCTATGTGAAAGGAAGGGTTTGTAACAGGGTTCTCTCACCTTTAAAGTGAGTTTCTTAATGGGTACCAGTCTCCTCAATGAGTAGATGATATTAAGGAGTGGAAAAGGATTTTTTTTATCTGAACCACTATAAATAATGTGTTCGCTAATTTTTTACTTTTGTTGCATCATAACTCAAAGATCACTTCACGAATTATAGATTAATATTATTTAAACACTAGTTATTTGTATCTTTAAAATTTTAAAGATACTATTCACCTACACTATAGACATATTTTTAATCTATAATGATCCTAAAAATGGTATTTGAACCATGAATAAATTAAGTTAGATTCCTAAAAATCTAAGTAACAAAATAAAATATCTCTTTTAAGATGACATGTGTCAATGCCAATGATTCCTGGATTCTACAGAAACCCCATTATGTGATGGGAGTGACTATGGTTACTGGAAAGATAAAGAGGAAGAATACTTGAAATAACTGAGTGTAGATCACTGGACCATCATGGATAACCCATATAAGGTACCCAAGTTTGATCTGGATACTCTGGTTTTTTATGACATAGTCAAATATTTTTCTAATTTCAAATTTGAAAATATTTTATAATGTTCAATTATTTGACGTTTCCATTGTCATGTTTTAGCTTTCAAGATAGCCCATGACATATAAAGGATACTTTAAGTGACTAATTATATAACTAAAAAGCTAAGGAGAACAAATCTATGAATGCTGAGAGAAAAATACCAGCACTTCATGAAGGGAGATGATGAATCTGTAAATCGGATGTTCCATCAGTTCACCGGCATCACTTATGGTATGAGTTCTCTTGTATAGGCCTTGGAAAACACTACTCTAGTGGAAATAGTAATGAGAGCTCTTACAAATATATTTCATGGAAATATGGTGTCCATCTATGAGAGTAATAATTTCATGGACTATAATTTAGATTAGTTGATAGGCGCTCTGCTTCAGTATGAATTAGATATGAATAATATTACTAGTGAGGAGTCTACTAAAATAAAAGGTATTGAATTTAAATAAAATTTTATTAATACATATAATTCCTTTGAATATGAGTGTATATAAAGTGATAAGTATATGAACCACTTCAGTAAGATGTTTTACAAGTCCATGCAAAAAAATGCTGAGAAGAGGCAATTTAAGAGGAAGTCCAGAAAGGGCTATAATAAATGTAATTATACTAACAATAATGATGTTTTATAGTTAAACTTTTATGATTTAAGGAACAAAGGAAACCTCAGTATTGACTTCCCCAATCTCAAAATTCCAATTAAACCCAAAGATAATATAAGAAAAAAATGAATTATTTTTTTGGAGATTGGGAATTCTTAGATAGTTCTGACACAAGTGGTGTTTTTGGAAGTGAATAGGAGACAAGTGATCTTACAATGATGGTTATTACGTGAGAGGTAAATGATTCGATCTTTACTCGGTTAATAACTATGGAAAATTCTAATAATAATGCTTTATCTTAAAATGATATTAAAATTGTTTCTGATTCTTGTTTCAATTTTGATTATATAATGTCTAAACATAAGTAATCTCTAAAATAAAATGAAAAATAAAATAATTATTGAGTTAGAATAATTGAAATTTATACTGACTTAAAAATTAAGAATAATAATTTGATCAAATAAATGATAAATTTAAAATGGAATATGATAATGTTAAAGTTTTTGTTTCTCAAAATTATAATTCTAAAGAGGATCATAATTCTAAACCATTGGAACTAAATGATGAAAATGAAATGATAAAAACATTCTGTAAATTAATGATAAATATCAAGATAGGAGATTTAATCTAGTTTTGGACTATCTAACTAATGTAGACAATTAATTTATGAAAATAAATCAAGAAAATAAAAAATTAAGAAACACATGTTTTGGATTCAATGAAAGGTTATTTACAGGTTTAAAAACTATACAAAAGAAGGGTATAAGTTTAAAAATGGAAGTTGTTAATCTTAAAAAAGACTTATCTACATTCATAAAAGGTAGAAAATATTATAATATAATGTATTAAATATAACTAAAAACCATACAAATGGATTCTAATACAGTATAATAACTCTATGTTTAAATAAAAATAACTTTATCAAAATATCAAAAGGAATCATTTCAAGTGTAACTTATTTTAAATATAAAATTAAAGGGCATTATTACAATGAGTGTTCACATCGATATACAAAATATTTTGGGCATAAAAAAACATTCATTACTAATGATTGAATTTCTAAAAATCCCACTAATAAATAATTTAGATCTATTTGGGTACCAATGTTGTCTACTACTAATCCAATTGGACCCAAATTTTCAAGGGTACCAAAATAGACTGCTTGATCGTTTAATTTCAAAAATATATCTTATAAGTGAAAATGAATATTGACACTTTGACTGTGGATGATCGAGGACCATTACATGTGTAATTTAATAGTTTCTATCTTTGAACTTGAGTTATGGATTCCTTTTCATATTTGAAGATAAATCTAAATAGAAATTAAAGGTATTGGTGAGGTAGATATTTTTAAAAGAGTTATAATTTCAAAAGTAATATATATACTAGGTTTAAAAAATATTCTCATAATTATATCACATTTATGTGATATTGGATTAAATATTTTTGTTTAAAATGTTAAATGTACAGTTCTAAAAAATAATTTAGTCCTGTTTACTACAAATAGAAAAATAAATTATACACTATTGATTTATCTAAAATAAACAAAGAAAAGGTAAAGTGTCTAAATGTTGTAGAAGCAAATGAAATTTTGTGTCATAAGAGGCTTGGTCATGAAAATTTTAGATGGTTTCACAACTTTAAATGTTGTAAAAGGTTCTATAATTTCCCATGTTACATACAAGTATGTTTTTCATCTGTAATTATTATTTAAATAGTAAACTACACAATGAAATATTTAAATCTGTAAATCATGTCAGTATTTTCATATGTTTAGTATTACTGCATCTTTATTTTTTTATACCTATGAGAACTGTAATTTTTGGTGGTAGAGATATGTATTTTTAATTGTAGATGAATATAGTAGAATCTTATGGATTTATTTCTTATCACAAAAAATGAAACTTTATTCAATTTTTCTTCTTTCTATAAACTTATTCAAAATTTCAAAAATACACCTTTCATCACTATCAAAAGTGATGGAGGGGGTGAATTTTTTAATAAGGAACTTCATAGAAAAAAATTAATCAAATGGTTATAAGTAATTTTCCACATCCCATATGACACCAAAAAAATGATATGGTAGAAAGAAAGAACAGTTATATTCAATAAATGGCTAGGTCAATGATAATGGAATATTTTGTACCTAAATATTTTTTAGGAGAGGATAAAAAAAAGATTTACATTTTTTAAATACATTCTCATTTAGAAATTTCTTAAATTATACCCCTTATGAACTTTAGAAGGATATAAACCTAAATTGGTTATTTTAGGGCCTTTGGATATAAAGTGTTCATCATAAACACAAAAGATAATTTGGATATTTTTTATCTAAATCAGATGAAGGGATATATTTAGTATATTCAAATGATAGTAAATCTTATAGAGTTTCCAATAAGAAAACATTACTTGTTGAAGAATATGTGCATGTTATATATAATGGAAAAAATATAATAAGAAGTATTATAACACCCCATGATATGGAACTCTCTCATGTGGCAAAAAAGGGTTGGTTATGAGAACTCAAACATACCTCATCAAACTTCACGGGATTTTGATTTGAGATGGAGGTGGGATAAGTATAGTGGGGAGACTAAACCACCTAGATTAATAGTTTACAATACAACAGAAAATATCCAATAATAATAAACAAATATTAGAGTGGGGAAATAATTGAAACAATATCATACAATGGAAACCAACGACAAAATGAAACTGAGAAATCCAATGAATAATAAAGAAATTATGTAATAAAATGATGTAATGTAACTAAATGACTTGTTTTAAATAATAGAAGAAAAATACTAGAAGAATCAAATAAAGACTCAATAGTCCCTAGTCTCAAACCCACACAATAGTCCCATTTCCAAACGCTATCCCATCTATCAAGAGAACAAATCAAAATCAAGTTCATTTTCCCTAATCCAAACTAGCATCCATATAATCTACTCTAGTACCATACAGAGGCTCAAATGGGGTGTGAGTATCTCTCAGAAGATTGACACCACTATGTCTAAACAAACCAATCTAGTAAGAAGTGTATTAAATGAAGTGATAAATAGGTGTATTATTTTATTAAGAAAATAATAAAATACAACAACAACATGATTCATCTCCAGGTTGTAATATCTCTGAGTATGTATCAGAACCATGAAAACCACAACCATATAACCATTTTAAAATAACCTAATTCAGAATCATATAATAATATCTATGAGTATTTATAACAACCATTCCAAATACAACCATATAACCATGGAAAACTAAATTTCCTTATCATCACACAAGAATATATCTGAGCATGTATCATAACCATTCCAACCATAATCACCTTCAGCTGCTAGTTTCATGAATAGGATTTTCACTATTAGAAGAGTACTGAGAGGTGCAAGTGGCTGCATGAAGCAAGAGGAAAGGCTAGATCAAAGGTAAAGGCATAGAAATTCGGGTAAAATATATTTTAGAATTAGATCATCCGAATAAATATCTATATTCATTAAAACATCAGGGAAAAATCCATATAATTATTACAATAAGGGACTGGGATGATCCCTATAATCATTACATCATAGGACTAGGTTGAGCCTCTCAATATCAGCGTTAAATCATATAAGTGTCCATGTGATAGGGCCATGCATGACATATAAGAATTTTAGTGTGGATAAAAAACATGTCATAATAGCCAGAATATCACAATATCACATCATAATTCAAAATTGTTAATTATGAGAATTAAAATTTTATGTTAATTTCCTTTTCATTATTATCAAAATTGATCAACAGTCAACTCAATAAGTAGTAAGCCATGTCTTAGGGATTCTATATCAAGAAATTTCTTAATGTATCATGTCATTATTGACACACATTAATCAATTATGCAATTCAACTTTATTTATGGCTCTCTCGCCAAATTGGAATCCATAATCCATATTAATAAACAATTACATCCAATGGACTCTGAAGAATAATCATGTTAATTGTTTAATTAATTCAGATGCACGTGATGTTGGAACGATCACAATATTACATGTACTTGGAAATTGAAATACCATAGGGTTATGATTTAGAACCCCTACCTTTAACTGATGACTAACACAATGCTTCTTAATAGATAGTTCCCAAGAGGAAGAAGGTATGGATGATCGCCCATAAGATCTTAGATCAAAACTGATCAATATCAAAACCAAAAACATTCACAGTGAATGGATTTCACCACAATGACTGGAGAAACAAGGGAGAGAATGTAAATACCTAACTAAAACCACTTACCAGGGATTGATCATGTTCTTGGAATGTCTTAAAGGTTGGTTGGCACTCCAAAATCACATGGAGAGAGACATGGGGTTGAGAAGAGAATCCTGCAGTGAGATGAATGGAAAAAATATACCACATGAAATACATTAAAATAGAAGGTTGGAGAATTACATAACATTTAATATAGTAACACACCATGTAAATATTTTTAATGTTATTTGTCAAAACATCTATTACCTCTATGGAATATTAAAATTATAGATTAATAATATGATGTTTAATCCATTTAAATGATGTGTAAATGTTCTATATATTGTTTTTCTACCAATTTTCCATATAAAAATCATGCATATGATATAAATATTCGTAAAATTAATAAGAACCACTGATAACACTCTACCCATTTATACTAAGACTTCATTAATTCAAAAATACATACATCCATAATCTTTAAGTCATTTTCACTAAAAATATGCTCTCTATGTGGATCCTCTTGGTTTTTCTCAAGTTTCCTCAGAACCCAAGACTATGATTATTCATAAAAAACACCCATGATAGAAACACAACCAACAAGGGTTAAATATGAGGAAAAAATAAAAATAAATAATTTTAACAAAAAACCCTAAAGAGAGATGCACTTGAAAAAAGATAGGATCTTACAAACTCCCCATCATATAACAGGTCATCCCTAAGCTTCCCTAAGCATCAGTGTGAGGTTTCAAGGAATAGGTATATAAAATATGTTCAAATATCAGACTCCATATATGAGGTTTCTTATAGAACTCACCCATTCTTTCACCTCACTCAAACCAATGGTATAGTCCTACCATGAAGATATTTATCACTATGATCCACAACCCTTATTAGATGCCCCTTATAGGATTCTTCAGCACAAAGCTCAACATGTACTACATCGATCACATGGGAAGGTTCCGGATGATATCCTTAAATAATTGACACATGGAATACATCATGGATGGAACTGTCGTGTTTTTAGAAGGTCCAAACAGTACACCACTTGATCGATGCTTGCCATTATCTCAAACGACCCATCAATCCTAGGTGCTAGCTTTCCCTGTTTCATGATACAAAGTTTCCCCAATCTAGTTGATACCAAAGGAAAGCGTGATGGAGAACTTTTAATTCCACAGGTTGTCTCTGATGGCTAGCCTATGATTTCTGCCCACTCTACAAAGTCACGAACCGCCATCTGAAAAATTGAACTTTCCCAGAAGCCTCCTTCACAAGACAAGTCCCAAAAAGTGCTAACACATCCACTTCCTGCCAACAAAGAGGCAGATGGAATGGAAAATCATATAAATCCAAAAAAGGTTCCATTTTTATTTATTAATTGATGATTATTATATATGAAAAATCCATGAGTGCCACGAGTATCTCTAATGAACCCCTAAAATCCAAAACACAGGCTCATAACATATCCTATATAACATGAATAGTCCACTCAAATTGACCATCAGTCTGAGGATGATAGGTTGTGCTCAACAAAAAATGTGACCCCGAAGCCTTTTGAAAATCCTTTAAGAAACATGATGTGAAAAAATGATCTTTATCAAAAATGATACTCTTCATAACACCATGAAACCAAACCACCACAGGCTTGTAAAGACAACCCAAATCATAATCTTTGAAGGTCTCTCTAATTGGTAATAAGTAGGATAACATCATTATTTGATCCACAATTACCCATAAATCATAACTCTTATGGTTTCTACTAGTTAATCCGGTCACAAAATCCATAGTGACAACATCCCATTTCCACTTCAGATTGGTAAAAGGTTGCAAAAGCCTAGCTGGCCTCTAATGCTCAACTTTCACCTTCTCACAAGTGAATAATCTAGCCACAAATCATGCTACATCCTTCTTCATTAAAAAACACTATTACAATCTAAAAATATCACAATGCATATTTTTCAATCTAGGATACACCGCCCATATATATTCATTAAATTCTTTCATCAACTCTTCACGCAAGCCCATAGGAACACATACTTAACCATATAAAAGAATGGAATTTCCATTTCCAGGAGACTGTCCAGATAGTGCGTCCCCACCATTTAATTTTTCTCTTAGAAATCATCCCTCCAAATTAGAGAATTGATCAGTCTTAATCCAGTCCAAAATCATGGGTATAATAGATGTGGAAGTCATATTTAATCAAATCTGAAAGTCTTAGACATCTATATGTATGTGTGAAAAGATATACATTATCCACAACTCATTACAAGACTCTTGTACTACCTTTTTCTGTGTATTTTGGCTCAATTCATTGACAACAACGTTTCTATTTCCTGGTGTATAAGCCTACTCAAATTCAAATGATTGTGGATACTCAACCCACCTCCTCTGTGAATGATTCAGGTCTTGCTGAGAAAAGATGTACCTGAGGCTATTATGGTCTGTGTATACTATAAACCTATCACCCATGATACAGTGTCTTCAATACATCAGGGAATGTACCACTTCTTATAACTCTAGATCATGTTTAGGGTAATTCATCTATTTCTTTCTTAGCTTCCTAGAGCCATAAGAAACCAATTGATCCTCCTACATTAGAACTACTTGGATTACAACTTTTGACGCATCCAAGTAACTGGTATATGCTTTACCCAACATATGTAAAATTAAGATAGGTGTTGAGGTTATCATTCACTTTAGATCCCGAAAATTTCTCACATGATAATCATACCAAATAATGATAAACCCTTTCATTTTCACCCTAGACATCGGTGCTGAAAAATTGTATAAATCTTGGATAAAGCACTGATAATCACTTGTTAAACCCAGAAAGCTTTGAATGTCGAATATAATCTTGGGATTTTCCCATGATACCATATATGAATCTTCCTATGGGTCCACGAAAAGTCCTACCTCTAAGATTTCATGGCCCAAGAAGTGTAATTTATTAATCCATAAACTTCATTTGGTCAGATTAACATAAAGACTGCTCAAACTCAATGTACTTATGGTGATATCAAGATGTTGGGCATGATCGTCTAATGACCAGGAGTTAACTAAGATATCATCAAAAAAACTACCACAAATAGATCCATAAAAAGATTAAATATCCTTTTCATCAAGGTCCTAAATACCATCAGAGCATTAGTCAGACAAAACTACATCACTATGAAATCATACAAACCAACCCTTCACCTAAAAGTAGTACGAGGTATATCTGTTGGTATCACCCTTAACTGGGGGTAACCAAATCTCAAATAGATCTTTGATAAGATCTTATCACCTATCAACTTATCAAAAAGATCTTTAATGTGTGGAATTTGATTCTGATTCTTGACCATAATCAGTTTCAACCTCCCATAATCCACAGATAAGAACAAAGACCAATCATCCTTTTTGGTGAAGATAACTAGGGAACCCCAAGGATATGTATAAGGTCATACGAAGCCAAAAATTATAGATCTTCCAATTCAAATTTCAACTCCTAATGCTCTTATGGTTATATTCTATAAAGAATAAAAGAAATTGGATTTACTCCCACAACTATCTTGATCATGAACTCAATCTATCACTCGAGTAGTAATATATAGAAATCATTAGGAAAAATCCTATGTCAATCTACCACTAGTGCATAATAATCCTTTTCAATCTAGCATCATCAAGAGAAAGGATAGCTATTTAATCCATGAAAAAATTCAATCTTCACTGAATTGGTCCTGCATGACCGTCCTGAAGATCCCACTCACCCTAGTGAGAATAGATGCCTCCATATAGAGATAAGACGGTAGATCTCCTCCAGTAATAATATATATGATCCTGGTATAGAACTAACCAATCCATACAAAGAAATAAGTCGAAACCTATCATTTATTGAATGAATGTTTCCCAATTGAAATTGTAACCACCAATATATAGAGAACTCACCTTGAAACATTTGAAATTCCATTACCGCACTCCCAACAATGTGTCGATGTTCAAAACAACATCCTTGATTTCCACATCCAACGAAAAAATATTTTCAAAAGGAGAAGATATAAAATAATTTCATGATACTATATCAAACAAAAAAGAAAGATAAGGTAGATGATATAAGAATTGTACCTCTAACAGTTTATGGTTCTACATCCATGTTAGCCGGAGTAGTAAGTATAATGTGTAGTTGATGTTTCCCTCTTCCCTTGGCTCAAATAGGAATACCCTGATCTATTTTATTTGACTAGTATTTATACACCCTTACTGGGGTCCCATGTCCCATATCCTAGCCCAAATGGCCAGTATAACTCTAGCAACCAAACTTTTAAGGGGTAAATGATCCCCTTCCTAACTCAGGTGACTATCTTGATCCTATAGCACTTGTCTTATATAGAATTTCTTCACATTACCATTGAATATGACCCAATATGTCATAGATACAACACTCAACTATGGTTTAAGGAAACTTTGGGCACTTGTGACCAAACATGTCACACTAATAGAACTACACCAGAACACAGTCCTGAGATAGATTTTCACATCCCTGATTTCTCTTCCCACTACTACCTTGGTGATAAATATCATAGTGGTTATTCTGGTGACCAAAAGAAGGGCTCCAACTTCATCATATCAAAATAGACTAGTCGCTGCTCAGGGCCTCTCTCTAATTCCCTTATGTGATGAGTGATTCATTTATCCTATCCTCAAAACATATCTATTGAAAAATGTTTAACTATGACCTCAAATCATAATGAATACCATCCTAAAAATGTCTCACCCTAGAGATCTCATCAGCTTCCAAATATATTGAATATTGATGTTGGTTGGTGAAATATACAACATAGTCCATCATTGACATGCCTTCCTATGTAATATGCATGAACTCATAAGTTTTTTCATCCATTAAAGTCTCAAGAAATAATTTTTTTAAGAAATTCATCTTGAATTCTTTCCTAGATAGCTCATCCAGCTACCCACCTTCCTCCAGAATATCCCAGCAAGTCTTGGCTAGTCCACAAAGCATATACACAGTAATCCTCACCCTCCTATTTGTGGGTAGATCAAGATTATTGAAGATTGTCTGGACTAACTCGGTCTAGAACATGGATTCCCAGGGGCCTCCTTCCCTAGTAAACGTAGGCGGATGCTTCAGCTAAGACTCTCTAGTCAAATCAGATATCAAAGGCATGATGAGAAAATTCTCTATTTACATGGATCACATAACCCTTAGGAAGATATCATGAATCCGAATATCAATATGATCCTCAAGAACAATTGGAAGATTCAGTTCAACATTCTTAGGAGTGTTCTGATTACCACCCTCCTGATGCTCAAGTCGAAGAAGACAAGCTGTCATTTTCTCTACAAGACAAAAACACACCTTAGAGAATTGGATAATATGTTAAACATAAATATGTTACTACAACAGAAAACCATTGACTCATAGTCTCTATAATCATGATTAAAAGTGTTTTGGTAGGACATTAAAATTCATTTCATTTATTAGGTAAAATAGATATCTCATATCACAGTTCAATAGGAAGGTATATATCACATGAAAATAAATATTTCCTTATCCTGAAGAATGCATTTCCATATATCTCTATGTGCCAATTATGATGCATGAATACTTGTCTCCCACCAAACTAGGCTACGATTATAAATATCAAAAACCAATAACATCATAAAACAATAACCTCATACAACATGTGAATCACCCAAGTTGAAATAACATCCTAAGGTAACAAGAAAACATTATAAACAATAATCCCATCCAAGGTCACTCAAAATTTCCCCAAACATGTGTTAGTTTTTCCCATGCACAAGCTGATTACCAAGTCCAAACACATTCTAGTCTCATTTTTACCTTTCCTAATGTAACACCCCAATATTTTATGAGATTTTTTGTTTTTAATTTCTTTGATGTCTAATGTAGTATAATACTCCAAGATTAGCTTTCTCTATACACAACAATGTATTAGCTTTCAGTATACATAACATTATACTTGTACTACGTTACACACAATTTCATGTTCTTTTGATATAATTCCTTTCATGATAATCTGAGTATAGATTTTGTTCATTGTATAAAATAAATAAGTTAGGATTGTGTTATAAGAAACCAGAAATGAGTATTTCACTATACACAACACTTAATTGGCTTGCATTACATGCAAGATATACCTTCCTCAATAGCTTGCATTGTACGCACCAACGAGATTCCCTAAACAACGATATATTATTAAAATATAATTATTTAATGGGATAAAAACTATCTTTTATGAATATTATTAACCCGATTTGGAATTTTATATAAAATTAATATTCATAATATTTATTTTCAATAATATTATATAAGAACAAATTCAATTTTTCAGATAAAAGAAATATTTTTCAAAAAAATGTTGCTTTGCCTCCTTTTGATGGCACCCCAATTTTAAATATAGTTTTTAACAACTTTTTATATTATATTTGTCAAAATAAATTCCTTTTTGGGAAAAGAGGCATCAAAATTTACTTTGGTTTATTTTTTTGGTACATTTCTGATAAAATTCACATTTTAATGAAAAGTAAAAAATACGACATTTTAATTCAAAATTGCAGTTTTCTCTAATTTATTTATATATTTGGATTTTCTTTTTAATTGTTTTTATATTTTAATTGGATTATTATTTATAATTTAATCCAATTATGGCCATTGGAATTAATTTTATACTATTGGACATAAACACATGTCAATCTTTTGATAGTTTTTACTTTTAAAAATTGATTTCTGTTTCTGAAAATGGGAATTAATTTTGAATTAATTAATAAAACTTATGAGTTTGGAATTTTTTAAAAATGATTCCATATTTGGAATCATTTTTTTCCAGATTATGTTAATAGGTAACTTTTATATTTTAGATATTTTAAATTGTAACTATGGTAATTTTTATTTACCGCACTTAAAGGTAAATTAGCTTAACAAAAAATATGATAAATATAATAATATTATCCTAACACCTGATAAAATCCTATTGGATGAATTATAGTCAACCAATATAACCTAACAGTCAAAATTGATTCATTTAATGGAATTTTTTCAAGAAAGTGATGTAATTATAATTAAATCAAAAGAATGTGACAACATGTCTCTCTCATATAATAATTCTAATATAGCGATAAAAATGATCAAAATTAAAACATAAACTATGTATATAAATATAATGAAAATATCTACATCAATTAAATTTGTATAGAATTTTTAGATATTAAATAATTACCATAAATGATGACACAATAGTGATGTATAAATTATTTTATTGATAGAAATATCAAATAAACTATTTTAAAAATATGTAAATAAATATCATATGAACTAATTAATGTGAAGAAAACATTTCAAGGTTACTATGACATGTTAGGATTGTATTCAATATTTTTTTTCGATTTTATCTCTTGTTTGTATTTTTTAAAAGTCGAATAAATGAATTATCAAAATTGACAATATAGATATTTTATAAAAATAACTTGTTATTAAATTAATTAAAAATCACAAAAATGATTAAAAAATACAAAATGAAATTATATGGTCTAAAATCTCATAAAGTATCTAATTATGGAAAAATGACAGCACATAACTAAATATTTATAACCATTTAATATTTATAATCTTATTACCAAATTCAAAATTAATATATTAAATAAGGATAAATAAAAATGATAAGGTTTAAAATAAAATCCAAACATGTCTAAATTTTATTAGATGAGGGTAATTTTACCCATACCTATCTTATATATTAAATAAATGAGTTTGGGAGGATTATTAATGAATAAAATTATAATAAATTAATATTTCAGGACATTCCAAAGGAGCCCCTCCCCTCTCTTATAAAAGGGCACATATCCTTCTCTTTTTATCACACCAAAAAAATCCCTTTGGATAGGACAACCCCTGCTCAAATATCCTCTAAAATTCCTTCAATTCATCCTAGAGTCCACAGATTCAGATGAAATCTATCTTATGGAGTTCTTTTATACAAACCAAAAAGAGATACCTGAAAAAAGAGGCAATTGTTTTATCACCATTTCAAATTTATTTTCTTTTTCTACGTCCTCTTCTTATGTTGATCACAACAAAAAGTAATAAATACAATATATTATACATGATTATATGTTATTATAATTATGGGAAAACCTTATCACTCCTTTTATCCAACTTACAAATAAAAATATCACCATGCGTGTGTGTGTACAGCTTACCGTCTCCACATCGTGGTGTAATTTGTAATTAAATAATACATAGTTTGGATGGGTATACTGATGCATATAATGGATTTAAATAATGAATATAACATGATAATATTTCTTTAAATTTAATAATACATCCAATTCCATACCATTTAACTATCTATGGAATCATATCTTCGCTCGTACGTACGTACGACTAAACCTTTCCACAATGAGATTAGATTCATTCTCCACGTTAACCATTCAAAAATGATTATAAAGTATAAATAACAAATATGAATGAAATATATGACATAATAATTCTTCTATGTTTAGTTATATATATATATATATATTTTTTATTTTCTTACTTCCATTAAATTCAACAAGGAAACTGAAACAACGTTCATGCGTATGTGTGGCCTACCGTCTCTATGAACGGGTTAATCCATTTCATTTATCCATCTATTATATATATTTATATACAGAATATTTATTATATATAAAAAAATTAAATGTTTGAAGTAATGAAATTATGATATAATTAATAAGATTAAAAATAAAAAGTCAAAACACATATGATAAATAAAGCGATTATTACCCAAAATGTTTCTTTAACATGGAATTGATAAATAAACGAGTAATATAAAGTCATAAGTGAATCATATATGATAAAATAAAAATTATTATGGTCCTATTAATAGTTAATCGTATGTTTAAATCTACTATACCAGATTTTTGGACACATACCAAAGAAATCAGACCTAAGGTAAGGGATAATTTTGAAATCACATTTTTATCCAAGATTATTTATACGTAAGTATTTACTAGGGGTATATTTATCATCCATGTCCATGTTATCTAAAACTTTTTTCAAATTTTTTTTCAATAATTATATATACTTTTAAATCCATTTTTACCCATTTTTAACTTTTATTACATGGTATGGAACGAATATTTCTTTCATTTTCCATATGAGTTACGTTTTGACTTTTCTAGTAAGAGTATTGTAAGAATATTTTTTTAACATATTCATCATGAATGGGGGTTTATGTATTTTTAATGCCTTATTTACATGAATCTAACTTTATTTTATTTCAAGTTTATTTTCAACTAAATTATTTTCTTTTAAAATTTCACTTCATTTTAATAAAAGAAACCATTTTTGAATAAGAAAGGATATTTTCCTCAAAAATTAAGTTCAACTGTTTTATCAAAATGTATTTTCTATCTAAGATGATGATATTTAAATAGTGTAATGTTTATATCACTATTATTACTATGATTTTATTATTTTAATGATGTAATTATATTTTAGAAGAATTATGTTATGATGGAATGATATTTAAGAAACCCATTTTATTTCATGGGTTATGTTGTGATGAATGATTTATGTTTTAGTAGAACATGTAAGAATGATTTCATTATGAGATGGGAGGAACCTATATCTTCTAAAAAATCATTGGGTAAATATTTATATCTCATGAGATAGATATGAATAGAATGGAAGGAAAATTTGATTCTGTAATATAGGGTTGGAATGACAAGTAAATCTGGTTAATAAATACATAGCTGGAATAACAAATAAACCCAGTTCAGTAATGGAATTTGTCCCCTAGGATGGTCTTGGGGGAAATTCCTTGGCTACTATAGAAATCATATTATGTGCTTATTTCTTTTCCACAATTCTATGTTTTATGTCAATGTTATTTTATCATGGTTTATGGTCATTTATGATTTTTTCCTTACAAACTACCAAGTTTTATTTGATAACTCACGCTTTTGATATTTAAAATTTATATTCAAGTTTTTGAATCCTTGTGTTTATGTTATGCTTGATGTTCTTCATGTTTACACTTACAGAGCATTTTAGATCAACCTTTTTGAGGTTTTATTTTCCCCATGATATAAGGAACGGTTTTAGGTAGAAAAACAAAAGGGGAATATCTTTATAGGATATTTTGAATATATTTCACCAAGTTAAAAGATTATTTTCCAATATTAAAAATACACTAAACTAATACGGTCTTTAGGAATATATTTTTCTAATATTTAATGTTTTCTGCAAAATAAATGTAATGTCCATTAACATAAATCCTGTGTCATTAGAGTAGGTATCCGAGTGAAGGTTTAGTCAACCATTGGAAGTAGGACACAATTAATTTAGTGAGATCCCTAGTGATATTTACAAGGAATGTATATGGATGTCGCTAAGGGTATGTCTAACTATAGGTTATAATCCTATAATTATGGTAATCATCATGAATTACCTAGGATTAAACTTAAGATGTCAGTAATTGAAATTACCCCTTGATTATATTGTTTTTCTAGTATGATTTTTTCCTCTAACATTATTCTATTTTCGTTTTAGAAAATGGATGGAACCCAAAGAAACCACGTTTAATGGTGGATGTGATAAGACATGCAATGATTTTCCTCCTAAACATCCAAATGTTTTTGGATTCTAAATAAAAATTTGTGTTCCTATGACTGCAAATCCTTAAAGACTACCAAATGACCAAAGGTGGGAACAACGTTCTCTTGAATCATTCTTAAGGAAACATCCACCTTATTTTAGTGGAACGACCTATCCACTAGTTCCTGTGAAATGGATTTGTAACATTGAAAATATATTTTTCTTTATTTGATGTTTATAATGTGAAGAGGATAAGTTGGGAACTTATTGTTTTGAAGGTAAAACAAATATATGGTGGAAATTTTTCAAGGATACAAGGAAATAAGATAAAATTGACTCTATGGATTTAAATGAGTTCAAGATCTTATTTTTTAGTATGAACCTTCTTCATATTCTTCTTGTAAAAATTAATATTGTATTTTCTCATCTATCTCATGGTTATGATAAGAAAATAAGGATAAAAGTCAAAGGAAACTATTAAAATAATGGAAAAAATAAGATTATATTTTATTTATGCTCAAAATGAGGATGCAAAAATGGAGGAAAGTTTCTTATGGGGACTGATATATGTTTTATGTTTGGAAAAGAAGGTCATCCAAAATTTTACTACCGATGTAATGGGAATAAATAGAATTCACCAAAGAGTGCACTTCCCAAAAATCAGGGATACAAGTGAATGGAAATGGAGCATTATGATAACCAATGCCCTAATCCAAGGGTTACAGATTAGTATCGATGTAAACAACATCTTAATGTTAGATACAAAAGAAAATAACATTTGATTACTATTGGTGATGTTGAGTATGCCAATGAAGTGGTAGACTGATTAAGTAATTATGTAATGGGAATCCAAAATAGTGTTATTGAATATCTCTTGTAGTATTATAGAATATTGGAATATCTAGCTATTGGTCTATTTTGGTTTTACATAAGTATATGGTACCAATACCCTTTAAAAGTGATTGAAATATTTTTGGAAAGCACATGATATGCATATAATGAATGGATAAAAATATAATGAGATGATTGATAGTATTAATTATCTCATGACTGATATAAGTATAAATGGATATCATGGTTTGAGTATATAATTTTTTTTTGTATTTTTGGTGAGTGGAAAGAGTTAATTTTGACAAAATTCATGTTTTCACTAAGGTTCTACAGTAAATCAAGTTTTGTGAGAATACGTGATTAAGGTAATCACATGTTTGGAATGTGATAACAAAGAACTAACTTATAAGATATGGGAGATAAATATTATGATAATTTAGTTCACCTATTTCTAAAGTTTTATATTTTTAGTATTTGTAAGGTTTGTAATGTTATCCATTTATTGATAGTATGAGTTATATTCTACTTAATGATTTCTAGATTAATGTATTATCTCACTATAGGTAGACTTATCCATATTTGATTACATATGATAATATTTGTTTTGTTTGAATGACCAATCATTCTATCAACTAATCTGCTAACACTTCAATAATGAAAATTTCAACTTCATTTCATTAAATAAGATATGAAGTGGAAATTGTTCAAGGAATGAAAAAATAGTGACATTGCAGTAAAATCAAGTAAGTATTTGTTTTCATGAAAAATTATTGAAATTAGGGAAAGGATCTTGAAAACTAAAAATTTTATCCTCTACCTTCTTTTTGGATGAATTATATGATCACTTAAATCATCATAGATTTATGTATTTTTCGTTGCCTGATTTCTATAAACCTTTTTCTCTATCACTATCCATCAGAACTTGATGACTAGATTATTCTTTCATATCTATGTTCTCACTTCCCACCTATATTCTCATATTTGGAATCTTAATGATGATTTAAATTGGGTAATCATTAGGTTTCTAAAATTCCATTTTAAAATGATGTTTTTGTATTTCTTATTACGATGTGGGTTTATATGAAAGAAACTTTAAAGTAGTAAACCTTTTATATCTGAGATATATTTAAAGGGTGAAATTTATTTTTTGGGGTGTATAATGTAATACCCAAAGATATTATTAGATTTTTTCTTTTTAATTTCATTGATGTATTGTGTTGTACGATACAGCAATATTATCTTTCTCTATACTCAACACTGTATTATCTTGCAGTATACGTAACACTATACTTGTCTTGTGTTACACACAATTTCTTGTTCTTTTGATATAATTCATTTCACGCAACATTGAGTATAGATTTTGTTCAATGTATAAAAGAAATAAGTTTTTATTATGTTATATGATAAACCAAAGGAAACTTTCACTACACAGAACACTGACTTGGATTGCATTGCCTGCAAGAGTGACATTCCTTAATAGATTACATTGTATACAATACTGAGTCTCCCTAAAAAATGACATATTATTAAAATAATATTAGTTGGTGAGATATAAACTAGGTTTTATGAATACTATTATCCACATTTTGAAATTTTTATAAAATTAAAATTCATATTATGAATTTTTTAGAACATTATATAAGAACAAATTAAATTTTTCGGATAAAAGAATAATTTTTAAAAGAAATGCAGTTTTACAACCTTTATATAGTGTAGTAATTTTAAATCTAGTATTTAAAAAATTTTATATATTCTATATGACAATATTACTATCTTATATTGAGGATGGACATAAAAATTTACATTGGTTAAATTTTTGGTATATTTCTGATAAAATTCATATTTTAATGAATAGTGAAAAATACTGCATTTTAACTCAAAACTGCCTTTTAAACAAATTTATTTATATATATAAATTATTATTTTAATTGGTTTTAAAGTGTAATTGGATTATTTCATATAATTTAATCCACTTAAGGTCATTGGAATTAATTTCACATTTATATTGGATGTAAACACATGTCAATGTTGTGATAGTTTTTACTTCTAAAAACATGCATTCTATTTTGGAAAAAGGGAGTTAATTTTAAATTAATTGATGAAACTAATATATCTTGAATTTTTTAAAATGGATTCCATATTTGGAATTAGTGGGTCCAAATTATTTTAATTGATTACTTTTATTTTTATTTTTTGGAGATTATGAATAGTAACTAAGGTAATTTATTTTACCACAGTTAAAGATAAATCAGTAAATTTGGGTAAAAACAATATGATAAAGATAATAAAATTATCTTAACACCTAAAAAATTTATATTGGATGAATTATAGTCGACCAATAGCACATAAGGGTCTTTATTGATTTATTTTATAGACATTTTTTATGAAAGTAATGTAATTATAATTAAAACAAAAGAAAGTGACAACATGTCACTCTCATATATTAATTTTAATATCAAGAAAAACATGATAAAACTTAAAACATTAATTGTCTCCATAGATTTAATATAATTATATACGTAATGTGAATTTATTTACAATTTTTAGAGATTAAATAATTACCTTTAATGATGACACAATAGTGATGTAGAAATTATTTTATTGACAGAAATATCAAATAAATGGTTTTAAAAATATGAAAATAAATATAATATGAACTAATTAATGTGATCCACCATTTTTATATTTTACCTGGTCATTTTTTTGTGTATTAAATAATTTTTTCTAATTTATCTTACTTGTGTATTTTATTTAAAGTAAAATAAATGAATAGTTTTAAAATTGAAACTTTTGATATATTATAAAGATAACATATTATTAAATGTTTTATAAATAAAATTTTTTTTTACAAAATTACAAATAAAAAATTATGTGGGCTAAAATTTCATAAAATATCAAATTTTGGACAATTCACAACACATAAGTAAATATTTATAACCATTTAATATTAATAATCTTATTATCAAAAATAAAATTAATAGATTAAATAAGGATGAATTAAAATGATAAGGTTTAAAATAAAATCAAAACATGTATAAATTTTATTTATTGGGAGTATTTATACCCTTACTAATCTTATATAATAAATGAATGAGTTTTAGTGAATTATAAAATGAAAATGAATTTATAATAAAATAATATTTGAAGGTTTTCAAAAGGTTCCCCTCTCCTCTCTTATAAAAGGGCACCTCTCCTTCTATTTTAATCACACTTAAAAATCCCTATTTCTCGTCCAAACCATGAAAAAATATCCTCCAAACTTCCCTAAATTCAACATAGAGGCTACTCTTTGCGAATAAATCCATATGAAGTAGTCCTTTTGTGCAACCCAAAAGGAGATACCAGAAAAGAGGTAATTTTTTTATCACCACTTTCAAAATATTCTTCATTTTCTACTTCCATATATTATGTTGTTCCCATAATACAATAATAAATCCATTATATTTTAAATTATGAGATGTTATTATAATTATGGCTCAACCTTATACCTCCTTTTATCCATTCTATGAATAATAAAATCACCATGTGTGCGTACGTACTACTTGTTGTCTCCATGATGTGGTGTAATTTGTTATTCAACAATAGATAATTTGGATGGGTATATTGATGGATATAATGGATTTAAATAATGAATATAAAATGATATTTTTTCTCTATAATTCATATACAATCCAATTCCATACCATTTAACCATCCAGGGAATGATACTGTCGCATGTTCATACGTAAACTTACCATCTCCACGACATGATGATATTAATTCTCCACATTTACCATTCAATAATGATTATAAAGTATAAATAATAAATAATATTGAAATATATTACATAATAATTCTACTGGATTTAGGTATATGTGTGTGTGTCATTTACTTTCTTCCATTCAATTCAATAAGGAAACAGAAACAACGTTCATGCATACATATGACCTACCATCTCTATGAACAGTGTATTCTATCTCACATATCAATCTATTATATATATTTATATACTAAATATTTGTGATATATAAATAATTTTTTACATTAGTTATGTAAGTAAATAATGATCTATGTAATAAGATAAAGAATAACAAGTCAAAACACGTATAATAAATAAAACGATTATTACAAAAAATGTTGCTTTAACATGGAATTGATAAATTAATGGATAATATATTGTCATAATTGAATAATATATGATATAATAAATATTATTATAGTTCTTTTAAATGTTAATAATTTGTTTAAACTAACTATATAGGATTTTCGAACACATACGGAATAAATCAGACCTAAGTTAAGGGATAATTTTTTAATCTCATTTTTATCCGAGATTGTTTATAAGTAAGTATTTACTGGGGATATATTTATTATCCATATCCATGTTTTCTGAAAATGTTTCCATTAAATATTTAATATCATTATATGTATTTTTGATGTTATTTCTTCCCATTTTTTACTTTTACTACACGGTATGGAAGAAATCATTATTTTGATTTCTATACGAGGTGTTTTTTGACTTTCCCGGTATGAGTATGAGAATAATGTTTTTTAACTTATACAAAATGAAGGAGTTTTTACATATTTTAATTCTATATTTCTATAAGTCTTTCTTTACATGATTTCTCGTTTATTTTCAACTAAATTCTTTTCTTTTAAAATTTCACACAATTTTTATAAAAGAGAACATTTTTCAAGAATAACAGATATTTTCTTCAAAAATTAATTTCAAGTGTTTATCAAAATTATTTTCCATAAAAGATGATGATATTTAAATATTGTTATGTTTACATCCATATTATTACTATACTTTTATTTTTTTAATTAAGGAATGAAATTTTATATGGATTATGTTACGGTGGAACGATGTTTATGAAACTAATTTTATTTCATAGGTTATGCTATGATGAAATTTTTTTGGTTTTTTTGCACTTGTAAGAATGATTTAATTATGAGATGGTTGGGACATATATATCCAACCAATTCATTGGGTAAAGAAATATATCTCATGATATAGACATGACTAGAGATACAAGAAAATTCAGTTCAGTAATATAGGGATGGAACGACAAGTAAATCGGGTTCGGTAATAAATGACTGGAATGATAATTAAACCTAGTTCAGTAATGGACTTTGTCCACTATGATGGTCTTGGTTGTAATGTCTTGTCTACTATTGAAATAATATTATGTGATTACCTGTTTTCCACAATTCTATGTTCAATGTTAATGTTATTTTATCATGATTCATGTTCATTTATGATTTATGCCTTATAAACTACCAAGATTTATATCATGACTCACAATTTTTATATTTATATTTTATATTCATGTTTTAACATTATTATGCTTATATTTTGTGTGATGTTCTTCATTTTTACCCTTACTAAGAATTTGATCTCACCCTTTTTTAGGTTTTATTTTCCATATGATCTAAGGAAAGGTTTTAGGTAAGAAAAAAGGGGGAAGATATTTATGTGAGATGTTGAAGATCATTCACTAAGTTAGAAGATTATGTTCAAAGTTTGAAAATACACTAAGATAATATATTCTTTGGTCATATATTTGTGTAATTTATTAAGTATTCTAAAATATAAATTTAATTTACTTATACAATAATATTGTGTCATTATACATAAATAGTAATAAACTAAAAAGAAACCAAGTATGCTATGATACCACTTTGTAACATCCCCTATTCTGGCACTCTCTCATGGGGATAGAGAGGGTTGGTTATGAGTCCTCATGTATTCCTCCCTATATTCCATATGATACCAACTACTAGTGGTGTTGTGACAAGTATAATGGTGAGACTATACCCCCTGGATTCATAGTTTAAAATATAGAGTAAAATATCCAATAATAAAAAACAATCAGAGTGTGGAAATATTAGACACAATATAATACAGCAGAAACCAACCAAAAATCACTAATGAACAATCCAACAAATACTAAAGGAATAATGTAATGGCATGCTAGAATGTAACTGTGTTTCATGATAGAAATCATACAAGATAAAGACTAATAGACTCAAATAAATACTCAAAATTCCCTAGTCATGGACCCCATGTAGACCGCATCTCTAAACTCCAGTATATTTAACAAGAAAAAAATCAACAACAAGGTCATTTACCCTTGTCCAAATCTGCATTCATATAATCTGATCGAGCACCATACATTATCCCAAATAGGGTGTGAGTATAAATTAGTCGGTCGAAACCACTATGTCTAAAAAACTAGTCTGATAAGAAGTGTATGCAATAAAGAGATAAACAAGTGTATTGATTTATTCAACAATTAATAAAATATAAAAAAGTCATATTTCAGCTCTATGATGGAATATCTATGAGCATGTATCACAACTATGATAATCATGACCATATAACCATGGTAAAGACAATGAGTTTTTACCCAAGTGGTATAGGATGCTGCTTGGCATCCAAAAGACATGGGATTGAATCCCAGAAGGGGAGAATTGTCTAGGGTACTATAGCAGCACTATAGCGGGGCATTGTAGTAGGTATTGTAGCAGCTCGGGTACTATAGTATTATTGCTCACCGAAGGGCCCTTTGGGCCAAAAAATGGGCTTTCAAGCCTTGTTTTAAGGCAACTTTTCTTTGGGCCATTCGTCTATGTAATGGGTCTCCCTTTTCCTAGTTAAAAATCGGTCTTTTCATTAATAATAAAAGGGAGGCTTCAGCCCCTACACATTTAAAAAAAATATTACCATGGTTAAATAACTTGCATCAGCATCATGCTAGAATGTCTCTGATCATGTCTCAAAACCATTTCAACCACAACTATATAACCATGGTAAAATAACATGCTTTGGTATCATGCGATAATATCTCTAAGCGTGTCTCACAACTTTGCATACCAAAACTATATAACATGGTAAATTCACAACAATCTGGGTAAAATCCCTATAATCATTATAACATTCAAGTCAAATCCCAATAATAATTAAAACATCTAGGTAAAATCCCAATAAAAATCTCAACATGGGACTGGGCCAGGCCTACTCAATATAAGAATACCACAATGGGACTGGGCTGACCTTGGTCAATATCTTCATTACGACAAATAAGATTTCATTTTCCAATACCATGCCCAAAATATAATAATTTCAGCATGGATCACAAAACATGTCATAATAGAAGGGATATCACAATATCAAATCATAAGCCTCAATTCATAATTATGTTAATTTTCATTTTTCTTTAATTTGTTTTTCATTATTATCATAATTGATCAACAATAAAATCAATAAGTAATTAGCCATAAAATATGGATTCAATATTAAGAAATCACTTAAGGTCTCATGTCATGATAAAGACACATTAATATATTATACAATTCAATTACATTCAAGGTTCTCTCACAAAGAGTTTAGCCATAAGCCATGTCAATATCCAATTTATGACAAAAAACTCTAAATAATATCACCATCCACTATTTAATTAATTCAGATGCATGTGGAATTGGAATTATAACAATATTTCATATACTTGTAAATTATCAAACCATAGGGTTAATATTTTGACACCTACCTTTAACTGATAAAGAATGTAATTCTTCCAAAGGAAAAATCCGAGGAAGAAGGTGTGGATGATATCCCAGAGGATCCTATATCAATACTGATCAATATCAAAAACAACAATGCACACGATCAAGGGATTTAACTGTAATTTTTGGAGAACTAAGTGAGGAAAGAGAAAAATCAAACCAAAACCACTTACCAAGTATTGATCATGTTCTTAGAACCTCTAGAAGGTAGGTTGGCACAACCAAATTTCTTTGAGAGTTCCCTAGGTCCAAAAGAAGTATACTACAATGAGATGAATGGAAAACTCAGCCACATGACATACTTTAAAATAGATGGTTGGGAAATTAAATGGCATATAATATAGTTACATGTCGTGTAATTGTTTTTAACGGGATATTCCAAATTACCCATTTCCTCAGATAAATATTTAAAACCCCTTATAATTATATGATGTTTATTCCATTTACACAGTGTTTAAATGTTCTTCTGATGGGTTTTCATCCCATTTTATTTATAAACAACCAAAAATCCCTTTAAATCTTCTCAAATTAACAAGAACTCATGAAAACTCATGACCCATTTATAACCAGACTCAACTAATTCAAAAAGGCATACATCTCATAACTTTATGTCACATCCCCAAACAAAGGCTCTCTACATTGACCCACTTCATTTTTATCATGTTTTATCCCAACTCAAGACTCTTTTTATTCAAAAGACAGACATCCACAATGAAAATACAACCACTAATGTTTAAAAACGAAGAAAAACTCAAAAATAATTAACCAAAAAACTCATAGAGATGCTCAACAAAAATATATAGGACCTTACAAGGATTATAAGTCTTTCAATGAAAATGATGAATTTAAATAATTTAACCTTAGTGAAGATAACGAGAAAGATATTAATAATGAATCAATTGAGGTGGAGAATATATCTTCTCAAAATGATCCAAGGGAATGAAAAAATATTATGGATCACCCTATTGAAAAAGTAATTGGTAATGTAGAATCTAGATTTCCAACCAAAAAATATGTTTTTCTTTTTTGTTTCAATTCTAATTTTGTTTTGACTTTATTCATGTCAATATGGAAAATTCATTAATTAATTTAATCTAGATTAATTAAATTCATGATTAATTAAATCAACTAGAATGTAATAAAATATGGGACTTAGTTTCTTTTCTGAAAGATAAACCTATTATTTGAACTAAATTTATGTTTTCAAAATAAACTTGATGAATCTAGAAACAGAGTTAAAAATAATGAAAGACTAGTAGCTCCAGGTTATTCTATGGAATAAGGAATTGAATTTGATGATTATTTTTATCATTTTGCAATAATAGAATCAATTTTATTTCTCTTATCCACTATATTACCTTCAAAAACATGATATTATTTCAAATGGATGTAAAAAAGTTCTTTTTTAAATGTAATTATTTCATATAAATTCTATGTCCGAAAACCCACTGGATTTGGATATAAAAAATTTCTAGATCATATTTTTAAACATAAAAATGATTTATATGGTCTTAAAAATGTTACAAGAGTTTAATATGAAATACATACATCGATTTTATTATAAAATGATTTTGTTAAAGGAAAGGTTGACCCAACCTTGTTTATAAAAATAGTTTCCAAGAGGTATATTGGTTATACTAATATATATTGATGATATAATCATTGGATCAACAAATGATTCTCTTTGAAATGATTTTTATAATCTTATGAAAATTGAATTTGACATGTGATTAATGGGATATCTATTTTATTGTTTACAAATTAATTAAAGAAAATAATTTTTTTATTAAATCAAGAAAAGTATGCTAAAGAACATGTAAAAATATTTGGACTTGATTGAAGTAAAACTATGAAAAATCCTATGGGAACTAATTATAAATTGGCCTTAGATTAATCTATTAATAAATTTGATATTAAACAATATATAGTCATGATAGGAAGTCTACTATATCTCAATCGTTCTAGACCAGACATCATATTCTCATTCTTCTTGTGTGCTAGGTTTAAGTCAAACCCCAATGAAATTCACCTTAAAGATATTAAACGAGTAATTATATATATGAAGGGTAATTATTGTACTAAACTATTATATTCCAATGAAAACAATTTTTATTTACAGTCTTACTCTGATTCTATCTTTATAGGTTTCATACTCCACTAGAAAAAAAATACAGGTATCTGTCACTTTTTAGGAAAATGTTAAACCTTATGGAGATATAAGAAACAACTTCAGTACTACTATCAACAGGTGATTTTGAATATGTGCCTACTGAAAGTTGTTGTTCTCAAGGAAATTGGATAAAACAAACTATATATGATTTCAATATTAGTTTTGATAAAATACCTTTTTATTGTGATAAATCAAGTGCTATTTTAACTTATAAAAACGCTCTTCAATATTATATAACGAAAAACATAGATTTTAGATTTCACTTTTTAAGCGATCATGTAATTAATGGTGATATATGTTGAGAATTTATTCCCATTGAGAAAAATCTAGCTAATATATTTATAAAACATTTAGATTCAGTTAAATTTGAAATGATGGAATTTTAATTGGGTATGTTAGAAGCTTGAAATCATTGTTAGTATGATCACTATTATTAAAAACTGTTTTGAAAAGTGTTATGTATTGAACATTTTTTCTTATCTATTTAAATAATAATTATATGTCTCTTTTTAAAAGTACTATACTAATTTTTTCCAATATACTTGTTTTACTTTCTTTGAAAATTTTATTTATCTGTTTACTATCTTTCCTTTAAAATAATTCCTTTTATTTAAAAATAATTCTAATTGTTATTCATATTATTGTGCTTCTTGATAAAATTCAAAAAGGGGGATATTTTTTGTTGAAAATTTAATAAATATTTTGGTTTTTTAATTTTAAAAAATGGGGAGTTTGATTGTATTTGAAAGTGTTTTAATACATTTTAACCTTTATATGTTTTTATAAATTACTCTCCCTTAATATTAATTATTAAATTCTAATGTTTTTTATTTAAATATTAATTTTTAATTGGAATGTATAGTAAAAGTTTTATAAAATAATTGTGTTTGTTTAAATTATTAAAATGATACTTCATGTTATATATTTTATATTTAGTTTAGTTTTAGTTAGTTTAAGATAAAATAATATATCCTTATGAAGACCTTGAGTACCCCATAAACCACAAAGGAGGACCCTTAGGGTCAACCCCTTTGGAAGGCCAGCTGTAGGATGCCTCATAAGTAGGTTGCTCTTCTATGTGCATAGTGCATGCCTATAGCATGTGGGGCCCATGTATAAGGCCCCATGGTGTGCACCGGTAGGTTCTTTAGATGGGCTTGGTTGCCTATATGGGCCACATACAGTGAGAATTTTTGTTTTAATATGAAAAACGTTTAGTGGTCCCTAATTTTTATACCACTCTGCCTCCCTGATTTAGATTCAATGTGGGATCAAACTTAAAAATCTCGAAAATGATCTGCACCATCTGATCAATTCTAATTAATCTCATCTATTTTTTTGGAAAGACTATTCATTCTCATTTAAACCATTCCCATTTATTCTTCCCTTCCTCCTCTTTCAGTCACTTTCTCTAGTAGACTAATCCTTGTCTATATAGTTCATTGGAAAACTATCCTTTGACATCCAGTACTCTGATGAATCTTACCATGTTTCTCCTAACATATAGATCTTTCTTCACAACTATAAATCAATCCTTTAACAGTGGTATTAAAATAGTTTTACCAGTGCTATAGAATCTCTGATAATGTAAGATTTGTTAAAGGGTTAAATTTAATAGTGCTCATAAAAAGCATTGATAAGGGCCCCCTTTATCATTTATTTTTTAGCATTGTTAAATGCCTCTTTTAGCAATGCTAACAGGGGATGATAAAGGCCCTGCTGATGAAGGCTATAAATTTTTTCACCCCCCCCTTATCCACGTTTCACCACCTATCAGCGTTTCCACCACCCATTTATCAGCACTTTAGATAATTCCACCCCCAACATGAACCCTGGCCTCTAGTGAGTTTCGAACCTGATACCTCCAGCTTATACACTATATCCTTTTCCACTCACCTATACTATTTTTTTACATTTTATAATATATCTATTTATTTGAATATATTTCATTATATTTCATTATCAATATATTTTTATATTTTTATATATATGTTTATATATATATTTATTTAGTTACATATTTTTTATATATGTATTTATATATATATATATCTCAATAGATATTAACTCTAAAAAACCTTAAAACGCATAAAAACATTAAAAAACTCAGAAAACCCTACAAATCCTAAAAACTAGAAAAGGATTGTAACTTTTGATCAGGGAGTCTCTTTCAGTTCCATAACTAGTCAAATAAAATATCATGAAATTAGGTTCTATATTATATGTAGTACAGGATTAACAGACACCCGAATCGGAAGTTATAGTCATTTGAAATTTAAGAAAGTGAGATTAGTGTTAAAAAAACATTTTTGGAAGCCTTTTGCGCCTTTTGGGGGTTGAAAATTTGGGCAAATATCATTGAACCTATCCAAAGACCCTCTATTTAATTGAGATCATCACATGATTTGATTTTATATGTGGTATTTCACAAACAGACATACATATAAAAACTCATGTCTGTTCAATGTTTTGGTTCGATTTATGACCTTTTTATGATGTAATATATTTTATTCCTTTAATTTTCACATGATTTAAATCTCATATGGTTTTATCGCATTTCATAAGCATCGATTTGACTGGTTCTGTAGCTGAAATGGACTCCTAGATCAAATGTTATGATTTTTTCTGATTTTTTACGGTTTTTGGGGTTTTTAGGTGTTTTTAGGGTTTGTTCACATTCAATGGCTTTTCAAATGGACATAAATCCCGAACTAGGGGATCTGTATTTCCTCTAAGAAATAACAAATCATATATTGTGATGATATATTCTCCTTGGTGACCCACAAGAACCCTTGATAACCTCAGTTAAGGCAAAAAAATACCCATATATCCTCTAAATAGCCATAACTTCTGATACTAGTGTCTGTTAATGAAATATAATTTTATAAATATACCCTTTATCAGTTATAAAAAAAATTACTATTAAATGGAGGTTATATTTATGAGATATTCCAAAAAATATCTGATAAATACCACCCTTTTATCAACACTTTTTTCGAAGTTATAATAATGAACCCCTCCCCCTTTATCGGTGATTTTTTATAAGCGCTGATAAATGATAGTTTTATCAAAACGTTTTTACAAGATCTGATAACGGTCCCACTTTAACATCTCTTTTTAGTGTTTTTAATTACCCCCTTTAACATATATTTCTCTAGCACTGATAAATTTTGTTTTTAACAACACTTTTTGAGAGAGTTTTCTTAACCCTAGCACTAGAAAAACCATGTTTTCTAGTAGTGATTGTATTATCCCGCACATTTCATCATCCTCATCCCATCTCAATCCTCAAGAATCTGATGGATCTCCATAAACCATAGTTTTTTACACATTTCATTCAACCCATCTTACTTTAATCATTCATTCTTCTTCAAGATTAACTGCACATTTGGTTTAAAAGTTGTTGTTCTAAATTTCATGGTTTGAGTTACAATAGTTTCCCCATTATTCAATAGTGGATACTTTTGTCCACTGATTATTATTTTTCTCACTTATTCATACTTGGGTTATTCAACTTTTTCTTTTTTGAATTTTTTTTATATGATTATCTACTCACAATTTGAAAATACCAACAGAGGGTCATATGACTCACCATTGGAAATTTCCAACGGTGGGTGACATTATTCACTATTCGAACCCAACGGTGGGTCAATGACCCACCACCAGACATTACTAATGGGTGATTTCACCCACCATTTGACATCAATGAATGGTGATTTGACTAAATATTGGACATCAACGATGGGTTTATTTTTACCCATCATTTGTGTCTTTATTCTTACTGTGAAAAATGATGGAAGAAACTCATCAAGCTTCAATAAGAGTTATTACTTATTTAGCATAGGTGTAGTTTATTTCTATTATATGTATATTATTTTATTATTTTTTATAAATATTTGTTTTATCCTTGATTTTTTATTGTTGTATTTTCTTTGTTGATAGAATTTTTTCAAGCTCTTAAAGGATCCCTTCTTTCTTTATTTGATTGTAGTAGATTTAATCTTGCTAATTGAACTGATTCCATTTACATTTTTCAATTAATTATCAACTACTATTAGTTACTTTTTTTGGAAATTATTTTCAATCTTCCACTATTTGATACTCTCAATGGTTGGACATGAGCCACAACTGGCTTCATGTAACAACGGTTCATGAGTTATGATTGGACATCCAATGGTTGGAAAAGTTTTATTGCTTCATATGAAGGCTTTGACTACTTAGATGCTTGGAATGAATTTAATTTTGATTAATTATTTTTATTTTATCTTAAATTTTGATTGGTAGGTCATGCTCTATTTACCCTCTATTGTAACCCATTAATGGTTGATGAGTCATTGTTCTCTATCCCAATGGTAGGTCAATGACCCACCACTGTTAAAATTTTATATTTCTAAAATGTTATTTCTTATTTCATTGGTTTTTATTAAAATAAATTTATTTGATCATATTATTTTTATTTTATGATGAAATAAATTTATATAGTGTTAAAAAATTGTAACACTATGTTATGTTCAATCTTTCTTGTTGTATATAGTTTATATGATGCTCTATTTTTACAACATCTTTTCTACATGTAAAATTTAAAATGATATATTTATTGTTCAATTATTTTTTAACAATAAGTTGTTTAAAAATGATTTAATTAATATATTAAATGGTTTTTTCTAATTTTACATTAATAAATATAAATAAAGATTGTTCTTTTACATTATATACTTAGTATTAAAAAAACTACAGGTACCATTCGTAATATTATATTGCTATGCACTAAAAAGTGTCATGAAAACATTGGAAATTGACCCACTCCAAGAGTATTTTGTTTTAATGATCCATGATACATCTATCAGTGATACAAATATTATCAGCGCAGATCATTCAACACATCTCTTGTGACACATCTTTAATATTCTTATACTCTCAATAGTTCTTGATCTTTTTCAACTACAACACTCTTTCTTTGGTCACCAAAGGTATTAAACTTCAAAATTTTTTCCTTACAAGTGATCAACGATCATCGGGCTTAAACATCATTGAAATTATTATCATCTGATACTTTTCTTGTATATTTTTTATTTGTATAATATTGCTTCATTTTGTTTTTAATTTCTTCATTTCTGATTTATCTTTTTCTTATCAAAAGTTTGTCTCTCTCTCTCTATAGCAATTGTACCTCTTAAAAGTAATTAAAGGTTTTGAATCATGATCAAAATTTAGGTAAGTAGACTATGATGGTCTCTAGTATCAATGACTAGGTTATGACTCCAGGTTGCTTAAAAGTAAGGGTCTACAATAAGGTTCTAACACCATTAAATGTGAGTTTACTAATGGGAACGAGTCCCCTAAAGTTGTAGACTAAATTGAGGAGTGGACCAGGTACTTTTTGATATGAGCCGTTGTAAATCTTATGTTATTACATTTTGATTTCCATTATATCATAACTCAAATATCATTTCACTCACTACAGATTAATATTTTATAAACTCTGATTCCTTTTATCTTTATATTTTTAGATATACTATTAACCCCCCTCTCTAGTAATATTTTCAATCTATAATGATTCAACAAGTACCGGAAACTTTAAAATGACCTGATTCATCTTTCTTATATCTATTCAAAACAGACATAGGGAATTTTAGGAGTGATTTGGGGTCCTTATGAAACAATATTCAATCGTTTGAAGAAACATGTATATTTATAGATCATTATCATTGAATGTATAATTTATTTAACATCTTATGTTCGATAAGGATGTTCATTTTATTCAAGTAGCATATCATTTAGGGGGACAGATAGTTCTGTAATGCTGGTGTAAAGACCCGTAAAATTCAAGGGAAATTTTTTCTTAATTTTCTTTAGAATTTTACAAGAGCGCAGTTTCAGACGGCACCTGATTCCGAGGCCCGGAGTGCCCGGAATTAATTTCCGAAGTTTGGCTCGGGTACGTTCAGTGAACGAACGAGCGGGAATTCCTAACTTTTGATCCGGTGCTCGGAATTGAAATCCGAGGGCACCGATGAACTCGCAGTGCCGATATTCGCTTAAAGAGACCCTTTCGGGAGTTGCGTATGTTGCGGGTTGAAAGTTAGTTTTGGGGATTAAAAGATAAGTAAAATAAAATTGTGTGTGAATTTTATTTTATTCTAGGTGGTTAGACTCTCTCATGGGAAGTTGTTGGTGGGGCCCGCAACCACCCAACTTCCCATGTGTGGTTATGAGGGAGGTGGGGCCCACACGAACCCCCCACCTTTTCAAATTCCCTAACCCCTCTAAACCCCCTCTTTAATTTGTGACTCTCCCCTACATTAAAACTTGCCAACTTATCTTTCCATTTAATTTCTTGACAACTCAAGATTTTAATTAATGTAATAAATTCAACTTTTGAATTTTTGAAAGGTGGGCAAAGTGAAAATAAAATAAGGGTAGCTTATTTTATTTTGGGGGTTGCTGTGTTGTGTGGAGATTTGAGAGAGGAAGAGTTCTACACTTTGAAGAACTTCTTTTTCCTCCTTGAAGAACGCGAAGAACCTTCGAACATCGACGAAGAACGCCACGTACTCGGGAATCGTCTTTCGCGACGCCATACCCGCGACACCGACGACGTCTTCTTCCGCGTCATCTTTTCCCGCGACGAAATCGTCGTCAAAGAACTTCGAATCCTCGCTTCACGACATCGACGTCCTTCTTCCGTGACGCCGACCACCGCGACGCGTCTTCCGCGGGTCGTTGACTTTCATCGTTCTTGAATCCAGAGGTAGGGGATGATCTTTATTGATTATTTTTATTCCTTTCTTGAATCGTGGATTTTAGCGTGACTTAACGTGTGACTTATTTTATTTAAGTTCCGTTTTTATTTCTTTAACGTGAGGGGGACCGGACCGCACGAACACGGCCGAATCCCCCTCCATCGTTCATGTTGTTCATGCTGGAGGAAACAAGTAACGTGGTGCCGTCGCACCACGCGGATGAACGTTCAGATATTTTCCGCAACGCCGTCGCGCTTCGCCGAGGAGAGATTTCAAGAACGCGACGCCGTCGCGCCGCGTTGGGAGGATTCTTGGCACGGAGAAAGGGGCGCGGTGCCGTCGCACCGCGCCGGACGACGAACACCGCGGCCGGTTCCGGGCCGCGGTGAGACGAGGAGACCGCGGCCGGTTCCGGGCCGCGGCGGAAGGAAAGACCGGCGGCCGTGCCGCCGGCGTCGGAAATCAAGGGCGGGACCGGAATTTCCCGGTCCCGTTAGTAAAAACCGGCCGGCCAGCGGGCCGGCCGGATATCTTAAAAACCGGGGGTTTAAACCCCCGGCCGGCTCTTCAAACCCCCCTCTTAAAGAGGGGGGCGGTTCATTTAAGGAGGGGGGGCAAAGCCCCCCGGTTTTATTCAGCCGGCCCCCATTTGCGGGGGCCGTTTTTTTGGCTAAGGCACGGCTTAAAGCCGTGCCGCCCTCTCAAAGCAGGGGGGGCTTGATTGCCCCCCGCGTGACCCACGTGCGGCGCCCAGCGCCGCCGCCGCGGCCCGCCGCGGTCCGCCGCCGCCACGCGGCCCGCCGCCCGCCGCCGCCACGCGGCCCGCCAGCCGCCGCCGCCACGCGGCCCGCCAGCCGCCGCCGCCACGCGGCCCGCCAGCCGCCGCCGCCACGCGGCTCGCCAGCCGCCGCCGCCACGCGGCCCGCCAGCCGCCGCCGCCACGCGGCCAGCCGCCGCCGCCGTCCGCCGCCGTCCGCCGCCGCCGTCCGCCGCCGCCGGCCGCCGCGCCGTCCAGAGGGGGGGGGTCGGGCCGGGTCGGCCCGGACCCGGACCCCCCGTTTCGGACCAGATTCGGTTCTTGGCTCATAACTTGAGCCTCGGACCTCCGAATGACGAACCGTCTGCGGCAACGCGATCCTTGGATCGAGACGGTCGTTTCGGTATATCGCACTCAAGGTTTAGGTTTACTTTGAGTTCGGCCGGGTTGGTTCGTTCACGAAACCAACCGGGCCTTCGGAGCGGAAACGCTCATATCTTGAGCTACGGACGTCCGATTGACGTGCCGTCAGACGCGTAGTGTTCCTCTTAGTGAGACGGATCTTTTGGCATACTCCGCCCGAGGTTTGGACGCAGGTGGAGTACGGTCGGGTTGGTTTTGCCTTAAAAACCAACCGGGCCCCGGAGACGAAAATGCCAATAACTCTCAGACCGGGCGTCCGATCGACGCGCCGTCTGTTGCGTTGAGTTCCTGTTGACGATACGGAACTTTTGGATACATCAACTTCGGTCTTCGTGACAGTTGATGTATCAGCCTCTCGGCTCGTGGAGCGGACCCTCCGTACGAGCTTGCTGTGTGCGGGAACCCTAGTGCTGGCTGCGACTGTTCTACTGCTACGACTGCTACTGTGACTGCGACGACGACAGTACAGAGATCCTGTGTGGATTGGACGACGAGAGTACAGAGATCCTGTGTGGATTGGACGACGACAGTACAGAGATCCTGTGTGGATTTGACGACGACAGTACAGAGATCCTGTGTGGATTGGACGACGACAGTACAGAGATCCTGTGTGGATTCGACGACGACGACTACAGCACTCAGCGATCCTACGTGGATCAGTGCTACAGGTTCTGTGTGAGCCCGATCCTGTGTGGGTCCTTGCGCTCAGCGGTTCTGTGTGAGCCAGCGCCTACAGGTTCTGTGTGAGCCCGATCCTGTGTGGGTCTTCTGCGGGGGTTAGTTACCTATCGATCCTTCGTGGGTCCGACGACTTAGATGGATCAGTGATCATCTTTATCGTCCTTGAAGAAGTATACCTGTGTGAGCTGAATCCTGTTGTTTTCCTGTGTGGATTGTGTTGTGCAATCCTGTGTGGATTATATTTTGCTTCCCTTTGTGGATTACGTATACTTTCCTGCGTGGACTGAGTTGTACTTGGGCTCGGAGGTTGGAGCGTATCTGAATTGATGACTTAGGTATATGTATGGGCATATACCTAAGCAGTGTCGGTTGTTACTTCGTGATTGTACTTTTTTTCGTGATTTATCCTTTGTGGATTTGAGAGACCTTCAGGGGTCTCGGGGTCCCTACTGAGTAGCTTATACTCACCCCTGCACGGGCTTTGCCCGCACTTCGTTGTGTTGGTTGTAGACGACGGACAGCGTTGACCTTAGCTGAGGCTTGCAGAGCGGGACGGTACCCGGAGGTGGACCACTGGGCGGGACGTGCTCGGAGCGGACGACGGGACCCGTGTAGCAGAGGAGCTATCTGTACCCACCCTTCAGGTGGGATTTCCAGTGGACAGCTCGGAGTTGCGGCCTTTACTTTTCAGTTGCTGTTTTTCCCTTTTCGAGTTGTACTTTACTTTCAGTTTGGGTTTGTATTCTGGCCCATTTACTTTTCCGCACTTTCAGTCGTACTCTGTTTGCTTAGTGTTTACTTTCCGCTTATTTACTCTGTGGTGTGTGTTTACTTTTCAAAGGCAATGCCTTCCCTTTTTACCGGGAATTACGCCTTGGTGCTAGTCGCCAGCCCCTGGCCTATGGAAGGCGGGCTTGGGGTAGTCACGGCACGGACCCCGAGGGCGGGTCGTGACAAATTGGTATCAGAGGCAGTTCGGTTCTACCGCGAACTCTGATCTTTTCTATGTGAAGCAATAATGTTTAGCGTATTGAGTGTGGTTATCAGTCCAGGGAGTCCAGTGTTGGTGCGGCGGCCGACGTATCCATACACCAGGACCCTGACTTCTGATTTCCGACTTAATGCACGGAAACATTGATTGCGTGTGTGTTTCAAAGTTTTCTTTGTGATTACTTGTGTCAGCTCACCGGGTATACTGATCTGCTTAATGAAAGTCTCAAGTTTTCTTTGTGATTACTTAATTCAGCTCAGCAGGTATACTGTTCTGACTATGGCACTCTTGATCTCCTTTTCAGGATGGCCCCACGACGACAGCCAGCTAGGGTTCCGATGGTCGAGCGAGACGACAGCCCACCGAGCGACGAGGCCTCGGTGCAGGGCCCTTTTCCAGTAGTGGCACCGGCGGTAGCTTTACCCGCCGAGCCCCCGATGCTTCCAGCAGCAGCCGCTGACGATGCACGTCGCCTCAGCGCACTGCATGAGTTTCAGCGACAGCGACCGCCCAGGTTTCGCGGGGAGACGGATCCCCAGGCAGCAGAGGACTGGCTGGAGGCAGTGGTTCGAGTGTTTAGGCTAGTGAGGACACCAGCAGACCTCATGGTGATCCTCGCTGCGAGCCTACTACACGCAGCAGCAGGACGATGGTGGAGCCTGATGCTCCAGGTGCACGATGAGGCATCTCTTCTCTGGACGGACTTCGAGAGCCTCTTCCGCTCTGAGTTCGTCCCGGCCACCCTTCGAGCGGTGCGTATCCAGGAGCTTCTACAGCTGCGGCAGGGCAGCATGACGGTCGCCCAGTACTCGGCGAGATTTACCGATCTCTCGCGCTACTCGACCGACATGGTACGGGACCCATTCTTCCGGGCCCGGACCTTCGAGCAGGGTTTGAGACACGAGATCAGGGCATCGCTGATCTCCCTCAGCATACCGACTCAGACAGGAGTACTGGAGCGGGCTCTTCTGATCGAGAGCTTCCTTGCTGAGTCTACACCAGCACAGAGACCCACCGCAGGACGGCACGTGGCAGAGTCATCTGCAGCTGGCAGTCGACGAATGACTCAGGGGTCCAGACAGACCAGACCTCAGGGCACTGGCTCAGCAGTGCAGGGCACACAACGCGGAGCCAGTCTTTCGAGTGGAAGACAGTGCTATGCATGCGGCGGGCGAGGCCACATGGCTCGTGACTGCCCGACCCGCCATACGGAGGAGCAGCAGACGGTTGAGGAACCACCTAGGCAGAGGCAGAGGTTCGACCGTGGCGGTCTGCAGGAAGGAGGCGGACGAGGCAGAGGAGCTGGACGAGCAGCTGGTGGTGGCCGACGCTTTGAGGCTCTACCACCACCACCACCAGGAGGTCCACCCCGACCGCAGGGGAGAGCTCAGCTTCAGGCAGCCGAGGCCTTCGATCATGGAGCTCTGGGAGCCGATGGACAGGAGCAGAACTAGTGGTTACATCCTTTGTACTTCTAGTTCCTTGTTGCTTTTGTGTAGCGTCTTGTATTACGAGCTGCAATAATAAAAGACGCATACCTTGTGATGTTTTCGTTCCTGTCCTCTATCGTAATGTTACTAAGAGGTTCCAGTTTTGGCTGTTGACTTGACCCTCACTTGTGAGACATCTACTGGAGGAGGCCCAGTTACCACACACTGATGCCGACAGTGTGACACAACCCTTGGAGGCGAGAGTAACGGTTGAATCTCTTAGTAGTAGCGTCGAGGCCTTACGACGTCATCCTTAGTATGGATTAGTATCATCCATGTTAGGATTGACTGTTTTAGGCAAAGAATGTGGTTCATCCAGGGGATGAGACCAGATTTCTCTTTTCGGCAAAGGAGAAATCTTGCAGCTCTGATGGGACCGGAGATGGTCCAAACCACGACAGAGAAGGTCCAGGTCATCCAGGAGCGGATGAGGACAGCTCAGAGCCGGCGGAAGTCATACGCTGACAGGAGGCGGAGGCCACTGGAGTTCGAGGATGGAGACCACGTCTTCTTGCGGGTCTCACCTCGACGTGGTAATCGGAGTTTTGGCCGAGGTGGCAAGTTATCTCCGAGCTTCATCGGACCTTTCCAGATTCTCAGCAGGATTGGCGAGGTGGCTTATCGCCTGGCTCTACCACCTCAGTTGCACCGGGTGCACGACGTCTTTCACGTATCCCAGCTGAGGAGATACGTGCACGACCCGACGCACATCATTGACCATGGGGAGCTTGACGTTGACGATGGGGCGACTTTTACGGAGGTCCCGGTGGAGATAGAGGATCGACAGGAGCGGGTCCTACGTGGGCGATCGATTCCTCTTGTGCGCATCAGATTGCAGCACGGGAATCTCCAGGAGAGCACATGGGAGCGGGAGGCTCAGATGCGTGCTCAGTACCCTCTTTTGTTTCCCTAGTTTTGATGTATCTTTACGGGGACGTAAAGCCCTGAGGTGGGAGTAATGTAAAGACCCGTAAAATTCAAGGGAAATTTTTTCTTAATTTTCTTTAGAATTTTACAAGAGCGCAGTTTCAGACGGCACCTGATTCCGAGGCCCGGAGTGCCCGGAATTAATTTCCGAAGTTTGGCTCGGGTACGTTCAGTGAACGAACGAGCGGGAATTCCTAACTTTTGATCCGGTGCTCGGAATTGAAATCCGAGGGCACCGATGAACTCGCAGTGCCGATATTCGCTTAAAGAGACCCTTTCGGGAGTTGCGTATGTTGCGGGTTGAAAGTTAGTTTTGGGGATTAAAAGATAAGTAAAATAAAATTGTGTGTGAATTTTATTTTATTCTAGGTGGTTAGACTCTCTCAGGGGAAGTTGTTGGTGGGGCCCGCAACCACCCAACTTCCCATGTGTGGTTATGAGGGAGGTGGGGCCCACACGAACCCCCCACCTTTTCAAATTCCCTAACCCCTCTAAACCCCCTCTTTAATTTGTGACTCTCCCCTACATTAAAACTTGCCAACTTATCTTTCCATTTAATTTCTTGACAACTCAAGATTTTAATTAATGTAATAAATTCAACTTTTGAATTTTTGAAAGGTGGGCAAAGTGAAAATAAAATAAGGGTAGCTTATTTTATTTTGGGGGTTGCTGTGTTGTGTGGAGATTTGAGAGAGGAAGAGTTCTACACTTTGAAGAACTTCTTTTTCCTCCTTGAAGAACGCGAAGAACCTTCGAACATCGACGAAGAACGCCACGTACTCGGGAATCGTCTTTCGCGACGCCATACCCGCGACACCGACGACGTCTTCTTCCGCGTCATCTTTTCCCGCGACGAAATCGTCGTCAAAGAACTTCGAATCCTCGCTTCACGACATCGACGTCCTTCTTCCGTGACGCCGACCACCGCGACGCGTCTTCCGCGGGTCGTTGACTTTCATCGTTCTTGAATCCAGAGGTAGGGGATGATCTTTATTGATTATTTTTATTCCTTTCTTGAATCGTGGATTTTAGCGTGACTTAACGTGTGACTTATTTTATTTAAGTTCCGTTTTTATTTCTTTAACGTGAGGGGGACCGGACCGCACGAACACGGCCGAATCCCCCTCCATCGTTCATGTTGTTCATGCTGGAGGAAACAAGTAACGTGGTGCCGTCGCACCACGCGGATGAACGTTCAGATATTTTCCGCAACGCCGTCGCGCTTCGCCGAGGAGAGATTTCAAGAACGCGACGCCGTCGCGCCGCGTTGGGAGGATTCTTGGCACGGAGAAAGGGGCGCGGTGCCGTCGCACCGCGCCGGACGACGAACACCGCGGCCGGTTCCGGGCCGCGGTGAGACGAGGAGACCGCGGCCGGTTCCGGGCCGCGGCGGAAGGAAAGACCGGCGGCCGTGCCGCCGGCGTCGGAAATCAAGGGCGGGACCGGAATTTCCCGGTCCCGTTAGTAAAAACCGGCCGGCCAGCGGGCCGGCCGGATATCTTAAAAACCGGGGGTTTAAACCCCCGGCCGGCTCTTCAAACCCCCCTCTTAAAGAGGGGGGCGGTTCATTTAAGGAGGGGGGGCAAAGCCCCCCGGTTTTATTCAGCCGGCCCCCATTTGCGGGGGCCGTTTTTTTGGCTAAGGCACGGCTTAAAGCCGTGCCGCCCTCTCAAAGCAGGGGGGGCTTGATTGCCCCCCGCGTGACCCACGTGCGGCGCCCAGCGCCGCCGCCGCGGCCCGCCGCGGTCCGCCGCCGCCACGCGGCCCGCCGCCCGCCGCCGCCACGCGGCCCGCCAGCCGCCGCCGCCACGCGGCCCGCCAGCCGCCGCCGCCACGCGGCCCGCCAGCCGCCGCCGCCACGCGGCTCGCCAGCCGCCGCCGCCACGCGGCCCGCCAGCCGCCGCCGCCACGCGGCCAGCCGCCGCCGCCGTCCGCCGCCGTCCGCCGCCGCCGTCCGCCGCCGCCGGCCGCCGCGCCGTCCAGAGGGGGGGGTCGGGCCGGGTCGGCCCGGACCCGGACCCCCCGTTTCGGACCAGATTCGGTTCTTGGCTCATAACTTGAGCCTCGGACCTCCGAATGACGAACCGTCTGCGGCAACGCGATCCTTGGATCGAGACGGTCGTTTCGGTATATCGCACTCAAGGTTTCGGTTTACTTTGAGTTCGGCCGGGTTGGTTCGTTCACGAAACCAACCGGGCCTTCGGAGCGGAAACGCTCATATCTTGAGCTACGGACGTCCGATTGACGTGCCGTCAGACGCGTAGTGTTCCTCTTAGTGAGACGGATCTTTTGGCATACTCCGCCCGAGGTTTGGACGCAGGTGGAGTACGGTCGGGTTGGTTTTGCCTTAAAAACCAACCGGGCCCCGGAGACGAAAATGCCAATAACTCTCAGACCGGGCGTCCGATCGACGCGCCGTCTGTTGCGTTGAGTTCCTGTTGACGATACGGAACTTTTGGATACATCAACTTCGGTCTTCGTGACAGTTGATGTATCAGCCTCTCGGCTCGTGGAGCGGACCCTCCGTACGAGCTTGCTGTGTGCGGGAACCCTAGTGCTGGCTGCGACTGTTCTACTGCTACGACTGCTACTGTGACTGCGACGACGACAGTACAGAGATCCTGTGTGGATTGGACGACGAGAGTACAGAGATCCTGTGTGGATTGGACGACGACAGTACAGAGATCCTGTGTGGATTTGACGACGACAGTACAGAGATCCTGTGTGGATTGGACGACGACAGTACAGAGATCCTGTGTGGATTCGACGACGACGACTACAGCACTCAGCGATCCTACGTGGATCAGTGCTACAGGTTCTGTGTGAGCCCGATCCTGTGTGGGTCCTTGCGCTCAGCGGTTCTGTGTGAGCCAGCGCCTACAGGTTCTGTGTGAGCCCGATCCTGTGTGGGTCTTCTGCGGGGGTTAGTTACCTATCGATCCTTCGTGGGTCCGACGACTTAGATGGATCAGTGATCATCTTTATCGTCCTTGAAGAAGTATACCTGTGTGAGCTGAATCCTGTTGTTTTCCTGTGTGGATTGTGTTGTGCAATCCTGTGTGGATTATATTTTGCTTCCCTTTGTGGATTACGTATACTTTCCTGCGTGGACTGAGTTGTACTTGGGCTCGGAGGTTGGAGCGTATCTGAATTGATGACTTAGGTATATGTATGGGCATATACCTAAGCAGTGTCGGTTGTTACTTCGTGATTGTACTTTTTTTCGTGATTTATCCTTTGTGGATTTGAGAGACCTTCAGGGGTCTCGGGGTCCCTACTGAGTAGCTTATACTCACCCCTGCACGGGCTTTGCCCGCACTTCGTTGTGTTGGTTGCAGACGACGGACAGCGTTGACCTTAGCTGAGGCTTGCAGAGCGGGACGGTACCCGGAGGTGGACCACTGGGCGGGACGTGCTCGGAGCGGACGACGGGACCCGTGTAGCAGAGGAGCTATCTGTACCCACCCTTCAGGTGGGATTTCCAGTGGACAGCTCGGAGTTGCGGCCTTTACTTTTCAGTTGCTGTTTTTCCCTTTTCGAGTTGTACTTTACTTTCAGTTTGGGTTTGTATTCTGGCCCATTTACTTTTCCGCACTTTCAGTCGTACTCTGTTTGCTTAGTGTTTACTTTCCGCTTATTTACTCTGTGGTGTGTGTTTACTTTTCAAAGGCAATGCCTTCCCTTTTTACCGGGAATTACGCCTTGGTGCTAGTCGCCAGCCCCTGGCCTATGGAAGGCGGGCTTGGGGTAGTCACGGCACGGACCCCGAGGGCGGGTCGTGACAGCTGGTGTCTCTCCAACTGGTGCTAGATTTCAAATTATATTCATACTATTAGGATTATATAATATTTATTTTTTTAAAACAAATAAATACATACATATAAGATATTCATAATCCAAGGATAAATTTATAGATAATTATAATTAGGGGAAATGAAGATTATAATGTTATTAGATATGATTCCTGACGTATTATCATTTTACAAAAGGGTGACATGAAAAGAATTATCCTACTGTAAACATGTGTAAGTTGTTCTTGGTTATTTATTTAATGTTTTGTGGTTTAAAAAGTTGTTAATAAATATGTGGGTACAAAAATTATTTATTATTGGATGAAATACTTCCCTTATAATTTATTGTTATTTGTTTTCATTTAATTGTGACAGTTATTTCTAATTTTTTCTAAAAATATATTTCCACAAAACATACAAGGTCATGTAATCACTAGATATTGATATATGGTCATTGTGTATGTAATTTCATGAAATAAATAAATGAAACTGTTATTGACCACATAATTGAAGATTGATTCCATGTTACTCTCCATTTTTTGTAGTAAATTCTAGACGGTGTATTACAGGAATACCAACAAATATATTTGTACAGTAACCCACTAATTAACCCCTATTTCAAACATATTAAAGTTATCAATCATATGTAAATTTCACATATCCTACAATATCCAAAACTGATATTTAATTTCCTTAAAAAAATTCAAATACATTCTATTGAAAAAAAATCCAAAAAACATGGTTAGTATAGATTTCACATCATTAAGATGCAAAAAGATTGTATTCCACCTATAACAATGGCATAGATCACTATATGCTATCTCTGACATATAGTAGTAAAAAACTTCATAGGTATATCGAAAAGTGTATTCTCCCTCTTAATAAAATCCATACCACATGTATGGTTAGGGTATATTCTAATAAACTTTATAAAATTATTCCATTATCTTCTAGTCCTATATGTGTGTGAAATAAATGAATTTTAGATTAAAAATTTTATGGGTGAAACTCAAACCATTATTAATGATAAAAAATATATCAAAATACTAATAATATTGTGAGCATGGATTAATCAAAATAAACAATTTAAAATAAGCATGCATTTTTTCCAGAAAACCATACATCTACTGTAAATTCCCAGTTGATGACCATATTTCATAATACTAATTTTAAACATTCTTGAGACACTTTACACAAAAAAATACCTTTTAGTAGTGTGATTTGGCTCTTGAAACATGTTTTAATGAGTGTTAATCATTCTATTTCTTGTTTCTTTAAAAAAATTCCTTCAATTTCTTGGAAATTAGATAACTGAATATGCCATTTTCATAATTTATAAGAAAAAACAATCAAATCCATCCCAAATATTCCTATTAAAGTATATCACACATGGTCCAAATAGGAATTATCATGGTTAAATCCATGTGATATTTGAATCAATATATACCCCTAAACCATCACGTAACTAATTCCCTATAATCAATTCCATACTAAATGCAATAACCCAAAAACATTCTAAATCAAATCTTTATCACACCAAATAGAAATAATTACCAAAACCAAAAACTTTAATAATGAAAGAAAAAATAACCAAAAAATTTCATATAAACAAATATAATCCAAACCCAGTTCTATTAACCATAAATAAAATAATTTTAAAATCATAAAATAATAAAAAGATTTTTAAAAAAATATATACTCACCCAAACAGGACATTACACCTAAAATGGGACATGAAAGATCACATTTTTTTCTTAAAACATACAAAAACACATTTATTTTTATGAAAACATTTGAAACCAAATAAATAGATAAATTTTGGGCTTCAAAATCCAAAAAACCTTTTTATAATAAATAAAACTTCTTAAAAAAGAAATTCATCCCAAAATTTAATTTATAAACACTTCAAAAATCATTAAAATATCTCATTAGAAAAAATTAACTTATATATGAAAATAATAATCTGTTTAAAACACAGAAATGTGAATTTACTCAATAATAATTACTTTCTCTCTCGTTAAAAAGTGAATTTATAATTAAACTCAAGAAATTACCAACTTCAAATATTTATTTAAAACATTAAATTTCATAATAAGAATCATTTAATAAATATTTTTAGAATCATTTATACTAAAAAGTAACAGTTTATGAAATCAAAATACATGAAGATCATAAAATTTAGATATATGTATGAAAACTATAAATATAAATTAATCAATCACTTACCAACATATAAAAGAAAAAAACTAAGAGAATCACTTATAAATTTAAATTATAATAGGTTAAAAACACATTAATAGAATAACTATGAATTAAAAATTTGTAAAGTAATTCACATACATAAAAAACACTTTATAGAATACCCACAACCCTTTCCCTTATATTTTAGGATATATTTCCATATTATAAATCCACTATTCTCAAACACACCCCTATAGAAAACCATAATCCATAAAAAACTCCAAATCATTCAAACTAAATACCCCTATTTATTTTATAAAACATCATAAAGAGTCTTACTAAATTATTATAATTAAAACATTCATTATTATAATAAATTAAATGAAAAAAATTATATTTCATTCCAATACCTATTTTTTGAACTAAAAAACTGTTCAAAATGCATACTTCAAAATATAGAATTCTAAAAAACAAATTTAATCAATTCAATTCAATTCAATTCCAATATTTCTTTTAAATGGTACAAGTTATTATATAGTAAAATATAATTTCAATAAAATTATACAAAATACCTTGAAACCAATGAAAGTTGATAGAACCCATTAAATATCTACTAATTATCTACAAAAAACCCATCTGACCATATTACATAAAATATAATTATAAATGATACACACAAAGTTCAAAATTAAGTATCAAACCCTCACTAATTAGACTACCAATATAGCTAAACTTTTATTCAATGTTATATTGTTGTTCAATGATATTTACATTGACATATGTCATGTTCAAAATATGAATGAAAACCATCCAATGAATTCATAGCATATAATGACATTTCTAGGATTTCATAAAGAAGAAATATTGAAATAAGATTCAATTTATTCTTTTTGAAATCCTCAGTTTTCCAAAATAACTTTTAATGATACCAATTTTACAAAAGATTATCAGATTTAAAAATACCAAAAGAGTAAAACATAATTTTTTATTTCATATACAATTTATGAACCTTAATTATATCATAAAAAATTCATAATAATAAGAAAATTTAATTCATTTATATCACAAAAATTTCAAATAAATCATTAAAATTTATCGTTTTTTTAAATCTTGATAATCTCATTCCTTAAATTTTTTGAAAAAAAGTCTCATCTAGAAGTTTAAATTTAAATTTTTTAAAAACAATTATTATAAGATAATTAATTATATCTATGAATCTAGATAAATAATTTTATTGATTAATTAATAAATCAATCAATCACTGTGCATATCATCAAATAAATAAATAAATAATATCAAAATACATCAAGAAACGTTTTAATCAATTAGATTTTCAATGATAATCATTAAGGAAAACGCTAAATAATAATAAGGGGTATCAAATTAATTAAAATAACCAATAATAAAACATCTAACAAGTTAAAATGAGAACAATGTGAATTATCCAATTTTAAGTGATTGGGGAACCAACCCTATTTATAGGTTAGTCACACATCTCAGAAAAATTATTGTTGATCTCTTGACATTTCCAACATAACCCACTCATACTATCCAACATAGACAACCCCGAACAAATCAGTCAGTGGAACGATCATAGATTTGATTGTGTTAGAAAATTGGTAGGATAATCAAAATCAACTAGTTTCCCTCAACTAACATCATCATTGGCACTCCCAAATGGCTTATCCCTTGCCAAATGGGCTCTAGTGGGTCTAATGATGACTATATAACAACCATCCCTCAATCCTACAAAAAAATTACTAAGATTCCAATGAAGTAGTTACTGAGAAGTGAGGTGAAAATTATAATGAATATAACCTTATCCCACGTCCCAAAACACAATTTATTCAAATACATCATATATATATATAATAATGTTATCCCATCAACTATATCAATACACAATGAAATTATAAATAAAACTCTTGGTCATAAAATATGAGTTAAAATGGTTTAATAAAATAGGAGTTATTTAATATAGGTTTTAAACGAGCCTCTATGTAAGATACAAATAGAAATTTTTTATAATTCCTTGTTTGAAAAGTTTTTAAAATAGATATAATTCATAAAACTATTTTTAGAGTACCAAATAATCCTTTTGAACATTTATTTGGAACAAAAATTTAAAATCAAATTTTATTTATAACATTTTAAAATTTGAATTTGATTTCCAAAATAAATTCCAAAACCATATGATTTTTCATTCAATTAAAACTAAAATGAAGCCTCATAAAAAACAAATGAATGATCAAAGCCATAAATTATAGATAAATCAAGAGAAAAACCAATCATAGAAAATCTATAGGATTTTAATGTATCAAAAATCCAAAATTAAATCACATGTCAACTTCAAAACAATTCATTTTACTAAATAACATTGCAGATTAAAACCAATTTAGATATTTAAAATAATTTCAAGAAAATATTTATTCATTTAATTAGATATATAAAAAACATACCACCAAATTTGAATTTCATTTAATTCTATAACATGAAAAACTACCTTATTAAACAAAACCAAAAAAATGTAACCTTTTAAGTTTCTATATATCAGTAACTATTACTCCAAAAACACACATAAATATTCAGGAAAATTGTGATACAAATTTCAAGAATACAAGCTACATTATGAAAAGGGGGGAAACATGTAACCATCTATAAGGAACATGAACGTGTGGAGAAAGTCCCAACAAAATGATAATATTAAGCTCTTAAATTGAACCTGAACACCCTACAAATATGGACATTAAAATTTAAAAACTTGAACCCAACTACGGTTCATAAAATACCATGAAATAGTGAGGTAGGAGAAAGAGGAATATGGATTGAGGTAAAATGAAAGATAATGATTTGATACCCTAAACGTGAGTGATTAGTCTTGAAATTGAAACGAGTGATCTAAGATCGTAAAAGACTATATAATGAACTAGTAAATGATAGAGGAGTAGAAATAATAACATCCCTTAGGATTTGAGAGGGTTGATTTGTTCAAGAGAAGGTCAAGGGGGAGAAGCAGTAGAGCTGTAATTCCATGAGGGATTGAATGGTGTGATGGAAATCGATTCAGTTGGGGGTTTTTTAAAAGATCAATGAGAGTTTTATCAGCACTTCCAAAAAAGTGGTGATAATGAGGAGTTTTATCAATTATAAAATAATAAGCACTGATAAAATACATTTTTACTAGTGCTTGTTTAGTATTGGTAAGCATAATCCTTATTATCACTAAACAAGAACTTGTAAAGACCAATATATTTAATTTTATTAATATAATTAATATAATTTAAAAAATATAAATATATAAAATTGTAAATAAATAAATAAATATTGATGTATATAATTATAAATATATTAAAAGAATTGAAAATATTTATTTATAAATTAATTATAGATATATATTAATATTAATAATTATAAATAATTATATTTTAAAATAAATTTATTAATACAAATATTAATAAATATTTCTCTACAATTATAAAAATATTTATATCATTAAATATATTAGGTGTTTGGGGCACAATTACATTCAAACACACAGAAACCACACACACAGGTCAGAAAGGAAGGTCATATCCCCCCAAGGGGATAGCCCACCAATCAAGCCTTATTAATTTAATACATGGCTCATCGGCCTAGTGGGCATGAAGCCCATTACATGGCCTGAAAGCCCAGTGGAGTGTCATGCCTGCATCATCCTACCTGCATCATTAGGCCTATGCCATGCTTGTATCATTCATGCATCATCATCTTTTTCAATGCATGTGTCATCGCATGCATCACCACCTGCATAGTACTGAATAATATATGCACCCAAAAGAGCTTGAATCAAGGACCATTTGGATGCCAAGCATGAGCTTTTACCACATGGGTATAGGCTCATTGGAATATATCATTATATATATTAATATAATTAAATATATATTTAATAAATATAAGTATAAATATATAAAATATATTTATTATTTGAATTTATTTATTATAATTTTATAATTATTTATATATAATTATATAAAAACATTTTTTTGAAAAATATATATATTGATTTATAATTATAAATATGAAATTTTATAAATATATAAAATTTACATTTATAAATATTTCAATAAATAAATAAATAAATATATATATATATAAATTTTAATATATTTATAAATATTTATTTATGATTATAAATATATTTTTGTTATATATATATATATTTATTTATTTAATATATATATATATTAAATGTTTTATTATTTAAATATATTTATTATAATTTTATAATTATTTAAATATATAATTATTCATTTATATTTATATAGTGAATTTTTCTGAAAAATTATATTTATTTATTTATATTTATAAATTTATAATTTTATAAATATAGTAAATAGATATTTGTAAATATATTTATTTATAAATATTTATTTACAAATATATTTTTAATGTTATTAATGAATATATAATCACAAATGCATGAATGTTAAAAATGAGTGAAATTGGAGAATTTAAAATGGGTAGACATTAAAAATGTTGAAAAAATGGACAAGTTTTATTAATTATACAATTCATTAAAAATATAAAATATGGATATATTTTTAAATGGATATGAATAAATATTAAAAATATTAAAACATAGTATATAATTGTGTATAAATAAATATTAATAAATGATTAAATTCCAAAAAAATATTAAAAAATATTAAAAATGAATGAATAATAAAAACTGAAATAATATTAAAAATAAATAAATTAAATTTACTGATTAAAAACACTATATATCAAATATATTATGTTACGAAATTAAATTATAACCTAAATATTAAAATTTTGAATAAATTGCATAATTATTTGACGTATGTGTTTCTATATAAGATTTCATTAATATTGTAAATATTTGGGTTTTTAAAATTAATGTATATATATACAAGTTTCATATATGATAAAATTAAACAATGAAATTATATAATATGTTGCATCTTTTAATGAAATAATTAAAAATAAAAATGGATAAATTTAAAAAATGATTAACTATTACTACTTATATAGATAATTTAGAAAAAATAAAAATTAATATTTATATATGTTAAAATGGAAATGAATATATATTAATTATAAAAATTACATCCATATTAAAAACATTAAATGCTTATTAATAAACATTTATAAATAAATATTGAAAATGGATAAAATTGTAAACATATTGAACAGTCAAAAATAAAAAATGGATAGACTTCATAAATATTAAAAAAATTAATATTACTAATGAATAAATAATATTACAAATGAATAAATTTCAAAAAAATATTGAAAGGTAATAAATAATATATAATGAATAAAAATATTTCAAATGATAAAATTTAAAGATTATAAAAATAGTATATATTAAATATATTATGTTAATAAATATGATTCTAAAATGAATATTAAAAATTTAATAAACTATAAGAAATATTATGTGTGTGTGCATTGTATATAAAAATGCATTAATTATGTATATATTTGTCTCTGTGTGTGTGTGTTTGTGAAATCAATGTAACACACGTTTGATATATGTTAAAATGAAAAATCAATTGACATTTAATTAAATATCCATTACATGATATAATTTGTTAGTATTTTTAATTAACATTAATTTTTAATTATAAACCATTTTTTACGAAATATAAGACTTATTTAATTTAATCTGACTTATTTTATCTCTAATATATCATATTTTATTAAATATTAAATATATTTCTATATTAAAGTTTTTAAATATATTAATGTATACATACGTATAAAAACCATTAAAAATGTACATTAAATCAATTTATTTTTAATTATTACATTTCATTCATTTTCTATATTTACATTTAATATATATTATTTATTAGTATTTATAAATAATATATATATATATATATTATATTTATTCATTTTTATGAATAATTGATTCATAAATAATATTTTTAACAATGTTTGAATTTATTTCATTACAATTTAATTATTACTTAATAAAATTTATTCATTATATATATATTTAATATATACTCTTTATTAGTACTTGTAATATATATATATTAAATTTATTCACTTTTTATTAAAAAATATTTAATTAATAATTTTTTTATATTATTGAATTTACTTATTTTTAATTTTAATTTGTTTAATTATTTAAATTTTATAATTTTATATATTTATACTTAATATATGATATCATCATCATCAACAATATTATTTATTTATTTTAAATGAATCCAAGGAGAAAAAACATGAGGGCAAGCAAGGGGACCAGGACCTTAGGGGGTCTGAAGTAGTGGAGTCCAAGGGAATCCCCACAAATGATGTTCACACCCTCTCATTTCAGGATGTTCAAGTTATAAAAATTGGAGACAGTGTACCCTTGACCCAAAATGGATGATAGATGATCAAACTCCATGTTACCTTCACATCACATGTGTATCATACATACACTGCTAGAGATCAACACACTACACCTCCTGATGAAATAAGTAACCAGCCAGGGAGGGTTGGTATATTCGCATAGCAAATTGCGAAGGATTAGGGAGTCCGTTTCAGCTTCCGTAATGGTAATGATGCCCTATGGGCAGGGGGAGAGTCCAGTAAGGGAGGCGAGAGCCTCCGTTTGAAGGGGAGAGCCGAGGCCAAAGTATGCAGTGAACGCCAACACAACTAGGACACTATGGTTGCTGACTAGACCACTATCACTCATGATCCCAAAGATGCAGGAGCTCATGGTGTTATGTTTTAGGCCCCATAGAGGAGGGATCCAGGGAACATAGATACCTCTCTGAGTTACCATATAGATATGAATCTGGGGTTGTGAATGTAAGAAGTACAATGAAGTGGCATCCCTCCAAAACTCGAAGCACCTGGCCAAATCTATGAGGAGGCATCAAATCCTCTTGTTGGACCCAACATGTGTGTATAGATGTGTATGCAGGTTCCAATCCCCCACTTCCGTAGCACAGTGTGTTCGTGGGCTCTCATTCTTATAAAGTGTGACACTGACAAAAAATAAGTCTAATATGGGATGGTTTTGTGGGATAACCCTTTAAGAGTTCTAGATAGAAGTACTGATAATGACCACTTTTATCTACACTAAATAAAAATCATTGATAATGGGTATCCTTAATTAGTGCTTAAAAACCACAAATAAAAATTACCCTTTATCAGTGATTTTATCTAGCACTCTTCAACCCTTTTATCTAGTGTTGAAAAATTCTACTACTACTTATTATAGATTTTGTAGTAGTTCAACTCATATATTCAATATGTTTCAGTATATAAAATGACTTCATGATATTGAATATAACCTTTAAGGCTATATCTAGGTATGGAATCCATTCTATTATCATTATTGGAATTGTTTTGAAGATATGAGTGTGTTGAAAAATTATTTTCCCTCTTTTGTCTATGTTTTATGGACATGTCATGTGTAGGATCTATTTCTCTGTTTATAGTGAAAAGGAGAAAAAATTAAAACTATAATAAGAATAGTTAGTTGGAAATTCAAAAAACATTTCCTCAAATATCTAATCATGGTTATTGAATCCTAATGGGGTATCATGAAAGAAGGACACCATTCAAATATGATGGAATTATTTGAGATAACTGAATGGGTTTTGGAAAGTCCATGTCAAGTAGTGATGTTATTGGTATAAATTATTCAATTTTGAAGGGCATATAATACCAAATATATATTTTATTAATGTTGTAAATATATAAAAGTCATAGGAATGATAAAAATTAATGAATCTTGTAGTATGTTCATAAATGATGAAGTAAATAATTTAAAAATAATAAAGAGGAATAAAAATTAAGGTTTCATGATCAGATGAATCATAATGAAGATTTTTATTTTAAAACTATTTCTCTTATATGATAAGAGACATTTTTTGTTAAAAAATAGTTATTATGAAAAATATGAGAATATGGATGTGATACACCTGGTTTATGATTCAATATATTTTATTACATGTTTGAAAAGAAGATATAGATAAAATATGTTTTATTCAGGATAAATTTTTTATCCAACATGTTTTTTAAAATATGAAGAATATGTTTCCACCACCCATTAGTGGTTTATATTTAATAGTAAAATAGTTTATTCATAAAATATTCCCAATAATAGGAAATATGTTTGGTTTTCTTATATAAAGGAGTTTGTATGTCTTAACATGATATTGTGAATAGAATATAGTTTCAAATAGGAAAGAGGGGGTATATTTGGACATATATAAGTTCAATATTAATAAATAAAGGATTATTCTGGTCTATTTTCAAAGTAAATATCACTTAATATGCAAAAGGAGTTTAAGGTATAATTGAAAAGGGAATTTTAAAGAGTTTCATTTAGAAAGAAGAATTAAGTGAAAGCCATATTATATCCTCAAGAAGTTTAAGATGTGTTGGTAAAAAAATAATGTAAAGGGTAACATTTATTACAAAATGTTTCTCAAATAAAAAAATTAATGGAATTGTTATGATAATAATGTTGGTGGTGTAAATAGATATTATATAGACCCCTACTTTTCATACATGGACATCACATATTTTTAGATGAATATTCAATGCATTAAACAAACACACACCTGAGGACCATCATAGTTTAATACCATTGATGTCCACAAAGATCATCTCTTATATCACTCTTCATAAACATAACCTACTTAGAAAAATTTAATAACAAAGGGAAAGGAAACATAAGAAAGGGTGAGCTCAGATGCTCAAGAAAGGTTAAAAAAGGGAGATAGATAATCATAAAATGAACATAAGGGTATGAGAACATGATCATAACATAGGAAAACCATACCTTGCATATAAAAGATCAGAATATTCAGTCAAGGAATAAATATTTCTAGTTCATAAGACATAAATCATAAATAAATCAAAGAACAAGATCCATGAGTGCACAACATTTACAAGAGACCTGGTATTCTGAAATATATATAATCATTGAAAATAATTTATATTTTAGTCTAGGATGACTTCCAAGGCTATCATAGTAGAATGGATTCACTCCCTAAACCATCATAGTAGTAAAGGTTCACTCCAAGACCATCATGGTGGAAAAATACCCTTACTGATCTTGGTTCTCTCCCCTTTCCAATCTTTTATATCTAATGATATACAAAACTTTACTCAATTCATTCTAGGGAGAAATAGGTCCCACTAATAAAATTATGAAAATTAGACATTAGTGTGTCAAAAGATCATTAAACATTCATCATATTAGAACCCATGATGTGAATATTTTTTCATAAACATTTCATAATAAAATAACCCATGGAACATGAATACGTTTCATAATCATATCATCATTTCATCATAGAATAACATGTGTAAAAATAATCGAGTTTCATAAGCATTATATTAGGGTGAAACATGTGTATGTGAAACAGGTTTTGTAAACATATTGTCATTATAAACATATACCATTTTGATAAGGAATAATAATGGTATCATGGGATCATATCCCCAATAAATAATATATAACATCGAAGGATGTCATCTTGGATGTAAAATAATTTTGAAAGATGTCACTTGGAATGTTTTTTGAGGAAAATAAAAAATATTTGAAAATAAAATTTTATAACTAAAAAATAATAAACCATTTTAGAAATATATTTTTTTTGAAAATAATTATTAAACTTATAAAGGAATATTTAAAAATAATTTTATAAATTTCATGAGGAAAATATCCTTTAGACTTGGAAAAACATTTTAAAACATAAAAAATTGAAATTATTTTATTTGAAAATAAACTGGAAAAAATATAATGGAATACATAAAATAATGACTTTTCATGACTGTTGAAATTACCTTTCATTTCGTACACATAAAATAAGATTCCTTTCAAATTTCTAGTAAAATCCAAATGAGCATTTTTTCGAAAATGAAATGAATATTCTATTCAAAATCTTTCATAAATAGTAAATCATGGGAAAATATTTCTTTAATAATTCATTTATATAATTTTAAAAAAATTAATTTTTTAAAAAACATGGTTTTGGATGAAAATGAATTTTTGGATCGAAGAGAGAAATAATGTCATATTTTCTTAAAAACAATCTCACTTATTTTGTGTACCAAATCATGGGAAAATGGTAATATTAATTTAAATTTTTTTAGTATCCATATTAGAATAAAATTAATGATTTTTTGAGATATGGATTGTAGTATTTAATCATTGGAGTCATAATCATGAAGAATCATGATAAACAATTAGATTGTAACATAAGACCCTTACCACTTTTGTAATATTGAATCAATAGAACCCTGAAAGAATAAAATTAAATAAAAAATATAATATCATGAGAACAGATATATTCATGATATTAAATTTCAAATGGTATTTATAAACATCTCATAAATTGATATACGTTTATAATATATATATGTCCTAAAGAAGACAAATTTAAACAAAAATATCTTAAAACATTGGAAACTTTAGAACCGTCAACCAAATGAAAAAGAGATCCTGAAATGGATATGTAATTCCACAGAAAAATATGTAGAAAAATCATAAAATATTTTTTTAGATTTTATATAGACCACATAAAATATAAACATGGGGAATATGGCATGTGTCTCACCGAAAATAAATATGAGACTGAAATCCCTTACCACTTTAGTAATATTTTTGGATTATAGGATCCATTAAAGAATAAAATAAAATGAGACATTAAATATCATTAAAATTAAGATATTAAGGATATTACTTGTCTAAGTAGTAGTATATAAACCACAAAAAATAAAATAGTGGTAAATATTTATGTCTCAATGAAATAAATTGAGTCTAGAAATCCCTTACCATAAGTATCGACTTCCTTCAAACACATTTTAACCTCCTATATAATAAATATAAGTTTATTATAAATAAATTATAGAACCTTAATAATATATATTATAACATATATGATTAAATAATAACCATTTATTATCCATTTAATACCAATTCCTTTTTAAAATCACGTTTCAGGTAATAAACGCTTTATTTTTTGTATCTGTTTTGTTTTTTTATTTTTGATACTATTAATTTGATCATAGTTCCAAAATATCTAAAATAATTATCATGACATGATTATAATTTTTTTTAAATCAATTATACTTTTAATTCCTGTCATGAAATATGGTTTTTATAAATTAAGTACATTTTGATCATGGAGACGGTAGGTCATACATACACATGAGTGACGTTTGTATTTTTCAATAATCAGTATGGAAAAAGGGTAAGTAATATTTATCGTTAAATAAAGATAATTATATCATAAATAACATATTATTTCTCTAAATATAATTATAAATATCATCCATCATGTGTGGTGATGAAAGGATAAAGTCACATCCCTTCATGAAGGTGGTAGTCCACACGTACAAGAATGATGTTATCATATTTTAGTGAGTCAAAAGATAAGAAATAAAATGATATATTATATTTTAAGAGTGATAAATATTTTATTAATATCACTATTATTACATTTATATAACATATATTCATTAAATATATCCTTAATATCTTCCATGTAAAGCATTAGTGGAAAACAAATCACATAGCTTCATGAGACGGTAGTCCGCCATTCACACGAGCGATGTTATTATATCCCCAATATAATGAAAAGTGAAAAAAATTACATATGATATAATGATCCCAAGGGTCTAATTATGTTATAATAACTATATATACCCTTTATATTTATCACCATAACCAACCATGAGAGGTGGTGATGGACAATGGAATGACTGTGGTTCATGAGGTGGTAGTCTGCCATACACACAAATGATGATTTTGTACCCCATTTGGGGGAAGTGGACATATTTGGAGTTAATTAAATTAACATGAAAAAATATAAGTATATATAAGATACTTATTGGATTATATTATCATGTTTTAATAATAATTTAAGGATATGTAGGAAGAGAGAAAATAAAAACACTTGTTTAAGAACATTACCTCTTCCTTGAGTATCCTCCTATGGTTTGCACCAGAAGCCTTCCTAGGTTGAATTTCTACTACAAATAAGGATTATATAAGGAAAATATCGAATTTTATAAGTTATTTGGGTATTTAGTTTCTAAACCAAATGGATTTTATTGTTTTATGAGGACAAGAGAGGGGTTGCCTTTTATAAGGGAGGTGAGTGGCATACATTTAATTTTTGAAAAGAAAAAGGCATACCCATGTTTTTCATATTCCAAAAGGGTCCAAAATGATTTATTATTGAGAAATATAAATTAATGGGTTGAAATATTTCCATAAAATAAATTTTATACTAGTTGTTAGGTCATTTTTATCCTTATCTTTTTAGTTTAACCACAGTAAACCCATTTTTACCTTAACTGTGGTAATTACTTTTTATTATTTTAACTATTTTTTTTGGTTAAAAATTAATTTGAAAATATTAGATAATATTAGTTATTCTAATTCAAAATAATGAATAAAGTTTTCTAAATTAAATTTGCATAAGTGTAAATTTTTTATTTAAAATTAATCCTTCATACACGACGAGAAAGCAGATTTTCAAAGAGAAAAGGTTCAAATTTTTACAATGTTTTTATATCAAAATTCAATACTAAAATGATTAAAATTACCTAAATTGGATTTAAAGTTATATAATTAACCTAATTTTTAATTATTAATAATAAAATTATATTTTAACTTTATAAATAATTTAATCAAAAAGGCAGTTCAGAACTAAAATTCTGTATTTTTTACTATTCATCAAAAAATTAATCTTTTCATAAAAATCTAAAAAAATCACCATAATATAATTTTTACATGATTATATAATAAATTAATATAATTCAAAAAATATATTTTCTAAAATTTTCAAAAATTATTTTTAAAATAAGTGCTCAAAAAGGAAACAAAATTGTATAAAAAATAGTTTTAAGCATAAAATTAAATTTATTATTATATCATATATAAAAAACCCATAAGTTGAATTTTAAATAGTTTATTGAATATATAATATGTAAATTTCATTAAAGTCATTAACCAAAACGGGTTTTTTTGATTTATTAAGGTAAAAAAAATTTCATAAAAATAATTTTTTAGAAAAACATTTCGATTATTTTCAAATAGTTTTTATCTTCATTTTTAACTATTTTGTCACAAAATAATTCATTTTAAATATGTTAATAAACCAAATATTTTTATAATTTAGTTAATCATATTCATAACATTAATTACAACGGCTAGGGGATAAGTACCATTTAATAATATTTTAGTTATATGACACCTTTGGTTAAAGCTCATTATTCCATATAATGCAAGCTATTCTCATTGTTACGTGCAACACTAATTATTGAAGAAATTAAATTCATGTGAAAAAATATTTAGTAAAATCATAGGGTGTTACATTGTACCCTCCTTAAAATGAATTTATCCCATTAAATTTTTCTATATCATGAAATTTTTTACATTTAAAAATTACTTTATAGAAACCCACATCATTAAAACGGTTAATAAAATATCCTATTGAAAAAGAGAAAGAGATGTGAGGAACTTATCTGAAATAACATATACATGGTTTTCGAGGAGAATATAATTGATAACTGAATATAAAGACATTAAATAAAAGGGTTTATAATTATATATAGTGATATAGATCATTGATCATAAGAAATGGTTGATGTAGATAAGGTTAATTATAAAAAATCCATAAACCAAAGGGGTGTGAAAAAGTTCATTGATATAATTAAAAATGATGAAATCATGACAAAATCATATTTCAAAATCATTTTCCTAATTTTGGGGAATTCATTTTTCATCAAGAATGAAGACATATGGAAATGTTTTTACTTTATTTATTTTTATTTTTAGGCATGACTTAATCATTTTTTGTGCCTTGATCAACTTCCACTCCATCTATTACTCTAAGAGATGATTTTTTTTCGTTTCTAAAGCAATAAATATAATGCATAAAATATTTATAAGTCATCTCTTCTATTTATAGTTAGAAAAGGATGGTAACAGTTATCCAATATGGACAAATCTGCATATGGTTAACTAATACATTATTCTCTAAAACCTCATCCAAAGTTCAATGTAAACCAATCCATAAATAGGTGACCTTATGACCCTTCCAAAATTCAGAATTTATAAATACATTTAATAAATTTCCAAAACTCATCATTAATCCTCAAAATATCATTAAGTATCTCTTAATGTTCCCATTCCAAATATGTGAATACCTTGGTTATATATTCTCATAAATCTTGTTAATAACCATAATTACCATTAAACCTCTATGAAAACATGCATACTTACTCATTCTTTGAATAAAACAATATATTATTCAACATGTTATATAGATCTAACAGTTTTTTAAACTCCATCATTGATAACATAAACCACTTTTTTAACACATACTTTATCAGTATTGAGGTCATCAATACTATCCATTTTACTTTATAAAAATAAAAAATCTCTTTATCCAAAGTAAAAACCATTTTATAAACCTTGAGAATATATTAAGGGTTATATTCCCTTAATCATAGGTTTTAAAAAAATATCACCTTTCAATTAAATAACTTTTCTAGTCCATTAGTATTATTAAACATATTCATTAATATCCTTAATAAAAATCCTATACTGAACAATAATTATATATTCTAGAATTTATATAACATAATTATTTAATTATAAAAAAAATCACATCAATGATCCCATTACCCACACAAATCAATAACTAGATTTATTCGTCTTTTTCATTAACACTTCATTCATTTCATATGTCATTTTTCATCTCATCATCATCGTCAATATAAGCATTTATTATAAAACCATACTAATTATCTTCATGATCTCTCAACTCAAGACATCAATTTACATAATTCTCATACCTTCCACATTTAAAAACATTCAATAGTTGATAATATCTTAGGGATACCATTATTCTTATCCATTGCGCTAACCAAATTTTTCAATTATCCATTGTATTTAATTTCATTGTATCCTTATTTTACAAACCCAAACTATATTATCATCCCTCTAATACATTATCTTCAATTCTTATTTCCATATTTTTAACATATAAGAAACTAAATCTTATTTCCTCTATGATCTCCCCTACCTGAACTCTCAGGGAACTCTACCGTTCTCTTCTTTGGTGAGTTCAAGAGTTCATTAAGGTGTGCATTGTCAATCATGTTATGTGATAACTAATTATTCATAATCACAACATCCATCACTCTATTCATCATACCATTTGTATAATCATCAATAAATTGTTCGTCCCATTCAATGTTAACCCAGTTCCTTCTAATTATTTCCATTGATTGAAACAACAAAACATAGTGTGGGAAATGTTAAACATAATAGGAAACCAAATAATCATTAAATCACTTATAAGATATATAAATCAGGAAAATTTATTTTTAATCAATGATACCATGATTTTATCCTAGGTTATTCATAGTAATTATATATTTACATCATTTATGATAGTTCATAATTAGTTTAAAAATTTACAAAGCATATCTCCAAAGAGTGTCACATCAGGTGTGTAGCAAGACTCATTGTTGTGCACCAGGTATGATCATGTCTATCTCAATGCACCCTTTTTTAATTTATTCTTATCTATTTTCTAAGAAATACATAATATTGATGTTAAATATTTTATTAAATATAAACCCTATAAATTTCATTAAAATCATTCACTAAAATTGTTTTGTTTAATTTCTTGAGGTAAAATATGTTATTTCATAAAAATAGTTTTATTTTAAATATTTTCTTTATTTTAAAATTTTTTTTATATCAATTTTTAATTAATTAGTCACCAAATAATTCATTTTATACACATTTTTAAACCAAATATTTTTATAATTTAGTTAATCATATTCATACCCTATATTCTAATATCTAGATTATAATTATTATATAATAATATTATAATAAAATGACATGTTTCATTTAAACATAATATTATATGTAACAAAAGCTAAAATTAGTGTTACAAGTAATGAAAAGTATTGAAAATATTAAATTAATTTGAAAAAAAAATATTTCACATAATATTTGAGTCTTATAGAAAGTGTTCTAAATGGACAACAATATTTATTAACAATGAAACATTTTATGTTTTGAAGTTAAGGAGTTTGAATAATTTGTTCCAAGAGTTGAATATTAAGAATATATTATTAATAGGTATTATTATTCAAAATATATTACTACATATATCTTACTCACTAAATGAGTTTAGTGGGAGGATTTTATCGGAGGGCCACATAGAGATGTGGCAGTAATTATATAGAGATGTAATGAGTTCAAAAATTCATGGAAAGAAAAACAAACATCAGGAAGATCTATCAATATATAATATATGATATCTTGAGTGGATCATTTATACTTCACTTAATTAATTTTTGATAATTAAAAAAATCATATTTTTTCCCTCTAAAATGAGTGAGGTAATGTGTTTTTATCTTTCACTACTTATAGAAGATAATATTATGGTTGATGTTATTTATTGAATTAATTTTCATATTTTCTATGTGTTTTAGGAACTAATTTAAGATAAAATTTAAATTCAGTATGAGTTTTATTAACACTAATACACTGCAATTTTAATTATTAGATCATTATAGTTTCTCATGATATTATTTAATTTTAACTTATAATATTTTTTTTGTTTTTATCTATTCATTTCTTATTATTTTAACCCAATTTTCATTCATTTTTCTTATTTTAGTCACCTTGAATTAATTTTTAAAAATATTTAGATTATTTTATTTATTTTTATAATCATAGAGTTATATGGGGTTTCTAAATGTTATACGTGGGTTTTGAAAGTGTTATGAAATTATTATTTTTCAGTAATGGTAAAATTCATATATCGAAATATAAAGTCATAAGTTTTGGTTTTAAAGTATAAATAAATTATAATTTCACTAATTATAACGTCTTACACCAATATAAAAGTCATATTATAAGTTTGGAAGTCATATGCACTATATTTAAAGTCTCATGAAATTTATAAAAGTCATGTGATTTTTTAAAAGTCAAATATTTTTCTTAAATTCATAAAAAACCCAAATATATCCCATTATAATGTCATAAATTCTTTATATGTCAAGAAAAATTAATTTTAAAATTATTAGAGGATATTAATTCTTAAGAAATATTTCATACACCATAAAAATTCTTCTGAAAAAGTAACATGGGATTTAAATGTGTACATGGTACTTGAAATTCAAATGCTCAGCACTCTATTTTTAAAAAATTTTAAATATTATATGTTGGGATTAAATTTTTTATTTTTTATTTTTTACATATTTATTACACTTGATTTCCCTATTTTAATTATTTTATAATAATTTATTAATTATTTTGAGGTTAACAAAAATTATTTGATATTGTTTTATTCAACATTAAATTACAATCTGATGGAATAAAACATGTTTCATTTTTCACACAACTTCCTTAGAAAATTGTTAACATCAAATTTGAATTTTTTGAAATGTGAATAGTTAGTATCACATGATTCAAATGAGTGTTGAAAGGAATTTAATAAAAATATTTCCTAATGTATTAAATGTTATAAATAAATTTTTTTGTATAACTATTAATGTTTTATAGATTTTCTAAATCTCTCTCATATTTTAATTAGTTGATTATCATTGAAGAAGAAAAACATGGTCTATATGGTAAAATATAAACATCAATTACTATGGATGAAAATATAATATTCAATTATTTTTGTTCATGAAGTTAACCTATATATATATATATCTTTAAACCTATTTTCATGTATAGTGGTATATGATATTTTTATTATACTATGTGGAATTCATTTACATTCATATACAGATAGGATTTGACAAGGGGAACTTAATTATACTGATCATGTGCTTCCAAAGTGATCCTTGAGTCCTTGATACCAAATCTCAAAATTTCTAACTAGTTTCGTTTTCACTGAATTCGTTATCTCTTTTCTATATACATGTTTTGTGGTTTAATATTTTTCATTTAAAATCATGACCTTGGTGTTTGGGTTCTACTACCCCTTACAATAGGTATGTCTGGTTTTCCTTGGTATGGTAAATTCTATGAGATTTGGTTGTGTCATAGTTTAAACAATGTAATGTATGGTTCCTTTTCCACTTCAAAAAGAAGGTTCTTGGTTGTTTCTTATTTTTAAGAAAATGAATGATATGTGTTTTCCATCTAGGTGTGAAAAAAAACTATAAAGAGTTGTGAAGCCATTCAAAATTCATTCCACATATATAGTGGTTTCCATACTCTCATGCTGTGAGTGTGTAGAGTATATGTATGATCACTTTGATCCAAACTAAAATAAAATCTCTTATGTGTATATTTTATTTTCCACTATATCATTCACTTAACATTTAGATAAGATAAAAAATTTGATAAAGTGTTCAATTCTCCACCTATTGACCATTCAACTATCTCACATATTGAAAAAACAATTAGCATCCAATCAAGGACCTTAAAAGGATAATTATATTTTTATTATATTTACATGTTCACTAATTACCAAATCCTAAGCATAACTATCTAAGGAAAAGATCTATTTTAGATGGTAGGAACAAGTTATGATGATAGTTCTTCTCCACAATGACCACCATTCTTTGGTGGTAATTATTATAGATATTAGAATTTTTATTTAAACTAATATCTTAAATGTAAAGTAATGAATATTAGAAATATGTTGTAAAATAATACAAACATAGTGAAGCTAATATCGATACTCATACTACTTTGGATTATTTGAAACGTGTTCCTATTTATAAAATCATAAACATAATTTTTTTGAACATGATCAGAATGTATTTAGTCACATTTAAGCATGTAAACATGTATATGATATGTGGATAATATTACAAACTACTCATTATGTTTCTAATAAATTAATGAGAACTATTCTTGTTTTGCTAAGGGTATAATATAAATATTTTAAAATTTTATAAAATTAAATTTTAAATTGAATGTTTCATCGATTTATGAGCATTTTTAATAGAATTAATGAATTATGAGAAGATCTAGATAATAATATTTTAGTATAAATAGTTTTATGATCTATATATAAGAAATATAATGCTATGAAGTTTTTAATTTATGCTATTTATATTTTTATAAAATAAACTCTTGATGATTTTTTGGTTCTTTATTAAAATATGATTTATCATTGAAAAGATTAGATAAATAAGAATCTGGAAAATGAAAATAAGTTTCTTTGAAAGAAAAAAGGATTTTCTCTAATTTATCCTTAGATTTTGAGTTATACAGAAACAATAGTGATAAAGTTATTCTTGTTTTCAAATTATATTTTAAGATAAATAAATGATATTATGCAAAGAATAAAATAGTTGATTCCAAATATGGTCATATAATAATCGAAAAAGGTGATACAATTTATAATGGGGTTTTAGATGTAACATGTTATGAGTATAGGAGAAAATGGGTCATTATAAATTAACACCCAAAGTTAAAGAAGGAAATAAATAGAAAAAAAATATTATCAATAATGAAATTATAACAATTACATTTGGATAGTGGTGTATCAATGAATTAGATTTTCATGATTAATATGGTTCTGAAAATTTATTGTGAATCATATGTTCTGAAAATTTATTGGGAATCATATACTTAATAGATTCATAAAATTATCTAAGTGACTCTCAAAATGAATCATGCAATTCTAATTCTAAATAACATATGATGGATGAATTATATGATGAAATAAAAATATTTAAAAATGATGTATTAAAAATATTAAGTTCACAAAAGGAATTCATGTGTAAGTATAAAAAATTGTTGAGGAAAACAAGATAAATCTTAAAGAAAATGTAAAATTAAGGAATCATACTTCTGGATTCAATTAACAAATCTGCAAGATTTCGAAATCATTCAAAAGGAATGTGATAAAATCAAGTATTATCATTACAAAATGAAGAGGCCTAGGAATGAAAATTTAACATTGTTTAGGATGATAAATAATAGTTTAAAAATGAAATTAAATGTTTAAACATTGCTCTATCTAAATTTTTTCAAGGAATTAAAATCTATAAAAAATGATAATATTAAAAAAATGATAATATTAAAAAAATAATTAAAAATTAGACTAGTATTGGTTATGGTAATAAATTACCTAAAATGTAGAAGATATTTTTTAAAAACAAATTCCAAGGGAAGTATTTCAACACTTGCTTTATTATAAATATGGAATGAAAGTACATTATGAAAGTGAAGGTTCATTGAGATATACATAATCCCTTGGATACACCTATGTACGAATGTATCAATATTCATTATATAAATTACCTTTTAAAAATTATTGTAATCATTTTGGGTTCCTAATAATTTTTTTCTAACTTGATTGGACCCAATTTGTTATGGGTACAAAAAAATTTAAATATAATTTTGTAGGATATGTGTCATAGATGATTGAAAAAGGAAATATCCCACATGAAAAGTGGGTGTTCTAGATACATGAAATAACATGCTTAGAATTATTAATCATTTAATAAATGTGAATGATTTAATGTAACTTCTAGTGATTATTCAAAAGGTGAAGTTAGGGATTTGGAGAACATAGAATTTCTAATTATGTTATTATATCTAAATATTTATATGTTAAAAAATTAAAACCTAATATGATAACTATATTGAAGTTTTTTGATGATTTAATGAATGTAAAATTTCAAAATGAAAAGGTTACTATTTTTAAATATGAAATTGTTTTATTATATGATAATAAAAAATACAATATACATTCTAGATATTTTGTGAAGATAAATATGAAAAAGTAGAGTGCTCAAATGATGTACATATAGACAATATTATATGTATTATTATTCTATTATATTCTAATTTCTATATACTATATAAGTTTTATAAACATCAAGAAGTTATGTAGTTAATTGAACAAACAATTAGAAACACTGACATATGTGAATCTTATATGGAAGGTAAATACATAAAGAGTCTTTCAAACCTATCAAGAAACTAAAATTGATATGGTTTTTAAAACTTATACAAAATTATTTATATGGGAATATATTTACTGGTAGTATAGATTTAAAATATTATGTCTTTGTGATTGTTGACTACTTTAGCAGATTTACATGGACTCGCCTTCTTGCTCATAAATCTGAAACTTTATCAAAATGTATTGCTCATTACTAGATAGTTAAAAATGAAAATAGTATAACTAATTTTATATTTTATAATTGATAAATATGGATATTTCTCAATATATATTTTGAAAAAATATGTGGATAAAATGGCTATGTTGATAGATTTTCATGCCATATCACACCATCACAATATAGTGTTTTAGATAAGAAAAATACGACTTTATAAAAAAATTAATACAACCATGTGAAATAAATTTAAAACACCATGATATTTTTTGGTAGAATATGTAAATATAGTCTGATTTTAATCTAATATAGTTTTTTAGCCCAATATTAAAGAAGAAATCTTATGAACATTAAAATGGTAGAAAATGAAAGGTTTGTTATTTAAGTGTATTTAGTTGCAAAGATTCCTTTCCAAAACTAAAGATTCATTTGAAAGTTTTTATCCAAAATCCAATGATGGTATGCTTTTGGTTTGTTCTAACTATTAAATAATATAGAGTTTATAATAAATTACATATGGTATTTTAAAAGTCTATACATGTTAAATTTGATGATAGTATTTTCAAAGAATATAATAATAATTAAGATAAACATAAATAAGAGTTTAGATATTTTAATTTTGGGGAGAAAGAATAACAAAATTAAAATGAACATGTTTAGGGGGGAAGTCACCCTTATGAACAAACTTGGAAATTACACATAGATCACCCTTTAGATAATGTAATTGGAAATGTTGATTCAATAATTCAAATAAGAAACTTATTAAAGAGTTTTTGTGATCATAATTCTTTTATTTCTAATTATATTTATGAAAATATTGATAATTCTATAACTGATTCTAAATGAATATTTATTACGAAATAAATTTGAACTAGTATTCTAGAGATAATGTTGGGATTTATCTGGGCCTCTTAAAGAATCTCAAGTAATCTTCAATAAATGAATTTTAATAAATAAACATGATGAATCTAGTTATATTGTTAAAAATATTTCTATATTATTAACATAAGGATATTTATAAGAAGACATAAAATATGATGAATATTTTTCTGTAGTTTCATGGTTATGAGCTATGAGAATATTATTATCTTATGAAACTTTTTATGGATTTAAATTTTTTCAAATAGATTTAAAAAATGAATTTTTGAATAAATTTATTTATAAGAAACAATATATTAGATAACCCCTGATTATTAAAATAAAAATAATATTAATCATGTTTTATAACTTTATAAATCACTCTATAGACATAATGAATCTCTAATATCATGCTATAAAAGATGATCTATTTTAGAAAAAAGTATTTTATAAATAGAAATGTTGATCTAACTCTTTTTATAAATAAAATTTATAAAAAAATTGATTATTCATATTTATATGGATAATATTATTTTTGGATATTTAAATGGTACATTGTGAATTTATTTTTCATAATTCATGATATTTGAATTTTATATGATTCATAAAGGAGTAGTAAAATTTATACATAGACTTCAAATTTTTCAGAGATAATGTGGAATTTTCTTAACCAGACCAATTATGTAAAATAATTAGTAAAAATATTTGTTCTAGAATCAATAAAAGATTAAATAACCACATTAGTGCATTATGAAAACTTTATGTTTATGAATTTAGAATATATGTAGATAAGAATATTTTTAATAGTATTATTAGTAGTTTATTATATTTGACTAATTTTAAACCTGATATGATGTGTTTAGTTTTGTATTTGTGCAATATTTCAAAGTGACCCAAATGAATGTAACATGAAATATTTAAAAATAATTATAAGATATGTTAAAGTTTATGTTATTTTTTTTCTATCATGGAAGAAATGTATTTTATTTAAAAAGTTAATCTGATTTTTATTTTAATCGATTTGAAAAAGAAAGAAAAATTACTAGTGTCTTGATTCACTTTCATGAAAAATGTTTGTTTTTTAGAGTTATAAGAAGTAACATTCATCTATTTTTCTAATATAAAATCAAAATATATTAAAATAATAAGTATTCATTCCCAACCCTTCTGAATTAATAAATCTTTAATGAATTTTGAATTTTACATTTATAATTTTCTCATTTTGTGTGACAATTCACCTACAATTTCAATTTCTAAAACCCATTACTCAATTATAGAATAAAACATATATAAGTTATATATCAATTTATTTGATACCATGTTCAAAAGTCTGAAATATATTAGGAATAAGTTTTAAATGACGATTTAATAGCTCATATATTTAATTAACCTTCAGATTTATCTATGTTTAGAAAACACAAATTTAAACGTAAAATTAAAGAAATATAAAATATTAAAATCAATCTTTTTATGGCCATCATGTGTACATACAGAGTTAAGGGCCTTTAGTATGAGTAGGGTTATAAATTATAAACTGCATACAATCACTCTAAGGCCTATTAATTTTTATTTATTTCGATATAATAACAATTTTTAATGGGGATAAGAGGGAACCCTTACATGTCTCATCATCCTAGGGGATAAGGACCACACATAGTTGTATTATTATCATCACAGAGGCCAAGACATGACCCGTAGGTCCAATCCCCAAGAACATCACACTGAAACAACCACTTTCCTTGTCTTCTATATCTGTCTCTGCATATTGTGTCTTGAATTATTTTTGATGGATATCCATCACTTCCTCCTCTCATATGGTCTTGAATTGGAATGTGTTAGTCGTTTCATGAATGAGACTCCACATCCAACTGATCATTAGATATTTCATTTTCATATTCTACTCTTCATTGGTTATGTACTACTTCAGTATGAGATCCGTGACCTCTTTATAACCTAGAGGACAAATGGTTTTAAGGCCTTGGATGACACAAAATTCTTGTGGCCTATAGGTTTAAAGTAGTGGCCCGAAGTCCCAAATTGGGTGAATAGTTCCACTACTACAGTACTACTATAGTACCTTCTATAATAACTCATAAATGAACCTCCACCTAGATTTGATCCTAGGATTTTTTATGATTACAGGGTATTTTAACCACTCATCTATAACTCCAAATTAATAACTCATGAACTAAAATCTTATAATTTTATAGTTATAATCTCTCACATTATTATTTTCCTTTCACTTTTTATCACGATTATTTTTATTATTTATTAATTTCTTATTTTTTATTATTTTTTATTCTAGTCACACCATGTTTTTTTTATATGTAGTTTCTTTATCTTTCATCTAAGTACAAAGTCATATGGGATTTATAAAAGCTATACATGGGTTTTTAAGGACTTAATAAATTATTATTTTTATAATAAAGGTAAAATTCGTACATGACAATATAAATTCATATGTTAAATATTTATAGTATTACAAAATAAAAATTTCACTATGTGTAAAAGCATACTCCATTATAGAAGTCATACATTGATTCTACATGTCATACGCATTATATTTAATGTCTTAAAAAATATTTGGTAGACATAATATTTTTTAAAAGTCATACATTTTTCTTAAAGTTTTATGAAATTAGAATTTGTCTAAGTATGAACACATATGTGATTTATAAGAATTAAAAAATAAATTTTAAAAGTATTATTGGCTATAATGTAATAAAAAATAATTCCAACATCATAAAATGTCATATGATGTACTTCGTACAGTATTTAAAGTCATATGTGTTTCTTTAAAGTCATATTCTCAATATTTAGTCTTTAAAAAAAGTATGCTTTATTTTGCATAATTTTTTGAATTTTTTTAATGAATTTTTTTACACTTGATTTTATTTTATTAAATTATTTTATAATTAATTTTTATTTATTTCAATGTTATGAAAAAAATTATTTCATATAGAGAAAAATTGAAATGTCATAGAATAAACCGTATTTCATTTTTTACGTTGCATACTTGCAAATTTTCAAATTCCAAAATTGAATTGTTTGAAATTTGAAGAATTTATATAACATGATTCAGTTTAATTTTAAAATGACTTAAATATTAATATTAATACTATATTCAATGATATAAAATATTTTATTTAAATAGCTATTTTACTTTTATTAATTATTGAAGTCTCTCTAAACATTAAATTAGTTTATTATCCTCAAAAGAGAAAAGTGTGGATGTATGAAAAAATATAGAATTTAATGTATATGCCTGAAATTTTAAATTTGGATGATTATTATGCGTGAAGTAACTCTATATATATATTTAACCAAAAGAAATTTTATGAACATAGGATGAGGATATTTTTATTGTACTATGTGACATTTTTTGAAATCACATATTACTGGGCTTTGTCATGAACAACTATATCGTACTGATCTGGTGCAGCCAAAATGATCCTTGTTTCCTTGATATTCAATCTATCATTATCCAACTGGATTTTTATTTTACTTAATTCTTTATATATTTTTTTCCATTCTTTTATGTTTATGATTTTTATTCAAAATAAATACCTTAGTGTCTAGGTTATACTACCCCTTACAAAAGGTATATGTGGTTATGTAATGTTCTAGTAAATGGGAGGGGATTTAATGGTTCCTTGGTCTAAAAAGAGGAAATTTTAGTTATTACTATACTTCAAAAAAGGGTTTTGGGTTGTTCCTCCATGTGAGAAAAATGAATGATAGGGGTTGTGACTTCAGGTGTGGAAAAACATTAAGGGTTATAATTCCCTTAAAATTTAAGGTCACTTATATAGTGGGTTACATACTCTGACATTCAGAGTGTGAAAAGTATATGTAAGATAAATTTTATATGAACTACTATAAAAAAATTATACCTATATTTTATTAGCCTCTATATAATATACTTAAATATGGAATAAGTTTCAAAATTTTATAAAGTGAACAATTCACCCCCTAACCATTCAGAAATCTCACATACTGGGAAAACAATTGGTATCAAAGAAAGGACCTTGAAAGAGTAATTATATTTATCTTATATTTTTATGTCCATTTATATCATAAAATTTACCATCCAAGAAAAAAACCTGTTTGAGATGAGATGAATAAGTTATAATAATGGTTGTTATACACAAAGAACACCATTCTTTGATAGTAATGATTAAGGCAATTGAAATGTCCGGACAAAAACATATCATAAAAAATTAAGTATCAATCCTTTTATGTACATGGTAAAAACATAAAAACTCCATATGGTTAATATTCACACTCTTATTAGTGTATATTATTTGAAATATGTTATCAAGTGTAAAATCATGGACATAATTTAATTTGATATTAACCAAAATGTATTTAGTCACATTTCATCATTATAACTACACATTATATATGGATAATGTTTAAATCTAATCATTAAGGTTCTAATAAAATGATTTTCACTATGCTTTTAAAGCTATCAGAAGATTGTTAATATTTTAAAATTGGAGAAAATAAATTTGAAACCAATTGTTTTATCAATTTACTAGCATTATAATTGGAATGATACATTTGGAGGAACTGTATATAATATTCTTTTGGTTAAATGAATTATAAGAGATCAAACTAATAAATTTCATGCTAAAAGGGTAATAATTGACATGGGTAATAATTTTATGTTTCATACACTTGATGAGCTTCTTGGTTATTTATTTCAATATGAGTTAGAATTGGAAAACATGTATAATAAAAAAAATATAGTAAAATAAAAGAAGTGTATTTGAAATAATAAATGTATCATACTAATTACTCTTCATATTCTGAGTTACAAGGAAATAAATGAGGTAAATCTTGTCATGTTGTCAATGGATCTCTCCAGAGAAAGATAGTATATTCTATAAGGAAAAAAATAAACTATTCCAAATATGATTATAAAAAAGGTTAAAAAGGTAATATTATTTATAATGAGGTTACATAAGTAACAAAAAATGAGTATAGGATAAAACTTACATTAAATATGTCTGGATTTGAATAGATATAGAATGAATAAAAATATAAACAAAAATTATAGGAGTGAACTTGCTACTGTACAGAGCTATACTAAAGACACAAATTCTAATGAAGAATCAAGTTATGAAAATGAATTTTGAAATATGTTCTTATAAATTATTTTAAGTATTTAATTGATTCTAAAAATGAATCTTATTATTATGATTCTAAAGAACATATGATAGATGAATTATATGATGAAATAAAAAAAATAAAGTTTTCCAAATTTCAAATACTTACAAGGAAGTCATGATTAAGTACAAATAATAAATGAGGTAAAAAGAACACTCTCAAAGAAAATGAAAAATTATGGACTACAAATTCTAGCTAAAATGATAATATTTGTGAAGATTTATAAATAATTAAAAACTAATATAATAAACTCAATGATTATCTATCTAAAAATGATGAGGCATAGAAGAAAAAATATATTTCTTCTCTGGATGAGATTGAAAATAGGAAAAATGAAATTTAATGTTCAGAGATATATCTGTCCATATTTTTTAAAATAATGGAAATCTATCAGAAAATTGAAACATTGAAAAAAAATAAAAGTAATGCTGGTATTTTTTATGTTAATCAATTACTTAAATTGTATAAAAAAATTATAAAAGATACAGGGGAAGTATTTCAACAGTAACTTATTTTAAATGTGTAATAAAAGGACACTATACAAGTGAATTTTCATTGAGATTTCCAAAAACTCTTATAAATAGCAATGTATTTAGGTCTAAATCCTAATCCCATAAATTAACTGTTAATAACTGATTGAATTCAGTTTGGGTTCCAAAAAAATATTTTTCCTAACCCATTTGGACCAAAGTTTTTATGGGTACCTCAATTTTCATAGATAAGTGTCATAGAAGATTCAAAAAAGATACACGGTACAAGGATAATTGGTGTTTCATACATATGATAGGAGATAATTCAAAATTTATATAATAATATAATTTTTAAGGAGGTAATGTTACTTTGGGTTATAATATAAAATCTAATGTAAAAAAATTTGTTGGAATTTTTTAGTATTTTATCATATATAATGTTTTATATGTTCATGGATTAAAAAACCAAATAATTATCTTACAAATATGTAATGAAGGAATGAATGTAAATTTTAAAAATGATAAATTTATAGTTTTTAAAGTTGAATTTATCTTATTTTAAACTAATAAAAAAGATAGTATATATTTTGTTTGTTTTGTTGAGCTAACAGTTCAAAATGTAAATTTCTTAATTATTGTATAGGTAGATGATATTCTATATAATAAAAGGCATTGCCTTTATAAATTCATGATACATCCAAAGATTTCAAAATATCCAAATTTTATGTAGCTACTGGAACTAAAGTTGTAAAAACCCTATGTAGGTGACTCTTGTATGAAATATAGGCACTTTAAAGAGTCTTTCATACCTACCAAGTAGGAGAAAAAGGTATGTCCTTTACTAATTATACATATATATTTATTTATAACTATATCTAATTATAGTATGTGTGAAAAATGTATGTATTTGTGATTGTTGATTAATTTATCATATTTAAATGGACTTACTTTCTTTCTTGTAAAACTGTTACCTTATCTAAATTTATTATTTATTATAAGCAAGTTGAAAATTAAAAGGTATATTTATTTTTTATAAATTATAAATAATAAAGTTGAGAGTTTTTAATTCATTAATTGGAAAAATTATTTGATGAAAATTGAAATTCTCCTAATTTTTCAACCCCCAGTTCACCACAAAAACAATAGTGTTGTGGATAGTGAAAATCTGACTTTATAATAAATGAGTAGAACCATGTTAAATGATTTTAAAACACGTAGATATTTTTGGGATGAAGCTGTAAATATATCATGTTACGTGTCTATTAGAGTGATTTTAAGACCAATATTAATGAAGACACTTTTTGAACATAATCAAGGAAGAAACCTGACATTTTTTATCTTGGAGTAATTGGTTTCAAAGTCTATATTCATAAAACTAAAGATTCATTATTAAAATTTCATTAAAAATATAACAATGGTATATTTTTGGGTCATTTAAACTCCAGTAATGTAGAGACCCAAAGCTTGACGTACATGGACATTACATTACTTTTGCGGAATACTTGGTACATAACAAAAACACACACACAAGGATCGTAATAGTTTAGTGTCTTTGGAAACTCGGAACATAATCTTCTAATCGTGGTGAAAGATCTTCAATATCTCCCATAAAGATCTTACCCTTTTTTTTACCTAAAACCTTTCTTTATATCCTGGGGAAAATAAAACATAAAAGGGTGAGCTCAAATGCTCAGTAAGGGTAAACAAAAGAAATATCAATCACAACATATACATAAGCACATAACTTTTGGAAATCTTAACCTGCAAAAGAGATCATAATTTCATAACATGGGGTAAATCATGGCAGTGAAATGTAATCACAATAATCATAACCTAAAACATGAAACTTTGTGGAATTCACACATAATCATAGAGAATCATTTCTTGTTAGTCAAGACTCATTGCCAAGACTATCTTAGTGGACAAAGTCCCTTTTTGAATCGAGTAACCCTCATTTCAGTCCTGTTTCACTGAACCGGTATAACCTACCGTTCCAGCCCTGTCTATCTCATGAGATATAAAATCTTTACCCAATGCATTGGAGGGAGATATAGGTCCCACCCATCTTATAATGAATCCTTTCTTATGTGTGCCACATAATCATAAACCATACATCATAGCGTAACCCATGTAATAAAAATGGGATTCTTAAACAAAATGACATCATAAAACAATTCATATAAGATAAAGGAATTCATAAAAATATTTCCATCACAACATAATCAAACCAATGTAATAATAGGGATAAAAACAGAACCCTTTTATTATCTTAGATGGAAAATAATTTTGATAAAATACTTGAACTCCATTCTTGAGGAAAATATCCTTTCTACTTCAAAAACACTTTTCTTTTCTTAACATGTCATACAATTATAAACTAAAAGAAGTTGATTAAAAATAAACTTGAAAACATATAAAGGAAGATTCTTGGAAATAAGGTTTTAAAAATCCATTCTTTCCGTATAAGTTAAAAAAAACATTCTTCGTACTTTTGTCGGAAAAGTCAAAAAGTACCTCGTACGAAAAATGACAAAAGATTCCTTTCATACATGTTACTAAAAACTCACCGAAGGGTAAAAATGGATTTAAACAATTTTAGGTGAATGGAAATAATATTACATGTTGATGAAACATGGATGTGGATGATAAAATACACCCCAGTAAATACTTACGAATAAACAATCTCAGATAAAAATGAGATTGTGATATTTCCCTTACCTTAGGTCTGATTTGCTTCGTATGTGTCCTAACCTCCTGTATAATGATTTAAATAATGTCATTGGCTTATTACAGAATCATATTCATTGTTATGATATCATATATGTTTCACTTATGACATTATATTACCCGTTCTTTTGTAAATTCCATGTTAAAGAAGCGTTTTGGGTAAAATCGTTTCATTTATCGTAGGTGTTTTGACTTGTTGTTCTTGAAATTATTATTACTTATATCATGATTTACTTACTTCCAGAATATAAAATATGATTTATATTTCATATATATTCAGTATATATATATATATAATAGATAGATAAATGAAATGAAAAACACCGTTCATGGAGACGGTAGTCCGTACGTACGCATGAACGCTGTTTTCCTTTCCTTATTGTCTTGAATGGAAGTAAGTAGATGACATACATATATATATATATACATAAATACAGTAGCTTTATAATTTCATATATTTAATTATTATTTCTTATATATACTTTATAATCATTCTTAAATGGTTAACATGGAGAATGAATCTTATCGCGTCGTGGAGACGGTAGTCCGCACGTACGCACGAGCGATGATATCGTTCCCATGGTCGTGGAATTGTGTTGAAGTGTATGTATACTATTTCAGTATCAATATCGCTTTATAATAATCATATATAGTTACTCATTACACCTTTATACCCATCCTTTTAAGGTGATGGTGGAAAATAGATTACACCACGGTGTGGAGACGGTATTCCGTACGTACGCACGCGCGGTGATTTCCTTTTTCCGTAGGATGGATAGAAGGTTAATTAGAGTTGTTTCATATTTATAATAACATATCATTATATAAGAAATACTGATGTTATTACTTTATCATAAAACAACTAAAGAAGAAGAAGTTGAAGAAGAAAGAAATTGAAAAGATCGGTAATGGATATTACCTCTTCTTTGGAACGCTTCTTTGAATCCTACACTTAGGGAACTAAGATTGGTCTTTGAAGAAGACCAGGACCTCTAAGATTATTCTAGGGAAGTGGAGAAGAAATTTTTACAAGGGTTTTCCGAGCTTGAGTGCTCAAATTGGTGTGAGGAGGAGGGGGAGGAGGTGTCCTTTTATAAGGGAGGAGAGGGGCACCTTAGGAATATCTCAAAATATTATTTTATATTAAAGTAAAAATCGGTTTATAATGGCTCCAAATGGTCTTATTTCGAAGATAAGGTGGGGATGGGTCGAAATCCTATCAGCCAATAGGATTTAGACAAGTTTAGGGTATTATTTTAACCTTATCAATTAGATTTAACTCTAAGTTAAATAATTTAACTTTTACCGTGTCTTTTTGTTTTCTTTCACTATATGGTTAATACACTTACTATAACATGCCAAAAGAACCCCAAATTGTTTATTATTAATATATATATCCTTATCTAAGTCATTTGGCCGAACCTTAGATTTTTAGGAATACAATAACAATTAATAATATAATATTTGATTTAAAAACTATTTTGTGTCAATTTTGACACTATTTGATATATGATTTTTGTGGAAGTCATAACAGAATTATATGTTCGAACCACGTTTATTAAATCAACATTAATATATCATAGTAACCTAGAAAATTAGTTTAATTCATAAAAAGTCTCAAATTACATTCATTTGAGAATTTATAACATCAATTAATGTAATATTTCCTTAAAAGGGTAATTACTGCATCATCGTTGTGTCATACATAAATTAATTTATTTAAAGTATAAAAATTATAAATAAAATATCATTATGTAGGAAATCTGTTTAGATTTCTAATGAATATTTATAGTCTAATTTATCTTATGTATTACCCCATATTAAAAATGTTTTAGTTATTAAACTTTGATTTTCACTATTTTAACTATTCATTAAATAAAATAATATTAAATGTCATAATCTAATCCAAGTGGACCTAAATGGTCATATTATATTAATAAGGTTGTTTTTGGTCGAATTACACTTATCCAATAGAATTAGGACATGTGTTAGGATAATAGTAATATCATATTTACCCTTAGTTACCCTATTTACTATTAACCGTGGTAAAAAAAAGTAAAATGTTACTATTTACCAAAAATTATTTTCTCTCATTGAACCACATTTTACTTACTGACATCAACCGTGTCTCTCGGATTTTTGAAATTCCATTCACAGATGCGGTAAAATTAAGTTTTATGAAAAATTCAGTTTTTTTAACTACCACTTAGTAGTTTCACTATTCATCAAAAATTGATGTTTTTCAGAACAATGCCAAAATTTCATCCTAAGCTATATTTCATATTCCAAATTCAAAAATGAAATCTATTTTACCAAATTCATAACATATAAGTTGCATTAATTAATTTTATAATTAAATTCCGCTGTTAAAATAAATAGCGTGTTTTTAGGAAACAAAATATATCAAAAGATTGACACTTGATTATGTCTGGTTTAAATGTGAAATTACAACCAATGACCAACATTGTATTAAATTGTAAAAATATATTCTAAATATACTTTAAAACCACTCAAATTAATAATTTATCTCTATTAATTATTTCGATTAAAAAAAAGTTGTTTTTAATTATAATTTAGTAATTTTCACTATTCATCAGAATATGGAAGTTATCCAAAAAGTACCAAAATTTCACCTTAGGCTAAATTCGATACTCCGAATCCAAAAATGAAGTCCATTTTGAGAGCTAAAATTTCTAAAATTTAAAAAGTGTTTATTACTATTCATAACGGTTAGTTTTAATAATATCTTAATATCATATCGTTGTTTAGCGAAACTTGGTGTTGCGTACAACACACACTATCGTGGAAGGTCGCGATTGTGTGTAATGGAAGGAAAGTCAAGGATGCGTGTAGTGAAAGATCTTTTTGGTGTAGCGTACAAAACAATACATTAATAAAAAGAATATTTTTCATAAAATCTCGGGCTGTTACATTCTACCCCCCTTAAAATTAATTTCACCCTCGAAATTTGTCGGGGTTATAAATGGTTTACTATTCGAAAGTTTTTTTTAATAGAAACCCACATCGTAAAAAGGAATACCAAAACTTGGCTTTAGAAACTAAAGTATGAAATGTAACGATTACCCAAATAAACTAATCACTAGGTTTCCACATAGGTGAAAATATGGATATGGAAGAGAAATCTAACCATCATGTTCTGATGGAGAGTGGTAGAGAACATGGCTATGGAAAATCCAGTAATCACAAATCCATAAATTTGTGACGATCTAAGGTACCATCTGATTCATCAGGTATAAGATCTCTAGGACAACATTTTTGGTTTTCAAGATCATTTCCCTAAAGTTGAAAATTTGAATTAGAATAAATACATTCTTTATTTTGGTACAATCTCACTGTTGTTCATGCCTTGAACAATTTACACTTCATCTCTTAAATAAATGAAGTTGAATTTGTTATTCGTGAAGTGTTAGCAGATCATGTGATAGAATGACGGGTCATTCCATCTGTCTCAAACAAAAGGTTAGCAAAAATTATATACATAAGTCGATCTATAGTGAGATTAATCACATATGGTTCCTAAAATGGACTTATACTTCATATATCATACTGCTTAATATAATAAAACTAGTTTCTACTAAACAGGGACTTCCTGTAGGCCAGTGGTATGCGATAAAGGCCAGTCGCACTTCGGTTGTGGGTTCGATTCCCACAGCCTTGTCCGAAGCGATGGGTTGTCGCCCGTCCTGGAGGTTGTCCTTTTTCTAAAACTAAATTACTATAACATCCCATAAAAAAAACTTCTATCCTTAAACAATACTCAATTATGTCCAACATAATCCATTTCAATCTTTAGGCTTATCCATAATACTGCAGTCCACTCTCATAACATAGTGAAAACAATTACCAGAGATTTAACACCATCGTTGATCCCCATATATCATAAGATATGTTTTGTTGGTCACATTCCAAACATTCAAAGTCCTTAATCATGTATTCTCTTGAATACCTTAGTGAAAACATGAATGCAGTTTAAAGTTAACACTTTCCACATACCAAAATCCTCAAAATTCAATATACTCAAACCATGATATCACTTAGTCCTTATATCAATCATGAGCTCATGAATACTGTCAAACATTTCATTTTCTCCTTATCCATTCATTATGCGCATATCATCTACATTCCAAAAATATCTGAATAACCTTTCATGGATACTTGTACCATTAATCATACACTTTCAAAACTCAAGGAAGGACAACAGTGTAACAATCCTTAGATGTCTCTTTATTCCATAGTACCATGAGATTACTTATACAACATTACACATGATAAACATTTCATCATTCCACTACATTCTAAAACCATTGACTGAGCTTCAACAATTCTTTCATCTCACATATCATTTGTAGTCTCTTCATCATCATCAATATAAATACTACCCATACGACCATACTGATTCTCTTCATTAGACTTTCCCTTAGGGCATTGGTTTGCATAATGCTCGTACATTCCACATTTAAAACATCTAATCATTGTTGATGTCGTAGCAATACCATTATCCTTGTCCATGGTGTTAACTGAACCTTTTCTTTTGCACTTACTGGCTTTGTGTCCTTCTTTTCCACACCCAAAGCATCTTCCAGTTCCTTTGAAACAATCTCCCTGATGCATCTTCCAACATGATTTACATGAGGGAAATTGAACTTTCTTTCCTCTATGGTCATCATGAAACTCCATCTTTCTCTTATTAGCTGAGTCAGGAAACATACCAAATTTTACTTTATTGATCATATTATGAGATTGCTGATTCGGCATAATAATGATTTTTGGACTTCCAAATCCCATTTCATTTGGTTTCTCATGAAGAATATCATTTCATTGTCCATCATATCCTCCATTATCATGAATCATCTTATTTCCAGCCATTTTCTAAAACCCAAAAAGAATAGTGTGAGAGGCAAAATAATGCTAGGGAAAACAACATAGTAAAGGGGGAGTACCCTTAATATCTAACATCTTAGGTTAAACTCTAAGATCGGTATCGTAGTTCTAGGATTATATCCTATACGTATACTTATCCTTAGGGACATCCCTATACAAACCTTATAAATATCTCTAGGGATCTCACTAATGTTCTCGCATCCCAGTTTCCAAAGGTTGACTAAACCTTTCCTCTGATACCAACTGTAGATACCCGTATCTTGACGTACATGGACATTACATTACTTTTGCGGAATACTTGGTACATAACAAAAACACACACACAAGGATCGTAATAGTTTAGTGTCTTTGGAAACTCGGAACATAATCTTCTAATCGTGGTGAAAGATCTTCAATATCTCCCATAAAGATCTTCCCCTTTTTTTACCTAAAACCTTTCTTTATATCCTGGGGAAAAGAAAACATAAAAGGGTGAGCTCAAATGCTCAGTAAGGGTAAACAAAATAAATATCAATCACATCATATACATAAGCACATAACTTTTGGAAATCTTAACTTGCAAAAGAGATCATAATTTCATAACATGGGGTAAATCATGGCAGTGAAATGTAATCACAATAATCATAACCTAAAACATGAAACTTTGTGGCATTCACACATAATCATAGAGAATCATTTGTTGTTAGTCAAGACTCATTGCCAAGACTTTCTTAGTGGACAAAGTCCCTTTCTGAATCGAGTAACCCTCATTTCATTCCTGTTTCACTGAACCGGTATAACCTACCATTCCAGCCCTGTCTATCTCATGAGATATAAAATCTTTACCCAATGCATTGGAGGGAGATATAGGTCCCACCCATCTTATAATGAATCCTTTCTTATGTGTACCACATAATCATAAACCATACATCATAGCGTAACCCATGTAATAAAAATGGGATTATTAAACAACATGACATCATAAGACAATTCATATAAGATAAAGAAACTCATAAAAATATTTCCATCACAACATAATCAAACCAATGTAAAAATAGGGATAAAAACAGAACCCTTTTATTATCTTAGATGGAAAATAATTTTGATAAAATACTTGAACTCCATTCTTGAGGAAAATATCCTTTCTACTTCAAAAACACTTTTCTTTTCTTAACATGTCATACAATTATAAACTAAAAGAAGTTGATTAAAAATAAACTTGAAAACATATAAAGGAAGATTCTTGGAAATAATGTTTTAAAAATCCATTCTTGCCGTATAAGTTAAAAAAAACATTCTTCGTACTTTTGTCGGAAAAGTCAAAAAGTACCTCGTACGAAAAATGACAAAATATTCCTTTCATACATATTACTAAAAACTCACCGAAGGGTAAAAATGGATTTAAACAATTGTAGGTGAATGGAAATAATATTACATGTTGATGAAACATGGATGTGGATGATAAAATACACCCCAGTAAATACTTACGAATAAACAATCTCAGATAAAAATGAGATTGTGATATTTCCCTTACCTTAGGTCTGATTTGCTTTGTATGTGTCCGAACCTCCTGTATAATGATTTAAATAATGTCATTGACTTATTACAGAATCATATTCATTGTTATGATATCATATATGGTTCACTTATGACATTATATTACCCGTTCTTTTGTAAATTCCATGTTAAAGAAGCGTTTTGGGTAAAATCGTTTCATTTATCGTAGGTGTTTTGACTTGTTGTTCTTGAAATTATTATTACTTATATCATGATTTACTTACTTCCAGAATATAAAATATGATTTATATTTCATATATATTCAGTATATATATATATATAATAGATAGATAAATGAAATGAAAAACACCGTTCATGGAGACGGTGGTCTGTACGTACGCATGAACGCTGTTTTCCTTTCCTTATTGTCTTGAATGGAAGTAAGTAGATGACATACATATATATATATATATATACATAAATCCAGTAGCTTTATAATTTCATATATTTAATTATTATTTCTTATATATACTTTATAATCATTCTTAAATGGTTAACATGGAGAATGAATCTTATCGCGTCGTGGAGACGGTAGTCCGTACGTACGCACGAGCGATGATATCGTTCCCATGGTCGTGGAATTGTGTTTAAGTGTATGTATACTATTTCAGTATCAATATCACTTTATAATAATCATATATAGTTACTCATTACACCTTTATACCCATCCTTGTAAGGTGATGGTGGAAAATAGATTACACCACGGCGTGGAGACGGTATTCCATACGTACGCACGCGCGGTGATTTCCTTTTTCCGTAGGATGGATAGAAGGTTAATTAGAGTTGTTTCATATGTATAATGACATATCAGTATATAAGAAATACTGATGTTTTTACTTTATCATGAAACAACTAAAGAAGAAGAAGTTGAAGAAGAAAGAAATTGAAAAGATCGGTAATGGATATTACCTCTTATTTGGAACGCTTCTTTGAATCCTCCACTTAGGGAACTAATATTGGTCTTTGAAGAAGACCAGGACCTCTAGGATTATTCTAGGGAAGTGTAGAAGAGATTTTTACAGGGGTTGGCCGAGCTTGAGTGCTCAAATTGGTGTGAGGAGGAGGGGGAGGAGGTGTCCTTTTATAAGGGAGGAGAGGGGCACCTTAGGAATATCTCAAAATATTATTTTATATTAAAGTCAAAATCGGTTTATAATGGCTCCGAATGGTCTTATTTCAAAGATAAGGTGGGGATGTGTCGAAATACTATCAACCAATAGGATTTAGACAAGTTTAGGGTATTATTTTAACCTTATCAATTAGATTTAACTCTATGTTAAATAATTTAACTTTTACCGTGTCTTTTTGTTTTCTTTCACTATATGGTTAATACACTTACTATAACATGCCAAAAGAACCCCAAATTGTTTATTATTAATATATATATCCTTATCTAAGTCATTTGGCCGAACCTTAGATTTTTAGTAATACAATAACAATTAATAATATAATATTTTATTTAAAAACTATTTCGTGTCAATTTTGACACAATTTGATATATGATTTTTGTGAAAGTCATAACAGAATTATATGTTCGAACCAAGTTGATTAAATCAACATTAATATTTCATAGTAACCTAGAAAATTAGTGGAATTCATAAAAAGTCTCAAATTACATTTATTTGAGAATTTATAACATCAATTAATGTAATATTTTCTTTAAAAGGGTAATTACTGCATCATCGTTGTGTCATACATAAATTAATTTATTTAAAGTCTAAAAATTATAAATAAAATATCATTATGTAGGAAATCTTTTTATCTTTCTAATGAATATTTATAGTCGAATTTATCTTATGTATATCCCCATATTAAAAATGTTTTAGTTATTAAACTTTGATTTTAACTATTTTAACTATTCATTAAATAAAATAATATTAAATGTCATAATCTAATCCAAGTGGACCTAAATTGTCATATTATATTCATAAGGTTGTTTTTGGTCGAATTAAACTTATCCAATAGAATTAGGACATGTGTTAGGGAAATAGTAATATCATATTTACCCTTAGTTACCCTATTTACTATTAACCGTGGTAAAAAAAAAGTAAAAAGTTACTATTCACCAAAAATTATTTTCATCTCATTGAACCACATTTTACTTACTGACATCAACCGTGTCTCTCGGATTTTTGAAATTCCATTCACAGAAGCTGTAAAATTAAGTTTTATGAAAAATTCAGTTTTTTTAACTACCACTTAGTAGTTTCACTATTCATAAAAAATTGATGTTTTTCAGAACAATGCCAAAATTTCATCCTAAGCTATATTTCATATTCCGAATTCAAAAATGAAATCTATTTTACCAAATTCATAACATAGAAGTTGCATTAATTAATTTTATAACTAAATTCTGCTGTTAAAATAAATAGCGTGTTTTTAGGAAACAAAATATATCAAAAGATTGACACTTGATTATGTCTGGTTTAAATGTGAAATTACAACCAATGACCAACATTGTATTAAATTGTAAAAATATATTCTAAATATACTTTAAAACCACTCAAATTAATAATTTATCTCTATTAATTATTTCGATTAAAAAAAGTTGTTTTTAATTATAATTTAGTAATTTTCACTATTCATCAGAATATGGAAGTTATCCAAAAAGTACCAAAATTTCACTTTAGGCTAAATTCGATACTCTGAATCCAAAAATGAAGTCCATTTTGAGAGCTAAAATTTCTAAAATTTAAAAAGTGGTTATTATTATTCATAACGGCTAGTTTTAATAATATCTTAATATCATATCGTTGTTTAGCGAAACTTGGTGTTGCGTACAACACACGCTATCGTGGAAGGTCGCGATTGCGTGTAATGGAAGGAAAGTTTAGGATGCGTGTTGTGAAAGCTCCTTTTGGTGTAGCGTACAACACAATACATTAATAAAAAGAATATTTTTCATAAAATCTAGGGCTGTTACAAGTAAAGAATATAGAGTTTACAATAAAAGAACTCTAGTAGTTGAATAGACTATACATGTAAAAATTTTGGAAGTATTTTGCAATTAAATAATCATAATTTATATAAAATTGAAGAGGAGTTTAAAAATTATAAATTTAGAGAGAATGAATCAAAAAATGAAAATGCACATGTCGAGGGAGAGAGTCACCCTCATGAAATAACATTTAGTTTATATAGAGATTACCATTTAAATAAATTAATTTGAAATATTGATCTAATAATTAATATGCGAAATTTATAAAAGAATTTTTTATGTGCATAATTTTGTCTTTTCTGAATATATTCCTAAAAATATTGATTAATCTTTAACTAATTCTAGAATGATATTTTCTATAGAGGAAGTGTTGACAGAAGATTTTAGAAATAATGTTTGGGATTTAGTTGAACCTCTAAAATATTCTCAGGTAATTGTCACTTAATTTATTTTTAGACATAATTTTTATGAATCTAGAAATATTTACAGTAATAAGTCTATATTAGTTTCACAAGGCTATTTCAAAGTAGAAATCATAGACTATGTTGAAATTTTTTCCTTTATTTCTATGATATATTATATAAAAATTTTATTATCTTTTGATACATTCAATGGATTTAAACTTTATCAAATGGATGTCAACAGTGAATTTCTAAATGCATTTATTTTTGTTGAAGTATATGTTAAACAACCCCCTGGTTTTGGAAATTAATTGCAACATAATCATGTTTTAATACTTTCTAAAGAGCATTATAGAATTAATAAATCTACAAGATCTTGGTATGAATGATTATATAATTTTATTTTACTAAATTATTTGATAAAATAAAAGGATTTTCTTACACAATATATAATTAAAATTTCTATAGAAATAAATATTGTACAAATTTATCTAGATAATATTATTTGTTGGTCTGAAATTGATAATTTTTTAATGAATTTTTATAATTAATTATATCTAAATTTAATATGTGTAACAGCCCAAGATTTTATGAAAAATATTCTTTTTAATTTTATTAATGTCTTGTGTTTTACGCTACACCAAAAGGAGCTTGCACAACACGCATCCTTGACTTGCCTTGCATTACATGCAATCACAACCTTCCTCGATAGCGTGTGTAGTACGCAATACCGAGTTTCACAAAACAACGATATGCTATTAAAATATTATTATAACTAGCCGTTATGAATAGTAATAACCACCTTTTAAAATTTTAGAAATTTTAGCTCTCAAAATGGACTTTATTTTTGGATTCGGAGTATCGAATTTAGCCTAAGGTGAAATTTTGGTGATTTTCGGATAACTTTCATATTTTGATGAATAGTGAAAAATACTAAATTTTAGTTAAAAACAACTTTTTCAATCGAAATAATTAATAGTGATAAATTATTAATTTGAGTGGTTTTAAAGTATATTTAGAATATATTTTTACAATTTAATACAATGTTGGTCATTGGATGTAATTTCACATTTAAACCAGACATAAACAAGTGTCAATCTTTTGATAAATATTATTTCTTAAAAACACGCTCTTTGTTTTAACAGCGAGATTTAATTATAAAATTAATTAATGCAACTTATATGATATGAATTTGGTAAAATAGACTTCATTTTTGAATTCGGAATATGAAATATAGCTTAGGATGAAATTTTGGCATTGTTCTGAAAAACATCAATTTTTGATGAATAGTGAAACTACTAAGTGGTAGTTAAAAAAATTAATTTCTTCATAAATCTTAATTTTACCGCTTCTATGAATGGAATTTCAAAAATCCGAGAGACACGGTTGATGTCAGTAAGTAAAATGTGGTTCAATGAGATGAAAATAATTTTTGGTTAATAGTAACTTTTTACTTTTATTTACCACGGTTAAAAGTAATAGGGTAATTAAGGGTAAGAATGATATTAATATTACCCTAACACATGTCCGAATTCTATTGGACAAGTGTATCTCGACCAAAAACAACCTCAAGTGTAAAATATTATCATTTAGGCCCACTTGGATTAGATTATGACATTTATTATTATTTAACTCAAAGAAGAGTTAAAAGAGTTAAAATCAAAGTTTATTTACTAAAACATTTTTAATATAGGGTTATACATAAGATACATTCGATTGTAAATATTCATTAGAAAGATAAAAAGATTTCCCACATAATGGTATTTTATTTTTAATTTTTAGACATCAAATAATTTAATTTATTTATGACACAAAGATGATGCATTAATTATCTTATTAATGAAATATTGACATAATTGATGTTATAAACACCAAACTAAATATAATTTGAGAATTTTTATGAATTCCACTAATTTTCTAGGTTACTATGATATATTAAGGTTGATTTAATCAACTTGGTTCGAACATATAATTCTGTTATGACTTTCACAAAAATCATATATCAAATAGTGTCAAAATTGACACAAAATAGTTTTTAAATCAAATATTATATTAATAATTGTTATTTTATTCCTAAAAATCTAAGGTTCGGCCAAATGACTTAGATAAGGATATATGTATTACTAATAAACAATTTGGGGTTCGTTTGGCATGTTATAGTAAGTGTATTAACCATGTAGTGAAAGAAAACAAAAAGACACGGTAAAAGTTAAATTATTTAACTTAGAGTTAAATCTAATTGATAAGTTTAAAATAATACCCTAAACTTGTCTAAATCTTATTGGTTGATAGGATTTCGACCCAAACCCACTTTAGCTTCGAAATAAGACCCTTTGGAACCATTATAAACTGATTTTGACATTAATATAAAATAATATTTTGAGGTATTCCTAAGGTGCCCCTCTCCTCCCTTATAAAAGGACACCTCCTCCCCCTCCTCCTCACACCAATTTGAGCACTCAAGATCGGCCAACCCCTGTAAAAATCTCTTCTCCACTTCCCTAGAATAATCCTAGAGGTCCTGGTCTTCTTCAAAGACCAATCTTAGTTCCCTAAGTGGAGGATTCAAAGAGGCGTTCCAAAGAAGAGGAGGTTCGGACACTTACAAAGCAAGTCGGACCTAAGGTATGGGAAATATCACAATCTCATTTTTATCCGAGATTGTTTATTTGCAAGTATTTTCTGGGGTGTATTTTATCATCCACATCCATGTTTCATCAATATGTAATATTATTTCCATCCACCTACAATTGTTTAAATCCATTTTTACCCTTCGGTGAGTTTTTAGTAATATGTATGAAAGGAATCTTTTGTCGTTTTTCGTATGAGGTACTTTTTGAATTTTCCGACAAAAGTACGAAGAATGTTTTTTTTAACTTATACGGAATGAATGGATTTTTAAAACATTATTTCCAAGAAGATTCCTTTACAAGTTTACAAGTTTATTTTTAATCAACTTCTTTTATTTTAAAGTCGTATGACATGTTATGAAAGGAAAAATGTTTTTTGAAGAAGAAAGGATATTTTCCTCAAGAATGGAGTTCAAGTGTTTTATCAAAATTATTTTCCATCTAAGATAATAAAGGGTTCTGTTTTTATCCCTATTATTTCATTGATTTTATCATGTTGTGATGGAATTATTTTTATTCCTTTATCTTATATGAATTGATTTATGATGTCATGATGTTTCAAGAATCTCATTTTTGTTACATGTGCTATGCGATGATGTATGATTATGTGGCACACATAAGAAAGGATTCATTATAAGATGGGTGGGACCTATATCTCCCTCCAATGCATTGGGTAAAGATTTTATATCTCATGAGATAGACATGGCTGGAATGGTAGGTTATACCGGTTCAGTGAAACAGGACTGAAACGAGGGTTACTCGATTCAGAAAGGGACTTTGTCCACTAAGATTGTCTTGGCAATGAGTCTTGACTAACAAGAAATGATTCTCTATGATTATGTTTGAATGCCACAAAGTTTCATGTTTTAAGTTATGATTATTGTGATTACATTTCACTGCCATGATTTACCCCATGTTATGAAATTATGATCTCTTTTGCAGGTTAAGATTTCCAAAATTATGTGCTTATGTATATGATGTGATTGATATTTCTTTTGTTTACCCTTACTGAGCATTTGAGCTCACCGTTTTATGTTTTCTTTTCCCCAGGATATAAACAAAGGTTTTAGGTAAAAAAAAGGAAGATCTTTATGGGAGATTTTGAAGATCTTTCACCACGATTAGAAGATTATATTCCGAGTTTCCAAAGACACTAAACTATTACGATCCTTGTGTGTGTGTTTTTTTTGTTATGTACTAAGTATTCCGCAAATGTAATGTAATGTCCATGTACGTCAAGCTTCGGGTCTCTACAGTTGGTATCAAATGAAAGGTTTAGTAAACCTTTGGAAACTAGGATGCGAAAACGTTAGTGAGATCCCTAGAGATATTTCTAAGGTATGTCTAGGGATGTCCATAGGGATAAGTATACGTATAGGTTATAGTACTAGAATTACGCTAACGATCATAGAATTAAACCTAAGATGTTGGATATTGAAGGTAATCCCCCTTTATTATGTTGTTTTCCCTACCATGATTTTTGCCTCTCACACTATTCTTTTTGGGTTTTAGACGATGGCTGGAACCCGAAGGAACCGTGTTGATCAATGCAATGGACAATGCAATGATTGCCCTCCTGAACAAAAAAATGTTATGGGAGATGGAGTGCAAAATCTTATTGTTATACTTACACAAGCTATGAATCATTCTGGACTTCCAAATGAGCAGAGAAGGGAACAATATCTTATTGAGTCCTTCATGAGGCAACGTCCACCTTCTTTCAGTGGGACTTCCGATGCACTTGTTGCTGAACAATGGATCAGTACCACTGAAAAGATATTTTCAGTTCTTCAATGTTCTGAACATGATAAAGTCATCTTAGCAGTATATCGTTTGGAAGGTGAAGCTGATCAATGGTGGAATCTTATCAAGAATACGAGGCCAAGAGATGAAATTGAGTCCATGGAATGGGACGAGTTCAAGAACTTGTTTTTCAGTAAGTACTTCCCTCGTATTCTTCGAACAAAGATGGAAAAGGAGTTTATTGAGCTGAAGACGAAGGATGATGAATCTGTTGGTATATACGAAGCGAATTTTACAAGACTTGCAAGGTATGCATCTGGCATTATCATCCAACCTGAAAGTAAAGTTGATCGATTTTTCAGTGGCTTAAAACCAAGTCTTCGAAGGTCATTAGCTATAAGAGACTTCAGTAGCTATGAAGAAATTGTGCGTTGTGCTATCAAGGTAGAAATGGAAGTTGGTGTTACATATCCATCTCATGGTTTTGACAAGAAACGAAAGATGGAGTTCAAGGAGAAATCTCATAATAATGGTGAAAAGAAGATGAATGTTTCCTTATGCACAAGGTGTGGAAAGAAGCATGGTGGAGATTGTCTTAAAGGGACTAGAAAATGTTTTAAGTGTGGAAAAGAAGGTCATCGAGCAGCTGAGTGTCGAAGTAATGGAAAAAGGGTTTCTAATGATGTGAATAAAGCAAACACTGCAGAGAACGCACCACCAACACTTCAATGCTTCAAGTGCAAGTAAATGGGGCATTATGCTAATAATTGCCCTAATCCAAGGGTTAGTGATGATCAACATGAGAAACCACTGAAGACAAAGGACAAAGGGAAGTCACATGCGATCACTATTGGCGATGTTGAATATGATAACGATGTGGTGGAATGATTAAGTGTTTATGTAATGGGATTCCAAAATAATGTTGTATCATGAAGTATTGGAATATTTATGTATTGGATTAATGTGGTATTCAAAGTGATTGAGATATTTTTGGAAATAAGATGATATGCACATAATGAAGGGAAAACAAGAAAATGAAATGTTTAACAGTATTAATGAGCTCATGATTGATATAAGGACTAAGTGATATCATGGTTTGAGTATATAGAATTTTGAGGATTTTGGTATGTGGAAAGTGTTAACTTTAAACTGCATTCATGTTTTCACTAAGGTATTCAAGAGAATACATGATTAAGGACTTTGAATGTTGAGAATGTGACCAACAAGACATATCTTATGGGGATCGACGATGGTGTTAAATCTCTGGTAATCTTTTTCACTATGTTATGAGAGTGGACTGCAGTATTATGGATAATCCTAAAGATTGGAATGGATTATGTTGGACATAAGTTAGTATTGTTTAAGGATAGAAGTTTTCTCGATATTATTGATGGGATGTTATAGTAATATAGTTTTAGAAAAAGGACAACCTGCAGGACGGGCGACAGCCCATCACGTCGGACAAGGCTGTGGGAATCGAACCCACAACCGAAGTGCGACTGGCCTTTATCGCTTACCACTGGCCTACAGGAAGTCCCTGTTTAGTAGAAACTAGTTTTACTATATTAAGAAGTATGATATATGAAGTATAAGTCCATTTTAGGAACCATATATGATTAATCTCACTATAGATCGACTTATGTATATAATTTTTGCTAACCTTTTGTTTGAGACAGATGGAATGACCCGTCATTCTATCACATGATCTGCTAACACTTCACGAATAACAAATTCAACTTCATTTATTTAAGATATGAAGTGGAAATTGTTCAAGGCACGATCAACAGTGAGATTGTACCAAAATCATGTAAGTATTTCTTTTAATTCATCAACTTTAGGGAAATGATCTTGAAAACCAAAAATGTTGTCCTAGTGATCTTATACCTGATGAATCGGATGGTACCTTAGATTGTCACAAATTTAGGGATTTGTGATTGTTGGCTTTTCCATATCCATGTTCTCTACCACTCTCCATCAGAACATGATGGTTAGACTTTTCTTCCATATCCATATTTTCACCTATGTGGAAACCTAGTGATTAGTTTATTTGGGTAACCGTTAAGTTTCATACTTTTGTCTTAAAATATTGGTTTTGGTATTCCTTTTTACGATGTAGGTTTCTATTAAAGAAACTTTCGAATAGTAAACCATTTATAACCCCGATGAATTTCGAGGGCGAAATTCATTTTAATGGGGGTAGAATGTAACAGCCCAAGATTTTATGAAAAATATTCTTTTTAATTTTATTAATGTCTTGTGTTTTACGCTACACCAAAAGGAGCTTGCACAACACGCATCCTTGACTTGCCTTGCATTACATGCAATCACAACCTTCCTCGATAGCGTGTGTAGTACGCAATACCGAGTTTCACTAAACAACGATATGCTATTAAAATATTATTATAACTAGCCGTTATGAATAGTAATAACCACCTTTTAAAATTTTAGAAATTTTAGCTCTCAAAATGGACTTTATTTTTGGATTCGGAGTATCGAATTTAGCCTAAGGTGAAATTTTGGTGATTTTCGGATAACTTTCATATTTTGATGAATAGTGAAAAATACTAAATTTTAGTTAAAAACAACTTTTTCAATCGAAATAATTAATAGTGATAAATTATTAATTTGAGTGGTTTTAAAGTATATTTAGAATATATTTTTACAATTTAATACAATGTTGGTCATTGGATGTAATTTCACATTTAAACCAGACATAAACAAGTGTCAATCTTTTGATAAATATTGTTTCTTAAAAACACGCTCTTTGTTTTAACAGCGGGATTTAATTATAAAATTAATTAATGCAACTTCTATGATATGAATTTGGTAAAATAGACTTCATTTTTGAATTCGGAATATGAAATATAGCTTAGGATGAAATTTTGGCATTGTTCTGAAAAACATCAATTTTTGATGAATAGTGAAACTACTAAGTGGTAGTTAAAAAAATTAATTTCTTCATAAATCTTAATTTTACCGCTTCTATGAATGGAATTTCAAAAATCCGAGAGACACGGTTGATGTCAGTAAGTAAAATGTGGTTCAATGAGATGAAAATAATTTTTGGTGAATAGTAACTTTTTACTTTTATTTACCACGGTTAAAAGTAAATAGGGTAATTAAGGGTAAGAATGATATTAATATTACCCTAACACATGTCCTAATTCTATTGGACAAGTGTATCTCGACCAAAAACAACCTCAAGTGTAAAATATTATCATTTAGGCCCACTTGGATTAGATTAGGACATTTATTATTATTTAACTCAAAGAAGAGTTAAAAGAGTTAAAATCAATGTTTATTTAATAAAACATTTTTAATATAGGGTTATACATAGGATAAATTCGATTGTAAATATTCATTAGAAAGATAAAAATATTTCCCACATAATGGTATTTTATTTGTAATTTTTAGACATCAAATAATTTAATTTATTTATGACACAAAGATGATGCAGTAATTATCTTATTAATGAAATATTGACATAATTGATGTTATAAACACCAAACTAAATATAATTTGAGAATTTTTATGAATTCCACTAATTTTCTAGGTTACTATGATATATTAATGTTGATTTAATAAACTTGGTTCGAACATATAATTCTGTTATGACTTTCACAAAAATCATATATCAAATAGTGTCAAAATTGACACAAAATAGTTTTTAAATCAAATATTATATTAATAATTGTTATTTTATTCCTAAAAATCTAAGGTTCGGCCAAATGACTTAGATAGGGATATATGTATTACTAATAAACAATTTGGGGTTCGTTTGGCATGTTATAGTAAGTGTATTAACCATGTAGTGAAAGAAAACAAAAAGACACGGTAAAAGTTAAATTATTTAACTTAGAGTTAAATCTAATTGATAAGGTTAAAATAATACCCTAAACTTGTCTAAATCTTATGGGTTGATAGGATTTCGACCCAAACCCACTTTAGCTTCGAAATAAGACCCTTTGGAACCATTATAAACCGATTTTGACATTAATATAAAATAATATTTTGAGGTATTCCTAAGGTGCCCCTCTCCTCCCTTATAAAAGGACACCTCCTCCCCCTCCTCCTCACACCAATTTGAGCACTCAAGCTCGGCCAACCCCTATCAAAATCTCTTCTCCACTTCCCTAGAATAATCCTAGAGGTCCTGGTCTTCTTCAAAGACCAATCTTAGTTCCCTAAGTGGAGGATTCAAAGAGGCGTTCCAAAGAAGAGGAGGTCCGGACACTTACAAAGCAAGTCGGACCTAAGGTAAGGGAAATATCACAATCTAATTTTTCTCCGAGATTGATTATTCTCAAGTATTTACTGGGGTGTATTTTATCATCCACATCCATGTTTCATCAATATGTAATATTATTTCCATCCAGCTACAATTGTTTAAATCCATTTTTACCCTTCGGTGAGTTTTTAGTAATATGTATGAAAGGAATCTTTTGTCGTTTTTCGTACGAGGTACTTTTTGACTTTTCTGAAAAAAGTACGAAGAATGTTTTTTTAACTTATACGAAATGTATGGATTTTTAAAACATTATTTCCAAGAATATTCCTTTACAAGTTTACAAGTTTATTTTTAATCAACTTCTTTTATTTTAAAGTCGTATGACATGTTATGAAAGGAAAAATGTTTTTTGAAGAAGAAAGGATATTTTCCTCAAGAATGGAGTTCAAGTGTTTTATCAAAATTATTTTCCATCTAAGATAATAAAGGGTTCTGTTTTTATCCCTATTATTTCATTGATTTGATCATGTTGTGATGGAATTATTTTTATTCCTTTATCTTATATGAATTGATTTATGATGTCATGATGTTTCAAGAATCCCATTTTTGTTACATGTGTTATGCGATGATGTATGATTATGTGGCACACATAAGAATGGATTCATTATAAGATGGGTGGGACCTATATCTCCCTCCAATTCATTGGGTAAAGATTTTATATCTCATGAGATAGACATGGCTGGAATGGTAGGTTATACCGGTTCAGTGAAACAGGACTGAAACGAGGGTTACTCGATTCAGAAAGGGACTTTGTCCACTAAGATAGTCTTGGCAATGAGTCTTGACTAACAAGAAATGATTCTCTATGATTATGTGTGAATGCCACAAAGTTTCATGTTTTATGTTATGATTATTGTGATTACATTTCACTGCCATGATTTACCCCATGTTATGAAATTATGATCTCTTTTGCAGGTAAAGATTTCCAAAATTATGTGCTTATGTATATGATGTGATTGATATTTCTTTTGTTTACCCTTACTGAGCATTTGAGCTCACCCTTTTATGTTTTCTTTTCCCCAGGATATAAAGAAAGGTTTTAGGTAAAAAAAAGGAAGATCTTTATGGGAGATTTTGAAGATCTTTCACCACGATTAGAAGATTATATTCCGAGTTTCCAAAGACACTAAACTATTACGATCCTTGTGTGTGTGTGTGTTTTTTTTTTGTTATGTACTAAGTATTCCGCAAATGTAATGTAATGTCCATGTACGTCAAGCTTCGGGTCTCTACAATATGAGTCTCCAGGGAGAATTAAAAATCTTATTTTTAATTAAAAAAGTTTAATGAGAATATGATATTTTCATAACCTGTCTAAGTTTGAGAAATAATTAGTAAAAATATTTGGTTTTAAATATAATAAACGATCAAATAACGGCATGATCACTTCGTAAAAAATGCATGTTGTGGAATGTTTTTGTGATATATTTCTTTCTAAGAAATAGATTACTTGTTTAGAGTTCAAATTTTTAACATTTAGTTGACATGTATAATAAAAAAAAGGAATATATAGTTGTGGCATGTTTTTGTGATCAATCCTTATGTATTATGTAAAAAATAAATTATATTTTTTAATTTCACAATTTACCTATTTTGAGTAGAAAATCTTCATCAAAAATAAATTCTAAAAACTATTTATATTAATCCATAATAAAACATATTAACGTTAGATATCATTTTGTTAGATACCATTTTAAAAATAATGGAATATGTTATAACTAATGATCAACTAAATTGTATTTTTATTAAACCATTATATTCATCTATTTTTGAAAAACACTATTATGAACTTGAAAGGATGAAAATATACAAGTTTACGATGAATCTATTTGTGGCTAGCATGTGTACATATAGTGTTTTGGGAATTTCTTGAAGGCTAAAATCATTCCACTATAAGAATCTCACTTCATTTCAACTATATTAGATTGGGATTCATCATTTTTATGGAATGATTATATATTTGGTAAGTAAGCATACATAATATTATTAGATTTTATGGTTTACTAAAATGGTCATTAATCTACTTTCTATGCATGGTCGGTGGTCATGTAATTTGTTTCTATTTTACAGTTCACTTGAACATGTATTCACTGTTAGATTCAATTTAATTCATTGTATATCATATTATAAATTTTTTTGAAAATCTTTAACTATTTTCATAGATCCATGAAAAGGTTAATACCTTACACAAGATGTAATTTTAAACTATGCACACATAATATTTAAATTCTACACATAGTGTTTTGAATATGTCAAACTTTTAAAAGCAAAAATATTATATTAAGGGGGGAGTTTCAATACTTTCATTACCATTATCCTTACATTACCATTTATTGTTTAATTATTAGTTTATTTTGTGTTTATAAGTCATGAATTTAGGTGGTGATTTATTTTTTAAATTTTTTTTATCTTGAAAACAGTATTGGATCTTCTCATTCGGATAAAATATGTTATTATATTTTAAAATCCTACTTGATATGTACTAAAAAATAGGGTTTTAAATTTCATTCAGTGTCTTAGATTTTATTAGAAAGGAAACTGATTTGATTTATTTGATTTTGTTTTAAAAAAATGTGGATGATATGTTTTAATATTTTATATAAAATGATTTTGATTATTTAAAAAAGGGGAGAATTTTTTGGAAGTATAATCGGTTATTCAATTATCAAAAGGGGTATTTTTGAGTGGATCCTTTCTACAGCACTTAATTTTTTTGATAATAATAAAATTATTATTTTACTCCCTTTAACAAGAGTGGATAATATTTTTAATGATTTCACTAATTAAGAAGAAAATGTTATTTTTTCTTTTGATTATTAAAAATGTTCTTCACATTCACTATGTTTTTTATGAACTAATTTTAGTGAAAAATACACTTTAGTGTGAGTTGGGTTATGAATTATGCACTATAATTTTCATAATTGTATACTTATAACATGTCATAATATTATTTTTTTATTATCATATTATTTATGATTACTATTTATTCTTTTATTATTTTTTTATTAATATTTTTTTTAGTTTTATTCATTTTAGTCACCAAATGTTTTTTATAAATCTCCAGTTTGTTTTTATCTATGTACAAAGTCATACAGGATTTCTAAAATTCATATGTGAGTTTTTAAAGTATTAAGAAATGTTTTTTGAGTAAATAAAAATGGTGTAAATTGTAGTATAAAGATATACATTATGGATTTAACGTCTTATAAAAATCAAATTTCACTAAGTGTAATATTGTACACTATTCTAGAAGCCATACACTAAGTCTAGAAGCTGTACATGTTTTATTTAAAGTATTAGGAAATTTCTAAAAGTAATTTGATTTTTATAAATTTATATACTTTTTATAAACATACATGAAAGAAGAATATATCCAAGTATGAAGTCAGAAACTCTTTTCAAGTCATAAAAAATGACTATAAAAAGTCTTATGGGATATGGAATCATAATAATAAGTCATATTCTCCAAAAATTCATATGATGAAACTCATAGAGAAAATAAATTAATATTTGGTTCTTAAAAGGTATACACTCAACACTTTGTTTTTAAAAAATATGTAATATGCTCTGTTTTTCTTAAATTTCTGAGTTTTAATCTACTATATAGTTTTTACACTTAATATCATTATTTTAATTGTTCCATAATTACTTATTAAATATTTTGATGCTATAAAAATTTATTTGAGAGTGATTTAAAAAAAAGTAAATCATATTATCAAAAGATAAAATGTTTTCCATTTTGCACAATACTTTCTTGGAAAATTGAAAATTACAAATTTGAATTTTTTGAAATATGAATAGTTTATATCACATTATTCATAGGGGTATTCATAGTACATTAATATTCAAATATATGTTTGTATTAATTGTTCAAAAAAAATAGTTGTACAAATATTTTCCTTTGATAGAGTATCAAAGTCTCTCTCAACTTTGAAGTAGTTCATTATCATTGAAATGGAAATGTTCATTTGCACAGGAAGAGTTAAACATCAATATATATGCATGAAATTATAATTTTTTAATATTTTTTTACATGATGTAACTCTATATATAGTTTTTAACATAACTAGTTTCATATATGGAGGTGGATATTTTTTCCATACTATGTTGAATTTATTTCCATACTATATTTCATATTGGGAAAAAAATATATGGTAATACATGAACTTATATATGTTTTTCTTAGTATTATTATTAAGGGGTTTAATAGTATAAAATATACCATGTTTTTCAAAAGTAAATATTTACTTTATCATTGTTTGATGTTGTTTATATACATAGTGGGGTGAAATTATAATTAACCTCTCAAAGTATTACTTTGACTTATACCTAACTAATATTCAAAATAAATTATTATAGGTTGTGATTAAATTTTATGGTTGGAATATGTATAATTCTTTTATTGGGATATAACATATGCTCATGAGGTAGAAAATGTGTTTTGGAAGTGTATGTTGAATGGTATTGGTAACGATGAAAGGTTATTCAGATATTTTTGGAAAGCACCTAATATGCGCATAAATAAGTGCTTAGGAGATATTGAAATGTTTGATAGTATTAATAAGCTCGTGAATGGTTTGAGTATAAAGAATTTTTGGGATTTTGGAATGTGGACAGAGTTAACTTTTGACAGTATTCATGTTTTCACTAAGGTTCAATGGGTATACATTTTTCAAAAGAATACATGATTAAGGTATTCACATGATTGGAATGTGATAAACAAGATATATCAGGGATAAATGATGGTATTCACATTCTCGATAGATGACATTTCTAGTAATTGTTTTCATTATACTATAAACTTTGACAGAAGTATTTTTGATAAGCCTAAATATTTGAAATGGACTATGTTAGACACAAGTTAGTATTGTTTAAGGCTAGAACTTTTTTTCAATATTATTAATGGAATGTCAGTAATTTTAGAAAAAGGACAACCTACAAGATGGGCAACAACCCATCGCGTCGGACAAGGCTGTGGGAATAAAACCCACAACCGAAGTGCGAGAGGCCTTTATCGCCTACCACTGGCCTAAAAAAGTCCCTGGTTTGTAGAAATTACTTTTATTTTATTAATTAGTATGATAGTTGAAGTATAAGTCCATTTTTGGAACCATATATAAATAATATCACTATAGATGGACTTATGTATATAACCTTTGCTAACCTTATGTTTGAGACAGATGGAATGACCTATCATTCTATCACATGATCTTATAACACTTCACGAATGACAAATTCAACTTCATTTCATTAAGAGATAAAGTGGAAATTTTTTATGGCACAAACAAATTGAACTTATTTGTTTTGTGTGTGGAATGACCCCTCGTAAGTCTGATCGCATAGTGATTCACTATTCAATTACACCCTTACACTGCTGTTTTAAAATGGTTTGGTGATGAATATTCAAAATATAATAATAAATTGAACTTTATTTTTGATTCGAAAAATTAACTTTTATCACTGTTTTATAGGGAAATTTTATTTTTTCAGTGTTTACATTGTAGGGCGAGGTGATTTGGAGTGCTGGTGGTGGAATTCAAGAAAAATGGGCCAAACTGCGTGAGAGCCCAAGCATGAACATGGACATTAATATGAAATGTGGAAAATATTTGAATCCAATTGCTCCTAAAATTGGTGTATGAATGAAAAAAATGTGGGATTCATTTCACTATAAGATCATGGATCCCAATTCATCCATTTGGAGGCCCAACATAGGCCCACAATGTGAATAAATTCTAGGCGGTCCAGATTGGACCACTCTTCTGTATTTGGGCCATAACACGGGACTAGAAGATCTAATTGGAATTATTACACATCCCTTGGATATATTACTCAAATTAGTACCTCCCCACCGAATTTCATAATAATTTAATGCATTTTGTTCAGTCAAACAGCTAGATAAAGAAGGATTAAAATGTATGTCCAAAATAGTGACCTTGTCCCTTAGGCACGTGAATTATTTTATGGAAACTGTGATGTTTTGTCCATAAAATCACTCCTCCCTCTCATTATATCATGTTTCACAACTGGGGTTAAGGGTAGTTGAACTTTCGAGATCTCTTTATCCATTTTATTTCTCCTCTCCTTCATGTACTTCTAAGACTCTTAGTGATCAATTTGGGGGGTGTTCCTTGTTATAATCATGAGCTCCATGCTTCTAATTTTGTAAGGTAATGGATTTCCAGGTTTGTTGTCTATTTTTCTTCATTTAGACCTTCTAAATTATTTTATTCTGGTATGATAAAATAAAAATCAAAGGAACAATAATCCACATGCTTCCATGCATAACCTGGATTTTGTGATGATTTGAGCGTGGTTGCCTCTTTTCTCACCCCCTCCAAGTGTGCAAATTAATTATGTCAGTTGATAAAATACAAGATCTTGAAACTATGAATATTCATGTTCTTTTCTTGTATAATATTTTTATCATTGACACTAATCTAGTCATCTCATCCTGTTTTTGATGTGATCCCTTGATTGAGTTCCATTTTTTACATCGATTCATGTTTGTTGATTTTGAGCAGTCGCTGATAATAAATATCGTTGATTGATCAAATATTATGTGGTAAACTAGTAAGAAATCACATACCATTACTGGTTTCAGTATGTATAAAATCAATAAATCAATTAGCCTTCCCTTTCCCTAGATATTGATGATTTATTGAGCATCATGGAACACTTACCCAGTTTGATCACGATTTCACCAACCGGTTTCTCTTAGTAGTAATATACTTTCAACTTCTATTTTTAAAGAAACAGAACCCAATTTTTGTAAAACCCTATTCCAATTTTAGTTTATTAATTATAACCTCCTTTTATAATTAATTATCTGAGGCTCTGTCGAGGGAAAACCTAGGGATGTAGCTATACTAAAAAAATTCTAGTTAAAAATAAACAACTAATTTGATGAAATTGACAATGCGATGAAATTTTGGCACTATTTTTGGGTATACAAGATCATTATTTTCTTTATTTACTTTTATTTATTTATTTACTTCTTAATTAGTACTCCTTTAAACACCCCACCCCCATTTCAATTTTGTGTTTTTGTTTTTTTTCTATTTTTTGGTTGTTTTTTGTGTTCTTCCTCTCTCTCACTCTTTATTATTATTCTCCATATCTCTATATAATTATATAGTATAACAGTATATTATTATTTATCCCTTATTAAGTGATTTTATCCATATTCAATCATTAAAAAACAAACATCCCAACTAAATTGCCTAAGCTGATCAGAAAATGAAAAACGCCTTGAATTTGACCCTGAAATTGAAAAGACACTTCACACATAAATAAAGGAATCTAGATATGGTCAATTAATAACACTAAGTAACCCCTTTTGGAACTTCATGTGGTCATAACCCAATAAAAATTTTAAACTAAGAAAACATGTCTGCAAATAATCGAACATCAAAAGAACTGACCACCCCGAATGTGGAGTACCAACCTCTGTATATCCAATATCCTGAGGAAGCATCCAACTTTGAGCTGAGATCCTGACATATCCACATACTTCCAAAATTTCATGGTCTTCTTGGTGAGGACCCTCACAAACATCTCAAATAGTTTCACATAGTATGCTCCCACATGAAACTACAAAATGTGTCTAAGGGCGAGATTAAGTTTAGGGGATTCCCTTTTTCCCTTGATGGTGTAGCTAAAGACTAGATATACTATTTAACTACCATAATTAGGGGATGGAATGACCTAAAAAGAATACTTTTAGAAACAGTTCTTCCATGCCTCCTGAACTGATTCAATTTGGAATGAAATATGTGGCATTAAGAAATCACATGGTGAGAACCTTTATGAATACTAATAGAGATTCAAAAGGCATTACTCAGGCTTCCCCCACCACCAGATTAGTGAAAAACTATTAATCCAATACTTCTATGAGGGACTTATCCCTAGGGATCATGGAATGATTGATGTTGTAGCTGTTAGATCCCTTGTTGATAAAACTCTTTTCGCCGCTAGTGAATTAATAGCCAACATGGCTCAAAAGGCACAACAATTTAGTAGATGAGCTATTGCACCAACCCAAGGAGTTCATGATGTAATTAATCCATCCCTAGAAAAAAAGGTAGATAATAAACATGATGAGATGCTTACCCTTATAAGGAAATTATCTCAATAACAAGGTAACTCACAATATTCTTCAGTTCCATTACATTGTGGTATTTGTTATAACAATATTCATTTTTCAATCAAGTTCCCACAACTTCAAGATTCCCCTAAGTCTTGGGTAGCTGTGTTCCTAGGGTGTTCATTCCAACAAGATCCTCTATTAAAGCAAGAACAATTCAGGGAAAATTCAAATCCCAGGTGAGTACCGACAAGGAGGAAACTCAAGGTACCCCAAGCAGAATTGGTATTAACAAGGACAAGGTATGAAACCTTCTTCTCCTTAAACTTCTCAAAATAATCATCCTACCAATCCCAAATTTGAACCAATAATTGGGGATATGGTGAAGAAAATGGAAACCCAAAACCTACAATTACAACAAACAACACAATCAGCTATTCTAGTCCTGCGTAGTCAAGTGGGGAAATGGGAAAACACCATCGGTGACCTTAAGTAACATGGTTCGGGAGAAATACCATCCCATCCCATTTCCAATCTGAAGGTCAAAGGTAATGCATGTGCAATTACACTTCTTATTGGGAATGAAATTGTTCCTTATGCTAATTCTATGAAACAGGTATGTCCCCCTCTTGAAAAAAACTCTTTCCCTGCCCATAAAAGATTCCAATGAAGAAAATATAAATAAAAATGGTAATAAAATTATTATTGATGATTCAAATGAACAATCCATTCATGTTTTTTCCCTCAAAGACTCGCTAAATATAAGAATAATTTTGATAATGAAATTGTAAAATAAATAATTGATGCATTTAAAAAGGTTAAAGTCAACATTCCTTTATTGGATGCAATTTAAAAATCCCTCTATATTCCAAATTTCTTAAATATAATTGCACTTATAGAAGGATGTTGAAGGGGAATGAGAGAGTCGACTTTGGAAGTAAAGTCTCGACCTTGATTCAACTAAAAATGCCGACCAAATTCAAGGATCTGAGAACATTCATGATATTCTATAACATAGGGGAGACCTTCTTTTGTGATGTTATTATATATTTATGTGCTTCCATTACTGTAATTCCTCACTTCGTTTATACTTATTTTTAGGTTGGAGATCTTAAACTAATAATAATTTTTGTACAACTTGTCAACCGAAGTACTACGCATCTAACACGAGTGATTGAGGATGACCTTGTAAGAGTGAAGAATCTCATCGTCCCCACTAATTTTTACATTCATGAGATGGAAGATACCTGAACCAAAGTACATTCCCCTATCATACAGGGGATTCCTTTCCTTAAACCAACAAATATTATAATTAATGTTTACAACTGTATGTTTTCCATGGAGTTCAGTGGAGAGAAGGTATGTTTTAACATCCTTGAATCTATGAAGCACCCCATTGAAGAGAACTCCACTCTTTCATTCAATTCTATGGAAGTGCTCTCAAACGATTCACATTCACACACACACAATTATCTCCAAAACCCATACTCTAATTCATTTTCCTCTTATTCACCATTGGATGATTTGAGATTTGATTCATGTTTTGTGTGTTGTGTGGGTTCTAAAAAATGTAAATTTTGTGCTTTGATGGATTAGTGTGATCATTATAAGGTACCTATGACCATCAATGATTCTGAAAATCTCATTTATATAGATTATCTTTCCTTAGAGAATAAACATGAGCAGATAGATAGTTTCATGGACCTCACTCCCCCTAAACCCCCTCCCTTAATCAAAAAACCACAAATTTTGGAACTTAAAAAACTTCCTTCTAATTTAAAATATACATACCTTGAGGGTATTGACCAACTACCCATCATTATTTCCAATAAACTTTCTCCACTGAAGGAATCAAAACTGCTCAACCTTTTGAGAGAGTGTAAAAAAGAAGATTAGATAGACATTGGCTGATATCACAATATTAGACTTATATTTTAATGCACCATATACTTCTGGACGATGATGCTAAGCTCGTAATACAATCTCCACACCGGTTGAAACCCACTCTCATTGAAGTGGTAAAATTGGAAGTCAGTAAATTACTTGCTATGGGGATCATTTATCATATATATAATAGTAAATGGGTTAGTTCAGTAAAAATTGAGCCTAAAAAATGGGAATATTAGTTTTATGAATTGAACTAAATGAATTGGTGCCAAAACGTGTGAAAAAATATTGGTGAGTCTTTATTGACTACCACTGACTGAATCAAGCCACCCAGAAGGACCACTTTCCTTGACTTTTCATTTAACAATTGTTATAAATAGTGGAGGGTAAATCAAATTATTTTTTCCTTGGTGGCTATTTGGGTTATTTTTAAATCCATATATCCCTTGAGGATCAAAAAAATACAACATTTACCAATCCATTTGGAACATTTACCTATTGAATAATGCCTTTTGGTCTTGGTAATTATCCTGGTACATTTCAGCGATGTATGTTCTGAGTACCTTGAGAGTTGTATGGAAGTATTTATGGATGATTTCAAGGTATATGGTTCTTCTTTTGATGATTTTTTGGAACACCTAGGTTTTTTCCTCTATCACTACATTAAAAAATAATGTTTTAAATTATGAGAAATTCCATTTCATGGTTGGGCAGAGGATAGTTCTTGGGATTGTAATTTCAAATAAGGGAATTAAAGTTGATAAATCTAAAATTTAATAAATATCATCCCTTTCATATCTAAAATTTGTTCGTGAGGTGCGATATTTCTTGTGTCATGCTAGTTTTTATCACTGATTCATTAATAACATTAATAAGATCGCACTTCCATTATCCCAGTTATTAAAAAAAGATTCTGATTTTGAGTTTGATAAAAATTTATAGGATTAATTAAATTCACTAAAAAGGAGTCTCACATCACCTCCTATCATCTGACCACCATGTTGGGATCTCCCCATCAAACTTATGTGTGATGCCTCTAACTTTGTTTTTGGGGAAGTTTTATCAAAAAGGTTTGAGAAGGACCTTCATGTCATTGTGTATGCCTTGCATACACCTGACCATTCCTGGGTATACTACATAACCACTAAAAATAACTCATTTATATTATGTTTTCCTTGTAAAATTTTCTTTCATATCTTTTAATGTCAAAAGTAATAGTGTTTTCTGACCGTGTTTCCCTTCAATTTCTCCTAAAGAAACCAAAAGCTAAGCCCCACCACACACAGTGGATACTTATCTTCCAAGAGTTTGAAAATGAAATTATAGATAATAGGGGGTTTAAAATGTAGTATCTAAACACATTAGTAGGATTTATTCACCACTAGACCACCATGTTGACTCATCCATCCCATTTGGAGAATTCTTTCTTCATGAAAAAACTTTGTGATGTTGTGACCTTACACCTAGTATGTGGACATTGTGAATTTTCTAGCAACATCTAGGGTCCCCACTAATTTCCACACATCCCAATCCCAGAGACAGAAACACGATTCTCTGTGGTACTTTTGGGATGACCTATATTTTTGGAGAATTTTTGGTGACCAAGTAGTTCAGTAGTGTGTCCCAGACCATGATTTCACCTCTGTTTTGACCTTCTACCACACTTTAGCCTATAGGGTCCACTTTGGATCTCAACATACCGCTCCAAAGGACCATGGAACATGAATTTATTGGAAAACAATGTATAGGCCCATCGATTTTTCAAGTCATGTAGTCATTTTCAAATCATATAGAATATCTCCAAGAGTAATGAAATTCCCCAACAGATCATGTTATTCTGTGAAATTTTTTATTCATGGGGAACTGACTTCATGGGGCCTTTTCCAATTCATTTGGATTTGTGTGCATCTTATTGGCTATGGACTATGTTTCTAAATAGGTGGATGTATTGTCTACTAGGACTACTGACTCTTGAGTTGTTGATTTTGTGAGGTCCCAAAATTTTAGTCAGTTTGGTTTACCAAGATTTATCATTAGTGATCATGGTTAAATTTTTTGCAATCGCAACATGAAAACATTTCATCGTAAGTATGGGGTTGATCATCAAGTCTCCACTTCATCTCACCCCCAAACTATTGGACAAGAAAAAATCTCAAATCATGAATTTAAGATAATCATGGAAAAAATAGTATAACCCAACAGGAAAGATTGGAGTTTGTGCTTGGATGATGCACTTTGGGCATACCGTACATATTTTAAAACCCCAATCAGAATGTAGCCATACTAAATTGTGTTTGGAAACACTTTTTACCTTTTTGTGGGGGTATAACACCATGCATATTGTGATATTAAACAATGTAATATGAACTTTTTAGATGTAGGTGAGCATAGGAAGCTGTAGATTCAAGAGTTAGAAGAAATTAGATGTGATGCATATGAGGAATCTTGGATCTATGAAGAGACGAAAAAGGATATCCACGATATAATTATTCATCAATAGAAGTTCCATATTTGTGATAAGGTCCTCATGAATAATTACATGCTAAAGATTCACCCAGGTAAGCTTCGTTCCTAATGGATCAGTCCTTATACCGTTACTAATTTTTACTCTTTTGGTACAATACATATTTTGCATTATTATATTGGAAGAAGTCTTACTGTTAGTGGGAAACTACTTAAACACTTCTATGAGGATTTTACAAAGAATCTGGTGGAGGAAATCCACCTTTTAAAAGCAACATACTAGTGAAACACACCAGGTTTTACACTTCCTTCTCACATTCTCAATTATTATAGCGAGGACACTGAACGTTCTATGTGTGGGGGTGGATACATTCTTGGTTTCATTATGATTTTCATAATATTTATTCTTTCTTCTATTTTTCTCCTTATTTATGGTATTTTACTTTCCCCCACCCTTATGGTCACCAAATCATGGAACATACTAAAAATGAATGTTGAAATTTTTGATTCCATGTTGATTTAACATTTGAAGAAAATAAGTCTCTGTTATGGGATGCATTTTTGTATGAATTTGACATCACAAATGGATTTTTAGTGAATTGGTTTTTTATTAATGATATAAATGGTTATATCTCAGTTAAAACTTTGCAATGATTGATTACCCTTGCGTGAGTAGTTTTTGGGAAAATAGTGTCACTAATATCTTCACACATATTTTCATAAAACCACAAAATATGAATATTTTTTACTTAATAGAAGGTAAATATAAGTTATGATAATATTTTTCATCTTAAAATGATATTTATATACATTTTTTTCTTATCCAATCTATTTCATTAATGTAATGGATTGACCTATGCTTATGTATATGATGTCCGACTATTGCACGCCATAAAAAAATCAAAACAAATTGCTTGTGTATTGGGAAGGATAAAATCCACTCCTCCTTAACCTTTGATCTTGTTATAAATATTAAAATTAGTGTCATGAGGAGATCAAAAAAGGGTTGACAGATGAGTGTGATATTTGTTCCAATTGATACTTCTGAAAAAAAAACAAAAATATTAAATGAGGGGAGTGATGAAATGTGAAAAATATGGGGATATCTAGGTCAAGAGCTTATGTTTTGACTTCTGGGAATTCTTAATTGAGTGGGTCTTGAAATATTATTAGAAAGGATGTAGTGAAGGGTCGATGGACAAAATCATTTACGATAAAAATTTTCAAAATAACCTATATTAATTGGATAAAAAGTTGAAAGAATAACATGGAATGGTTATCACACACACACATGAATAGTTAGTGGAATGGTTTACTTTTGAATTCCTTGCTCATTTTTTTATCATTAATGTATTTTAATTTCATAGTGAAATGATTTATGAGACATATTTTTTCATTTTCACTAGGAAGAACTCCTTGGTGTGGTTTGTGCATTGATCACATTACTTTAATGAATTAAATTTTACTCAAATGTAAAATATTCATGATGTTGGGAATATATAAATGCATCATTTTTTAGAAATGTGTCTTTTCCTAGGAGATAAAATATTTAGGTGTGCGGGTGTGATCACATAGCGATTCACTATTAAATTCCACCATTATATAGCTATTTTAAAATATTGTTGTAATGAATATTCATAATATAATAATAAATTTCACTTTATGTTTGATTAAATTAATTACTTTTTATCAGTGTTTAATAGGGAAATTTTACTTTTTTGGTGTTTACATTGTAGGAGGAGGTGATTTGAAGTGCCTGTGATGGAATTCAGGCAAAATGGCCCAAACCATGTGAGTGCCCAAGCATACGTGTGCACATTAATATGTTTTGTGGAAAATAAGTGCATATAATTGGGATAAAAATGGGTGTATGAATGAAAAAAAACGTGGGATACAATTCTCTAGAATATCATGGAGCCTAATTCATCAATTTGGAGGCCCAACATAGGCCCACAATGTGAAGAAATTCTGGGCAAGCCAGATTGGACCACCCTTCTGTATTTGTGCCATAACTCGAGCCTCAGAGATCCAATTGGGAGTTTTCCACATCTCTTCGATAGCTACCCCAAACTCGCTCCTCTCTACCAAATGTCATCACTATTTAATGCATTTGGTTCTATCAACCATCCAGATAAAGAAGGATTAAAAAGTATGTCCTGAATAGTGACCAAGTCCCTTAGGCACTTGACTTATTTTGTGAAAAGTGTGAAGTTTTTTTCACAAAATCACTCCTCTCCCTCTATATCTCATGTTTCACGACCAGGGGTGATGTTTACGTGAACTTTAGATCTATCTTCATCCATTTTTTCTCTTCTCCCTCATTTACTTCTAAGCCTCGTAGTGATCAATTTAGGCGGTCTTCTTTTTTGTAATCCTCAGCTCAATGCTTGTAATTTTTGTAAGGTAATTGATTTCCAATTTTGTTGTAAATTTTTCTTCATTTCTACCTTCTAATTTATTTATTATGCTATGATCAAATAAAAATCAAAGGAACAAGAGTCCACATGCTTCCATGCATAACCCATATCGGGTGATGATTTGAGTGTGATTGCCTCTTTTCTCACCCCCCTCCCTTTCATGAGTGTGCAAATTGATTGTGTCGGTTGATAAAATACCGAAGCATGAACATATGACTAGACATCCTCTTTTCTTGTGTAATATTTTTATCATTAGCACAAATCTGGTCATCTCATGAAATTGTTGATGTGATTCCTTTATTTTGTTTTGTTTTTACATTGATTCATGTTTGATGATTTTGAGAGGTCACTGATAATCAATATCATTGATCGATCAAATCCTAAGTGTTAACCTAATAAGAACTCACATAACATTACTTGTTTTAGTATTTATAAAATCAAGGAATCAGTGATCCTTGTCTTTTCCTTGAGATCGATGATGGTTTCAGCATAAAGTGACACTTACCCAGATTGATCATGATTTCTCCACTGGTTTCTCTCAGTAGTATTATACATTCAATTTTTTTTAAAAGATACAAAAACCATGTTTTGTAAAACCCCATTCTCCTTTTAGTTTATTAATCAGATCCTCCTTTGTGAATTAATTATCTAAGGCTCCATCGAGAAACGACCTAGGGTTGTTTCTATACTGTAGAAATTCTAGTTAAAAATAAACTAATTTTACACGTGATGACAATGTGATCAAAGTTGGAGATTAACCAATGTGATATTTTTTCACTCATATGTTGGGTATAATATCTAGAACTTTAATTGAGTTAGACATTGGAAATTTATTTACCTACCAAGATAATATATATGATGTACTTTTTTATTTGGATAAGGGGCATGCAACGTGCTCATCCTCTTAGATAAATGACATTTGATGTATCAATCATACCGATTAGTCTACACTTAATGAATTTAGAATGTATGAGGAACCTATATTTAATTAACATAACCCATGTCCTATTGTCACTAAAAACCTTATTAAAAGTAATTATATGATTTTAATACCTGTATATGATATTATTGGTGGAAACGAGTATAGAGATACATTTACTTTATTGAGATCATGTTGGATCCCTTTATAGATTGAGTAGAATTGATGCAATCCTAGAAGCCTCTATTTGTTTTTTAAAATTTTATGTATTTAAGATTATATAATTATTTTTAATGATATAATTTCTTTTAGGGACAAAATTTTGGTTATTTTAATGATTATTATGTATATAAAATTTTGAGTGTTATCACAATTGTGTTTTAGAGATCACAAAGAATATTTTGATAGATTTTCATAATGTCTTGTTAATGATGTGATACATGGAGAATTAATGGTACGTTTTAAAAAATGGGTTTTGGAGGTTTCTAAATTTATTTTTAGATCTGATTTCATGTTTTTTTCCATATGATGTGAATAAAATTGAAAGTGAACAATGACTATGAATTTTTAGTGAAAGTGGAAAATTGACGGATATATACTCTAAAATAGTATAGATCATGACATAAAAGAATATATGGTTTATGTGTGGGTTCACTATGAAATAATGTATGTTTTGGTCAATGTAAGGATACACCATGACATAGTAAAGACCACTAAATCATGGTGACTTTCATGTGAATTATCACATTATATGTTAATGTATCCTTTATACATAATCTCATACACTAGCTATCATACATCAGTTAAAATAGTCAAAAGATGATGATTTTAGGAGTTATAATGTCTATAATAATCATTTAAACATTAAATTAGTAATATTTTTAATTTTGTTTTATGTTACAAGAATTTTTAATATTAAATATTTCATGAAATGCCTCATCAATATAGTAAAATGTTTGAGTTATATAGTGCGTATTTGGATGTATATATTAATAAGTTCAATTCTTATACATTTGATTTGATCTATAACACAATGATTCTTTAATTTTATTATTTTCTTATATATCATATCTCTCCCACCATTAAATAACTTTCTAGATGATTTTGGCGTTAAGGGGGGTCATACTTGAGAATTGGGTGATTTCCATGATCTGTGGATACCTACAGAGGAAGGAGTCTTTCAGATGCTTCTCAGTAATCTCAATCAAATATTTGTGAAAAATATTGTCATTTTGCTTCAACTAAAGTAAGATATATTATTCTTATTATTTAAATATATTCATTCTAAGCATATATATTAATTTTTGGATTAATATTGTTTTGGAATTTTTCTTCCACTACATTTAGGATATTAGACATCCCTCTGAAACCCTTTAATATAATACTTTCATAAACTTATATCACATCATGTAGGAGGAATACATGTTTTATCCACCTTAATACTTGATATATATTTCTTTGACTCACTATGATAAACTCATCTATAAACACCATGACCATGGATTTATGGTCAAACACATCTTTCTTAATCAAATATATAGAGGTATATTATTTGTTAAATTGGAAGGAATAATTTGACCATGATCATTAAATCAATACTATACCACTCAAGAAAACTCACCATAATTTATTTCATCTTGACTATAAATGTTAGACTTTTCATCATGAATCTAAGTACATGAATATGATATAAAATTATAATAATCTCAATTTTGAGGTTCAATACTGACATTCAAGGATAAGAACATCAAAATATATATAAAACATGAATAGATCTTATTTTTGGTTCTATCCTTTATATATTTTATCTTGGTGATCCCTAATTGAGGATTTTATGTGAATAAAAAATGTTCCTTATGAACCCATAACACCTGATAGTCATTCATTATCTATGACCTTTCAGAATGACATATTTAATCCAAAGTGCACTAATTGAAGAATATTTTCATAACATATCAGTGTTGTCATTATAGAGGTAAAATTTTAAAACCTATTTATATGGAAAATACTATAGAGTCATTATAATGACTCATGATGTTACTATTTAAATTATCCGATATTTTATTCTTAGAGATATTTAGTGTAATGCCCTGATCCCAGTTACCCAAAGTCAGTGCATTATTTTAATACATTTTCATGATTACAAGGAATAATGTCCTGAAAAACTGGTCAATTTAGTAGTCTTGGAAAATAGATTACACACATGAAAGTTACATTACACATTAGAAAATAAAACATAAAATCAATGATCCTTTTATAATTCCATTAATGCCCTAGCTTAACCCTACTTATCAATCATAATACTCTTCTTTGAATCCTGGTAAAATAAAACATAATAAAGGGGGGGCTCAGATACATAGTAAGGATAACAATATAGTAAAAACATTCATAAATGAGCATAAAAATTTAAGGAAATGTATAAGACTAAAACATAAGCCTTTTAAACATAAAATTCAGCATAATATGGTCAATATAAATAAAATAAATCCTTTTCAAATGGACATTCTACTTGTCGAATAGTCACATGAAATATCAATAGACAATTTCATAATGATGGAATGCATAATGCCAAACTTCATAACCGCGTAGTGATGGCCTTATGCCAAGAATACAAATAAGATTTTGTGAAGGCCTTGTTCCAAGACTACAAATAAGATTTTGTCAAGGCCTTGTGCCAAGACACTAGTTTGTCTCCTGAGATGTACAGATGCATCGAGGAGCTATAGCGGGCTCCACCCATCACTTACTATGTCCAATGCGTTCCTCATATGAAATTTTGAAACATAACATAAACATTCGTATTAAAACTAGCATATGAAATGTTAATACATGAAACATAAACCATGAATGGTATAAAAAACATCCATAGTCAAACATGTCACAAAAACATCAATACAATATGGAATATTTTTATCATAATGAATCAACTTCAAACAAGTGCAAAATCCATAAAAGGATGTTGACATAGATGAAATCAAAACAATTTGAGAGAAATATCCCTTTATTTTTTTGAAATAATATAAAAGTCACATAATTTAGAAATAAAGACATTTAATGAAATTTTTAATCAAAGTTTCCCAGACCACATTTAAACTATTGAAAGGAATTAACATTTTAAAACATTCATGTCCATTTTATTATATCCTTAAAACCATTTTGAAAACATGAACATTAATGAGAAAGGTTTAGAAGAATAAATCTTTAAAACATTTAAAATGATTTTTTAGTTAAAGGGTCCCTTAAAAAGAATCCTTTTTAAAACATTTTTTTATAAAACATGGACATGGATAATAAATATGTCCTAGTAAAAACTTATAAATAAACAATTTCAGATAATAATGAGATTGGAGAATTAACCCTTACCTTGTAATTTCCATTAGTTGAGGGTATGTTTAGCCTCCTGTATAAATATTGTAGTATGTAATTAAATTGTACCAGAACCATATTAATATTTATGATATCATACATGATTCATTTATGACTTTATACTACCCATTTAATAATAATTTCCATGTTAAATTAACATTTCGGGAAATAATCGCTTTCTTTATCATACGTTTTTTAACTTGTTACTCGTTATTGTATCACATAGATCTTGATTTAAATACTTCCATAATATAAAACATTATTTATATATCATATATATTTAGAATATAAATTTGTATAATATACATATATATGAAATGGAAAACACCATTTATGGAGACGGTAGGCCATACATACCCATAAACGTCGTTTCCGTTTTCATATCGTATTGAAAAAACTAAGTGAATAAGATATATGTAAGTACATATATATATATATATATCTAGTTGCATTATTATGTCATATATAACATACTTATTAATGATATATATTTTTATAATCATCATTGAATGGTGAATGTGGAAATGAATCTCACCGCGTTGTGGAGATGGTAATCCGTACATACATAGGAGAAATAATATCATTATATTGATGGTGAAATAGTATGTAATTGGATGGTATATCATATATATAGAATCATTAATTTTTTATATTTTTTATTTAAATTAGTTATACTCATTTTTATTCCCATCCAAATAATTAAGTGTTTGAATAACAAACTACACCATGACATGGAGACAGTAATCTGTATGTACGAATGTAAGGTGACTTTGTCAATTATAATATTGATAGAATAATGAATATGGTTGTACCATTTTTATAATAACATAACAGCATATAAAATATACTGGAGTTATTCTTTTATATTGGAAACAAAAAAGAAAGAGGAAGTGGAAAAATAAAATAACTTGAAAGAGGTGATGAAATATTTACCTCTTCTTCGGGTTCTTCCTATTGATTTGATCAAAAGGGCTCCTTAGTTTGGCTTTCTAACAAAATTTATGCCTCTAGGATGAAGGGAGGATATTTCGGAGGATATTTGGGTATGGGTTGGCTGATCCAAAAGTCTTTGGAGGTGTGAAATTAAAATAAGGGGAAGTGCCCTTTTATAAGAGAGGTGAGGGTCACTTTAGGAAAAGCTTGAAATATTATTTTATAATAAAATCATTTTAGGTTTCTAATGGATCCAAAATTTATTATTTCGAGGAAAATATGGGGATGGTTCGAAAAAAATTCGACCAATATATTTTATAGAAGTTTAGGTCATCATATTAACCTTATCTTTTAGATTTAACTCTTAGTTATGTAGTTTGACATTTACCATGTCTCTTTGTATTTTTATATTATATAGTTAATGAACTTGCTATTACAAGCCAAGTGAGCTCCAGTTGGTCCATAATTAATATATATAACTGTATATAAGTCTTTTTTGATGAACCATATATTTTTATTAATATTATATCAATTAATAATATAGTATTTTTTTTACAACTCAATTATGTCAATTTTGACACTATTTAGTATTTGGTTTTTTTGAAATCCATAAATACTTTATCACATAGAATAAAGTTTATTTAACCAACCCTAACATGTCATATTAACCTATAAAATTAGTTTAATTCATCAAAAGTCTCAATTTACATTTATTTGGTTATTTATAATATCAATTATTTTAATATTCTATTTATAAGATAATTACTGCATCCTCATTGTGTCATAAAGAAAATAAATTATCTAATTTCCAAAAATTATAAATAAAATACCATTATTTAGGAAATATTTTTATATTTATAATGAATATTTATTGTCAAATTTATATTGTGTGTAGCACTATATTAAAAATTGTTTAGTTATTAAACATGGAATTTAACTGTTTTAAATCTTTTGTAAATAAAATAATAATAAATGTCCTAATCTAATCCAAGTGGATCAAAGAGGATCATATTTTATTCCTAAGGTTTTTTATTGTCGAATTATAATTATCCAATAGAATTAGGACATGTGTTAGGGTAATTATGATATCATTTTTACCCTTAATTACCCTATTTACTTTTAACCGTGGTAAATAAAAGTCAAAGGTTACTATTCACCAAAAAATGGTAGCTTATTGAACCACATTTTACATACTAATATTAACCATGTCTCTCGTATTTTTGAAATTCAACTCTCAGAAGCGGTGAAATTATGTTTTATGCAAATTTGCAAATGCTCCTAGGAGGTGGGTAAAAGATGGTAAAAGGTTGATAAAATTTTATATATCTAATCCTATTATAAAATGAAACCAATTAATTAAATTGAAATTATATGGGTATTATATATATTTTTTGACTTAAAAAATTTAAATAAAATTAATAATTATTTAAATAAAAAGTTGGTTTTAAATAATAACGTAGTGTTTTCACTATTCATCAAAAGTTGAATGTTTTCAGAAAAATACCAAAAATTCACCCTAAGATAATTTTGATATTCTGAATTTAAAAATGAATTATATTTTTTCAAATTAAAAACATATAAGTTTCATTTATTAATTTAAAATTAATTCCCATTGTCAAAACCAAAAAATGGGTTTTTAAGAAGTAAAAACTATCAAAAGATTAACATGTGTTTATATCAAATTTAAATGTGAAATAACTTATAATGACATATATTGTATTAAATGATAAAAATATAATATAATTAAACTTAAAAACCTTTCAAATTAATAATTTAACACTAAAAATTATTTCTATTAAAAATCTTGTTTTCAATTAAAACATAGTATTTTTCACTATTCGTCAAAATATGAAAGTTATCATAAAAGTACCAAAAATTTATCCAAACTAAATTTTTATATCCCACTTCTAAAGAGGAATTTAATTTCATTAAATTGAATATATAAAAGTTTCAAATATTGGTTTAAAAAGTGTTCTCCATTAAAAGTCCGTAAAATTGCATTGTTTGAAAAAAACTTCTTTTCTCTGAAAAAATGAATTTGTTCTTATATTATGTCTAAGAAACACATAATAGAGGCTTTATAATTATATAGATTATATAAGATTAAAAATGAATTTAATACTATTCATAACTATTTTTTGAACGGGTAGTTTGGTAATTTGTGGTACGCTCGAACTCAGTATTGTGTGTAGCACAAGGTATTGAATTACTTTAATGAGATAACCTACTATGAAATATTGGGGTGTTACATACTAACCTCATTCAATAAATTGCATCCTCACAATTTTATATTGTTCTTAGAAAATAAAAGGCTAAAAATAGAAAAATACCTTTGTAGAAAACCCACATCAGAAATTGGGTTAATAAAATTTAGTCTTAATAATAGGGAAAAAGAAATGAAAAATTCACCACCAAATTATGGTATTGATTAGGAGAACATTGGTGGAAATTAGAGAAACATAATTGGAGGAAAAACATAAATATTTACAGGGATTAATTTAGGTCATCATTCACAAACAAGTGTAAAATTTAGGGCATCAAATCCATCAATCTATGATGATTTAAAATATCGTTTGTTCAACAAAACATAAGGTATTATGATAACACATTTTTGGTTTTAAGATCCCTTCCCTAAAGTTTAAGAATTAATTTATTGATAGAATAAGAGGAAAAAATATACTTGAAAAGTAGAGTTTCATCCTTCAACTAATTCCTACCACAAACTCATCTTTCACTTCAAAAGATAATAGTATTAAGAAAATATTCTATTTATCCTAATTGTATAGGGTTCCAAAAATAATGAATTTATAATTCATTTGTCAGACTATTTAAAAACTCAAAATTATACAAATTAGTACATCACGTATGCTAGTGGTAGGTGATCCACCCTTGTTGCTCTTCGGTTGCGGTTTCAAGTCTTGCGGCCTTGCCAGACGCGACGGATTGTCACCCGACCAACAAGTTGTCTTTTTTATGAAAATCCAAAAATAATAAAAAAAATTATTTAACCTTATAAAATTTATCCAATTTCAAACTTAATCGATTCCAACCTTAAGACTTATCCAAAATACTTCTGTCCAAACTCATAATCCAAAATTTATAAGGAAAAACCAATGATAATCATTTTTTCCATTTAATAACATGTGAATTCATCATGAATTCTTTTAAAACATTGTAACACCCTAAATTACCATAAAAACTTATTGATTACATTCATTCTCCCTTATTCCTTATAGAATACTAGATATACTCCTTCTATCCAAAAATTTTGTAAACTTCAACAATGATGTAAATATACAATTCATTAATCAATTTCAAGGTAGTCAAGAATATCCAATATAATATATCCAAATCAATCATATATTATTCCAAAATCACTACCTCAGTATCAGAACCATATTATGGTTTATCTTTCTCTTAACCATATATTTTACAAAAAACATTAACCTACTATTCAGTCACTTTTCTTGGTTCTACACAATCTCAAGTCCTTAATAAAATAGTACTGATGTACAATCCTTATATACTCCATAATTATTATAACCCATACATCGTTGATACAATACTCAAATGACTTAATTCTTTAATATCAACATAAGAAAACTAGTCATTACTCTTCATATGTGGTAATATCATAACATTATTATTATCCAACAACATTATTTGTGGTATACTCTGATGATTAGGACATTGATTCGTGTAGTGTCCCTACTCCTTGCAGATGAAGCATTATACATTTGAAACCTTTTTATTGCCCTTGAAATCACGTAATTGGTGTCCTTTTTCTCTACACTTATAAAAAACTCTCATTCCCTTCAAGAATTTACCAAGGTGATTCTTCCCGTAGTTATCACATATGGGAAAATCCTTCTTTCCCTTATTCCCTTTATCCATCTTTCTCTCTACCATCCTTTTCTTCTCTGGATTCCTTTCAAAGCCATAGGACTCATAGAATTCTTTATTTATCTTATTAACACAAGATATTATTTCTCCATATGATGGTAATACATTGGAGACTATTTCCTTTCTAAATGTTGGCTTAATACCATGAATGATATGATCTTTCTTACTCTTTGGATCATGCATATTGCTGGAGTTCTCATTCCATCTACTGCGCGCCATTTCTAAACAATGTCATACAATAGGTTAGTTTATGAATCATAATTCATAGTTCCAAACTTGTAAAATAATTAACGTAAATTGAAAAGACTATTCTTATAATCTATAATCATAAAAAAATGTTTTCTTTGAGGAAGTATTTACTCCTAAATCCTTCATAATGGATTTTAATGAAAATTTAAATTATCCTAAGCATATCCCCTGGAGTGTTCTAAACAAGAGTGAAACAAGGCCCATTGTCGTGTACCAGGATACCCCGAGTCAAGCCAGAAAATCCTTCTTGGATTTTTCACTCATAGGTACATCTGTGCCAGAGCCGCCTCTACCTACTCGTATCCAGACATGATGTATTTCTTGGAAAATACAAAAAATCTCTGTATTACCAAAATTTTAGGATGTTCTTTTATAGAAATACTCAAAGTCTATCTTAGGGTAATGTTCTATAATCAGAGTTTATCTAAATCTAGTTTCCAAGGTTTGTACTAAACTTCCTATGATACCAATTGTAATGCCCTGACCCTAGTTACCCAGAGTCAGTTCATTAATTTAATAAATTGGCGTGATTACATTGAATCTAGTCCTGAAAGACCAATTAGTTTAGTAGTCTTGGAAAATAGATTACATACATGAAATTTACATTAAATATTAGAAAATAAAACACAAAATCAATGATCCTTTGATAATTCCATTAATTCCTAAGCTTAACCCATACTAACAATCATAATAAACTTCTTAGAATCTTTGTAAAATTAAACATAATAAAGGGGTGATCTCAGATACTCAATAAGGATAACAATATAGTGGAAAGTTTCATAAATAAGCATAAACATTTAAGGAAATGTATAAGAATAAAACATAAGCCTTTTAAAGATAAAATTCGGCATAATATGGACAATATAATTCAAATAATTCCTTTTAATTGTTCACATGGATATTCTACTAATCGAAGAATCGCATGCAATATCAATAGCCACTTTTATAATGATGGAATGTATAATGCCAGACTTCATAACCACATAGTCAAGGAATAGTTTCCAAGACAAAAAATAATATTTTCTAAAGGCCTTATGCCAAAAAATTAGTTTTTCTCATGAGAACTACCGATGTATCATGGAGTTATAGCGAGCTCCACCCATCACTTACTAAGTCCAATGCATTCCTCATATGAAAGTTTAAAACATAACAAAAAATTAATATTAAAACTAGAATAAAAAATCTTAATACTTTAACCATAAACCATGAGTGGTATAAAAATAACACATCCATAGTCAAAAATATCACAAAAACTTCAATACAATATATAATATTTGTATCATAATTAATCAACTTCAAACAAGTGTAAAATCCATCAAAGGATATTGACATAGATGAAATCAAAACTATTTGAGAGTAATATATCTTTATTTTTTTTGAAATCATTTAAAATTCACATAATTTAGAAAATAATAAATTTATATAAATTTTGAATCAAAGTGTCCCATACCAATTTTAAACTTTTGAATGTAATTAACATTTTAGAACATTTAGGTCTATTTAAATAAATATTTAAAACCATTTTGAAAACATTGACATTAATGAGAAAGGTTTAGAAGAATAAATCATTAAAACATTTAAAATGATTTTTTAGTTAAAGAGCCCCTTAAAAATAGTCCTTTTGAAAACTTTTTTTATGAAACTTGGACATGGATAATAAATATGTCCCATTACAAAATTACACATAAACAATCTCGGATAATAATGAGATTGAGGAATTAACCCTTACCTTGTACTTTCCTTTAGTCAAGGGTACGTTTAACCTCATGTATAAAGACTGTAGTATGTAATTAAATTATACAAGAACTATATTAATATTTATGATATCATACATGATTCATTTATGACTTTATACTACCCATTTAATAATAATTTATATGTTAAATTAACATTCTAGGTAATAATCGCTTTCGTTATCGTACATGTTTTAACTTATAACTCTTGATTGTATCACTTAGATCATGATTTAAATACTTCCACAATATAAAAATGATTTATATATCATATATATTTAGAATATAAATATGTATAATAGACATATATATGAAATGGAAAACACCATTTATGGAGATGGTAGGTAATAGATACGCACAAACGTTGTTTCTGTTTTCATATCGTATTGAAAGGAACTAAGTTAATATGTTATATGTAAGTACTTATATATATATATATATATCTCTCCAGTAGAATTAGTATTTCATATATTACATACTTATTAATTATATATATTTTTATAATCATTTTTTAATGGTGAACATAGAAATGAATCTCATCGCGTCGTGGTGACGGTAATTCGTACGTATGCACGAGCAAAAATATCATTATATTAATGGTGAAATAATATGTAATTAGATGGTATGTCATATATGAATAATCATTAACATGTTATATTTATTATTTAAATCAGTTATAATCATTATTATACCCATCAAAATAATGAAGTGTTTGAATAACAAACTACACCACGACGTGGAGACGGTAATCCGTACGTACGCATATATGGTGACTTTGTCATTTATAGGATGGATAGAATAATTAATATGGTTGTACCATTTTTATTATAACATCACAATATATATAATATACTAGAGTTATTATTTTATAATGGAAAAAACCAAGAAAGAGGAAGTGGATAAAGAAAAGAACTTGAAAGATGTGATGAAATATTTACCTCTTCTTTGGGTTCTTTCTATTGATTTCATAAAAAGGGATCCATAGGTTGAGTTTTGGACCAAAGGAAGGAAGCTTGGATAAAGGGAGGAAAGTTGGGAGGATATTTGGTCTGGGTTTTTTCAAGCCCAAAAGATTTAGAGGTATGAAATTAAGGGAAGGGGAAGTGACCTTTTATAGGAGAGGTGTGGGTCACTTTTAGAAAAGCTTGAAATATTATTTTATAATAATAACATTTTCGGTTTATAATGTCTCAAAAATGAATTTTTTCTAGGATAAGGTGTGTATGGGTCGAAAACCTCTCAACCAATATGTTTTAGACAATTTTAGGTCATGTTATTAACCTTATCTTTTATATTTAACTCTTATTTAAATAGTTTGATATTTACCATGTCTCTTTGTATTTTTATATTATATTGTTAATAAATATACTATAACAAGACAAGTGAACCCCATGTGGTCCATTATTAATATATATAATATTATCTAAGTCATTTTTCCAAAACATATATTTTTAGTAATATTATATCAATTAATAATAGAGTATTTTTTTAAAAACTCAATTATATCAATTTTGACACTATTTAGTATTTGATTTTTTTTGAAAGCCATAAAAACATTATTTGTCACGACCCCCTCCCACCAAAGATGCCCCTACTGAGCTGGAAATGATGAAAGGGAGATAATGACCCCCGAGTCCCACCTCCTGTAGGCCCCGGAGTGGCGACTAGCACCAAGGGTATGAGTTTTCACAAATATGGGAGGCATTACCCTTTTCTTATTTTACGATCAGGAAATAGGACAAGTCAACTACCAAAAGGGAAATGAAAAAGTGTATAGAAATAAACCCAAACCAATCCCACATGCATGTTTTAAATAGTTCTGAAACAAGGTACAAGTACAAGAAAGCTCAAAAGTACAATTCCAAAAGAAACAAGAGTGAAAAAACTGCAACAACTCCAACTGTTCTGACTAGTAGGGTCCCGCACGGCCCTGGTAGTCCTCCTAGAAAACTGAAAGTAAATGTAGGGTGAGCATACAAGTATACTCAGTAGGGAAACCTAAAGCTATCGTGCACAAGTGGGGAGACATCCTAATGTCCTGTGAGAACAACAGAATAAACCTAGAAAGTACTTCTATCCATGAAACCTCACCAGCCACACTCACCAAAAACTGAATCACAACAGGTAGTAGTATATAATAACAAAAGTATTGGGTACCCCACACTATTTCCCACTAGTTAGCTGCTCTTCCTAACGACGAACGTCCTGACGCTACCACACTCTTCCCACCCGCACACACCTAGGCCTAAAGAACCACACATCCCGCCCGTATACACCTGGGCCTCAAATCCACACATCTCTCCCGCACACACCTTGGCCTCACAACCACGTATCCAACCCACACACACCTGGCCCTCATACCGAAGGTTCTTGGGAAATAGTAAAACCTGCCCGAAGAGTCTTGGGCTAAAACCACCCCAATCAAAACCTACCCACAGAGTCTTGGTTGTAAGGTCACCTCAAGCCATCACAACCTATGGAAGAAGGAGTAGGAATGAGCTAGTAACTATGGGAAAACACCCTCTCCCATGAAATGGGAGTGTTCGGCACTAAGTGCTAAACATGGTTGGGGTGCGTTAAAACACAAAAATACATACATATATATATATATATATATATCAAACACTCAACCCAAGCTATTGATTCTAAATAGATAAACTGAGCACGTTCCTTGGTACTGCTACCATGAAGCATGAATACAACAACAACCCCAACCCCATTTAGGTTTTCACGCTTTAGTTGAATTAGTTTATTAGTTCCTTAATTACTAGGAAACTATCCACAACCAACCACATCAATCGTTCGTAAAACATATCCCTGCCATCCACAAATCAAGTTAGGAAAACACAAGCAACATAACCAAGTCCTTCTTATTAACCAACCAACCCCATTGATTATTATTCTCGTTCCATTACCATTCCCCACCATTCATTAACTCTTCCACGTTTTATTTATTATTCACAACCCAAAGTTTGTTCTCATTGGAACCAATCCTAGCCTCCCCACTGTCAACCACCATAACCACAATCACACTAAAACCGTACAGCAAGCCAACCGCAACCCCACTGCTCACCCGATCCACGACAACCAAAAAAACAAGGTTCAGGCCACATAATCGCCCATTTAACATCATTTACCGCAAACCTGCTACCCGTTCTATTTGTAACAACCAAGGATTCACCCCCCCCCCCCCCTTTCACACACCACATAACCAAGACAAAACCCACATGTTCATTATTCCATTTTGTTTAACCGCGGTGATCACACAAGGGTTCCAGATTTTAATCAGCCAACTTTATGTGATTAATCAATATCCACATTCCACAAAGTTCCCACCCACAAAACGGTCTATAAAGATAGTGAAACATTTAATTGTGCAATAAAAGGCCCCCAATGACCGTTATTTTCAGTAGGCAGAAGCCTATTCAATTCACAACATAATATCACGTGATATAAATAATGTTACTACATTCACAAACATCCCATCCCCATTATATAATCCATTTATTATCTTTATTAAACCGGTTCAAAAGTGTTTCACATAAACAATAGGACACCCACCCCGAATGATACACAATTTTGAGAGACGAAGGTAAGATCCCTACCTCCACAGGTTCTGATCACAAAGTTCCCCTGGATCAACTTTAGAAGACGTCTGTCGGCGTCCGTCACTTCTGTCAAATCTCGTCAAAACCTCCTCAGGTGGAAGCTGGAAAGGAAGGGCTGAAGGAAAGAAAACGGATCCAAGCTTAGGAGTTCTAGCTCATCGTTAAGATCTCGTGGCCGCTGAAGGATCGTAAATTGGAGCTCGGACGAAGAAGTTATGGAAGAAAGAGCCTTCGAGTCTCTTGGGAGAGCTCTGCTTAGACGAAAGGGGAGGAGAGGAGTGAGTTGAAAAGGAGGAGAGGACCCCTCCTTTTATATGAGTGAAAGAAAAAAGTACATGGTGTGTACTTCCCAGTACATGGCTTGTACTCATCCATTTCACACGGTCACCACGTGGCTTCAAACATGGCCTTCAACACGGAATACGGTCGTTGACTGGTCAACACACGGTTTGAAGGTAACGTGTACGCGGGGAGGGACTACATGGCGTGTAGTATTGGACACACGGTGTGTAATCATTTATTTCACATGGAAAGGACACGGCCTTCGGCAAGGGGTATACTCGGCAAGGTGGTACACGACGTGTACTCACACGACACGGCGTGTACTTACAAAATTCTGGAAAGTGTGGGAAAATTCCATTTTACCCTTCAGAACACTTCGTGGCCTTCTTTTTGACAAAGGAATGGGCCATAGAGGTCCGGGACATTATATCAGATACCTATTAAAGTATTCTCATCCCACAGAATTCAAAAACCAACCCAAAAGAACCCAACAATATACCTCTTAGGGTTCTCGTTACAACAGGAACCCAACCAACAACCCTAATCATAGGTGTTAGGAATTCCCCCTCCTATGTCAAGATATTATCCACTTTATGCAGCACTGACTCGCCTGCATGGGTTTAATCGCGTCCTCATTAATGCGTCTCCATTATGGATTGGGCTATCCCACTTCCATATATCCGGATTTTCCAACTTGCACTACCCCCAACAACACACAAACAACACACTGCCCGAACATGTGGTGTGGGGGAAATTCCTTCTCCTATGTCGAGATATTATCCGCTTTAGGCAGAACTGACTCGCCCGCACAAGTTCTGTCGCATCCTCATTAATGTGTCTCGATTAAGAGTCAGGTTGTTTTCCCTTTCCCCACACATCTGGACATGTTACACACTTCTAGAGAACAAGGAAAATAAAACACCTCACAACCGACAAGCCAAGAATTCCATATATCAAAGGTACATAGTATAACATCAACACAAAGCTCAGAAGAACAAGGGAAAACACAAGTCAAAACAACTCCGGGTACTGAGCGTGCATTTGGGCCTCCCGCTCCCAAGTGCTCTCCTTGAGGCCGCCATGCCTCCACAACACACGAACCCAGGCAATGGTTTGTCCATGGAGCACCTTCTCTTTATTATCCTAGATTCTGACTCGTCATTCCTCGAAGGTCGTGTCATCTCCCATATCAAACTCTCCCCAGTCGATAACGTGAGAGTCGTCGTGTAAGTACTGACGAAGCTGGGAGATGTGGAAGACGTCATGAACCTTCTCTAACTGAGGTGGTAGTTCCAGTTGATATGATACCTCACGGACTCGCCTCAGCACCTCGAAAGGTCCGATGAACCAAGGGGAGAGTTTACTCCCCTTCCCAAACCTCCGCTACACCTGTCGAGGGGAAACATTCAAGAACACATGGTATCCCACCTCGAACTCCAAAGGCCTCCTCCAATGATCAGCATAAGACTTCTGTCGGTCCTGAGCCGCTTTCATCCTCTCATGCACAAGCTGAACTTTCTTTGTGGTGCTCTGTACTACCTCTGGCCCAAGAGCACCTATCTCACCAACCACTGCCCAGAAAATGGTTGAATGACATGGTCATCCATAAAAAACCTCAAACGGTGCCATGACAATAGTAGAGTGGAAGCTGTTGTTGTAGAAAAACTCTACTAAAGGCAAGTGTCATACCCATGATCCTCTGAAATCCAGAACGCATGCTCACAGCATGTCCTCCAACGTCTGGATAGTCCGCTCTATCTGCCCGTCGGTCTGGGGGTGGAAAGTAGTGATAAGGCGTAGCTGGGTGACAAAAGCATGTTTTAACCCCCTCCAGACTCATGAGGTAAGCCGAGTATCACGATCTGAAAAGATTGTCTTTGGAACTCCATGAAACCGCACAACCTCATCTACATACCTCTATGCTAAGGTACCCACCGGGCCTGACTCCTTAATTTCTAATAAGTGAGATGATTTCGTTAGTTGATCCACCACTACCCAGATAGCATCATAACAACCTTGAGCTCCGGGTAGTCCTGTGACGAAGTCCATTGAGATGTCGTCCCACTTCCACTCAGGGACATCTAAAGGATGAAACACCCCACTTGGAACATGGTGTTTAGCCTTCACTTGCTGACTCACTAGGAATTTATCCACAAACTCTGACATTGCTCGTTTCACCCTGGGCCACCAAAACTGTTCCCTCAGGCCTCAGTACTTTTTTGAAACTTCTGGATGTACCGCCAAGGCTGAGCTAGGGAACTCACGGAGAACTCCCTCACGCATTGTCTTTGGAACATAAATCCTTCCCTGAAAAAGCATCTGATTTCGGTTGTCCTCTGACCATCCTTCTAGAGCGTTCTCTTGATCGATGCAATCCCGCATCACTTCTGCCTCAGAGTCCCCCCACTGAGACTTTTCTACTTTCTACAACAAGGAGGATTGCACCTTCATCTGAAACAAACAGCCTCTAACACCTTTTACCCTGACATCCATGTGCAAGGAAGCCAACTCTCCCATCGCTTTCCAAGCATCGGCGGATTCCTGAACCACTTCCTTATGTGACTTCTTGCTCAGGGAATCAGCTAAAACATTGTCCATACCTTCAGTGTAAGAGATCTCTAAGTCATAGTCTAGGAGAAACTCGACCCATCTATGCTGCTGTAAGTTCAGGTCACACTGGGAGAAGATATGACGCAATCTCTTGTGATCTGAGAAGACCACAAAGCGCTCCTCAAAGAGGTAATGTCGCCACAAATTCAGTGCGAACACTACTGCTACAAGCTCTAGGTCATGGGTGGGATAGTTGCGCTCATGAGGGCGCAACTGCCTAGACCCATAACAGATCACTTCCTTCTTTTACATCAGCATGCACCCCAGACCAAGGCCAGAATCATCACAAAACACCTCATACAACAACCCTTCCTCTGGAAGTCTGAGTTTGGGAGCACTGACCAACTTCTTCTTCAGGTAGTCAAAAGATTTCTGGAACTTCTCTCTCCATAGGAAAACTTGGTTCTTCCTAGTCAAAGCTGGAAATGGAGCAGAAACACGAGAGAAGTATGAAAAGAACCTCCGATAGTAACCTGCCAACCCTAGGAAACTACTAACTTCCACCACGCTCTTAGGTGCCGCCAAAAAAACAACTGCCTCCAACTTTGACGGGTCCACTGACACTCCATGCTGAGACACCACGTGCCCAAGGAAGTGTACTTCTTGTGTCAAGAACTTACACTTCAACAATTTCTCATAAAGTTGGTGGTGTCGAAGGACTTCCAAGACTTCCTGGAGATTCTCAACGTGCTCTTCATCTGATCTTGAGTATGTCAGGATTTCATCGATAAGCACAACGACGAATCGGTCTAGAAACTCTCGGAAGAACAAGTTCATAAGTCCCATGACCATAGTCGGTGCATTCGTAACTCAAAACGGCATCACTACAAACTCAAAGGGCCCATACCTACACCTGAAAGCTGTCTTCAAGATGTCACTGTCCTTTAACCTCACCTGATGATATCCAAATCGTAGATCAATATTAGAAAACCAACATGCTCCCCTTAGTTGGTCGAAGAGATCATTTATCCTTGAAAGGGGTAACAGTTCTTGACTGTTACCTGGTTCAACCTTCGGTAGTCTATGAATAGCCTGAGACTACCATCTTCCTTCTTCACGAAAAAAACTGGACCACCCCATGGCGATATGCTGGGTTGAACAAAACCCTTCTCTATCAGATCGTCAATATGAATCCACAACTCTCGCAACTCTGAAGGTTCCATCATATACGGGGACATCGAAATCGGACAGGCACCAGGCTGTAAGTCTATCCCGAACTCAACGTCACGTCGGGGGGTAGAGTCACAAACTCCTTGGGAAAACATCGAAGAACTCCCCAACAACCTCCAAGACATCCATAATTTCTGTATCAACTAGAACCACTAATAAACAGACTAAAAAGGAAAGGAGAGGCTTCACATGCTGGCTTCCTACCTGATAGCTCCTCTCGCCAACAAAAGATATGCGCTGCCCATCCACGTTGGAGAACAAGACCCTCCTTCAGAAGTAGTCGATAACACTACTAACAGAAAACAACCAATCTATACCTTGGATGACATCATATGGCTGCATCTGTAATAGAAGAAGGTCCCCACTAGATCGATGTGGTCCCAACATCAGCTCACATCCCCGGAAAACACAAGATATGCTGGTCTGGCCTCCAACTGGTGTACTCAACACCAGTGGTATGGAAAGTCTATCTATGTCTAGACCTAAGGCTTGGGATAGACCAGGTGCAAAAAAGGAGTGCGAAGCTCCCGAATCGAACAAAGTAGAAATGAGAGTTCTGAACAAACAAATCGTACCTCGCACAACCTCTTGTCATACCGGACCTTCCCACTCTGATGCATGGAACTTTCCATGCCCAGATCCTCTACCTATCTAATGTCGACCACCACCCCAACCACACCCTGTTTGAGGTCCCTAAGGAGCACCCTGAGGTCGGCCTCCTCCTGCAAGGTCTGCCCTCGAAGGAGCAGGGTCCTTCTGCTGCTGGAAGGGCCTCACCGGCAACTAGTGCTGCTGAGGCGGGCGCTGAACCTACCAACTTCCACCGTACTGAGCTCGGGTTGGGAACCAACTCTGAACATGCCTGAAACCTCCATAAGAAATACACTTTGGTCCTGGGCTCGTGAAAAAGGGACGAGGACCCGATGATCTGAATTGGAACTACTGGGGCCTACTCCCCACCGTCCTAAACCTGGAAGGTCCTGTCGCAGGAGACCTGCAGCTGACTGCCTTCCCCTTCGACGAGCCTGGATGGATCCCCTCTCATGGTGCAGTTCCTAGTGAGTGCATCCTCTCTACAATATCTACCTCCTTCTGTACTGCCAAGTACGTCGGAATGGTGAAGGGGGTAACAGCATGCTGAAGCAAAGGACGAAGCGCCTCCTCCAAACTTCTCGCCTGAGACTCCTCATCCGGAAAGAGATCTGGAGAAAAGCGCATGAGATCCTTGAACTTGATCCTAAACTCTCGTAATAACATGCTCCCCTACTGAAGGGAGAGTAACTCATGCCGATTTTCCTCCTTGATCATGGAAGAAAGGAATTCCACTCGGAATTCCTTCTCAAAGTCAGCCCACGAAACCTCTGCCTCTATCCTCTCTCCGAGGTAGAGCGTCCACCACTGTCACGCTGCCCCTCTCAGCCGACTGACTGCTAGGGGAACCCAGTACTCCCTTGGAGCACGGATTAACGTAAAAGCGATCCATAGCTCCTCAAGCCACCCCTCCATCTCTATTTCCGAAGTACTACCCTCGTACTTCATGAGGGTGTGCCGCTGGAATGAACGGAGAGTCTTCTGCCACTGGATATATTGCTCCTCTCGGTCAATCCTCAACTGATCGACCGCCTGAATCTGCTGGGCCTTGGCCGTCTGAGCCACCTCGGGACGACGTCCAGGTGCCATAGCTGTAGAGTAAACAAAGATCGCCTAAGCCTAAGTAGTAATGAAATTTCTCAAGGTTTTATTTTATCATTTTTATTTCAAATTTCATTCCGAGAACACCCAAATAAAGTAAAACACAATCATGATGATACATGTACCTTCCCTAGGTTCTCTACCCTGCAATTAATGTAGTCTCACTTAGTTGTTCGGTAGGCTCAGATTCCTTGCATCGGATCACGGGGGCCCTAAAATCCCGGGTCCTAGCTGGTCTTCCCTTGCCTATGTCACACACCAAGATTAACCAACACTGTTGCCCTACCATCCCATGAAATCCTCACTGTGCCTAACTCCAGACTCCATCCTATCTCTCAACAAACAGCTCCAATACCATTATTCCATGACCCCCTCCCACTAAAGTGCCCTTCTTGAGATAGCAATGGCGAAAGGGAGATAATGACCCCCGAGTCCCACCTCCAGTAGGCCCTGAAGTGGTGACTAGCACCAAGGGTATGAGTTTTCACAAATATGGGAGGCATTACCCTTTTATTATTTTAAAATCGGGAAATAGGACAAGTAAACTACCAAAAGGGAAATGAACAAGTGTATATAAAGAAACCCAAACCAATCCCACATGCATGTTTTAAATAGTTATGAAATAAGGTACATGTACAAGAAAGCTCATAAAGTACAATACCAAAAGAAACAAGAATACAACAACTGCAACAACTCCAACTGTTCCGATTAGTAGGGTCCCACGCAGCCCTGCTAGTCCTCCTGGAAACCTAAAAGTAAACATAGGGTGAGCAAACAAGTATACTCAGTAGGGAACCCTAAAGCTCTCGTGCACAAGTGGGGAGACAACCTAATGTCCCATGAGAATAACAGAAGAAACCTAGCAAGGAATTATATCCACCCTACCTCACCAGCCACACTCACCAAAAACACAATCACAACAGGTAGTAGTATATAAGAACAAGATTATTGGGTACCCCGCACAATTTCCCACTAGTTAACTACTCTTCCTAACGGCAAACGTCCTGACGCTACCACACTCTTCCCGCCCGCACACACCTGGGCCTCAAGAGCCACACATCCTACCTGCACACACCTGGGCCTCATAACCACCTATACCGTCCGCACACACCTGGGCCTCACAACCACACATCCCACCCGCACACACCTGGGCCTCACAACCACGTATCCCACCCGCACACATCTGGGCCTCATCCCGAAGGTTCTTGGGAAATAGTAAAACATGCCCGAAGAGTCTTGGGATAAAACCACCCCAATAAAAACCTACCTGAAGAGTCTTGGGTGTAAGGTCGCCTCAAGCCATCACAACCTATGGAAGGAGCAGGAAAAAGCTAGTCACTAGGGAAAAACACCCTCTCCCATGAAATGGGAGTGCTCGGCACTAAGTGCTCAACATGGGTGGGGTGCGTCAAAACACAGAGATACAGATATATATATATATACCAAACACTCATCCCAACCTATGGCTCCTAAACAGATAAACAAAGCACATGCCTCGACACTACTACCATGAAGCATGCATACAACAACAACCCCAACCCCATTTACGTTTTCATGTATCAGCAGAATTAGTTTATTAGTTCTTTAATTACTGGGAAACTATCCACAACCAACCACATCAATCATTCGTAAAACATATCCCTACCATCCACAAATCATGTTAGGAAAACACAAGCAACATAACCAAGTTCTTCTTATTAGACAACCAACCCCATTGATTGTTGTTCTCGTTCTATTACAATGCCCCACCATTAATTAACTCTTCCACATTTTATTTATTATTTACAACCCATAGTTCTTTCACATTCAAACCCATCCCTACAGCCCCTCTGCCAACCACCATAACCACAATCACACTGAAACCCGTACATCAAACCAACCGCAGCCCCGCTGCTCACCCGACCCATGACAACCCACAAAACAAGGTCAGTGCCACATCATTGCCCCTTTAACATCATTTACCGCAGCCCTTCTTCCCGTTATATTTGTAACAACCCAGGATTCACCCCCCCCCCCTTTCACACACCACGTAACCAAGACAAAAACCACATTTTCATTATTACATTTTGTTTAACCAGGGTGATCACACAAGGTTTCCAGATTTTAATCATCCAACATTACGTGATTAATCAATTTCCACATTCCACAAAATTTCCACCCACAAAACGATCTAGAAAGATAGGGAAACATTTAATTGCACAAGAAAATGCCCCCAACGACCGTGATTTTTAGTAGACAGAAGCCTATTCAATTCACAACATAATATCACAGGATAAAAAGAATGTAACTGCATTTGCAAACTTTCCATCCCCGTTATATAAACCATTTATTATCTTTATTAAACCGGTTCAAAATTTTTTCACGTAAACAAGAGGACACCCACCCCACATGATGCACAATTTAGAGAGATGAAGGTAATATCCCCACCTCCAAAGGTTCTGATCACAAAGTCCCCTCGGTTCAACTTTAGAAGACATCTGTCGGCGTCCTTCACTTCTATCAAATCCTGGAAAAACCTCCTCGGGTGGAAGCTGGAAAGTAAGGACCGAAGGGAAGAAAACAGATCCAAGGTCAAGAGTTCCGCCTCGTCGTTACGATCTCGTGGCCACTGACGGATCGTAAATCGGAGCACGACACTAGTGCAGAAAACGTTTTTTACGTCGGTTATTTTTAATTTTTTACGTCAGTTTCTAACCGACGTTAATACGTGCGACGTTATAAATAAGGTTTTTGACGTTGGTTATTTAAAAACCGACGTCAAAAACATAAAATCGCGATGTTTATCACGTCGGTTATTTTAGAACCGACGTGATAAAGGTCCTGGAGAATGGTTTATCACGTCGTTTATTTTAGAACCGACGTGATAAAGGGCCTGGAGAATGGTTTATCACGTCAGTTATTGAAGAACCGACGTGATAAACGGCCTAGACAATGGTTTATCACGTCTGTTCTTAAACAACCGACGTGATAAACCGGGGTGAGGGTGGTTTATCACGTCCCTTCTATAAGAACCGACGTGATAAACCGTGCTGAGCACGGTTTATCACGTCGGTTCATATAAAACCGACGTGAAAAACCGGGGGAGGGGGTTTATCATGTCAGTTATTGTATAACCGCCATGATAAACCGGAGGGAGGCGGTTTATCACGTCGGTTATTCAATAACCGACGTGATAAACTATTGTCCAGGCCGTTTAACACGTCGGTTATTCAATAACCGGCGTGCTAAACCATTCTCCAAGCCCTTTATCACGTCGGTTATTAAATTACTGACATGATAAACCTTTCTCCAGGCATTTTATCATGTCGGTTATTAAATAACTGACGTGATAAACCATTCTGCAGACCTTTTATCACGTCGGTTATTCAATAACCGACGTGATAAACTATTGTCCAGGCCGTTTAGCACGTCGGTTATTAAATAACCGACGTGATAAACCCAATTTTTTTTAAACAGAATGCATTGATCTTCTCTCCACCAGAATCAACCAGAAAACAAATCAAGAAATCATACCACAAAAACAGAAGTACATCAAAATTAAGCATGTACATAGATAACATATAAAACTTACCCACTAGACAGCATCCACCCTCATTTATACCCCATGGACAGCCCTCCCCCACCCCGTTGGAGCCCTCACCCTCATGTATACCCCCTGGACAGACCTCCCCCACCCCATTGGAGCTCCCACCCTCATGTATACCCCTTGGACAACCCTACCCCACCCCATTGGAGCCCCCACCACACTCTTGGACTGCCACCCGACCCCTGGAAACCCCCAAACACCCCTTGACAACCCCCACCCGCCTGAACAGCACCTCCTCACCCCCTCACCCCACTTGACAGCCCCCACCACACCCCTGGACAACCACCCCACCCCTGGATAGCACTCCCACACCCCTGGACCGGCTTCCCACACCCCTGGACATCCCTGCCACCCCCCAGGACTATCCCACCACCCCACCGGACAGCCCTCCTAGACTGCTGGACACCCCCAACCCCACTGAACACACCCCCACACCCTTGGAACCCCTCCCCCACAGACCCAAATCCATACCAGAAGAACCATCAAAAGTAGACCAAAACAAGAAGTAGAGCAAAATTAAACATTCACTTATATAACATTCAAAACTTACACTGTCAACTTCAAAAAAAACTAAATCAAACCTAAACAACTACCAAATACACAATTAAAATGACAATATTCAAAATTACATTTTACATTACAAACAACTAAAATTCAATCAAACCTGTAAAATAATTTGACCACTCCACTTGTACGTGTTTGATGTCTTCAGCAGTATTGGTTTGAGGGTCATCAAAAAGATACAAATGAAAAAGAAGATAGTTAACGTGTATAATGAATAAATCAAATTGAAATATTATGGAAAAGGTTAAGAGGAAATCGTACCAGGTCAAAATTCACAACTGTCCCAGTTGTTATTATTTCATACATAAATCTTAACATATAACATCCTCATTCGATGAGGCCTTGTTGTTCATGACAATTCTGTTTTGAATGAGTGTAAATTAAATATATTATTTTTATGTAATAAATCAAAAAGTACAAATTATAAATGGATATCTACCTTCACATTTACATATTTGATCTTTTCATTTCTTTTCTTTGTGTTTTTTCGAAAGTAGACCCATGCACTGTTAGAAAATAATATGAATGGGGTAAATTTAAAATTCATTATAATATATAAAACTATTGAGAAATTGAAACATACTTTTCCAATATTTTCTTAAAACTTGCCGGCGCATCACCATGAACAGAGCATATCCAATAAAGAGCTTTCTCCCTTGGGCAAAAAATCCCTAACATCCAATGATTACTGATAAAATGAAATTTAATGTTAGTGGTTTTTTATGTTAAAAGATAATTAACTCTTTGAGAGAAATGTGTTTCATACCTCTCACAAAAAGGCATCATCCAACATTGTTGGATTATATTCTTTTCAAATCTTTTAGCAATATAAACCATTCTTTGTTCCTCAGTCAATGCACATGCTTCAGGGGAAATCAATTGCGGGTCCATGAATCTATATACTTCTGTCAGTTCATTCCTCTCACAAATTTTATAAAGATACCTAATACAAAACATATATAAGTATACATTTTTAGTAAATATAACGCAGGGAAAATGTGTTAAGACTTACATGGAAAATATTTGAACCACGTTGATGCCCAACTTATCTCCAGTAACAAGCTCCATGATATCAGATTTTGTAATCCCCACACTTATTTCACGTCCACAAACATGAGATTCCATTGGAAACTCATAAAAACCCAACAACAAATGTGAATATCTTGACAATCTGTCAAGACCACTGGAATCTGTATATGATGTCGTAGCCTGTTGTCTTTGTTGTTGTCTATACAGTATTTATTTACCTTTGAAGTATTCCTGTGAAAAAAAAATTGAGAATTATATTAGTTTTCAAATGATAAAACAACTTTAAAAAAAATTAAAAGATATAACATTCATACCTCTATGGTAATGAGTTGAAGAAGTCTGGATGGACAAACTAAAAAATGGCCGATACTCTGTCCAACTATCGCCACCTCATCGTAGGTATTGGTACCCTAGATGATCTATCTATAATATCTTGTACAGTGACCCTCTAATTATCTACCTCTAATTGTTGACGATGAACTGTATCTCCTATACAATATACCAACCTGTATGCTACTATATGATGTTGAGAATCATCAACATACAACTCGCAATATGTAGGAAGCTGCGGCGGAGGCGTAGGATAAAAAATGGGGTCCGCAGGCTGAGGTGGGGGAGTGGGAGCTACTGGCGGAGGTGGAGGACAAATAATGGGGTCTTTATGGGGAGGTGGAGGAGTGGGAGCTTCATTCTGAAATTGTCTTTGCATTTCTGTAAACATAGACTACACCGACTCTCTAATCTTGTCTTCCATCGTCACATTAATATTTTGAACTTCAGCCTCCAAGGATTCTATTTTTTTTAAACCCCCTCAATGTTAGAAGTTGAAGAATGTGGAAACACTTTTCTTACCGATACATCTGCCGGATATCCTCTTACACGACCAGGATGTTCGGGCCTTCCCAATGCTGCAAATAAAATATCTTCCCTCCCAGTAGCTGTAAATGTCCCCTCTAAACTCTGCTCCTCAAGAGAGTCCTATATTAATTAATTGAACATTTTTTTAATGATTGAAACTTATATGAAGAAAAAAGTTAACTTAAATAAATTAAATAGATATCTTACAATCCTCTCAGCTACGATTATCGATTCTTCTGAAATATATTGCCCTTTTTTCCCTTCCGAGCTCTCTTCCATTTTTCATGTCTAGATGGAGGGGATGGAGGGGCCACCTCTCCAGAGATTGAAGACTCAGCTCTTAGTTGTTGAAATTTTTCCGCTATCATTTTTTCTTCCAATAATGTATACCCTCCCCGAGATAAACTATGAGGGTATACATTTTTAGATTGGATCTCCTGATGATCTTTCCTTGTTTTCTGTAATTTATGAATAAGAAATCATTAACAAAACATTAATAAAATCATTTATATAAGAAAGTTTATAAAAGTTTACATTGCCCTTACCAGAAATGACTCTTTTTTTCTACATTCAAAAAACGGTCTTCATGTGTCTTCATCTATAAAAGTATATATACGACATGGATTGTGATGACTCCTATGACCATAAATGAAATCAGATAAGAGGGTTGATTTGAAATCCCTCCATCTCCTGGAAGCCAACAATAAGCATTTCTTCCTGACTCCTCCAGTGTCAGGAATATCAAATGTCATCTGATAAAGAAGAGGTTAAACATATTATATATACTAGAAACATTAAAAGAATGGTCAAACAATGACAAAAGATCTTACCAAAATCATCTCCCAAAACTGAGAGATAATCGCTTTATCCACACCTCTCCAATCATCATACAGAATGCTTACTTTGGTCTTAGCCTGAGTTGCAACAAAACTCTTAAAATATTTGGCATTCGGACCTCTAGGAATATCATCATCATCAAACTCAACTACTATCCTCTAATCCTGCGTACGGGCAAGTGATAATTTTGGTAAACATGTGCACCCACGTTTACCAACCTTTGAACTCTTTGTCGTAATAGGAGCATGTGAATGTTCATCCCCAGAGTTATGACCAGCAATATGCTCCTCTCTAAAATCATGTGGTTGATCATCTGAATGATCTGTCATTATCCTTCAAATAAAAAAACAAACGTCAGTTCACAAATATAAAAATTCAAATATTATAATACTACTGTAATCAGAAAATAGAAAAGTGTACTAGGTTACATAATAGTAAACATTGGTAATATGGTAAGCATGTTAAACAATGGTAAAGATGGCAAAGATGGTCAAGATGGTCAAGATGGTCAAGATGGTAAAAAATGGAAAAAATGGTAAACCTAGTAAACATTGTAAATATCGTAAAGTAATTGTCAGTGAACAAATATACAAATTCAAATATTTTAATACTACTGTAATCAGAAAATAGAAAAGTGTAATAAGTTACATAATAGTAAACATTAGTAATATGGTAAGCATGTTAAACAATGGTAAAGATGGCAAAGATTGTCAAGATTGTCAAGATGGTAAAAATGGTAAAAATGGTAAACCTGGTAAACATTGTAAACATGTTAAAGTAACTGTCAGTGAACAAAAATAAGCATTTTAAAATTCATGTAATGGTTATAAACATGATAAAGTGAACTAAACAAACTTAAAACAAACAAAAACATATACTTATTTTATTTTAAAACATGTTTTAATAAATAAAAAACATACAATATCTAACATTTATGGAAAAAATAAATGTAAACAAGAAATAAACATATGTTACCTGTAATTTTAGGAATGTACAGATGGATTGTTTTCCCAAATTCCTTCGTCGTGATCGTTCCTTATGGCACAAACTATGTCTTCAACATGATCGTCATTATGTTCTGTTAATATTTCCATGGAAGTAGGGATCTCACATAAATCAGCATATTCATCAAGTTCATTATCACCAAAATATTGTTTTTCCCCTTGTAAAACAACAACCCACTGCATATCTGATTGATCTACTACATAAAAAATTTGTTTTGCATGTGTTGCCATTATAAAATAATCAGCTGTGTCTTCCAATCTATTCAGATTAACAAGTGTCATTCCAAATTCATCGTGTCTGACACTGTTGTTACCGTTAAACCATTTACAGTTAAAAATGGGAACTTTAATTTTAAAGTAATCAACCTCCCATATGTCTTCAATCACTCCATAATATGCATTTGATGCATAAATTGGGTTTTTTTCCTTAGCACTCGAAAAATGCATTGCTTCTGCAAACACCAATACACCACTACTCTGAACTGCACTTCTGTTGTCCTGAGCTTTTGTATGAAATGTATAACCATTAATGTCATAACCGGACCATGTTATCACATTTAAACATGGACCACCCACTATCCATTTTAATGTCTCTGATACATCTGATCTACCAAGCAAAGTCTTTTTAATCCATGACAAAAAAGTTTTGTTGTGCTCATTCAAAATCCACATTTCTTTCTTCTTTGGATGACATTGTTTCAACTCATTAATATGCAATGTGATATATGGTTGAGCATCAGCTATGTTATTCAAGATGTATGATTCTAACTTCTTCATCTGTTCAGCTGACAGTGATTTTACTTTCAAGCCGCGAATCCCCTTTCCCTCATTATTAACTCGTTCATGGCGAGATGGAGGCAAACCTATGTGTTGCGCCGCAGCCAAGTAGCTCGTACAAAACTCTGCTACCTCCTTTGAAATATATTTTTCAATGATGGAGGCTTCAGGTCGATATAGATTTTTAACATACCCCTTTAATATTTTCATATACCTTTCAAAAGGATACATCCAACGAAGATATACAGGTCCACAAATCATTATTTCTCGAACCAGATGAATCATTAAATGCACCATTATATCGAAAAAAGTTGGAGGAAAATACATTTCCAATTGAAAAAGTATTAAAATTGCATCCTTTTCCAAAATGGTCAAAGCATTCACATCAATCGCCTTGTTACAAATTGAATTGAAAAAATAACACAACTTCAATATAGTCTTTCTGACACGAATGGGAAATCTTCCACGCAATGCAACCAGTAGAATTTGTTGCATCATGACGTGACAATCATGTGATTTCATACCTATCAACTTCAAGTCCTTCGATGAGACAAAATTTTTTACATTAGAAGAATAACCTTGAGGCACTTTGGTATCATGAAGACACTAACAGAAGCTAATTTTCTCCCTCTTCGATAATGTATGACAAGCCGGGGGAAGAAATGTTCGTATTCCTTTAGGAGTGGGAGCTAACTCCAAACGTATTCCCATTGATAGTAAGTCTAATCATGCATTCAACCCGTCTTTAGTCTTTCCTTTAATACCTAAAAATGTTCCAATCAAAGAATCACAGATATTCTTCTCCACGTGCATGACATCAATATTATGTTTAACTTCATGATACCTCCAATATGGTAGCTCAAAAAAAATTGACCTTTTCTTCCAAATATGTCTATCATTACTAGATTTCTGTGTCTTTCCCAATGTCACGTCAAGGATTTTCACCCTCTCAAAATAAAGATCAGGGGATAAAGGTTTTGGAGCAGTATCAAATTCTTGGGAGCCATTAAATTCATTTTTTAGTCTTCTATAAGGGTGTTCCATAGGCAAAAACATTCGATGAACCATGTACACTGTTTTCCTTCCATGATGCAATTGACAATAGGACGTCTGTTGTTCGCAAATTGGACATGCTTTATGCCCTTTAACACTGTATCCAGACAAATTTCCATACGCTGGGAAGTCATTTATAGTGAACAGAAGCACTGCATGCAGTTGAAAATATTCCATTTTATAAGAATCATACACCCTAATACCATCAGCCCATAAAAGATTCAAATCATCAATCAACGGTGACAAGTAAACATCAATATCATTACCGGGTTGCTTTGGACCAGAGATCGTTGTACTCAATATGACATATTTGCGCTTCATACAAACTTCAGGAGAGAGGTTGTAAATTACCAATAAAACAGTCCATGAACTATGTGTGCTACTGAGTGTTCGGTATGGATTCATTCCATCTGTGCACAACCCTAGTCTGAGATTTCTTATTTCATTTCCAAATGTAGAATACTGCGCATCAATTTTCTTCCATTGTGGACAATCAGATGGATGACGTATTTTTCCATCACATACCCGCTCTTCAGCATGCCTTCTTAACCTTTTTGCATCATGTGAATTTGCAAATAAACGTTTGAAACGATTAATTGTATGAAGATACCAAAATACCTTTCAAGGGAGCTTTGTAATCTCTACATCACCCTGTGATTTTTCTTTCATCTTATACCGTGATGTCCCACATTTTGGACACTCTGACAGAAATTCATATTCCTTCCTATATATAATGAAGTCATTCGGATAGGCATGTATTTTCTTGTATCCCAATCCCATCGGGCATAATATTTTCTTGGCTTTGTAATGTGAATCTGGAAGATCGTTATCTTTTGGAAGAATGTCTTTCATCAACTGTATCAGTTCTATAAAACTTCTGTCACTCCATCCATGCTTCGCCTTCAGGTTAATCAATCTTAACACCGCCGAAAATACCGTAAAATCTGTACAACCGGGATATAATGGTTTTTCAGCATCACCATATAGACGTGAAACTGTCGGTTCTATCTCAATTTGTTCTGCTACAATATCGCGAATCATTTCTTCAATTCCATCGGAGTTACCATCTTGCGAATCATCATCATCAGTGACATTCCGTCCAGTTTCACCATGCCAAATCCAAGGGCTGTAACTCGGATTAAAACCAAGACATATCAGATGATCTTTTATCTCTCTACTTTTTAACTTCTTCATATTCAAACATTTCAGGCATGGACAAAAAAAAATGTCACTACTTGGAACATTTCGTTTTGAAAATTCCAAAAAGGCATCAACACCTTCCTCAAATTCATTTCTCATTCGATGTGCCGTAATCCAACTTTGACTCATTATTACCTATAACAAATATCAACAAAAAATATATATTTTTATGATAAGACAAATACATGTTTATATGAAAAAAATCATAATTTGAATGTAAAACAATTTAAAATATAAAACAAATCTATAGGTATTTAAAAAAATATTCTTGAATATTATTTTTAAAACAAAATATAGTAAGATATAACAGTTTTAAATTTCATTGAATCAAAGAAAACCATGACGCCTAATGATTCTCCAAATAAAATATACATCAATAAAACATAAACAAAAAGATTTTTATCTAGAATAAGTGAATATGATCAGATGATACACATTTATAATAATCTCATGCCAATATAATAATAAACATGTTAAAATATAGGAATACCTAATGGAGCATATAACATGTGTTATTCATGCTTGTTGTTCAATCATTATGATCTAAAGTACTCTACACTTTCAAGTGCCAAAATCTTGAAAGTAGTAGTAGTTTTCATAAGTACCCAACACCAAATAGCTATACATCGTAAGTGTCATGTTAGAAATATGAATATAGACCATTTGTTTTATGTTTAATAATATTGTCATATTATCTGATCATTCTGATTATATATTAGAATTTCTATATCCTTTTGATCCGATATATAATCTAAGGACATTAATATTTCTTTAGAAAAAGTAATTTTAATATCATGGTAATGTAAAAAAATATATGTCGAACTATATATATGTAATACCAATAAAAAAATACATTTGTGTTTGGCCTGGGATTCACACATAAAACAACTCATCTCACAGATTAAATTTTTGAATCATCCTATATAATACTTATTTTTATAACTTAGGGAATGAAAATAATAAAATTTTTGATTTACGATACTCATTATGGGTAAACATGATATATATAAATATAATATCTAATCTCATAAAAAGATATCCATGGGGTATAAGAGCATACACAAAGCACATGATCAAAAAGATAATTGAAACATGTCTATATAATCATAGATCATAAAACCTGAGTCCAAGTATAACAATTTCAGCATAACATAAGACATGATTTATATGATAGTGGGAACATGATTTAAAAAACCTTATTCACAAGATCACAACATTGGTATGTGGAATAACATAAGAGTGTGGCACAAACATAATCATATAAGTCATAAGATATGTCAAGGAAAAACATAGTTTCATTCACCTCATATTGGGATATGTTAATCACCTTTCCTATAATTTATTATAATATTTCTTACGAGACACATCACATAACACATTGGACATGGTATAACAATCTGTATCCCATATTGATATATGATATATAATGCATTGTCGAATGCATTAGAAGGATATTATAGACCCAAATGTCACATAATGACTAACCATATATATGGGTGAATCGTGATCATCAAATCATTTATAACACTTTCGTAGATCAATTAACTAACAAAAATGAAATGGGGGTCATAATTGTTTTTACAAAACATAATAATTATTAATACATAAAAATGTGTTTGGATGGTAAGATAAGATAATATACCTAATTCAATCTAATTATCATTAAATTATTTCTACCTAGATAGAAAAGACCTTTATAAAAAATATAATTTAACTTGAGAATGAAAAGAATGTACCCTTTACCTTTTTTGTAATGAAAAATCTGAAAAGGATGATAATAATATTTAGGTATTATAATTTTTTTATGAATTATTAATAATAAAAGAAATCACCTCACTTGGTTTTGTTGAAAATCGGACATACCATCGTATTCAAGAAATCAGATACACTTTGCATGAAAAGGTCCATATTTTTTAGGAGATGACTGAAAGAAGAAATGTATTATCAGACTCACCATGAGTCCAAAATGAAATATTTGATTGTAATAGGTATGAATTGATATTTTTATGAATGAAGATGAAAACAGATGATGGTTTTCTGATCTAGGAGTTCTAAAAATCATAATTTTTTGAAAAAAAATTATGATGTAAGAATGTTCAATGAAATTTTAAGGATAGGTATTACCAATTGTACCTGGTCCAATTTCATTCATTAAAATCATTTTCTGGACAATCATATTGAAACTATGATTTTAAGAAAATAAGTACTACCAATATTCATCCAGAAAGACACATTCCAGCTATGTAGGAAATAATAATGTTGCTGGAAGAATGGAACGTTACAATACCACCCATTATTTTTCAGATTTTGCTGAAGCTAATCCTCAATGTTTTAAAATTAATTATTCTTTCTAAATGATTGAATAATTTTAATGGTTGTGAAGTCAAATATCTATGTTGTCATGTTCATAGTCATATTTTTATCAGATATTGATTTATTTAGATACTTAAGAGGTTTCTCATAATGAAGTTTCTAGTATTAAGATAGATCAATATAGTGATCATATTGGAGTTGTTACTGATTCGTATTTCAGAAGAAAAGATGAAGTATAAGTGGTTTAAGATGCTTTAATGAATCTACTATTTCATTGTACTATAGAATCGTAAAGCGTATATCAGAATGAAAATCTAGAATAAGAGTTAAAAATAGTCTTATCCAAAATACACCTGCTTGAATGTTGCGAGTTTAATATTGCGAGTTGAATGTTGCGAGTTTAATGGACATAATAACCATTTTCAATAACAAAAAAAATCCACGAGATTCAAAAACGAACGAAAAGCATATCAAGAATCGAAACAAAAACGAATGAAATAAATTCTTGGAAGGCTTACTTGAATGTTGCGAGTTGAGATGATAGATCCGAGAGGAGTGAAGAAGATAAACAATGAAGCCAAAATGAGTTTAACGCAGGTCGATCGACGAGCCGATTAGGGTTTACCGCGCGAGAGAGAGACGAGCCGGCAGACTGTCAATCGAAAAATCGTAAATGACAGTCCACGGGCTTTAATTTTTTTTAAATGTTTTATAACGTCGGTTATTATATAACCGACGTTATAAACTATTTTTTAACTTTATAACGTCGGTTATCTTAAAACCGACGTAAAAAAGCTCCCGCGCTTTGGTTTTTTACGTCGGTTATTTTATAACTGACGTAAAAAACAAGATATCTATGTGTTTTTTACGTCGGTTATTTTATAAACGACGTAAAAACCCCCCCGGGCTTTGGTTTTTTATGTCAGTTTCCAAATAACCGACGTAAAAAAACCCGATATCTACGAGTTTTTTACGTCGGTTATTTAATAACCGACGTAAAAAACCAAAGCACGGGTGGGTTTTTACGTCGGTTATTTGGAAACCGACGTAAAAAACCCCCCGCGCATTGGTTTTTTACGTCCGTTATAAGATAACCGACGTAAAAACCCAACAAGCGCGATTTGTAACGTCAGTTATTAAAATAACCGACGTGAAAAATCTACTCGCCGCATTTTTACGTCGGTTATATATAACCGACGTAAAAAATGGTGATGTAAAAAACGATTTCTGCACTAGTGCAAACGAAGAAGTTATGGAAGAATGAGCCTTTGAGTCTCTTGGGAGATCATTGCTCATAGGAAAGGGGAGGAGAGGAGTGAGTTGAAAAGGAGGAGAGGACCCCTCCTTTTATAGGCGTGAAAAACAAAAGTACACGGCATGTACTTCATAGTACACATCATGTACTCGGCCATTTCACACGGTCACCACGCAACTTCAAACATAGCCTTCAATGTGTAATGTGGCCTTTGACTGGTCCACACACGATTTGAAGGTAACGCGTACACGGGGAGGGACTACACGGTGTGTAGTATTGGACACACAGTGTGTACTCATTTATTTCACATGGAAAGGACACGACCTTCAACACGGGGTATACCCGGCAAGGTGGTACACGGTGTGTACTCACACTACATAGCGTGTACTGACAAAATTCTGGAAAGTGTGGGAAAAGTCCATTTTACCCTCTAGAAGACTTCGTGGCTTTCTTTTTGAAAAAGGAATGGGCCGGAGAGGTCCAGGTCTTTACATTATTACTTATAATTAAATTTATTTAAATAGCCCTAAAATTTTATATTAACCAATAAAATTAGTGTAATTTATCATAGGTCTCAATGTACATTTATTTGGATATTTATAATATCAATTATTTTAATATTTCAATAATAAAGTAATTAATGCATCATCATTGTGTCATAAATAAATTAAATTATCTAATTTCCAAAAATTATAAATAAAATATAATTATGTAGGAATTGTTTTATATTTCTAATGAATATTTATAGTCTAATTTATATTGCGTGTAACCCTATATTAAAAATGTTTTAGTTATTAAACATTGAATTTAACTCTTTTAACTCTTCTTTAAATAAAATAGAAATAAATGTCCTAATCTAATCCAAGTGGACCATAGAGGATCATATTTTATCCCAAAGGTTGTTTTTGGTCAAATTATACTTATCCAATAGAATTAGGACATGGTTATTGTAATTATGATATTATTTTTACCCTTAATTACCCTGTTTACTTTTAACTATGGTAAATAAAATTCAAAAGTTACAATTCACCAAAAATTATTTCCATCTTATTGAACTGCATTTTATTTACAGATATTAACTATGTACCTCGGATTTTTGAAATTCAACTCACAAAAGCGGTAAAATTATGTTTTATTCAAATTTATAAATGCTCCTAGGAGGTGGGTAAAAGTGGGAAATAAGTTCGATAAAATTTTATATATCTAAACATATTATAAAATGAATCCAATGAATTAAATTGAACATATATAGGTATTATATATCTATTTTGACTTAAAATAAATTTAAATAAAATAAGTAATTATTTAAATAAAAAGTCTGTTGTAAATAATAATGTAGTGTTTTTCACTATTCATCAAATATTGAAAGTTTTTAGAAAAATACCAAAAATTAACCCTAAGATAATTTTGATATTATGAGTTAAAAATGAATTATTTTTTACCAAATTAAAATCATAGAAGTTTCATTTAATAATTTAAAATTAATTCATGTTTTCAAAACCATAAAATGGGTTTTTAAAAAGTAAAAACTATCAAAAGATTGACATCTGTTTATGTCAAATTTAAATGTGAAATTACTTATAAATACCAAAATTGTATTAAATGGTAAAAATATAATCTAATTATGATTCATAACCTTTCAAATATATATTTTAACACTTTATATTATTTCTATTAAAAAAGTTGTCTTTAATTAAAACATAGTATATTTCACTATTCGTCAAAATATGAAAGTTATCCGAAAATTACCAAAAAATTTATCCAAACTAAATTTTTATGTCCCAATTTTAAATAAGAATTTAATTTCATTAAATTTAATATATAAAATTGTCAAATATTATTTTAAAAGGTTTCTCCATTAAAAGGCGGTAAAATCTCATTTTTTAAAAAATACTTATTTTATCTGAAAAAATGATTTTGTTCTTATATTATGTCTAAGAAGCACATACTATGGCTGTTATAATTATATAGAGTATATATGATTCAAAATGTAGTTAATACTATTCATAATCATTTTATGAATGGCTAGTTTGGTATGTTGTGGTGTGCTTGAACTCGGAGTTGTGTGTAGCACATGGTATTGAATTACTTTTAATGAGATAACGTACTATGAAATAATGGGGTGTGAAATTTAGGTTTATTTAATTTAATGTAATTATTGAATTTTTGAATTTAAGTTTCCTGATGAAATGATGGAATTATATGATCCCTTGATATTTTTTGGAGTTTGATAAAAAATTTAATACCATGTGTTCCGTATGAATATTTAATATTCAGATAAATATTCAGTTTACATTTGTTGGATATACCAATTTCAAAATTTGGGTTCATGATGAAATTATAGAAGTTTTTATGCCTTAAATTGTTTTTTTATAAGGTTTGGAGGCTAATATTTTCTATGGGTTCTTAGGATATCCTCCGGGTGTTTCAGGCATGAATTTTTTGGTGTTGGGAGTTACAGCCTAGGGGAAGAGTTTTTGCATGGTTAGTGAAAATTGTTCCCCCACAACCATACTGGGTATCCAATAAAGGGGCACAGTTTACATAAATTGTATGAAGGGTCCCTAATAACTAAGCATAGGTCTTTAACATACTATCATACTACTTACATAGTTAGAACATCTGTTTCAAAATCATGCCCTTAACGATGTGAAGTGGGTGTCTTGAGGTAGTGCTGACCACACGGTTGGTTCATGGTTTGGAAAACCATCTGAAAACACCGTGCACCCTAGTAAATGTATAGATTTACCATTATTCTCTGGATTCCTTTTTAATCCTTCACCTGAATTTTTCTCCCAATTTTAGTTCCACATACCCTTCTACTTTCCTTCTTCTCCTTCTCCTCATTTATGAGGGATCTCCTTCATCTAAGGTTAGAATCTAGTGTCATATATAATGATAACCATATTATGGTAAGGGTAAGACTCCATTAGTTTCCTTTTCGTATTTCCCCAACTGTCTGGTTGTATCTCTCTTGTTTTGAAAAAATATCCCTATTTTTATTGATTTTTTTCTAGACATTCAATTTCATCCAAGTTATCTCAAACTAAGGCCCATTACTGGTTTAAAGAAGCTTATTAATCATGAGGTAAATGGAAAAGTTCCTTTTTTCTAAAACTCTCAGAATTTTTGAAATAATATTGGAATATGCCTCATTTTGGAATGCCAAAAACAGTCTAGATTAAATTCTAAAATTTGAATCTTAAATTTTATGAACATAAATTAGTTTATTGCCTTATTTTAGGGTTCCCTCTTCTTAGAAAAGGTTATAATTATTAGGAAGATATACATTAACTTAGTTAATACATAAAATTGAACTAAAACGAACTAGATTAAATTAATTATATTGGATTGTTACATGGAGAATGTTTTGTCCTTAATATAACCTTAGCCTCAAATAATCCACATATATCGTAGGATTGCCTTAAAACATTCGAGGTAGATAGAGCAGTAACTGTTGGGGTGTCCTGGTATATCTAGATTGTTAAAAAAACCCTTAGTGACCTTAGTCTAGTCTCTGAGACCTTGTTTATTAAGTTAATAATGAATCATGACCTCAAATAGTTCACAAGGGGAAATAAAATATGTTAAATTAAGTGGTAGCTGATTTAAAAAATTAAATATGGGATAAACTAGTTCTAGGTTTAGGTTTCCAAGCCAAATTTCTTGTACCCGATAATCACTCATTAACAACTGGCCCTTAATTTGATTAATTGGTAGTTGGAATTTTTTTATTGTTTTAATATTCCTTAGATCTATAAATAACCGATTTAAATTTTCTTTATTAAATACAATGAATCCACTTAAGAGATATATGACATAACATAAATTTTATACTAATTTAATACCCACTTAAATAAGATGGTGTGATGGTAACATGACTAGTTCGATAAACTACATAAATTGAGTAATAACCCTAGGGATTTAATAGGATTACATTAAATAAATAAATTAAATTAAAGTGTAATGTTGATAATTAAATCCTTGAGAAAAAAACTACTCATGTGTCGTGGGCCATGAAAATTTGGTACATGGATTAATAAATAAGGGGAAATATCTTGGAATTTATTCACAAGGATGTGACCTTGATCCCATATGATCTATTTCTTGAATTATTTTTATAAATTTAATTTAAATATTTGATCCATGATTAAATTATGGATTGGGATATAATTAATTTGATTCATACCATGGGTAATCCTTGGAATCCAAATTTGAATGTGAAGCCCGAACACAAGGAATTACAAGTGATTAATTATTGCGAATTCAAGCATTAATCTCTCCTTGGATATGATCAATGTCTTATATCCATGAATTCATCGACATGGTGTCATTGATTCACCTTGAAACTCCAGAAACATTAGAATATCTAGGTTAATCTCATATATTTGGATTGATGTCATCACTAAAAAAATCTATTAACTGTAATTCCATTCATTTTTTAAAAATAAAATTTCGTTTGATGACGTATGTGGCATGCAACACAGACCCCATATGAACCATAATTATTTAAATATGACCATTATAAACTAGATTCTAAATATAAATGTATGAATAGAACTATATAATTTATTAAATATATATATCATCTTAACTAATTATAAATTTATTGATAAATTCTTTTAAAATAATCACTCTCTTTTTATTAATGACAATTTATTCATCAAAATAACACGTTTTCTTCCAAAATGGTTTTTATTATTTTTTTATAAAATAAAATAGTTAGTTTTTGGAACTTTTAAAAAGTTTATATGATAAAATTATATTAATTTTTTAAGTCAACATATTTAAAATAAATTAGGGTGAGATTTTGGTATTTTTCATAAATTATTGATTTTTTGTGTATAGTGAAAATTATTGATTTTTCAAATGCTATCATTTGTTTTAATTAAATAGAGTAATTTATCTATCAAATTATATTATTAATTTTTTAATTAATGTTAAATATGTTCCATTTTATTTATAATAATTTAATTTATTTATTTTTAATTCATAATTTTCTAGATTTTGCTATCCGTGAATTATTATGTTTAAAAACATGGTTTTCTGCAAACTATTTTAAAATGAATAAAATTTATCCATTTTATTTAATTAAAATAACCCATATTGAGGAAAAATTTAAATGAAATTAAATTATTTTATATTTATTTATATGAATTTAAATTCATATAATTATTATTTCTAGTTTTAGAGTTAATATAACACCATCTATTGCTTATAAAATTCATTTTTGAATAACCTCTTTCTATCACAGTTTATGGTAAAATTTTAAATTTAAATTGTGAAATTATGTGAATTTAAATTTAGAAAATGGATTCCATATTTATAATAATCTTAATTAATATTATTTAATAATTTTAACATAATTTTTGGTCATAATGAATATTAAAAATAGTAAAAATATGTTATTATAGTTAAAGTTAAAATGAGTTTACCAAGGGTTTAAAACAAATGATAAGGGTATGATTGTTAATTAAACTTATCTAAATCATATTTTATAGCGATATTATGACCTTATACAATCCCCAAATAAAAATATATATCCATTTGGTTGTTTTTTTATTGAGAATGATTTTATTATTTTATATTATTTTAGGAAATTTCAATGTGGGTTCCCTCCCCAACTTATAAAATGACACCCACTATCCACTACTATACACACTCCAAGAGAATTTTGTTTTATAAAATAATTTTTCTAATCAATTCCTTACTCCAATTATCGCATCCTATTGTCCTTTTTTTTATTATAAATCTCCCTTTGGAAGGATTTTGAGGAAAACTTAAAGAGGTTGTCCAATGAAGAGGCATCATTATTAACCGGTCATTTTGTTTTATTTCTTCTTCCACATCCTTAAAATATTATTAAACCATGAAGATATAATAATATAATTATATCGTTATTTTAATGTAATAATCTACATCCATCTCCTCTTCAGTCAAATGGAAAATAAAACCATTGTTCGTGCGTAGGGTGGACTTCCACCTCAAAAATTATTGTAATACATTTTCCCTAATACCATCTCACATATATTTATGATGATGGATTTAATTTATATATTTTATAATAATGAAATATTTATCATTCTGGTAAATCAATGTTCCATATATTATCTTAACTTTCCATTCACTAAAAAATGATAACGTTTTTCGTGCGTACGTGTGGACTACAACCACCACCAAAATGTGATTGGTTTTTCATCACTCAATCACATGGATGGTAAATATATGTTTATTTTAAAAAAAATGGTATTTATGATATAATTATCATTGTTATTTTTTATAATAATAATTATCTTTTTTCTATCATGATCATTGAAAAATGGAAATTTTACTCGTGCGTACGTACGACCTACCATCTCCATGATTGTAACATGATTAATTTTCCAAAAAAATACATTATTAGTTTTAAAATTAAAATTGATATATAATAATTATAATTACTTCAATATTATTATTCAAAATATGATTAAATAATTATTAATTTGACCTTATTAAACTTACCAAAGTGATTTTCGACATATAAGCTAAATATCATCAAAATGCACAATATGAACATAAATAATTAAGAAATTGAATATAAGATGATAATAAATAAAATAAAAATAATAATAAACATTAAATAAGTTTATAATAAATTAAATATTTAACATAAATTTATTATTCATGAAGATAAATAATGTATATGATAAGTCAGGCGTGAGGTAAGGGATCTGTCTGAACCCACTTTCTTTGGGTTATGTCCATTCTTTCTCTAACAAAATTTCTCTATAACTTTTAAGTTATAGAATTATTATAAATTATGTATACATGTCTCAAATATATATACCTATAATATTATCCCTACCATTGATGGTTTAATACATTCCTTATGTTTATTTCTCAAATGCATTCACTATAAAATTTATTTAGATTATGATAAAAGACCATATTATTAAACCCAGTTTCTTTCCAAGGATAATTATTATGTTTATAGTTTGTGATTTTTTTTGAAACTAATTATCATTAATATTTAATGATTTTTTATCCGAGGTAGTTCTCCAACTCATTGGATAAATCTTTTTCCGTGTGAGAGGTTATATATGATATTCAAGAGTAAACTTAATCCCCTATGGGACTTTTCCCACAAAGTGATATAGTCTAAGTGGTTTTACTTGACTCAGGTTTGTGTCATGTTTTTAGTTACCATCACATTTCCTATGTTTCTATGATTTTATGATACTTTTTATTTATTTTATCCTATAATGTTATTACTCATGAGACATCTCTTTTATGATATCATGTTATACATTTTACTCACACGTTATGTTTTCTTATCATGTTTATTCCCTTACTGTGATTTTTGTCTCACCCCTTTCTTTTATGTATTCCCCTGGTTATCTTATACTATTTAAGATCTCAAATGGATTTAAGAAATCATTATATAGAATAAAATAAGGATTAAATATATTATTTACCTTTTGATGTATTATAAACCTAGTCTACTAAATACACTAAGCTTCATGATATTTGGGTTGAAATTATTGGATACTTATGTTTAAAAATATTATAACGATATGTGTAAAGGGATTTGGTTTCTGAAGATGGTATTAGAGAAATTTCTATATTTTTTAGGGATTAGGGATAGAATAATATAGTAATAAACCAAGGGATAATATATGTATAGTAAAATATCCTTCAATTTTGGGTAAGGATATAGCAAGTGGTTTCCATGAAATTACATCTCTCCTTGGACACTACAAGTGGATGTGGATCTATCATAACCATACCTAAGGTTAATAACATAAAAAATTGTACATAAGGATTTGAATCAATAGTCACCTAGTTCTCCAAGAAATATCTTACTTTACACCTAGTTTGACACACTTGGGTGATATGTTTTGGAAATTTAGAAAGTCGTTATGAACCATTATGATGGAATTGAACAAATAGTTATGTTTGAAAATATAATAAGAAAAATTACCATGGATTTCCTAGATTCAAAACAATAGACTCATAATTACATATATACTCATCATTTATGTGTTATTACTTCTATGTTTATAAGGTTCCCTATTTTAAACTAATTTATTCTCATTTTTTTATTTTTTTAGTTTGTGGTGGGAAATAGGAGAAACCCTGAAAAACCCAATGTGATAGGTAATGTGATGATTTCCCCAATGATATGCCTAACCTTATGGGAGTAGTAGAAGATAAATTCATGGTATTGTTGGCTAAATTAGATAAATTTGTGCATAATATTTTGAATCATATGGAATACTCCCCTCTTTCTGAGAAGGATCAAGTTATAGTTGAGAATTTTATATGAAAACGGAGTCCTAAATTTAGTGGATCTTATAATCCCATAATCACATGAAAATGGACTAACTCCATTGATAAGATACTATCTTTCCTCCAATTCTCAGTGAAAGAAAATTTTGTTTTGACCATTTTTCACCTTGAGGTAGAAGATGATTATTGGTGCGCACTGATTAAGAAAAATATCCAAAGACAATATTGATTCTATAGAGTGGGTAGACTTCAATAAAATGTTTTTTAATAAAAATATACCCAAGAAATATCTCATAAAATAGATAGGGAGTTCCTTATTCTTATGAAAAATTAATATGATCCTATTGGGGCATATGAGACAAACTTCACAATGCTTTCATGGTACACATTTATCATTTTCATCATCATATAAAATAAGGTGGACAATTTATTTAATGGGTTAAAGTTGAGTCTATGAGAACCAATAGTTATTTGAGAATTTTACTAATATGAAGAGATTTTCTTTTATTCACTTAAAGTTTAGATGGATATCATTGACTCTCAGTGGTCTTGTAAGACTATAGAAAAAAATAGAAAATGAATTTTTCTTCAGCAGTATATATAGATAAATCCCATAGATGAAAAAAACCAACATCCCATATGCCAAAGGTGTGTCATGAAGCACACTAGAAACCATATAAAGGGAACATAGAAGATGTTTCAAATGTAGAAAAGAGTTGAATCGGTAATTAGTACTAAATCATTAAAAAAACCCACTAAAAATAAACCCACTATTGTGGATGAAGAAAATAAACCCACTAATGTGGATGAAGAAAATAAAATCCATATCAATACTTAGCTTGTGGTGTAGTGATTCAATTATAAAGAACACATGAATTATTCAGGACAATTTCTAAGACAAGGGTTTTTATAAAAAATTAAAGACAACAACCTCGAAGGTGTAGAAAAAATTGAAGGGAATATTCTATCACTACTACTGAGTTGGATTCCAACAATGATGTGGTGACAAGTATTCTAGTTATTAATTCAAGAATAGTGATCTCACTATTTCATTATGGTTCTATGAATTCTTTTATAACTTTTAAGTTTAGTATAACTATTGAAACAATACCTTAAAACATGGGGGTTTAACTATATATGAGAATATAAAATAGAGAAATTGTTGCATCCCATGTATATAAATCCTCCCAAATTATTTTTTGTGGACCGAATCTTCTAGTTAATCTCATCACACATCATTTAATAGAGATTGATAATATTTTGGGAATGAATTGGTTGTACTTATATAAATCCAACATCAATTTTTGATAGATGGTCATCACTCTTCACATCCCAAGTAATCCTATTATTATATACAAGTGTAAGTACGAGGATGAATCTTCCCTATAATGTTTTATTCAAGCTTGTATTTTATTATCTTAATTATGAGAAAGCGTATATAGCCAAAATTATTGACACAAAGGAGAATAAAATTCTTGAATACATGCCTATTATGTGGGATTATGCTGATGTATTCCCCAAATAGTTTCCTTGTCTTCCTCCTAACAGAGAGGTGAAGTTCATAATTGAACATATACCAAGACATCTACCCATATTTAAGACTCCTTAAATAATTTCAAACATTGATTTGGAAAATATGAAGAAGAAGTTACAATAGAATCCATAGAAGTGGTTTATATACCCAAGTACTTCACCATTGGGTGAGAGAATCCACTTAATCAAGAAGAATGATTGGTTAATCCTCCTTTTCATTGATTATTGAGAAATCATTAAAATCATGATAAAGAAAAAGTATCCTCCATCACAGATAGACAGATTTTTTGATCAACCGCATGAGCCCATTATTTCTATAAGGTGGACCTTCAATCTAAATATCACCAATTAAAGGTGAAGAAGGAAGTTGTTCCCAAAACAACCTTTTAAACAAGGTATGGACATTATGAGTTAATAGTGATTCCTTTCAAACACAATAATGATCCTATAATATTTAATGGAATTAATGAATAGAGTCTTTAGAGATTACCCTCTAAAAGTTTCAGTAGTCTTTATAGATGATATTTTGATATACTCCAAAAGTAAGTAGGAGCATGAGAGTATTTTAATATTATGCTAAAGTATTTGAAAAAAGAGAAACTATGTAAAAGTATAGTAAATGTAAATTCTGGATAAATTAAGTATCATTCAAGGGCAATATTATCACCATCAAAGGTATATTTGTGGACCCTTAAAATAAAAACACAATTGAGGAGTGGCCTAGTCTAGAATTTGTAACACAGATCTACTGTTTCTATTGACTAGATGGATATTACTAAGAATTTGTGATAATCTTCTTAAAATTTTCTAACCAATTAACCAAACTAACTCAAAAAGTGGTAATGTTTTTTCTAGACTTTGGAATGCAAAGAGAGAATTATGGATTTGAAAAAGAGGCTTCTCACTGTACCAATTATCTTACTACCCTAAAGTGGGAACTTTTAGCAGTATATAGAGATTCTTCAAAGAATGGAATATTCTATGTACAGATGAAAAATGATAATGTAATAGACTATGCCTTGGGTAATTTAAAATTTTATGAACAGAACTATATAACACTATTGACAGCGAATTTTAGCTAGGGCCATGAATAAACCCTATTAAGGAAACTGAACGAATTTTGGGAATCCACAGACAATTATACGATGCTGAAAAGAGTTGCGTACAAGAATTCAGTGGTGTGTGCAAGATTCCCATATGTGCTGAAACCCTTCCATGCCCAATACGATGTCATGTGAAGGTCTTTGTGGAAACACTATGCAAACACGCCAATGTAATGGTGCAATGGAAAAATGTCATGCACGCAAGATTCCCTTAGGCGGGCAAACCCTTGCTTACCCATTGCGAAGTCAAAGGGAGCCTTTTGTGGTGACCCATAAAAACAAGCCAAGGCAATGGATCGAATGAATGGAGCCATGCACACAAGATTCCCTTATGTGCGCAAACCCTTTACCTCAAATGAGATGTCAAATGGACTCCTGTGTGTCACTCCTCTTGTGTGCCGCCACTGACATTTTTGGCTATAAACAGGAGTGTAATCCCCGCCCTTCAGGGACGGTTACAAAAGACGGAACTGACGCTCTTCCACATGAAAGACACCACTTCTATGACCATGCATAAAACACCATGACTTCCAGGCATTGGATCTTGCATGGTAGGTCTCCCAAGAGTCATCTTTCAGGTGGGCCCACTTGTTCTTGATCCTCATCCATTTCCTTTTACTATAAGTCATTTGTAGAAAAAGTATTCCTCTTGTGCGCAAGATTACCCCTGTATCATGACAATCTTGTACACATCTACTTGTTTTCCATGCAACTACCCCATATTGCATGAAAAATCTCATCTTGTGCTCTCCCCTCTTGTGCTCCATGTGTTTTCCCCACCCTAAGGCACCATGTACAAGCCCCTCTTATTCTTTCCACCTCTATCTTGCCCATGTTTTTTCCATATGGACCTCTAGGTTTGTACTAAGTGATTTCAAGGTCCCTTGGGTAGTGCTTCATATTTCATTTCATAGCCTCATGCTTTTTCTCAAAGGCACACTAACGAATATTGCTTCGTTGCATAGCCATACTAAGGTGAGACCCTCAATGGATCGCTCTATAACCCCATCTCACAATGGAATTGTTGATACCTTCCCTTCCCCTAGTGTGGGTGGATATCAGTTATGTATGTCCTATTGATGAGGAGTGAATCCTCATAGTTCGATATGCATGAAGTTAAACTGCCAAGTACCATAATCCTCAGCACATGATGTTAAACTGTAGCCTCACTCTGTGAAATATACATAGTTTTCTCTATATCGGACATTTTCCATGCCGACTAGTCTCCACGGGAGTGAGATCTTCCTCACATGGAATGATATCCTCCTTGCATGGAACGACATTTGTCTGCAAGGAAGGGAAACCATCGTGATGTGATCCCCTAATCTTTGTTGTTGTAGGTATCATCCTTGCTCCTCCTCTTTTCTTTCATGCGCAGAAGCTAGAGGAGAGATGGGCTTAGGGACATAATACCGTGTCCCTATCCCTTTGAGTTTTTTCACCATCAGGCATCCAACCTTGAGAATGTCCCAATCTTCATCTCCTTGGGCCTCTAACCACATGTAAACCTCGATTTATTCCTCACGTACACACCTTTCGCGACACGGTCGTCAAGTTTTTGTTGCCTCTTGTTTCTCACACCGAGCATCACTCACATGGGCTTAGAGTAAGCATTGACCATGAAACCCTCTATCGTCTACCTTAGTGTGTAATCCCCAATCCCCCCTCCCAAACTACATGGACTTTGATTTTTACCCTTTCCAAGAAAGGTACATAGGAAGCCTCTCTGAGGTTCAACCCAAAACCCATCAGCCCCAACCACTTCATGCCATTTACCCTCATCCTATATGATGTTAAACTATGTTCCCCATTCATCCTGCTTGACACTAAACTGTACCCATTCAAACTACATGGGTTTCAATCCTTGACCTTTCCAAGAAGGGTACATAAGAAGCCTCCCTGAGATTCAACCCCAAACACTTGTAAACCCATTCTAACTACATAGGTTTTGATCCGTGCCCTTTTTAAGAAAGGTAAATTGGAATCCTCATAGAGGTTTAACCCCAAACACAGGTAAAAACTCTTATACCCTTTGTCGGGACCCACATCCTTGGTCAGTCCCTAAGTGGCATCAGATCAACTCCCGGGTTGTTGTCATATGCCTACACCACAATTCCATCCCCAATCCTAAACTACATGGATTTTGATTCCCTACCACAGAGAAACATTGAAAGCCTCCTTGGGGGTTCAATCCCATCTCTCATGTTCTATATTGGCCTTTCACTCAATACTTTGTGTTTCAGGATGGTCATCACCCAACCATGGGGTTCAACTTCCTCGGGGTCCTATCTATGTGTTTATTCTCATTGGCGGCCTCTTCAGGTGTCCCATCACCCCCACTAAACTATGTGGACTTTGATTACCTTCTATATAGATATGTAGGAAGCCTCTATCAGGTTCAATCACAACACTACTTTCACCTTCACAATGTCTTTATCTCATCCCCCTCCACTTCATTCAACCCTCCATCATCCATCCCGATCCTTACCCGGGCTACCACATCCCAGTAAGATCATGTCATCTACTCGAGCAGCTAATGCTTCTAACTACACGTAATCCACAACATTTTCTTGGGTCATTGTCCTTTGTGTACACCCTAATTATACACCCCAATCTCGAACTATGTGGGTTTTGATACCTGTCCCTCAATACAAGGTCCATTGAAAACCTCCCTAAGGTTCAATCCCAGTCAATGGTAAACACTAGAATATTATTTATAGGGATGAAAGAATCCTTAGATCCATATTCATTTAATGTTTTCATCCAGTCATCTATTAAACCCATTAGGTTCTCCCTCTTGGGGATGCACCCATCTGATCCATTCCTGTAACTGTTCTGATCAGTCTGATCCTTCTTCGCTGGACATTAAACTCGCAGCATACCCAGTTTCAGACCTGGGAAGCTATGGACATCCTTAGGGACATTCCTATGGAATATAATTCCCCGCACTTGATGTGGGATGCCTCGGGCTTCTGTACTATCAAGATGCCATATCATAAGGGGAAGAAACCCATATGCATCAATGTTTCAACATCCAGATATTCCAGCGATGTCCAACATTACTACTCCCCCGATTAAAGGATTCTATAGACTTGACCACTTTGAATTTCCTGATAGAAACAGTATAATTATCTGGCTTCCACAAAGATATGGCACTGGGAAGAGTTTCACAAACAACATCTTAATCTATAAGGGATACATGAACGAGGTAAAGAGTTCCAAAGAAGAATACATGGAATGAGAGACTAATATCTCATCATCCTATTTCGATCAGGGAGAAAATACCCCTGAATAAGTGACGATTGATGCCCGCCATTGGAAATTGGGAATGTAGGGAAACGCGACACAAATCATCCTTGACAGACGGATATGTGCCCCGATAAATGTGTTGGAAAATAAATGGTGAACCCCATGTGAATTTTCTTCTCCTAATTATGGATATTAGTACTATTTGAGAAATCAGTGGATACGCTTGTCCCTGAATCTAGTTATCTGGTGCTCGGTCCCGACAACCAAATACTGGGCCTGGTGTGAAACATACGTGAGATTGGGGTAGTTGAATGTTAGACATCCTGATCTGTTATATTGTTAGCATGGATCCTTATTACCAACCACGGTATACAGAATAATGTTGGGGCACTAGAAGTTTCTTTCCTCCTTTCAGCACTAATGGTTGAGTCTTCCTGCTTGACAAGACCCCAGATGCTATGATATGAAACTGATCACCATTTCCTACCAATTCATGCGCTCAGGAAACACAAATGGGATGATCTCGTGTGGCTCCATCTCTTATATGACGGCCTCCACATCCAATATACTAGGTTCCCACACCCTATCTCTCCATCTGAAATTGTTTAGAGGAGGGTGATCAACGACCTCGTCCGATGATATGAGGAAGAAGGGATTATCCCAACTTGGGATATGGCCTGAAATAACCTAAAGGCTACTACACCTCACAATCGTCATTACCCCAAAGGGCCATGCAGAGAGCCACTACTCCACAATCTATCTTACAACTGTTATAGTAGTGTCTCCCTTGAGTGCTTTGACGACTCTCTCCCTTACGCTAATTAGGTGAGGGATGTCCAGGTCATCCCAACTGTGATCCTGTCTCAGGGGCAGCGAAGGAGGGCTCCTTCCAGGCCGCGTTAGTGCCACCACCAAGACCTATAGGCTAAGGAGAAGGTGAGTAATACACTTGCACTATCATCCTTACTCCATTTAACCCAACGCCAACGTCGGGTGCATGTTGAGGAGGATGCTCGCTAGGGGGAATCATCATCAATGGATACAGTGGCCCATGGCACCACTGATGCATACCATCAATGCCCCATTTATACTAAACATGGGAACTTATGTGACTAACTTTGATCGAGGCCCCAATCACCCCATAAGAAGTCTAGGATGACTCTTTTGATCACTGATATTGGTAGCTCCCATCATGGGATGACCCATGGTGATGGAATACAGCGCAGAGGTCCTCCCTGTGCCACCACAAATGAGAGAGTAGTTCCTCCCCACTCCCAATATTGGCATGGATTTCCACCCCATTCCACCATTAGTTCGAGTGATGTCCCTCCCCTCTTAAATGACATCTAGCACAGAGGATTATTTCACACCTGTGATCCTAGGTATAGAGTTGTTCATCCTGTCATTGGTCGCTGATGAGAAGATCCTCCTTTCCCGGTCAACCACCAGTGTGCTGGTCTTCCCCATTCTCTTACCAAAACTGATGAAGGTCCACCTCATCCATAAAATCATAGAAGTAAAGGTCTTACTTGCTTCATTGGAATCCAACATGGAGGTTTCTCTCATGTTCAGTTTGACTAGTACGAAGCCCCCCTTTGTACCGTTACTGCTAAGAGAAAAAACTTAGAAGTGCAACTCTTGCTCCCACCATCTCTAGTGGAGGTCATACCCAATCTAGAACTTTCCGTGGGGATTCTCTCCACGTGCCAGTTAGCAGACATGTGGGATCTTCCCATGCACCTTCTGACATTTTTCCTAGTTCTCCTCACACCCCAACTCACCAAATAATAATTCCTCTCCACCCGAACATATGTTTGGTCAAAGTTCCTCCTCATGTTGAAAACCTACCATGTTCTGAAGAACCATCCTAGGACAGAAGGGAGGGTCATCACCACTAAAAGAATAATACTGAGAAGTTTCAAACCATGATTAAACCCATCTTCTTTTAAACCTTTTAGGTGGAGTGTGATTCGATAATGTAACCCTCGCCTCGATCCTCTATGTCGGGTGTCAGGTCATGAACGTGGTGTATAAGCCTCATCCTTCTGGAATGTGAGGTCCACCAAAATCCTGCTTCCCTCTGATGATACATCGAGGAGTAGGAGGATTTGGACTCTTTCTAGTTCCTAACAGTGAGATCGTCCCTATCATCAATAGGATCATTCCTTACCTCATCTAGAGACCACAGAGAGTTGTTATGGGGGACCAATAGAGGACAGGTAACAACATGTCCCACCATCAGTAACCCCAGTTCCTGTGCTAGAAGATATGGTCACTAGTCTAACTTACCGGGATGTGGTGGCGCTGCCTTTTAATTCATTTGAGAACAACCCAAGATGTGGCGGATTTTCATCTTGCTCGTCGTATTCTCCACTGACCAGTCTACCGTCTCAATAGTACACTTTCGTGCCATTATCGGTCCATCAGCCACCCCTAGTCGATGAATGGGGAAACCATGGGCTAGATCCCGAGTATGTGCTGGGGATCTTGGGGGAAATCCTTATAGTGGATCATTTACCAAATATGTTTTGGCCAGTTGCAACCATTAACATCAGTGCACCAGGATCGCTTACCATTGAGAAAGTCATGCACTTTCGCCAAACCCTCTAGGAAATGCACTTCCTAGTTCTTCATCGGTGGGTGAATTACCCCCATGATCCAAGACCCCATTGAAGACATTTTTTAGCAATGTCATGTGGTCTACTTGGTTGTACTCCCTATGGCCTAGTGCCCTGAGTTTCCTGGTCACTATCAGAACCTCCATCAAAGATGCGTTCAGGGCTTTAAAGTGCTCTACAGAATTATCAAAAAGGATTCCCCCCACATTTAGATCCATGGTTAGGGGTAGTATGAATCCCTTCATTATAGTTCTCTCCAGCACCAACCTTACTTTACAAGTGATATTTAGGATATGTCTTCAGGTATAGTCATGGTTAACATGGTCAACCTATCAGAGGGAGAGAATGATCTAGAGATCCTTGAAGGAAACATCCCCCTGGTTGGGTGCCATACCTATTGGATCTATTGGGAAGGATTACTCACTATCAATGAAATTTATAGGGTATTATCATACCTACCAAGTCATTAGATGTCGGTCAGAATCCCAATAAGGGCGAAGAGAATCTTGGGGCCATCAAAACCTCTGACCCGTCTGTCTTAGTGCAGAATACGGAAGATGACCCCAAAAAGGTCACATTACGTCAGCAGCTCGCTGAACATAAAAATATGGTCAATTACCTTCTCTCTGAATGTGATGTGGAGTAGCTACCTGACTATGATAACCCTCGACTGGGGCAGCAGGGGAAGGTACACACTCCCCCTTGCGAGTTACCTCAAGGTGACCATGACCATCCTGCCCACAAAGAAAGGATAGGTACTGTAGTTTATGGAAAGATGGAATCATATGAATCTCCAAATACTCTCGAATTGTTTGATAACCATCCTCAAGACCAAACTCAGATTCCCCTAGCGGCTCCGCATGTTGTTCCCTCGGCAGTCCCGCAGGTCACCCCACTAGCTACTCCATGAGCCGCTGGGTCTAGTTATCATGTTGAATAACCTTCCAATGCATTGGTGGTTAAGAATCCTCTCCAATACATGATTCTTTGTGCAGATTATCCAATGGAAGTTCTCATTTCCCACCTCGTGGATTTGGAAACTCGAAAGTTGGAAATTCCGCCTGATCGGGAGACAAATATGGTATGGGTGGATGATATTCCAGAACCCCTAGTTTCGAAAACCCAACATTTTCCCCCTTCAATGGGATAAGAGATCTATTTTAGAATCTGGCCCACTTCATCTCAAGGTGTGGACCCACACTAGGAACTCCATCACAGTAGGAGGCCACCAAAATCTAATGTTTCATACAAACATTGGAAGGGCCCGCATTTGTCTAGTACATTTAGTTACCCATTGGGTCAGTAGCCAGCTGGGAGGATCTCCCTAGGAAATTTCTTTACCAGTTCAGCTCTACCACTCGAGAGATGAGTATTGTATAAATCTTCAAGTGAATGAAAAAGACTGAAGAGCGCGTCACAGACTTTGTCGCCAGGTGGAAAGGCCACACCTACCTCTTTGATATGTCGCTAACTCGGGAATAGATGCTAACAATGTGTGTGGGGAATGTCAAGACCAAACCGGTCCCCTCACTCATCACACAGAACTACCCTAGATGGATTTCGAGATTACTCCGACATATCCCAGCATCTAGAGGAAGCTTTTCAACATGCCAAGAAAGCACGTCTTTTTCCTCCTATAGTTCCTGCAAGAAGATACACTATGGATAAGCCTACTGTGTTAGCACAAGTAGATGCCCTAGGTAGTTGGCGTTATTACTAGTGGAGCCACCTACACAGACTCGCTGAGGCCCACCACCTTAGGCACAACCTCTTTCCCAACAACACCCACCTCAGAATTGGTAGGTTCCCCCATGTAATGCGTCGCCACCACCTAGGTGAGATAACCATGTTCCACCTCCTCGACAGGCTCCTCTAACCCTTTTTAAGGGCCAATCTCCTAGATCCCTCTTCATGGATATAAGTATCCAGACCTATTCAGTTAATTAGGCTTTCTGAAGTGCCTTGGAATAGGTAATTCGATGGTTTCCGAAATGCAGGAGGCCTGAAGAGGCATATCTCACAGATCTCCCCAATTACTGCCCATATCACGGGATCCTGGGGCACACCCAAAAGTGGTGTTAGGTGTTTAAAGACTGGATTCAAGACCAGGTTGATAAAAACATAGTCAAGTTTGGTCCGGCCCAAATATAGGTGGCATGTTTATTCATAAAGCCTGATAGAAATAGTGATAACGAAGGTGAGTGGCAGCATGTTCCTAACTGCAGGTCCCAAAAATCGGACAATTGGATGGACTGTAAGGCTTTCGCTTGAGCCCAAATTATTATTCATGAATTTTTTAACCGGCCCAAGACTTAAAAATCCACTACGTCACCTACAACCACTGCTTCTGCATCGACGCCTCGCCATTCCTCTCCCCAGAAGGGAAATCATCGCCAACGCAAGGGAAAGAAAAGTCCCCCACCAATGCCTTTATAATCCCATACTCTCTACGATTTCATCCTCCTGGAGATTAAAAATTCCCCTAAAATCAATCCAGTGATGGATGATTCTTTAAGTGATAATCCAGGGCATACTTTGGTCAACACCATGGAGATGGTAAACCCTACATGATTCCTAATGAAGAAGAGTGATAGGCGTATCCTCCCAACCTCTCCAGCCAATGCAAGCGTCAATGGAGTCATGGTTATATGAGTCTCTAGGATTACTCAATCAATAAATCCATCCAAGACGTGCATGCTACTGAAACCAGACAATAGGCCCAACATAGAGCTTATCATGTGCGTCCCACTCATCTGGTATCACTAGGTCATCCTTCACCATCTTTTATGCTAATTGATATGTGAGATCCACCACAATTGTGCTATGATCATATACACTCTGTTGTGGATCAGACTCATTCAGCTATCCCTCATTTGGTAGTCTCTCCACGTGTTTCGACTAGTGAGAAATGCGATGTTCCAAGCACCAGTCGGTCACCGGTACAACCAGAATGTCCTATCATACCTCCTATCATAGAACGACCTCCTTTCAGTGGAAGATCATGCTTGGAATGAAAGTATGATATTCTTAAGAATATATCCAACATTACTGCAAATATCTCTATCCTTGAGACTCTTCACCTATCATCAAATATATGTGAATCCCTTTCTGAGGCTTTAAGAATCCCCCTCTAGTTTGTGACCGAGGTAGAAGCTGCAAATGCATTCCATGCTACCGCCGACGAGCATGCAGAATGTCAGGACACTTTATCTTTCTCTTGAGAAGATGAATTTTTTCCCATATAAGGGAATATCCTCCCACTTTACATCATATTCCATTTCAATGGTGTGGAGGTTCGCCGCTATCTTGTCGAAATAGGGTCAGGGATCAACCTCATCCCAACTAGACACTCCAAAATATAGTTCTATCTAAGGATGATCTGAGTCCCTCTGATAAAACAATTCATGGTTATTATAGGATGAAACAGAAAATGGTGGGAAATTTTCACCTCAAGACCCAGTTTAGTGGCCAGGTATCCATTATCGAGTTTATGGTTCTTTCACAAGACACCTCCTACAATGGGTTGACGGGTAGGCCATGGATCCACCTACATGTTGTGGTCCCTTCTTCATATCACTGATTTCATAAGTACTCCCTTAATAGTCGATTAGGCATACTCTAAGGTGATGCATCCCCCTTTACCTCTAGTGAAGCATGCTACCTATATGCTGACTATTACAATCGAAAGGGAATGTAGATTCATGTTAATGAGGTTGAACACGCTACAACTTTGACTAACCCATGGAAAGACCTAGATGATGCCTACATTTTCAATATCCACTGGTTGGAGGACAAGACCCCGGATTTGGGTCAATGATTTATTATTCCTGGAAGTAGGAGGAAGCACATTCACAATTATAAGGGACTCTGGAAGACCGAATCATATTCCTATACATATTAGGCTTGGGTGATCCCAGAGCCCCCTACTCCCATAAGGTATTGGGATGTCTACCCCATGGCAACGACGATATATCATACTTACTTGTTTCACTAGGTTGGATAAACCAGATCAAGATGACGTGCCACTATTTCTTTGATATCCTCAGTTGTAGCCCCTTGGGCCTAATTCTAGATGGGATCAGGTCAACAGAATTCATCGTTATGGTTTTGGCTATATAGAAGATCCCCAATGCGGTGTCCACTACTGCTCAGGATGGCGCTAGTGCCCCATACAGATCTTTCAACTCAGAAATATCCCCTCCCTCTGAGGACCCCACCCCTAATATAGAACAAGAGGATATGAAGGATGATACTCCCACATTCAATGAGGGTTTCTCCACCCTGACTAATGAATTGGTACATGTGAACCTCAGTAATAAGACGGATCTGAAACCAACCATCATTAGTGCCTCCATTACTGTCAAAGAGAAATTATGATACGTGGACTTCCTAAAGTAGAATCTTGATGTGTTTTCTAGGAGTTATGATGAGATTCTAGGACAAGATCCTCAGGTCTCTATCCACCACCTTGACCTTCCATCAAATCATCACAGGTTCAAATAGCCTTCCAAAAAGATGTACCCTTCTCAATGTTACATGGTTGAGGATGAGGTTGATAAGATCACTAAAGACAATTTTTTCAAGGAGTTCCAGTACCCTAGATGGTTGGATAATATTGTTCCCTTCAAGAAGAATAATAGACATATTAGAGTCTGCATTGACTATCTAGATCTCAATGTTCTCTGTCTGAAGGATGGCATTCCCCTTCCTATGATGGAAATGTTGATTGATGCCACTGTGGATTTTCAAGATCTCTTCATCATGGATGGGTATTCTGGGTATAACCAAATTCAAATGTCCCTTAAGGATGAAGAGTATACATCCTTTAAGGAACCACAAGGTACTTTCGGCTTCTAGGTATTTCTCTTTAGTCTAAAGAACTTGGGTTCCACCTATTAGAGTTTCGTGCATCGCATATTAAAGCCGATCCTCGAGACATTGGTGTAATGCTACGTGGATGATCTGGTGGTCAACTATTAGAAGCTCTAATATCATCTCAAGGATCTCAAGAAATTCTTCAGCTTCCTATTTTCTCACCACATTAAGATGAACCCCTTGAATTGAGCCTTCAGGGTCACCTCCAAGTAGTTTCTTGTATTTGTTTTCAGATATAGAGGCATCGAGATTGATCCGGAAAAGATCAATTCCTTCATTTAGATGTCTCCTCTAAGCAGCATTCAGGATATATGAGGATTTCAAACCCACTTAGCATATTTACGTCGATTCATAATGAATTTGGATGGAATGTGTAAGAACATTTCCTAGATCATAAAGAAAGGTGATGATAAGAAGTTGGATGAAGAGTGTTAGACTGCTTTTGAGGAGATCAAGCAGTACATGTTACAGCCTCTGGTTCTGATTCCACCCATTTCTAGAATGTCATTGGTCCTTTATGTGACCGCTCTGTAATGATATCTCTCTTCCCTTCTCACCCAGAAGAACAATGAGGTAATCGAGAATATTTTATACAATCTCATCCATATGCTCCTCAATATAGATACCAGATACTCCTCTATTGAGAATATATGCATTGCACTGGTATTTGTAGTGCAGAAATTGTGACACTGGCTACATCACCATGGGATATAGATTGTATCCTGAGTGGATCCACTAAAGTACATTCTGAAATTCCCCATGTTGATAGGTCATCTATCTTAGTGGGAAGTGATCCTCCAATAGTTCTACATCATGTTTTTCCCCCATAATGCCATCAAGGGAAATGAATTGGTAGGCTTTCTTTCCACCCATCCATCTCCTATAAACAAGTATATGGATCTTGATTTTTTAGATGAGGCAATCCTATCAGTAGATCATGCCATTCTGTGTTGGAAAATGCACATTAATGGTGCTTCCCGAAGCCCTACTAGCAGAAAACTCAAAGATCCTAGAATCTGCAGAGTGGGCTTTGGCAGTTTTTTCATCACCCTGGCGCAATCTATTCTTCCATATTCATTCCTATTGTCATGATGTTATACCAACAATGAGGCAGAGTACAAGGCTCTCATTACCGGTCTTAATATGTCCCTTGATATCGACATTCCCCACTTGCATGTGAAAGGGGACACTGATCTAGCCATTAATCATATCAACGGAGACTACATCATCAGGAAGCGCAAGATTGTACCATTGTTAGAACATACCAACTATATGATGGTCCAGTTTCTGTCATATTTAGAAGTTACTCATTCCCCTCTTTCACTAAACGGTCGAGCTGATGCCTTGGCTCCCTTGGCCGCATCTCTGGCATAATTTGGTCAGGTTGATTTGGTTATACATGTTGTGCATCGGAGATTCATCACTCCCATCACTCTGGATGGTGATGATAGCCCATAGGTAAGCCACCTTACCTTCGGTGCCTCCACGTCAGGACCCCTAGGTCCCCCTAATGCAGTGTTGGAAGTTACTCCTGGCTAGAGGACCCCCTTTACCGAGTACCACCAACCCAGTAATCTCATGGAAGAACGAGCCAAGCATGAGTGAATTCGTCGGCGTGCATTGTAGTTCACCATCCAGAGTGGTCCCAATCTTGAGGAGATCCTCTACAAATGCGGGTTTGAATGGATTCTCCACTATTGTATTTAGAGAGGTGATATTTCACAAGTCATGATATAAGTTCATGTTGGTTCCTTCATGACTCATCAAATAGTTCTAAATCTTCCCCATCAGATTTAGGGATTGTTATATTTTTTACCCTCCATGATGCCGAAATATTTTGGAGTTTTCCAATAGGTTCCATGCATGCCAAATCCATAATAATTTTTTGCATCATCCACCAAAACCTATCCACACTACCAATTACTCTTGTCCCTTTGCAGTCTAGGGAATCGATATCGTGGGACTATATCCACCAATGATAGCTCGCCAGTACAGGTTCATTATGATTGCTATAGATTTTTTTCCAAGTGGCCAGAGGCAGTTCTGGTCAAGGAGGTCAAGGAACGTTCTATTGTTGAATTTATGAGCTCTAATATCATCTACCATTTTGGAGTCCCTCACATCATCCTCCCTAATAATGGTACCAAATTATGGGTAGCCGAACTGAAGAAGTTGTATTCCAAGTACAACATTTGTTCTAATCTTACCTCCTGCTTTAATGCATAAGAAAATGAGAATATCAAGGCATTCAACAAAACCCTCTCTAACAATCTACAGAATATAGTTAGTTAGAACAATAAGATTTGGCCAGATAAACTCCCCAATGGTCTATGGGCTTATTGGATGATGACTCATAATTCCACTCAGGTAACCCCACACTCCCTGGTGTACAAAATGGAGGATGTCTTGCCCATCGAGATTTAGTTGCCTTCATTATGCACAGCTATCCATGATCAGAAGAAACTAGATAATATAGCCAAAATCTATCTGGATGAACTCAAATCACTTGATGAAAATAGTCTTTGTGTCCTTCCCAATATCGAGAGGAATTAGAACAAGATAGCTAGAACTTTCAACGAGAATGTTTGCCTCCACGCTTTCATACAAGGTGACATGTTGTTTGCCCTAATAAATAAAATGATACCTAGTAGAAAACCACCAAAATTGGATCCCAAAGGGCAAGGACCTTACATCATTCATAAGGCTTAACCCTATGGTGAATACTCCCTAGTTACCATGGATGGTGAGCGTATAACTCCACCAACCAATTTAAAATTCCATAAGTGGTACTTTTTATGAGTGAGACATAGTCCCACGTGAATCTAAATTGTCCCTTCTTCACTACATGACATTAAAATGTGTGATCCGTCTAGGCTGAAGGATGTAAAACAACCCAAAATGTGTCATGCATGACAATAAACTACGAAATGGTTTGATCTCTATGACCTTAAACTAAGATCTCCACACATCCTCACCGCACGATGTTAAACTACACAAAATATCATGAGATATACATGGCATGATTCCCATCCTCTTGGGATATGTAGTAATGCTCGGATTCTTCATCTTAGAGTCCATCCCCCAAATTATTATTTTTGTCATCCCCTGGGTATAGTTCAATTGGAGGATCGCATACAATGGAGTTTATAATTGGTTAGCCCCATTTATGTCGGGTTTACGATGATCACACCATGTGCCCCTCTTATTCTTATATCTTCCCTTGTTCTCACCACATGACGTTAAACTGCATGTCCCTTTTAGAAAAACATATGGCTTGATTCTTTCACCCACATGATATGTAGGAAAGCCCGGACATTTCGTCCATAGGTCCATCCCCAAACTCCATGTTCTCGCCTTGGGTCTATCATCGTGGCTAAAATATTTCTCAAAACACATGGTGTGGTGAGGGCCTTTTTTCCTTAATTTACATCAGTTTTATCACAACTGAACCATGTATCCCTCTCCTTTGATATCTCCATTTTTTCATCCTTTCTGCATGAGATTAAACTACGCAAGCATATTCACGCTTCATGTGTCCCCTTTATTTGGGCCTCCATCAACATTCACATTTGAATGTGCCCCCAAACGACATGGGTGATAGGCCTCAGTGATCACCTACCATCTTGGTCTAACTTTCTAAAGTATTCTGATAGACAACTTGACACATGTCCCGTATTGCGAATATGGTCGGCGGTCAACGCTCATTTTCTTGTTCCCATTTCAGGTCACATGATATGGATATTGTGTTTTGAACACTGTCAAAAGTTATCCTTAATCGTTATCAGCACCCCTATATGTCCCAAATATTGGGTACAATGATTTGTTTTGTCTTTCTATCCCTTCAAACATCATTATTCCTCAAGCATGAATGTTGTTCTAGTTGAGATCAATCCCACCTTCTCTCTTTCCCTCATTTTTATACCCTTATATTCTTGGGATATCCTGATCCCATTCCTTGTTTCCCCCACCAACTATTACTCATGTGGGATTAGGATATTTGGTAAGGCAATACCCACATAAAGGGTCATGCCACTACAATACAACAAAAATAGGCCTTAGTAGCGGTCTATTAGTAGTCGTTTACTAAACCACCACTAATTTTTTTAAGAATGGTTTCGTGGATATTTTTAATAAACCACTCCTAAACCATGTTTTTTTATTGTGTCGACACTTCTCCCTGACCCCTGTGAGACACCCCCCCCCCCCCCCCCCATTCGCCCCCCGACCCCCGCGACCCCTGAAGACCTAGGTCTCTGCTCCTCAGCGCGCCTCACCGGTGTTGAACCGTGCTCACCACGCCTCAGCATGCCTCGCAGCCCCTCAGTGCGCCTCTCCGGTCTTGACCCATGCTTCCTGCCCCTCTGCACACCTCTCCACCCCTCAGCATGCCTCGCCGCCCCTATTGGTAATGTGTTTTTTCCTTGTTTATTTTATAAGATATTATTATGCTTATTAAACATTTTTCTAGGGAGTTTTTGGGTAGGATCCTACTGAATCTACTTTTATTATTACCCACTATATATATCTTATTTTTATTGGTCTGTAAGAAGCATTTAGTGATTAGGTTGGGTGCTACTAGAACATTACATAGATCTTGTTGGTGTTTGAAGAGTCATTTTCATAGAAGTTGTTTCATGGTATTTCATTTAATGATGTTCATTTCTGTATGGAATTAAAAACATCAAGGAATTAATTTATTTATATTATATTGAGTATATTTGTGGTTTCTTATCTTATACTCCTAGGATATATGAGGGTAATACCTACCATATGTGTGGTTTACACCATTGATTCTTATTTCCACCTTATGCCCTATTAGAAGTGGGATTCAGGACTAACATTTGTCCTTACTCTCAATCCAAAAGGGGTTACAATGGGGGTAGATTGTGACATAATCCACAAAATGGGGTCTCACAACACACATAGTGGCCCCCTGGAATCAAAATAAATCAAAAGGTTTTGCTGAATCATGGGTGGGGAAAGACAAATAAAGTTTTTATGAGGAGAGAATTTGAATTATAGTAGGGGTGT